>JANHMN010000019.1:16472222-16507075 GCA_030674055.1 Rhabdomys pumilio | reverse complement strand
ACACACACACACACACACACACACACACACACACACACACACACACACAAATGTAGCTAGGAATTTTACTGGTTTGGGAAAGTGGCAGTCATAAGCTTTCCTCTAGGATCTATGGCCTCAACAGTTATGGGTAGTTTCCTGGGTTCATAGTACCCAGCATGAATCCTCACTTATTGCATAGACCTTAAGTCCAATTAGACAGCTGGTGGTTATCTCCCTGATGACGTCATTGTTGTACTAGCCATTGTTGTGTTCTGTAAGTATAAAAGTTGAATGAGAGAATTGATTGGTTTTGTCCTTTAATGTGAATATGTCCAGTCCACTGGGGTGGTACCACCCCTGAGCATGTGGCTCTAAATAGTATAAGAAAACAGGGTGAGCAAGCCATGAGTGTCAAGGCAGTCAACAGCCTTCTTTCATGGCTTCTGTTTTAGTCCCTGCCTCCAGGTTTCTATTGTATTTGAGTGCCTTTCCCTGACATCCCTCAGGGAATGGACTATGTGCTAGCTAGACTTACGTTAGCTTGACACAAAATATAGTTATCTGAGAAGAGGAAACCTCAGTAAAGAAAAAGCCTCCATAAGACTGGGACAGCCTATAAAACATTTTTTTTTATTAATTGATAAGGGAAGGCCCAAACCATAGTGTGGTACTATCCCTGGACTGGTGGTTCTGGATTCTATTTAAAAGAAAAAAAGCAGGCTGGCCAGGCAGTGGTTATGCTTTATTGTTTTTACTTATTAACTTTATTAACTTATTAACATTCCTTTCACTGCCCACCCTCCCAGTAACCCCTCCCACAATCCTTATCCATCTCCCCTCTCCTTCTCTTCTGGGAAGGTGGGGGCTCCTTGGGTATACCCCCTATCCTGACATTTTAAGTCTCTGGGAGGCCAGACAAGGCAGCCCAGCTAGTAGAACATATCCCACATACAGGCAACAGCTTTTGGGATAGCCCATGCTCCAGTTGTTCAGGACCCACATGAGGGTGGAGCTGCACATCTGCTACATATGAGCAGGGAGGCCTGGGTCCAGCCCGTGTATGTTCTTCGGTTAGTGGTTCAGACTTTGAGAGCCCCAAGAGTCCAGATTAACTGACTCTGTTGATCTTCCTGTGGAGTTCCTATGCCCTTCAGGATCCACAATCCTTCCTCTTAATCTTCCATAAGACTCTCCAAGCTTTATCTACTGTTTGGCTGTGGGTGTCGGTATCAGCTGCTGGGTGGAGCCTCTCAGAGGACAACATGCTCCTGTCTGCAAGAAAAGCAGAGTATCATTAATAGTGTTAGGGACTGGTGCTTGCCCATGGGATGGGTCTCAAGTTGGGCTGGTTATTAGTTGTCCATTCCCTCTGTCTCTGCTCCCTCCCCTGTGCCTGCATTACTTGTAGTCAGGATAAATTTGCAGTTAAAAGTTTTGTGGGTGGGTTGGTGTCTTTATCGCCCCACTGGGGTTCTTGTCTGGATACAGGAGGTGATCTCTTAAGATTCCATATCCCCAGTGTAGTGAGTCACAGCTAATCATCCCCATTGATTCTTGAGTACCTTCCTTATCCCAAGTCATGTCTCATCCTGGAGATGCCCCCCACCAACTCACCCCCATCACTGGCAGATTTCCATTCATTTTCCTGGCCATCTACCCATCTCTCCTGTCCTTCCCTACACTGATTCTGAATCCCCCACTCCCCTCCTCCTCCCCCTCCCCCTTCCTCCTCCCATCCAGTTCCCTCCCTCCATCTGTCTCTTATGAATATTTTATTTCTCCTTCTAAGTGGGAGTCAAGCTTCTTTGCTTGGACCTTTCTTCTTATTTAGCTTCTTTGGGTCTGTGGAGTGTAACTGTACCTGTATTTTATGGCTAATATCCCTTTTGTGAGTATATACCATGTATGTCCTTTTGGGACTGGGTTAGCTCATTCAAGATGATATTCTCAAGTTCCAGCTGTTTGCCTGCAAAATTCATGATGCCTTGGGTCTTGATAGCTGAGTAGTATTCCACTGTATAGATGTACCACATTTTTTTATCCATTCTTCAGTTGAGTAACACCTAAGTTATTTCCAGTTTCTGGCTATTATGAATAAAGCTGCTATGAACATAGTTAAACAAGTGTCTTTGTGAGATGTTGGAGCATCTTTTCTATATGTGTCCAGAAGTGGTGTAGCTGGGTCTTGAGGTAGACCTAGTTTTCTGAGGAAGCACCAAATTATTTTCCAAAGTGGTTGTACAAGTTTGCACTCCCACCAGAAATGAGGAGTGTTCCCCTTTCTCCACATCCTCACCAGCATGTGCTATCTGTTGAGTTTTTTTTATCTTAGCAATCCTGATGGATTTATTTTCATTCTTCTACATGTAGACATCCAGTTAGAACAGCACCATTTGTTGGAGATGCTTCCTTTTTTTTTTTTTTTTGGATTGTACGGATTTGGGCTTCTTTATCAAAGATCAAGTGTCCATGAGTGTGTGGTTTTATTTCTAGGTCTTCAGATCAATTTCATTGATCAACATGTCTGTTTCTGTATAAATACCATGCAGTTCTTAATCACTATTGCTCTGTAGTACAGCTTGAGGACAAAGATGGTGATTCTTCCTGAAGTTCTTTAATTGCTCAGGATTGTTTTGGTTTTCCTGGGTTTGGTTTCGTTTTGTTTTTTTGTTTTGTTTTGTTTTGTTTTGCTTTGCTTTTGCTTTTGCTTTTCCATATGCGAGTTGCTCTTTCGAGATCTATAAAAAATTACTTTGGAATTTTGATGAAGATCAAATTGAATCTGTAGACTGCTTTTGGTAAGATGGCCATTTGCACTCTGTGAATCCTAGTGATTCATGAGCATGGCAGATCTTTCCATCTTCTAATTTGTACCGTCTCCATGTGTCTTATAGTTAATTTGGCTGCCTGTTTGTCCATCTGGTTGATTTTCTCAAACAACTCTGTTTCATTGATTCTTTGTATTGTTTCTCTTGTTGTTGCTTGTTTGATTGATTTTAGCCCTGTTTGGTTATTTCTTTCTGTCTGCTAGTTCTTTGTGCCCCGCGCAATCGTCTCGCCGGCAAGAATGCACGCGGGCACCGGGATCCTTCTGCAGCAAGTGTTTATTGCGATGAAAGGAGGAAGAGAGCAAGACCCAAGATGGCGCTGCTTTATATACACCCTAGGGTGGAGTGGACATATCTGATTGGTTGCTTGCTCAAACCCCGTATGATGCCCCGGGCTGGACGGTGACTTGGCGCGCTTTCACCACTTGCACATGTGCAATTTACTTATTTATCCACGGCAGTGCCAGGTGCCAGCGCCATGTTGTAATGGCGAATGCTGTCACCGCTCACCGCGGCTTTCTACATCTCCCCCTTTTAGTTTTATTAAATGAGACCGTAAGGTCGTCTGGCAAGGCTCTAAGTCATCTCTCTTGTAGAGGAAGGTAGAGGTCTAGTCCCTTGTGCAGAATGTTGGGATATTGTAAAGAATTTCTACCCTGGTCATTGAGTCCATGAGTGTACTTTAATCTACCTATCCCATTGCCTTTGACAGGGAAAGGATTTGGCAACTCGACCTCTATGCAACCAGACATGCCTTCGAGGAATCTATCCCTGAGGAACATCCCCTGTATATCACAGTATACACTCTACCCAGAGATGTGCAGAGAGCGGGGCTTTTGCCTCACCGACCCAGTGCAATGGGATAGAACCCATGGGGTGCATCAGCTGAGGGCTCAAGCGCTAGCTACTTTCGTAGCATAGATAGCCAGACTCCAGGGGAGTAACCTTGTTCTAAAGCAGCAAATGCTTGGGCAATCACCGCCTTGTCACACTTTTGTTGAGTTTTGAGATTGCAGACCAACCATAACATGAACACTAATCCACAGCATAGGGCTGTACCAAACAGGCCTACTCCCACCCATTCTTTAAAGAAGGAAAAGGCCGAAGATCTCTCAACATTTCCTCGAACTCTAGGGTCCAATTCTGCAGCAAAAACCTAGAAAGGGATGATCCCCCATCTCAGCTCCGCATGTCCCACCATCAGCAGTGTCAGCCAGAATATCACGGTCAGCAGGAGGGTCTTCAGGTCTCTGGGCAGGATCAAGCTGAGATTCCAAGATTCTTCGTGTTAGGCGTTCCGGTAGCCAGAACGGATTATTTTCTTCCTGTGGAAAAACACAAACAGCTCCCCTGGATCTTATTAAAATAGGATCCGGGCCTTTCCATTGTCCGGTCAAAACATCCTTCCATTTGACCATCTCTTTTGGCCTGTCAGGCTCTAAACAATGACGGTCAGATGCCATGTGGCCTTGACTGTCCAGATTTTAAAAATTAAGGGTAAAAAGTGCTATAGAAACGGTGACTCGTGGCACTGTGGGTAGAGCTTCCTCGATGCTCCCCCCTTTGTTTTATTAAGTAGGACTTAAGAGTGCAATGAGCCCATTCTATAATGCCTTGTCCTTGAGGATTGTATGGTAGACCTGTTAGATGGGTCACCTCCATTTGGCAGCAGAATTGTCCAAACTTCTGAGAAGTGTAAGCTGGTCCATTGTCAGTTTTAAGAATTTTAGGCTTTCCCCAGGCACTCCATGCCTCGAGGCAATGCTGAATAACATGGGCTGCCTTTTCTCTGGCCAATGGGGAAGCAAATATAATTCCAGAACAAGTATCAATGGAAACATGTAAATATTGCAATTTGCCAAAGAATGGGATGTGAGTAACATCCATCTCGTTTCAAATGACCTGGCTTGCCACAATTATAGTAGACCTTACATACACCAGGACTTGCATGATTTTGGCTTTGCAAAATGGCTGCAGCGAGGCCAGCATTAGTTAGTGGGCCTCCAAGTCCTCAGCAGATTTTTATCCAGTCTGTCAGCCCTTTGCTTCTTCTAGGGGTAATAACTGTCTTGCATTCTGGTGAGGCATTTTCATATACTAATATCAATGGCTTAACTCGTTCTGGATCTCCAAAAAATCCTGCCTGCCACTTCTGTCATCCTAGCAACAAAGTCTGAGAATGGCTCTTGGGGGCTTTGCAAGATTTTGGTTAGATGTCCCCCAGCCTCACCTTTCTTTGAAAGGGCTTTCCACGCCTTAATAGCGGCAGCGGAGATTTGACCATATGCTCCCCAATCATAGTTTATTTGGTTGTTAACAAACTGTCCCTGCCCTGTTAACAATTCAAACGTCCACTGTCTTTGATTGCCTTCCGCATTAGCATTGGCCTTTGCCTGTACTTGAGAAGCATCGTGCCACAAGGCTTTCCATTCCATGTACTGTCCCATATTAGGGAGAGCAGCTTTTACTGTATTTTGCCAATCACTCGGAGTCATCGCCATAGCGGCAAGTCTCTCAAGCTGCATGACTATAAAATTAGCATCAACTCCGTATTTGTTAACTGATTCAGCAAGCTCCTTAATAGGGGTATATTCTATTGGCATGTGGACGCAACCTCCCTCTGCGGCCTCAAACACCAGGAAGGCTTGTAACATCCTTCTTTTGTCTTCCTTTGAAAGGAAGGAGTCTGAGCAGCGCTTGTCCGCATAAGGTGGAGGGGCGCTGCAGACAATAGGTTGGGAGGGCGCGACAGGCCGAGAGGCCATGCGGTTCCCATCCCCCGCCTTCTCTTGCTTTTGACTTTGCAGCGGCAGCCGCCCATCTGGATGGTACCTTTCCTCCTCATAGCGGCCCACCTCCTCATCTAAGTCTTCCTTCTCAGAGGGGCCCAATTCCTCTGACTCAGAGCTACCAAGCCCTTAGGCCTCCAGTTCCTTTACCGGATAAAGAGGTTTCTTTCTCGGGGCCCTCCCTTCCTTCTTACGTCTCTCTCCCAGGGCGTTCTTTCCCTTATCTCTCGCTTCCGCGGACTGAGCGTCTTTGGAAGGGTCTGTTTTCTTGAGCGCGCCTTTCCTATTCTCTTTATGAGTTGCTAGCCTCTTATCCCACCCTGTTTCTGACATGCCGTCTTGTAACTCTTCTAACACTCACTGACCTGCCACGATAGTTGAGCGGCATTTCTCATCCTGTAAAATCAAAAGGAAGAGAACAAGCACCACTAGCACAATAGCGAAAGCTTCTGGAGCTCCTGCCAATTGGGGAGAGAAATGAGATAGATCAAGACCAAACATGCCTCTCAGAGCTTA
The DNA here is from genome assembly GCA_030674055.1 of Rhabdomys pumilio. Taxonomy (NCBI): domain Eukaryota; kingdom Metazoa; phylum Chordata; class Mammalia; order Rodentia; family Muridae; genus Rhabdomys; species Rhabdomys pumilio. The sequence continues at coordinate 16,500,960 of JANHMN010000019.1, read as the reverse complement.
TCTTTATGCTGCAGTTCTGAATCCTCTCCTCGAGCAGAGGCTCTTCTCTGCGCCGGCGATGGTGGGTTCCCGGGTTTCGGCACCAGCTGTGGCCCGCGCAATCATCTCGCTGGCAAGAACGCACACAGGCACCAGGATCCTTCTGCAGCAAGTGTTTATTTTTATGAAAGGAGGAAGAGAGCAAGACCCAAGATGGTGCTGCTTTATATACACCCTAGGGTGGAGTGGACATATCTGATTGGCTGCTTGCTCAAAACCCCGTATGACGCCCCGGGCTGGGCGGTGACTTGGTGTGCTTTCACCACTTGCACATGCGCAATTTACTTATTTACCCACGGCAGTGCTGGGTACCAGCGCCATGTTGTAATGGCAAATGCTGTCACCGCTCACCGCGGCTTTCTACAGTTCTTGCTGTTGGGTGTTATTTCTTCTTGTTTTAGCTTTCCCAGGTGTGCTGTTGAGGTACTAATATGATATCACCCCAATTTTTTTGTAGATATATACTTATGATATAAACTTGTCTCTTCAAACTGCCTTTAGTAGGACCCATTGGTTGGGTATGTTGTATTCTCATTTTTATTCAATTATAAAAGGTTTTTAATTCCTTTCTTGCTTTATGTCCTGTCTTCAGTACTAAATAATTAAGTTTTCATGAGCTTTAAACTTTTGTCTATCTTTGACAAAGAAGCTAAAACCATCAAGTGGAAAAAAAGACAGCATTTTCAACAAATGGTGCTGGTTCAACTAGAGGTCAACATGTAGAAAAATACAACTGATCCATTCTTATCTCCTTCTACAAGGCTCAAGTCCAAGTGAATCAAAAACCTCTACATAAAATCAGATACACTGAATCTAATAAAAGAGAAAGTGGGGAAAGGCCTCGAACACATGGGCACAGGGGAAGTTTTCCTGAACAGCACACTAATGGCTTATGCTCTAAGATCAAGAATTGACAAATGGGACCTCATAAAATTGAAAAGCTTCTGTAAGGCAAAGGACACTGTTAATAGGACAAAACAGCAACCAACAGATTGGGAAAAGATCTTCAACTAATCCTACATCAGATAGAGGCTTAATAACTAATATGTACAAAGAACTCAAGAAGTTAGATTCCAGAGAACCAAAAAACCCTATTAAAAATGAGATACACAGCTAAACAGAGAATTATCAACTGAGGAAACTCAAATGTGGGAGAAGCACCTAAAGACATGTTCTAGATCCTTAAGTCATCAGGGAAATGCAAATCAAAACAACCCTGAGATTGCACCTCACAGCGTCAGAATGGCTAACTTCAAAAACTCAGGTGACAGCAGATGCTGTCGAGGATGTAATGAAAGAGGAACGCTCCATTGCTGGTGGGATTACAAGTTGGTACAACCACTCTGGAAATCAGTCTGGCGGTTTCTGAGAAAATTGGACATAATACTACCTGAGGACCCAGCTATACCACTCCTGGGCATATATCCAAAAGATGCTCCAACATATAACAAGTACACATGCTCCACTATATTTACAGCAGCCGTATTTATAATAGCTAGAAGCTGGAAAAAACCCAGATGTCTTTCAACAGAGGAATGGATATAGAAAATGTGGTACAATTACACAATGGAGTACTACTCAGCTATTAAAAACAATGACTTTACGAAATTCTTAGACAAAAAATGGAACTAGAAAATATCATCCTGAGTGAGGTAACCCAATCATAAAAGAACACACATGGTATGCACTCATTGATAAGTGGATATTAGCCAAAAAGCTTGGAATACCTAAGATACAATTCACAGACCATATGAAGATCAAAAAGAAGGAAGACCAAAATGTAGATGCTTCAATATTTCTTAGAACGGGAAAAAAAATACTCACAGGAGGTAGAGGATGGGAGAAATTTGGGAGGAAAAAAGAAAGGAAGGGGCAAAAGTGGGGGCAGGATCATGTATGGGGGGAGATACAGATAATATATAGATGGTCAAGAATTTGAACAGACACTGATTCCCTCTGGTCTGGGCCTGAGCACTGAGCAGATCCCAGGAGGCAGCTCTGCCCCCAATCTCTAAGAATCCAGAGGAAACAGGGCTCCCAGGTGCTCTAACCCTGGCATTATCTTAGGTAAGCAGACAGCAACGCCTGCCCCAAACAGGGAGTAACTGGGACCCACAAGGACCCAGGCAGTCACTCCTGGCCCAAACAGATTTTGGGCCTCAACTCTTACCCCAGTAGCAACACCCACCCCACACAGTTTTGATAAAACCAAGACAGTAGAAAAGACAGGCTCCAGTCAGAGACAGGGCAGGTAGCACTAAGGAGATCCAGATGGCAAAAGGCAAGCACAAGAACATAAGCATCAGCAACCCAGGGTACTTGGTATCATTAGAACCTCATTCTCCCACACAAAAAAGTCCTGAATTCCCCATAGCACTAGGAAAGCAAGATTCAGATTTAAAATCACTTCTAATGATGATGATAGAGGACTTTAAGAAGGACATAAATAACACTCTAAAAGAATGTGAGAACACAGGTAGACAGGTAGAAGCCCTTAAAGTGGAAAAACAAAAATCCCTTAAAGAATTACAAGAGAACACAACCAAACAGGTGAAGGAATTGAACAAAACCATTCAGGACATAAAAATGGAAGTAGAAATAATCAAGAAATCAAAAAGGGAGACTACCCTGGAGAAAAAAAAAAAAAAAAAAAAAAAAAAAAAAAAAAAAAAAAAAAAAAAACAAAAAAAAAAAAAAAAAAAAAAAAAAAAAAAAAAAAAAAAAAAAAAAACCTAGGAAAGAAATCAGGAGTCATAGACACAAGCATCACCAACAGAATACAAGAGATAGAAGAGAGAATCTCAAGTACAGAAGATACCATAGAAAATATTGACACAACTGTCAAAGAAAACACAAAATGCAAAAAGTTCTTAACACAAAATATCCAGGAAATCCAGGACACAATGAGGAGACCAAACCTAAGGATAATAGGTATAGATGAGAGTGAAGATTCCCAACTTAAAGGGCCAATAAATATCTTCAAAAAAATTATAGAAGAAAACTTCCCTAAAGAAGGAGATGCCCATAAACATACAAGAAGCCTACAGAACATGAAATAGACTAGACCAGAAAAGAAATACCTCCCGTCACATAATAATCAAAACACCAAGTGTACAAAACAAAGAAAGAATATTAAATGCAGTGAGAGAAAAAGGCCAAGTAACATATAAAGGCAGACCTATTAGAATTACACCAGACTTCTCACCAGATACTATAAAAGCTAGAAGATGCTGAATAGATGTCATACAGATCCTAAGAGAACACGAATGCCAGCCCAGGCTACTATACCCAGCAAAACTCTCTATTACCATAGATGGAGAAACCAAGATATTCCATGACAAAACCAAATTTATACAATATCTTTCCATAAACCCAGCATTACAAAGAATAATAGCAGGAAAGGTTCAATACAAGTAGAGAAATTATACCCTAGAAAGCGCAAAAAAGTAATCCTCTTCCAACAAATCCAAAAGAAGATAGCCACACAGATAATTTCACTTCTAGTAACAAAAATAACAAGAAGAAACAATCATTGTTCCTTAAGATCTCTTAACATCAATGGACTCAATCCCCCAATTAAAACACATAGGCTAATGGACTGGATACATAAACAAGGCCCAGCATTTTACTGCATACAGGAAACCCACCTCAGTGACAAAGACAGACTCTACCTTAGAGTAAAAGGCTGGAAAACAAGTTTTCAAGCAAATGGCCCTAAAAAACAAGCTGGAGTAGCCATTCTAAAATCTCCAGCCCAAGAACACAAAGGGAGGGACTCATGGTTCCATCTGTATAGGTAGTTGAGGGTGGCCTTGCCAGGCATAAGTGGAAGTGGACAGCCTTGATACCCGAAAGTTCGAATTCCCTAGTGTTGGGGAATTTCAAGAGCAGGGAGGTGGGAATGAGAGGATGGTGGGAGCACACCCTCATAGAAATTGGAGGGGAGATTGGGGTAAGGGGTTAGGCATCAGTGGAAGTAGAGGGCCTTGGTGCCTGATAGTTTGGATTCCCTAGTGTTGGGGAATTTGAGAGCAGGGAAGTGAAAATAGGAGGATGGTAGGAGTACAACCTCATAGAAACTCCCAGAATTATATGGATTAGACATGACAGAGGCAGGCCACCAGAAGACTAGATTCCAGAATTCAAACAAAAAATTATCTTGATACTAAAATTTGTTTTAAGAATTGTATATTGCAGAATACACAGCCTCAGTGTATCTACTCATCAAGTGAGCTGAGCAGACCTGCTCGAACCTCTGATGTCCTGGAATTCCAGTGGGATGCAGTGAAGACACAGACGAGGCTTATCAATTTACTCTTCCCCCACCCCTCTTCTAATATTTCAACACCCATAATCAGCTTGAAGAAGTTAATGAAGAGTCGGCGCCCTATTCCCTGGGTTTGGGGACTGAGGTGGTTAATATTGGGCTGTCTTTCTCGGGGGGGGGGGGAAGTAGTGGTTTTGTTGGAACAGGAAGGATTAGCTAGGATTTATTGCATAGCCATAACCTATTCGTAGAAATATGTATAATTGTTATTAAGATGAAGTTATAATTTCTTAAATGGTACAAAATTTACTTTGATTTTAAATTTAATGTTTTCATTGGTACAAGTTTCTTTTGATATAAAAGTGAGATTAATATTGTTACTCTCATAGGCATTGTGCCTATATAACACATTTAGGAGTACAAGGCTTAGACCCAGTCCTTCTTTAACTTTTTTTAACTGACTTGAGATAGCTAGCCTGTAAGTTTAGGGCCTATAGCAAATTCATGGCTCTGAGTTTATTGTTAGGGTGTTTTCTATATTTTATTTAGAAATAGCTGGAAGGAGTTAACTAGATAGTTGATTTCCAAAATATCAGAAGTCCACAGAATTGACATTACAACCATTTTTGTATTAATGTCCATTTTGATTAGAGACCTGTCTGCTTCTGACAGCTTCCTGTCTTGGATTCTAAGAAGAAATTGAGCATCTTTGGAGTTATTCCAGTTGTGGTGAGACAGCCACTAGACAAGAATTACCTCTTTTCATCTACAGACAAATCACTGTCCAGAAAAGGATACACTTGCGGAATAGTCAACTGATTATATCTGCCAAGACAGAGTAATCAGCCCTTAATAATTCTGCATCACTTGGTCTGTCAGATGATCCTGTGCCAGAAGCCTGAAGATTGAATGCTCCAATGTTCTGTAGTATAGGGACTGTCCAGGTGCTCAGTGGTCTCTATAATTTGGCTAAGTTTTAGAAGCTATGCTTGGTGCTTCCTATAATTTCAGTTAATTCAGTCATTCTGGATTTCTGACGGATTTGAAGACTTATAGTCTCATGGCCAATCCCGGCTATTTACTTTGAGAGAAAAGGTTTGCACGGATGGTTTTCAGCTGACATTCATTCTAAAGCCAAGAAAAAAAGCCAGGTTCAGAATTAGTCTTTTAGTTAGGAAGGACAGTCTTTTAGTTAGGAAGTTCTGTTTAGTCAACAAAATGATGTACTGGATATTAGGTCTATCTTGTAACTTACTGATACAAGTTGGTATAGTTATACTCTAATTGTATTCTAAGAAAAAAGTTTTATTTTAACAGGAATGGTGATATGTAGGAGGAGCTGAGATGGGAAGAGTAAGGAGAGGAAGATAAGGAGTAAGGAGAGGAGGAGAAGGAGAGGAGGAGCTAGGTGACAAGGGGAGGGGGAACACTGAGGTGGATGTTTGCATGTCCCCTCCAGTCAAAGATAGTTGATATATCTAGGTTGGGTATTGAGTTACATTTCTGATTGATATGGAGCATTACCAAACTTATAAAGCCTTTGATTAACATTAAAAAAAATAGTATAAAAGCAAAAAGGAGAAGTGGGGGTAGGATAGGGGTTTTCTAGGGAGGGGAAATGGGGAAAGGGGATGGCATCTGAAATGTAAATAAAATATTCAATAAAGATTTTCACATAAAAAATAAAATAAATAAATAAATAAATAAAATAAAAAGAATTTGAACAGAGATGTATAGCAACTGGGAATGGCAAACTGGGGATAGCTCCCAGCAAGTCCCAGATACCAGGACAGCAAGATACTCCCAGGACCCAATGGGGATAACATTAGCTGAAATACCCAACAAAGGAAAGGGAGAACCTGTAGAGACCATCTTCAGAGATTAGGCAAGGCCCCCAGTTGGGAGATGGGGCCACCCACTCATCTCTAAATGTTTATCCCAGAATGGAGCTACAGGGACTAAGTGTAGAGCAGAGACTGAAGGAAAGACCATCCAGAGACTGTCTCACTTGAGGATTCATCCCATATACAAACACCAAACCCAGACACAATTGTGAATGCCAAGAAGTGCTTGCTGACAGGAGCCTGTTACAGCTATCTCCTGACAGGCTCCGTCAGAACCTGACAAATACAGAGGTGGATTCTCACAGCCAACCATTGGACTGAACATCCCCCAATGGAGGAGTTAGAGAAAGGACTGAAGGAGCTGAAGGGGTTTAAACCCCATAGGAATATCAACCAACCAGAACCTCCAGAGCTCCCGGAGACTAAACCACCAATCAAAGGAGTACACGTGGAATGACCTATGGCTCCCGTTGCATATGTAGCAGAAAATGGCATTGTCTGGCATCAATAGGAGAGGCCCTTGGTCCTCCTGTGAAGGCTCAGTGCTCCAATGTAGGGGAATGCCAGTGCAGTGTGCTGGGAGGGGGAGCACCCTCATAGAAGCAGAGGGAGGGGGTAAGGGATAGGGGATTCTAGAAGGGAAACCAGCAATGGGGATAACATTTGAAATGTAGATACATAAAATAGCCAATAAAAAAAGAAAAAAAATCTAAGAACAATTTTTTTAAAAGAAAAGAAATAAAATAATAGCAGAAGAATCTGAAAAAAATAAAAAACATAAGGGTTTCCCAAGACTTAACAGACTTCACCATTATTTAGAGAAAAAAAAATAGATTAAAAAATGTGGGCTGGAGGATGGACTCAGTGGTTAAGAGCACTTGCTGCTCTTGCAGAGGACCAGGGTTCAATTCTCAGCACACAAGTGGCAGCTCACAACTGTCTATAAGTCTATCCAGTGAGACTCAATGCCCTCTTCTGACCTCCATGATGCAAATATATACTCATAGGCCTAACACTCATATATATAAGATAATAAAATTAGCTGGAGGTGACAGCACATACCTTTAGTCTCAGCCCTCAAGAGACAGAGGATAGAGAATCTCTATGAGTTTAAGGCCACCCTGGTCTGCACAGTAAGCACCAAGAAAGCCAGGACTACATAGAGAGCCCTGTTTCAAAAACAAAGCAGCAATAATTAATAATAATAATAATAATAATAATAATAATAATAATAATCTATTTTAAAATTTTATAAGGATGAATATGGGATTTCTGAGATAGATTCAGAGACTCAAGCACAAAATTTGATTTTACAGAGGTGTCAATAAGCTAAGTACCTCTGTAGCAACCATAGTCCCAAAGGTCAGGAGAGGGATTTGGGCTAGCCATGTACCTAGAGGGGATTAGCATATAAACATAACTAATAGCTTGGAGTCAGAGGCTGTGATCACCCATTAAAAAGCAGCATAAAATGAGGAAAGAGGAGGGCTTAGAGAGAACCTCAAAACCCAACAGCATCCAGAGGAAAGGATAAAGCAATTGGAAAATGTGTGTGCCAGGCCCTGAGAAGAAAGCTCTCTGAAGCCAACCACACCGCTCTTCCTTCTGAAAGCTCTGTGGACTCAAGCAGTTCTGATAATACTCAGTTGGTCGGCCTAACTAGGCCAGGCTTGGATGCCAGCACAGTGAATGAGGCCAGGAAAAGGCAATGTGGGACTTCCAGGAGCCCCGGGAATTGGACAGAGATCTAAACCCTAAATGGACAAAGGCAAATGAAAAGGCCGGCGGGCAGGCCACACACGCTGCAAATAGAAGTCAGAGCAGATCCTCTGACTGAGGACACAGATGCAGACGGGAGGGAAGGTTTGAGGGTACCTGTGTGTCCACTGAGATCATCGAATCTGTGTAATTAATCGCCACACACGGGTCCCACGCAGCATCTCTCCTTCCCCCTGATAACTCTTATTTTAAAGATAAGTGACGTTTTATAAGTATCTGCTGCTTCACTGAGTCAGACTTCCTTGACAAATATTTAATCATGAACATAGTTTTACAAAGGATTTCATTGCTTTGTCATTACTGAATCGACATCATGATGGTTTTAATAATCTTTTGCAAAATTATCTCAAGTCCCTATGTCTTCCGTAAAAAAGTTTAACTATGTTAAGGCTACTAAGTAATTATCAAATTTTAGGGTAACTAATATGTAAAAAAAACTATATATACACATATATGTATATGTATACATATATATATATACACATATTTATATACATAAATATACATATACATATATACATATATATACATAAATATACATATACATAAATACACACACCTATACATTCATTTCAAGGTTTTTTTAACCACAATGCTATAAAAAGCAAATTAAGATGCCTTGATATGTAGAGAACTTCGTTGTGAAATGTCCAAAACGTATACTCATGGATTAACCAGGTGATACTGTTTTAATTAAATGAATAAACTTAAAGTGTGAAGAGGACAGTGTTATCAGCTGACTGGGAGATCATGCAGGGCACTAAAAATGGGTTTTAAAGTATACATTTTTCTTCAGGATTAGATTAAATAAGTTTAATGGTCTTTGGTGTCAGAGTCGATTAGAAGACAACAGCTTACTGTTTCAGTTAAATGTGGAAAAAGTGTTTTCTAAGACTTCTAACCTCTTCTTCCTGGGCTGGCAAAAACAGCACACACATCCAGAGATCCAGAGCCTTCGAGTAGGTCAGTCGCCTCTCAAGACTGAGCCGCCTGGGAATCTGTGTGGCATGGCGCCATCTACTGTGGGACATTAAAACTGCGGCTCCTGACTTCTTTATTTGTGAGGCTTGGTCCTCTGGGTGAGAACAGCAATGATTTTGCTTGTGAGAGGTTTTACAAGTGTTATTTTGAAAAAAAAAAAAAAGATGCAAATTAGAGATTACCATGGATGCATTTAGATCCATAGGGTGCAGATTTTAACAATTAAATTAGACAAGAAGTTTCCTTGCTGTGGGGAAATCAGTTTGTAAAACTGGTGATTACTCTCTTGGCGTCACAGAGAACAGACAAACATTCTGGAGGTTGTTTTCTTTTTTTAATCAAATCCCAAAGCATACAATTCTAATTAAGATGACTGAATTATGTATATGTAGAAGAAAGAGGAATATTCATGTAGGTCTGTTTTATTTATAAAAGAATGTTTGCATGGCTGTCTTCTGCTACGGTCAGACATCAATTATTTAAAGGCAAGCATTACATTTGGCTCAGTCTCTCCTTCTTTAATGTTTGTACCTAACCTCCAGTCTTCTGCAACAATGATGCCACAGAAGAGGAGAGATGCATGATACTGAACCATCACAGGGAAGCTTTTTAGCTGACTTTGGAAACAGTACAGATAAACAAAGCAAGAGATTTTGATTGGGATGCATAATACATTCAACTTTCCAGGTCCCCAGAACTACCCGAGTCCCTGGTGGTCTTCAGGATAATAGCTGTTTGCAATAATAGATAATAGCTGTGTACACAGGCACGGGTCCCTAAGAACGCTGAGCTATCACCTGCCAGCCATGTCTAGAGAACTTCTATGCATTAAGAGCTTGAAACGTCACAACTCCAAGAACATTTGACCCTAATGTAGCAGGGACCGTCTTGAAAAAACAATTATTCTGAAGAGAATAGCAATTTAAGATGATCCCTTGAGCAGGTAAGAAGAAAAAGAGAAATACCTGGAAAGACACCAGAGTCTTGGAAGACATGGGGGAAAGAAGGCACAAGGTGGCGAAAGAGGAAGAAACTGGAGTTTGGGAGGGCAAGGGGAAAAGAGGAAGGGTAGAGAGAAAAAAAAGAAGGAACCTCGAGGTGTTCTTTTGCTCACTCTTGATCTTATCCTTATTCTCTTCCAAAGATTGAGGGGCTCTGTTATGACTTTTTAAGTTAATGATATCAACGTAAAAACTTGTTGTGTCTGAGGCTTCAATAGCTAGTTTTATTTCAAGACCTGCAAGAATGACTTTCTCTCAGTTTAGGAAGGGAGTTATTGTGTTTTGTTTTGTCTTTGAGACAGGGTTTCACTTTGTAGTAGAGGCTAGACTGGAGCTCACAGAATTCTGCCTGCTACTGCTTTCTGAATGCTGGGGTTAATGGTGTTTGTCACCATTCCCTGCTCAAAAATGGCTTGCTCTTAAGCTTTTAGATCCACCGGTGCTTAGGAAGGAAGAACATGGAACAACTTCTGAGCTTAACAGTTCCTGCTCTTCAGTTCCCTGCTAAGCCTTCCAGAACATCTGGGTTCCAACTGAGATGGAGGATGTACCAAACCTCTAACAAGACAATCACTGCCTTTATCTTGTGAACATGACCATGTTTGGCATTACTGAAAGAATGAGCAATGTGTTGTTTAACAAGATGAAAAATAAAACAAAATTAATCACTGTGTAAGTGTCAATCAATATTTTAAGATTGCATTCTTGGTACAGGGTTTCAGATCTTCCCTGAAATGGCATTAGTTCTGTCATAGAGTCAAATGCCTTGTTGCCAAAAGCTTTTTATTGCTGCTTTGACAATCTATCCACCAGAGACAGACAGACAGACACAGACAGACAGACAGACAGACAGACAGACAGACAGACAGACAGACAGACAGACAGACAGAGGCTTGTAAAAGAGTCAAGTCTTTCTTATCTTCTGAAAGGATGCTAGGAAAAATAAGACCAAGCAAAATATAAGCTGTGTCCCTTACTTTCAAATTCCTGCCAATGTCATACTTGGATAAGCTCATGCAGAAGCCAAGCCTTGCCCTCTAAAGAGTTCACCTCTTATGGACATCGACACCCATTACCACTTGGACCATCATCACCCTCAGCTTCCACAGCAGTTTTTGTGTGGCTTCATGCTCCAGTCCACTTGTGACCCTTCGTTAGCTAAATGCATCACTTCCTGGCCCTTGGTTGAACTCATCAGTGGATTTATTATTGCCTCTAGTTAAACACCAAAATATGACTCCTTTGGGAAGCTTTCCCTGAGCCCAAGCCTTTAATAAACCATCTCCTGGTGCCATGTCTCTTCTTTTGGAATACTTGTCAATATGTAACTATCCTTATTGAGTATTTAATGTGACTGTCAATTTATAATTTGTTTCTTATTCAGATATGAGTTCCATGAAGATGAGACAGGTTTCTGCTTGCCATTATATCTTGGTCACCTCAGCAGGGCTGGCTTTGTGGGTGTGCATCATTTGCAGTCACCTGTAAGAGCCTTGAAGGGCGTCATGTCTGAGTTATTGCTCTGCTATTCCAGTCTTTAAACACTTCACTTGCAAGCAAGAGGCTCCATCTTTTCATTCTCAATGAGGACCTGCAAAGTATGTGGGCTATTTTGTAATTAGCCTAGTGCTTGACACATGAAAAGTATTCAATAAATTGATCTCCCATGTTTAATTATACACAAATTAGCACACGAATGACTATGTATGTGATCAATCTTTAAAAGACACAACTCATGTGAAACAAGAATGCTTTCCAAAAAATAGCGCTCTTTTGCTAACTTGTCAAATGAGAATCTCATAACACAGTTAAAACACTGAATTCACACATGGAGGATAACTAAAACCCTTAACCTCTCTTAGAAAGATTGCAAATCCAAGTTTATTTGGGGGTACACAGATCTGGTATTATTATTTTCACTAAGACTAGGGGGGTTGAGAGAATGCTGGCATAATTGTGTACTGAATGCTAGTCAGTGGTGGCGAAGCTGAAGTCAGACCGATCACATTATCTGCTTTTCCACTAAAGCTCCTAAGCAACCATCAGACACATTCTAACATTCAAGTCCTTGATTAGGTCAATGTCAGATGTTTGTTCTGCTGACTTCTTATTATGAGTTTAGTAGTAAAATTAGCGGTTCTATTAAATTTAAGTTAGAAGTAAATTAAAACTACAAGTTCAGTATTGGTTTCCAGGAATCTCTTGCTAACTACGTGACCTGGGGCAGTGTTTTTAACCTCTCAGGCTCAGTCTTCCCAGATGTAAACTGGGGGCAAGAGATTATGAAGATGTAAAGATTGACGTGTGTGAAAGACTGATGGTCCTGGCATGTAGATGCCACCCTAGTCACCACAGTGGTTACATGGAAGATGGCAAATTTATCTCTGCAGCTCAGACATTTATTGCCCTTTGCTTAGCATTTACCCAACTAGAAATAAATATGCTTTCTTTTTCTTTGTTTAAATGCTAACTTGTACTGACCACCAAGATGTGTGTCACTTACTCACTTTGACCTCCTGCTACCACATGTACACTGGGTGTGTTACACAAATCATCTACGAGCCCTCGATGTTTGACATGGAGTTCATCCTGACTCATCCAGTTCATGTAACATGGTCATAACGGGCTTTCTTATCTTCTAAAGACTCCTCCACAGTTTCTTTCTCAGCACTGGACATACTGTATCTACTAAAGCTAGACTTTATTCCTGTTTACTGAAGAGTCATGGGGTTACAGGCTTCTTATCTCACAAAGACAACTGAGAGGCTCTCTTGGTCCTAAATTTGATTCTTGACTAAGATAAAGCAAGCCCTAGCCAGGTCAGTGCTGAGATAGCTCCAGCACTGAACCAGAAATTGAGTGAATGTCAACTAGAAAAATACAGAGGCTAATTTCAAGGTCAGGGTAACAAAGGTGAAGATATTCTTTGGAGTTGTTGTTGTTGTTGTTGTTGTTGTTGTAGGGTTTGTTTTGGTTAGTTGTCTTGGTTTTTTTTTCACTTTGTTGTAAAAGAAAACTAGTGGTAGTATAGATAATGAATTGTCTCTTCACTGTCTTCATTATGGTGATTGAATCTCTGGGTCCCCAACCCCAGAAGAGACACAAGGCCTCTGTGATAACCATTCATCATCTATCTATTGGTGCAATAATGATTTCCAAGGCTATATGCATAGTACAAATTTCAACGGATGCTAAATGTATAAGTTCACAGTGTAGACTGACAACTCAACTACACACAATGCAGTGCCTAGCTGCCCTACACAGGAACAGTTAGGAGAGATCATCTGAAGCAGGAAGAAGCATTTCTAACCCTACAACCGTAATGGATAAGAAAAGTCAAATAACTCTCCTTGTGACTCTCCAACAGAAGAGTCCATGCTCTAATGTCATTTGCACATGTGTCTTCTGCTTGCTAGACTGCGTTCTTTTTATGGGTCTAACAGGGCACACTGCTTTTCGTCACTCCTACACTGCACAGCAGAGGGTCCAGCACTGACAGGAGTGACTTGAGTTCTAGAATATGTCTAGAAAACTGTTCCTACTGCAAGTGTCAGGGAATCAAAAGAGTGGGAAGAGAACCAAGAAGTGAAGCTTTCAAAAGCATCCAATAATTAGTGTAATTTGACAAAAGCATCCAGTAATTAGTCTAATTTGAGGTTATTCATTTTGCCAATATACTGATTTAAAAAAAAAAATTTCCAGCCTTTGTGGATAGACCTGTCAGCTACTCACCAGCTGTTCAAAATGACCAAAAAGAGAACCAATGGGTCATATTAGAAACTGAGGATTCAGGCTTAAGGACACAAATTTCTACAGAATTCGTTTTGGTTCTTTTAAAGGAAAATGCTCCAATGTTTGGTATTAATCCAAATTCAAAAACTCTCACCGGGCAGTGGTGGTGCATGCCTTTAATCCCAGCACTTGGGAGGCAGAGGGAGGCAGATATCTGAGTTCTAGGCCAGCCTGGTCTACAGAGTGAGTTCCAGGACAGCCTGGGCTACACAGAGAAACCCTGTCTCAAAAAAACAAAGAAAACAAAACAAAAGAAAAAAACCCTCTTGAAGGTGAATATGTCCAGTACCCTAAGCCATTTGTCCTACTAAGATACTGTGACTCCTCACTAGTTCACATAGCTGTGAAGGCTTTTTCTTTCAAAGTTATGAATCAAGCCTTTAATGATAACAGGCAGTGAGAGAACATTTTATGAATAGCCTCCCTATTATCATGGTTCATGACATTTTACAAAGCAATTATTGTGGGACAGATCATAGCATAATTGAGACTCTGAAAATGGAAATGAGAGGTAATAGAAGGAACAAAGTTATTAAAAAAAACTAAGGGACATTTTGTTTGAAAATTAAATTTAAAATATAATGAAGTGAGTACAGAAGTTGATTGAAATTGTAATTGAGGGAGTTTTGTGTTTCTGTAAGGAACATCTATAGGACGGCCAGCTTTAGACAAGAAGGTCTTCCATGACCTAAAGTTTAGAAGATGAATCTCCAAAATGTGTCAGAGTAGCCAACTAATGCTGAAGAGAGATGGCAAACTTATGATCTCATCTGGACTTGAAGAAGCAACATTGAATTCTTCCAGTGAGAACACAGATTCAGCCAGAGAGTATTTGACATTGGGATCTCTCTCTCTCTCTCTCTCTCTCTCTCTCTCTCTCTCTCCATATATATATATATATATGATTGTCTCTGTCTCTCTCTCCCTCTCCTCCCTCCCCCTCCCTCTTCCCCTCCCCCTTCATCTACATCTCCCTTTCCCTCTCCCTCTGTCTATGCCTGTGTGTCTACTACATTCACATAGATATGCAAATGTACATATACAGGGATCGGTGGGGTGTGGTTCAATTGTAGAGCATTGGCTTAACATGGCTAAGACTCTGAGTTTAATCTCCAGCCCCTTAAAAACATAACTGTTAGATGCTCAAGAAATTTTACATTTGTATACTTTGGTATATGGCTCCTAAGAACAGAGGCATTCCCTTCACAGATGTTAGCATAACCAAACCTGAGAGAGCAAAGGCGTGTGCCAACATGCACTGCCAATGAAAATAAGCCAGCACTCTCCACAAGGGTGCCTTGGATTTCTCCTTTTAAATTTAGACGTGTGTAGCTACAAAGAGAAAACCAAAGCAGTGAGGTTACATACTCTAGCTGTCCCCCAGTGTTGCTTCAGTTTCTCACTCAGAACCACAGTCACCTTGTGGTTTTTCATTTGTTTTACGGGACACCGACAAAAGTGCAAACCTTTGTCAATTGAGAGTGCAACTGTCCTCTCTCTAATTCCCACTTGCCTGGTTGTAGCCTTGTGATTAAGTTCAGATCAAACTTGGTCTGCGTTTTAAAAACTGGATCACCATGGCATTTACTGTTCATTTATGTCTTTGGACCCTAGACAATTATATAAAAGATGAAAAAAAGAGTACAGCCTTAAGATATTAAAAAAATATCAAAGAAAGGGGGTAAAGACTTGGTGATTTGTTTTGATTCTTCAGATCAGATGCAGATGGTGAGGTCGCGAGGCATGCATGAATTTTGAGATTTCTGAGCATTTGAGATGATTCGGCCAGCCGTTGGAGATTTATTCAAAAAAAAAAAACTCCCTTTTCTTCCTTTACAGGGAGATTTTTGAACTTAGAATTTAAAAAGTGATTGTTCATTATCCAAATCCTTTTAAGAGAAAAATAAAAAGGGTGGGCAGCACTCTAAAGGAAGAATACTTCGTTGCTGGGATGAGAGACAAAATTGATGACTTTCCCACTGCTTCTGAGGCCAGTTTTCCCCCCTCCCTGCCCCCCCTCCAGAGATTAAAACATGCCTGAATTAGAGCAGGCATTTCCTTCCTTCTGTATGGTGCCAGTTCTCAGAGGAGAACATGCATTTCAGTCTTTGATTCTTGTAGCACAGAGACAGCAATGAAAGGGCCTGCTGCTTCCTGGAGTATAAGGATTTCATTTGGGGGCTGCAGGGCAGGAAGGAGAGTCTGAAGGGTGTATGCATCCAGCGTGGGTGTGAGAATGATTTTCCCCGGGGCCCTTATTTGGTCTGGAGCCCAGAGCAAATCATTCAGCCACCTCAAATTGCAGTGCCACTGACTGCCCATCCTCACTGTGGCTCCATGTGGAATGTCTTGGAAACCAAGGAGGTTTTCCATTTCTTCCCCACAAGAGAATTAAGTGATACTCTACTCTTAGGGTGGACATGGTGTCATATGCCTAGAATCCTAATGCTAGGGTGTTTCAGGCAACAGAATTATGACTTCAAGGCCAGTCTAGAAAACATAGTAAGACTTTTTCTCACAAAGAAGAGAGAGAGAGAGAGAGAGAGAGAGAGAGAGAGAGAGAGAGAGAGAGAGAAGGGAAGAAGGAAAGGAAGGAAGAAGAGAAGAGAAGAGAAGAGAAGAGAAGAGAAGAGAAGAGAAGAGAAGAGAAGAGAAGAGAAGAGAAGAGAAGAGAAGAGAAAGGAAAAGAAAAGAGGTGCCCTTCAATAAGCTGAAAAAAGACTTGTGAGTCTGTGTTGATATTGTCCTATATTGCCAGATGCAAAAGTATCTGAAATCTTTAAGCATAAATCCTGCTTCCAAATTCTGAAGAGATGAGGTTTATCTTGGAAGAGACAAAGTCTGTTCAGACACGGAGTGTTCAAGAAGGAAGCCCATCTTGATCTATTTTTATCCAAAAATATTTTTCTTTTGCTGTTCATCTTTAAGTTGTAACAGAATGTAGCACATAAATAAATCAGGCTAGACTCCTTGTGACCCAAAATCCCTGTCGTTGTTTCTCACAAAAACACAAGTTGAAAACATACAAAGTAGATTTATCCAAGCCTGTGATGGCCAGCTGCCCCAGTTTGTTGGGATCAAAGATGTTCTCCATATAAGGGACTTTTGGTGCTAAACTAAGACATGCCCAGAAAACCTGGGACATCTCATCATCTTAGAAGCGTCTGGATATTCACAGTACCTAAACTATAAAGTACTTTGCTAAATTCAAAAGGTATAACTCTAAGCTTATCTGGGAATTAGTGAAATGAATGGGAAGCATTGTTTATTGAAATTTCCATTGTAGAAAATTCTACACAAACAAATGCCCATAGGCTTGAGAGATGGTGCAATGGTCTGTCTTACTGCTAACTGCTCTTCAGGAAGATCTAAGTTCAGCTAACAGCTTACATGTCAAGTGGCACAACTGCCTGTAACTCATCTCCAGAGGATCCAACATGTTCTTCTGGCATCTTGGGGTCTCTGCTCTCTCTCTCTCTCTCTCTCTCTCTCTCTCTCTCTCTCTCTCTCTTACACACACACACACACACACACACACACACACACACAGAGAATATATACAAATATATACAAAAACTTGGGATACACACACAATGAATAAACGTAAACATTAAAAAAAGATAAAAAGAAAAAGACAGATAACTTAGGACATTCATGGACTCATTAATAAATGGATATTAGCCAAAAAAGTACAGAATACGCAGGACACAATTTACAGAAATCAAGAAGGTTAAGGCCCAAGTGAGGATACCTCAGTCCCACTTCGGGGGAGAAGAAAACAATCATGGGCAGCAGAGGGACAGAGGAACCTGGGTGGGAGAGGGGACAGGAAGGAGGAGGGAACATGATCGGGTATTGGGAGGGGGAACAGAACTGAAGCACTGAGTGCCGGCAGAAAGAATGGAAACAGGCAACCTCAGGAGGTAGGAGGTGGGAGGACCTTCTAGAATGTACCAGAGACCTGGGAGGTGAGAGACTCTGAGGACTCAAAGGGAGGGACCTTGGATGAAGTGTTCTAGAGTGGAGAGGGGAAACTTGTAGAGTCCACCTCCAGCAGAGGGGCAGGACATCAAGTGGAGAGATGGGGTTGCCATCCCACAGTCAATAGCTCTGACACAGAATTGTTCCTGTCTGAAGGAACTGCAGGAGCAAAATCGGAGAAGAGGTTAAGGGAAAGGCAGTTCAGTGACAGACCCAAATTGAGATCCAGCTCAAGGGAAGGCCCTGGGCCTGACATTGTTTTTGATGCTATGGTATGCTTGTAGATAGGAGTCTAGCATGGCTGCCCTCTAAGAGACCCAACAAGCAGCTGAAAGAGACAGATGCAGACTTACACCCAACCAATTGACAGAAGCAGAGGATCCCTGTGGTTGAATTGGGGGAAATCTGGAAGAAGCTGAGGAAGAGGGAGGCCCCATGGAAAGACCAGCAGTCTCAACTGACCTAGTCCCTAGAGATCTCTCAGACACTAAGCCAACAACCAGGCAGCATACACCAGCTGATATGAGGCCCCCAACACATATACAGCAGAGGACTGCCTGTTCTGGCTCCAGTGAGAGAAGATACACCTAACCCTTGAGAGACTTGAGGTCTCAGAGAGTGGGGAGGTCTGGTGAGATGGGGGCAGGGGTATGGGATGGGGAGCAGTCAGGAGGGCAGACCAGGATGGGGATGAAGGCCAGACTGTAGAAAGGGATTAAAGAATAACATTTTTAAAATTTAAAAAAAAAAAGAATTGAAAACTGTGTGTTTGGGGGACTCTATTACTGTACTCAGGATAATATTCTCAAGATCCACCAATTTGCCTGCAAAATTTATGGTGTCTTTGCTTTTAATAGCTAAATAGTATTCCATCATATAGATGTACCACATTTTCTTTATCAATTCTTCAGCTGAGAGACATCTAGGTTGTTTCCAGTTTCTGGCTCATGTGAATAAAGCTGCTATGAACATGGTGGAGCAAGTGTCTTTGTGGGATGGTGGAATAGCTTTTGAGTATATACTCAGGATTGGTATAGCTGGTTCTTGAGGTAAAACTATTCCCAGTTTTCTGAGAAAACACCAACTTGATTTCCAAAGTGGTTGTACAAGTTTGCACTCCCACCAGCAATGGGGTACCAATTCCTGACATTGTTAATGATACTCTGTTATGCTCATAGGCAGCAGCCTAGTATGTTGTCCTCTGAGAGGCTCTACCAGCAGCTGACTCATACAGATGCAGACACCCACAGCCAAACAGTGATTAGAGCTTGAGGACTCTTATAGAAGAATACGAGGAAGGATTGCAACCTCTAGGGGGATAGGAACTCTACAGGAAGACAAACAGAGTCAACTAACCTAGACCCTTGTGGTTCTCAGAGTCTGTACCACCAACCAAAGAACATACACAGGCTGGACCTAGTCCTCCCTGCAAGTATATAGCAGATGTGCAGCTTGATCTTCATGTGGGTCCACTACAACTGAAGCAGGAGCTATCCCAAAAGCTGTAGCCTTCCTGTGGGATGTGCTTTTCTAGCTGGGCTGCCTTGTCTGGCCACAGAAGAGGACGCACCTAGCCTCCCAGACTTGATGTGCCAGGGCAACAAGTTACCCAGGAGGGATTCCACCCTCTCATGTGAGAAGGGAAAATAGGAGGAAGGACTGTAAGAGGGAGTGATGGGAGGGCAGTGAGCAGGACGTAAATTGAATATAATAATAATAATAATTAATAATTAATAATAATAATAATAATAATAATAATAATAATAATAATAAAGAAAAGGAGAAAAACTATGTGCTAGTACTATTTGGAAAATATTTTGTGACATTTGCTTCTGAAAAAATAAAAAAGGATTTTTTTCATCTTGAATATTTTCTTTAAACTGAAAACAGTATCATGCCATAGTCTGCAAGTCAATTAAGCCAGAATGACCACAGAGAGACCAATTAACACAGAAAGAAAGTTTCCTCTGGTGGCCCAGCAAAACAGTGATTCCTTAGTCCTTAAATTCTATAAACACTTGCTAGCTATAAATGTAAGTAAAAACTTTTTGTGCACAAAGTATATATTCCACTAAAATAATTAGAAGAATCTGTACTTCAGCCATAGTTCAGTACCACTGGAGAACTGGGTCCTGAGAATAATCTGCAATACAATCTGATATACTGACAAATGATCAATAACTCAGGAAGTAAACAAGTTATAGAGAAAAATATCAAGGAAAATTTATTTGCAACATGTTGATAAGACAGTGCCATCTTCTTTACATAATAATTAAGGACTCTGTCTACTACAGAGTCCACTCAAAAGCATCTCGGCAAACATTTATGTGAAGTCAATCCAGGGAACAGTGCTTATCTTGAAGGAAACATGGATTAAGTGGTTTGTAATGCAGTTACATAGTCAAAATCCATTCGTGCAGAAATCACATGACCACCAAAAATATAAATGATAAAGACTTGAAGTGAACCAGGATTGCTAGCAGGAATTTAAGAATAATTTAAGTTTGGAAACTACCAACACACCAAGTGTCTAGTGGGCTGCTTGTAAAGAATGAGGATAGACATTAGATGATATAATATAGAGACATATTATTATTATCATTATTGTATTTATAGAGAGAAATCAATGCAATCTCTGACATTTTTATTCATTTGGAAGAGTAAAAGTTTGACGGTATATGTTTTTCAATTCTAATAATTGTTTTAATTACAATGGTAACTTAAGGAAAACTTAGGTGATTCAAAGACACATGCATTTATGATATTCTCAAATTCTAAATCTTCAATGTAGATTGGCTTGTCTGCTCCTCTGAAGACCCCACAGTCTGAAGGCCTCCCAGAAGATCTGCTACAACAAGGGTCACAGGTCTCCCAGGAGATCTAAAGCAACCCAGGGACACAGGAGGCAGGTTTCAGACAGAGACATCTAGGCCACTTAACATCACAAATAACCAGATGGCAAGACCATAAGCAACAGAAGCTAATATACTCTGGCACCATCAGAACCCAGTTCTCCCACCACAGCAAGCCCTAGATACCCCAAATACCTGGAAACCAGAATACTGACATAAAACCCTGTCTCATGAAGATAATAAAGTCCTTTAAGAAGGATAAAAATAACTCGCTGAAAGAAATACATGAAAATAGAGGTAAATAGGTAGAAGCCCTTAAAGAAGAAACAAATAAATCTTTTAAAGAAATATAGGAAAACACAATCAAACAGGAGAAGGAATTAAACAAATCAGTACAAGACCTAAAAATGGAAATAGAAACTATAAAGGAAACACAAATGAAGACAATCCTGGAAATGGAAAACCTAGGAACGAGGTCAAAAACTACAGATACAAGCATCAGCAACAAAGTACAAGAGGTAGAAGAGAGAATCTCAGGCATAAAAGATACCATAAAAGATATTGACACAGTGGTCAAAGAAAATACAAACAATAGAAGCAGCGGGAGGGAGAGGGGGCTTCTGGAGGGAAAACTGGGAAAGGGAATAACATTTGAAATGTAAATAAATAAAATATCCAAAAAAAAAAAAATATAAAACATGTAGGAATTCAGGATACAAAGAAAAGACCAAACCTAAGAATAATAGAAATAGAAGAGAGCAAAGATTCCCAGCTCAAAGGACCAGAAAATATATTCAATAAAATCATAGAAGAAAACTTCTCCAACCTAAAGGAAAAGATAACCATAAATGTACAAGAAGCCTATAGAATACCAAATAGGTTGGACCAGAAAAGAAAATCTTCTCATCATATAATAACCAAACACTAAATCCATAGGACAAAGAAAGAATATTGAAAGCTGTAAGGGAAAAATGTTAAGTAACATACAAAGACAAACCTATCAGAATTACACCAGACTTAGCAACAGAGACCTTAAAAGTCAGAAAAGCCTGGCTGTGGGGCCACGTAAGGATAGCTTGGTTCTTGGCTGGACAGGGCCTCAAACCCTGACCCTAATGGGGCAACGACAGGTGTTCAGCCACACTCCCAGAACCCAGAGTCCTGACATGCTGTCTAGATCTCCATTAACCTGCACTATTCAGTCACATAGGGCTATGCAACCCCTCCCAAAGGGGTGTCACCTAATACAGGTAGAGGGCATGACTACAGGCTTCAGTCTCAGAGATTTCCATATTAATGAGATACCTAAAGGCCAGAGGGCATAGCTAATTAAGTGACCCTCCTCTCCCTCTCTCTCTCCCTATTTAAGTCATGCCTCCCCCCCCCCAGCTTAAGGGATGGGTGTATTCAGACCATCTATCATCTATCATGTCAATAAAACTCTTGGAACTGGACTTTCTCGTGTTATTGGGGCCTGCCATTGTGCTGCTCTCCTGGAGAACTTCCCTGTGCTGCAGCCACAGGAACCCACACCTGGCCAGAGGTCATGCAGACTCTAAGAGAACACAAATGCCAGCCCCATCTACTACTATACTCTGCAAAACTCTCTATCATCATACATGGAGAAATCAAAGTATCCCATGACAAAACGAAATTTAAATAATATCTATCTACCAACCCAGCCCTATGGAGGATAATAGAAGGAAAACCCCAACGCAAGGAGTATACCTACACCAAAAGAAAAAAAAAAAGAAACTAATCATCTCACAATAAAACCAAAAGAAGAGAATCACATACACATAATGCCACCTACAACAACTAACAACAATCATCTTACTTTAATATTACTCAATATCAACATACTCAACTCCCCAATAAAAAAGCATAAGATAATAGACTGTATATGCAATCAGGATCCAGCATTTTGCTGCATACAAGAAACACACCTTAATGACAAAGAAAGACATTACCTCAAAGTAAGAGGCAAGAAAAAGGACTTTCAAGCAAATGGTCCCAAAAAACAAGCAGGAGTTGTCATTCTAAGATCCATAAAACAGACTTTCAACCAAAAGTTGTCAATCTAGATGGGGAAGAACACTTCATAGTCACCAAAGAAAAAAATCTATCAAGAGAAAGTCTCAATTCTGAATATCTATGCCCCATAGGCAAGGGTACTCACATTCATAAAAGAAAATGTACTAAAGCTCAAAACATACATTGAACCACACACAGTAATAGTGGGGGATTTCAAAACCCCACTTTCACCAATGGTCAAGTCATTGAAATAGAAACTAAACAGAGACACAGTGAAACTAATAGAGATTATAAACCAAATGAATTTAACATATATACAGAACGTTTTACCCTAAAACAAAAGAACACACCTTCTCAGCACCCCCATGGTACCTTCTCCAAAATTGACCATACAATAGATCATAAAACAAGCCTCAACAGATACAAGAAGACTGAAATAATCTCATACATTCTATCAGATCACTATGAACTAAGGCTAGACTTCAATAACAACAAAAACAACAGAAAACCCATATACCCATGGAAACTGAACAACCTTCTACTCAATAATAACTTGGTCATAGAAGAAAAAAGGAAAGATATTAAAGACTTCCTAGAATTCAATTAAAATGATGACATTGCATACTTAAACTTATGGGACACAATGAAAGGGTTGGTAAGAGGAAAATTCACAGCACTAAGTACTCTGGTAAAGAAATTGGCGAGATCCTACACTAGCAATGTAACAGCACACCTGAGAACTCTAGAACAAAGTGAAACAAACACACCCAAGAGGAGTGGAGGGCAGGAAATAGTCAAACTCAGGGCAGAAATCAACCAAATAGAAACAAAGAGACCAATACAAAGAATCAACAAAAACCAAAAGCTAGTTCTTTGAGATAGATAAACCCCTGCCCAAACTAAGTAAAGGGTACAGAGACAGTATCCAAATTACCAAACACAGAAATGAAAAGAGAGACATAACAGAAACTGAGGAAATTCAAAAAATCATCAAATCCTACTACAAAAGCCTATACTAAACAAAACTGGAAAATCTAGTGAAATAGGTGATTTTCTAGACAGTTACCAGGTACCAAAGTTAAATCAAGAGCAGGTAAACTAATTAAACAGCCCCATAACTCTAAGGAAACAAAAGTCATTAAAAATCTCCCAACTGAAAAAAAGCTCAGGGCCAGATGACTTTAGTGCAGAATTCTACTAGATCTTCAAAGAAGAGCTAATACCAATATTCCTCAAACTATTCCATAAAATAGAAACAGAAGGAACACTACCTAATTCATTCTATGAAACCACAATTATTCTGATACCTAAACCACACAAAGACACAACAGAGAAAGAGAACTTCAAACCAATTTCACTTATGAATATCAATGCAAAAATACTCAATACCAAATCCAAGAACACATTAAAACCATCATTCACTACGATCGGGTAGGCTTCATCCAAGGGATGCAAGGATGGTTCAATATATGAAAGTCCATCAATATAATCCACTATATAAACAAATTCAAAGAAAAAAAATCACAGGATCATCTCATTAGATTCTGAATAAGCATTTGACAAATTACAACACCCTTTCATATTAAAAGTATTGGAAAGATCCAGAACTCAAGGCACATACATAAACATAATAAAAGCAACATGCTGAAAACCAACAGCCAATATCAAATGAATTGGAGAGATACTTGAACCAGTCCCACTAAAATCAGGGACAAGACAAAGCTGTCCACTCTCCCCATATCTATTCAATATAGTATCTGAAGTTCTAGGTAGAGCAATAAGACAACAAAAGGAGATGAAGGGATACATATTGCCAAAGAAAAAGTCAAGGTATCATTATTTGCAGATGATATGATACAAAAGCAACCCCAAAAATTCTACCAAAAAACTTCTACCACTGATAAATAACTTCAGCAAAGTGGCTGGATATAAAATTAACTCAAACAAATCTGTAGCCTTCCTTTATATAAATGATAAACAGGCTAAGAAAGAAATTAGGAAAAGAACCCTTCACAGTAGTCACAAATAATATAAAATAACTTGGGGCAACTCTAACCAAACAAGTGAAAGATCTGTATGACAAGAACTTCAAGTCTCTCAAGAAAGAAATTGAAGAAGACCTTAGAAAATGGAAAGATCTTCTATGCTCATGAATTGGTAGTATTAACATAGTAAAAATGGTCATCGTACCTATCTTACTTAAGGTTTTACTGCTGTGAACAGATACCATGACCAAGGCAACACTTAAAGTTTTACTGCTGTGAACGGACACCATGACCAAGTCAACTCTTATAAGGACAGAATTTAATTGGGGCTGACTTACAGATTCAGAGGTTCAGTTTATAATCATCAAGGTAGGAACATGGAAGCATCCAGGAAGCTATGGTACAGGAACTGAGAGTTCTACATCTTTATCTGAAGGCTGCTAGCAGAATACTGACTTCCAGGAAGCTAGGATGAGGGTCTTAAAGCCTATACCCACAGTGACACACCTATTCAACAGGGCCACACTTAGATTGAGCATATACAAGTGGTAATACTACCAAAAGAAATCTACAGACTCAGTGAAATCACCATCAAAATTCCAACACAGTTCTTCAAAGACATGGAAAGAACAATTCTTAATTTTATATGGAAAAACTAAAAACCCAGGACAGCAAAAACAATTCTAAACAATAAAAGAACTTCTGGAGGAATCACCATCCCTGACTTCAAGGTATACTGCAGAGCAATAGTGATAAAAAACAAAAAACAAACAAACAAACAAACAAATAAGCAACTTCATGGTATTGGTACAGAAACAGACATGTTGATGAATGGACTAGAATTGAAGACCCAGAAATAGAACCACACACTTATGGACATTTGATCTTTGACAAAAAGGACAAAAATATACAATGGAAAAAAGAAAGCATCTTCAATAAATGGTGCTGGTCTAACCAATAGTCAGTATGTAGGAAAATGAAAATAGATCCATATTTGTTCCCTTGCACAATGCTCAAGTCAAAGTGGATCAAGGACCTCAACATAAAACCAGATACACTGAATCTAATAGAAGAGAAAGTGGGAAAGGGCCTAGAACTCATTGGCTTGGGCGGGGGTGATTTTCTAAACAGAACTCCATTGGCTCAGGCTCTAAGATCAAGAATTGATAAACAGAACCTCATGAAACTGAAAAGCTCCTGTAAGTCAAAGGACATAGTCAATAGGACAAATCAGCAACCTACAGATTGGGGAAAAAAGTCTTCATTAACCCCACATCCAATAGAGGACTAATATCTAAAATATATAAAGAACTCAAGAAGCTAACCTCCAAAAACCCAAACAATCCAATCAAGAAAGGGGGTGGGGCACAGTGGGGATAGAGCTAAGCAGATAATTCACAACAGAGGAATCTCAAACGGCCAAGAAGCACTTAAAGAAATGTTCAAAGTCTTTAGTTATCAGAAAAATGCAAATCAAAATGACCCTAAGATTCCTCCTTATACCAATCAGAAAGGCTAAGGTCAGAACCTCAGGTGACAGCACATGTTGGCTAAGACATGGAGAAAAAGGAACACTCCTCCTCTGCTGGTGGGATTGCAAAGTGGTACAACCACTCTGGAAATCAATCTGGAGGTTCCTCAGAAAAGCAGAAATAGATCTACCTGAAGACCTATACCACTCTTGGGCATATACAAAAGAAGCTCCACCATATCACAGGGGTACATGTTCTACTCTATTCATAGCAGCCTTATCTATGAGAGCCAGAAGCTGAAAACAACCCAGATGTCCCACAAAGGAAGAATTGATACAGAAAATTTGGTTACTAGAAAATAAAATACTAGTCAGCTATAAAAAGTGAGGACATCATGAGTTTTGCAAGCAAATGGATAGAACTAGAAAATATCATTCGTAGAGAGTTAACACAGACCCAAGAGGCAATGCATCGTATGTACTCACTAATAAGTGGATATTAGCCTTAAAAAGTACAGAATACCTAGGAAACAATCCACAGAACTCAAGAATGTTAACAAACCAAAGGCCCAAGTGAGGATGCTTCCATCCTAATTGGGAGAGAGAAAAAAGCATGGGAGGCAGAAGGAGGGAAGGACCTGGGTGGGAGAGGGAAAAAGGAGGGGAAAGGGGGAACATGATCAGGTATTGCTGGGTAGAGACAGGAGAGAAGCCCTGAGGGCCAGCAGAATGAATGGAAATATGCAACCTTTGGGGTGGGAGGTTGAAAGGGGGACCCTCTAGAATGTACCAGAGACCTGGAAGGTAAGAGACTCTCAGGACTCAACAGTCAGGATCTAGATAAAATGCCTAATAGTGGGGAGAGGGAAAATGGAGAGTTCACCTCCAGCAGAAAAGGGCATCAAGTGGAGGGATAGGGTTGCCATCCCACAGTCAAAATCTCTGACCCAGAATTGTTCCTGTCTGAAAGAACTGCAGGGACAAAAATGGAGAAAAGCCTGAGAGAAAGGAGGCCCAGCAATAGGCCCAAAGTGGGATCAAGATCAAGGGGAACCTCCAAGGCCTGACACTTTTACAGATGCAATGGTGTGCTTACAAATAGGAGCCTAGGATGGCTGTCCTCTGAGAGGCCCAGCAAGAAACTGACTGAAACAAAAGCAGATACTTATACCCAACCAATGGACCAAAATCGGGGACCCCTAGAATTGAATTAGGGGAAGGCTGGAAGAAGCTGAGGAGGAGGATGACCCCATAGAAAGACCAGCAGTCTCAACTAACCCAAACCCCTAAGATGTCTCAGACACTGAGCCACCAAACAGGCAGCATACACCAGCTGGTCCAAGTCCCCAACACATATACAGCAGAGGACTACCTGATCTGGACTCAGTGAGAGATGTGCCTAACCCTTGAGAGACTTAAAGCCCCAGAGAGTGAGGAAGCTTGGTGGGGCCTGGGGGTAGGGGTGCAGAGGTTAGGGGAAGGGAGGAAGGACATCCTCTTAGAGACAGTAAGGAGGGGAAATGGAGTGAGGAACTATGGGAGGGTAGACCAGGAGGTAAGTAACGATTGGACTGTAAAAAGGAAAGAAAAAGAAAAAATCTTAATTGAGGCTATAGCAGTGTTATTTAAAAGTCATCAAAGGCCAGTGAGATGGCACAGCAGGGAAGGGTGCTTGCCACCAATCCTAATGACCTGAATTCAATCCCCAGGACCCACATGGTAGAAAGAAGAAAAAAAAAAACATGCTCAATCATTGTCCTTTGACCTCCACTGTAATGGGTGTGCTCCCACACATATATACAAATAAAATAAATGTAATTTAAAAGTCATTACAAATAGATAGCTAGTGATTTTAAAAGACATGTACATGCTCTTAAACCTCATTGAACAATTCCTTAGTAGCTCAAACTTCTAATTTTCTCTATGGCAATGACTTCAGAAAAGCACCTTTCACTTCTCAAACATCTCCTATGGAGCTTATATCTAGAAAAGCCTAAAACATGGCTGAATATTATCTGATTACATTCAGAAACTACAAGTTTGAAACTTTCTCCATTTTGGTTTTGATACAAAGTTTCATGTAGCCCAGGTTGGTCTTGAACTCAGGATAGCCAAGGATGACGACTTTTAACTACTACTACTCCTCCTCTATTTCTCAAGTGATAGGATCATAAGTGTGTACCACTGTGTCTTGTGCAAATGGAAAACTTAATCATTCACCCTGGATTGCTTTTTATGTGACTATATCCTAATGATCAAATTTTTACTTTCAGATGAAAGGTGAATATTAAGCATCTCTCCTACACTGTGGGATTTAATACTCTCAACAATGTAAGGGTAGTGGTATATTATTGACTTTATATTAATGGAGGAGGAGACTGCGGCAGAGAGAAGGGAAGAGTAGAAATACACCACTTGATTTTTCATGACTACTGTCAGTCCTGCTTCCCACAAACTTTTCAGAGGAGAGAGGTGCAGGAATTGATGGAAAGGATCAGGACATGGCGTCAGAGATAACAAGGGAATACGTCGTGTTTCTGGGCATAGGGCATGGTTAATTTGACCAGACAACAGATATAGCAGGGAGATACAGGCAGAAAAAAAATGTCCAATTGTCTCTTAGTCTTAGGCTAGTTTTGATGTATTGGTGCAAACCTTAGAAAAATGGAAGAGAGAGAGAGAGAGAGAGAGAGAGAGAGAGAGAGAGAGAGA
>JANHMN010000019.1:16447035-16471822 GCA_030674055.1 Rhabdomys pumilio | reverse complement strand
GGGGGAGGAGGGGAGAGAGAAGCCAGGTACTTATATGAGGAAAGGAAGCAGAATTAGAGACGCAGCCCACTCTTTTCTTAGCAAAGGAAAACTTGATGGATTGAGAGGGAAGTGTCATCAAAGGAGGTCCCCTTGATTAAAATTCTATAGGAGCTATCCTGCCCAAATGAGATGTCCAAGTACAGAGCAGCTCAGAAATCAAAAATTAAGGCTAGTGGCCAAGACAAGTTTGACTATAGAAAAGAACAGCCATGTTCTGAGACAAGACAGAACATCATGGAGACTAATGAGGATATGGGCAGAGAGGAGAAGGTAACTGCAACCTGGGAGATGATGGAGGATTTACCTGGGACCTAGTTGTCCCCAGTAAAGAAAGAGCAAGACCATCTGCTGAGACAGAAGGAAATACTGAAGAGTTCAGTGGATGCGTGGTGAATGTGTAGAAATCTCTAAGGAAATGAGAGGGTTCAAAGCTCTAAACAACTGAAAGCACTGACAGGCACTCCAGGGAACTCATCTGAGGCTGGAGGCCAATTGCTTCAAGTTTCTCAGTGTGCCAGGAAGTGCTTTTTGTGCATGATGGTTACTCTTCTGCATACTGTAGGAAGGGAAGGGATAGACCGAGGATTCCAGCTTGCTATGCAGAAGCAGCTGTAGGGTGTGACAATCAGGGTGCAGAATAACTGCAGAAGTCATCAGGTCAGAATTGACCTGAGGTTCTTGTACTGATTTTTGATCAAGTCCCTTCTTCCTGTTCCACATCTTCCATTGTTCCCATTTAAGCCTAGTATAGCCTGGAGTTAAATCACATGTCCAGGATATTTCCTAGAGAGTTCAAGTACTTCACAGAGTGGGAGCTTGACCTATAAACACTGCTCCTGGTGTGCAAGGGAATGAGCTTCGAAATCAGATCCTTATGGCAAAACATCTGAGTCCCAGAAATGCACACTAACTGTTACACTTCCCATGGAGAAAATGGAGGGCTATGTTTCAAATTCAGGACAGTATTTGTGATCTGACTTCAGAAGGAATTTTCCTCCACCATAATCAAGAGTGTGGACACTTTTGACAACTCTGACAAAGTAAAATCTTTCCTGGCCAGTGACAGGAATGCACTTTGTTAGCTAAAAGAATCCTAGAGTTGGGAGATTTAAGATCATACAAGTCACCTTTTTAATTGCCAGAAAAGAAAATGTCAACCAAAGGAAGACATGGTTTCTACAGAAAGGCTCAGAATTAGGATTAATTCTGTTCTTCTGTCTTACTGTCTCTCACTTCAATATGATGTCTTTTTGTTCCTCTTCTTAAAAAGTATGTATCTGGATCTTATTCCTAAACGTTTAAAAGTAAGCGTGTTAAAGTATCTTAGAAGCCACCCAGAGGGATCTAGGGGTTATTTGTAGCTATTGAGATAAGCAGGAGGTTGCAATCTTTTAACTCTCACATGACTGGAGATAGGGTCTATCCTAGTTAGAGTTTTGGTTGCTGTGAAGTGACACCACGACCACACCAACACTTATAAAGGAAAACATTTCACTGGGGTTGGCTTACACTTTCAGAGGTTTAGTACATTATCATCATGATGGGAAACATGGGGGCATGTAGACAGACCTGGTGCTGGAGAAGGAACTAAGAGTTCTTCTACATTTTGATCCTTGAGGCAGCAGAAGGAGATTGAGTGCCACACTGGTAGTAGGTAGAGCGTCTGAGACTTCAAAGCCCACCCCTACAGTGGCACACTTCCTCCAATAAGGCCACACCTACTCTAACAAGGCTACATCTCCTAATAGTGTCACTCCCTATGGGCAAAGCATTCAAACACATGAGTCCATGGGAGCCATTCTTATTCAAATCACCACAGGGTCTTACAAATAAGTAACCTCTCATAGACTGAAATCCTATTCTAAATTTATCACCTGGTTGAATAAATTATTAATCATTTATATCTCTTTCTTATTTTCACAAAGTGGACACACAATATTATTTTACAAGGTTTCAATTTTTTCTGTGATAACAAAGAAATCAAATAATAATTACTTCTTAGTGTTCAAAAGATTTCATGGGGAGCATGGCAAGATGGCTCAAGGACAATGGCACTTGCCTAGCAAACCTAGTGAGCTGAGTTTGATGGATCCCAGACACTGTGCTGGCTAGTCTTATGTCAACTTGACACACACAAACTTGAGTTATCTGAAAGGAGGAGACTTTGATTGAGAAAATGCCTCCACAAGATCTGTCTCTAAGACATTATCTTAATTAGTTACTGATGGGAAGGGCCCAGCCCATTGTAGATGGTGCCATCCCTGGGCTAGTGGTCATGGGTTCTATAAGAAAACCAGGCTAAGCAAGCCATGGGGAACAAGTCAGTAAGCAGCATTCCTCCATGGATTCTGCAATAGCTCCTGCCTCCAGTTCCTGCCCTGTTTGAGTTCCTGTCCTCATTTCCTTCAATGATGAATGGTAATAGAGAAGTGTAAGCCAAATAAATCCCTTCCTCTCCAACTTGCTTTTTGGTCATGGTGGTTCATGGCAGCAATAGAAACCCTAACTAAGATAGTACCCATCCAAAGGTAGGAAAAGATTAACTCCACAAAGTTGTTTTCTGATCTCTATAGTATCACTATTCCAATGCCATGTATTCCATGGTATGAGAATCCACAGATACACATCATTCACACATATACATTGTCTTAGTTAGGGTTCCCATTGCTGTAAAGAGACACCATGAACAAGGCAACTCTTATAATGTACACCACTTAATTGGGACTGGCTTACAGTTACTGAGGTTCAGTCCATTAGTATCATGGTGAGAAGCATGTCAGTGTCCAGTCAGGTATGGTACTGGGGGAGCTGAGAGTTCTACATCTTGTTCTAAAGGCACACAGAGAAGACTGGCTTCAAGGCAGCTAACAAAAGGGTCTCAAAGCCTCTGACCACAGTGACACACTTCCTTCAACAAGGCCACACCTACTCCAACAAAGCCACACTTCCTAATAGTCCCACCCCCTGGGCCACGCATGTTCAAACCACCACATACATAATAATACATAAATTGAAAAGAAATGAATACTACATGGGGCTGAAGCTACACCAACATTGGAAACTTTACTGTGAGCACAAATTCTGTACATTAAAACCTAAGGGAAACAAGACTCTGACATCTCCAAATGCCAAGGTAAATTTTAACCCATTATATCTTGATAAACTTCCCTAATTTTTCTTGCTTCTTCTCTCCTAATCTGCAAGATCTGGAGTGCAAGCCATCTCCACATCTCGCCCTGAGTCGATGGTTTGCTTTGTTCATAGTACCTGATATCCTTGGTTTTTGTCTTCAGTACTGTGATGGTTTGTATGATGGTTCAGGGAGTGGCACTATTAGGAGGTGTAGCCTGTTGGAGTAGGTATGTCCTTGTTGGAGTAGGTGTGTCACTGTGGGTACAGGCTTTAAAACTCTCATCCTAGCTGCCTGGAAGCCAGTCTTCCACTAGCAGCCTTCAGATGGAGATGTAGAACTCTCAGCACTGCCTAAGCTTAGTTTTCCTGGAACTTGCTCTGTAGATTGACCTTGAACCCAGAGATCTGCATGGCTCTGTCTCCTGTAATGCTAGAATTAAAAGTGTGTACCATCATGCCTGGATCTAAGCTTTTCTTCACCTAGAACCTGCTTTGTCCCAGGCTGGGCTTGAACTCAGAGATCTGTTTGGCTTTGTCTCCTGGGATTAAAGGTGTGCACTACCATGCCTGGATCTAAACTTAAGCTGGGTAGGATCTTGCCCCAAAATCCCTTAACCTGTTATCTCCTAGGACATAGAATTCAGTTCCATTTCATTTCCTGGTGCCCTTTTAATACTTGAACCATATATTTTATATTTTTCCTTTCTAAGCTTGCTACACTTGTTCAAAACATTTTTCACGAGACTTAACTAGGGAACAAAGGCTCTGCTGGGCTTTTTTGAGGCTTTCTTTGTCAATGAAAATAATATCTCTTTAACTTAGACTTGGGTAGACTCTTCAGACAAGGGCAAAAACCAGCCACATTCTTCACCAAAATATCACAAAAACAGTGTGTAATCTTCATTCTGAAATTCTTCTCTGAAACCTCTTGGGTCAGGTCTGCACAGTTCAAATCATACTCAGCAACAAAATCCTCTATATTCTAACTAGGATAGCCCATTAAGCTCAACGTAAAGCATCCCACTGCTTTCCAAAGACCCCAAATCCACATTCCTTCAAACAAAAGCATGGTCAGGCCTAGCACAGCAATACTCCAGTACCTGGTACCAACTTCTGTCTTAGTTAGGGTTTTACTGCTATGAACAGACACTATGACCAAGGCAAGTCTTATAAAGGACAGCACTTAATTGGAGGTGGCTTACAGGTTCAGAGGTTCAGTCCATTATCATCAAGGTGGGAATATGGCAGCATCTAGACAGGCATGATGCAGGCAGAGGTGAGAGTTCTTCATCTGAAGGCTGCTAGTGGAAGACTGGCTTCTGGGAAGCTACGATGAGAGTTTTAAAGCCTGTACCCAGAGTGACACACCTACTCCAACAGGCTACATCTCCTGATAGTGCCACTCCCCGAGCCAAGCACATGCAAACCATCACAAGTACATTGTTAACACCTCATCCGAAAAACTCACTCCTACAGAAGTTTTAGACTTTAGACATGTGACATGTTCTTGATTGTCCTCATTATCATTATGTTGGGGGTAGAGTATAAGCACATTTGTGCATGTGGAGGTTAAAGGGAAACTTTTGGGTGGTGGCTGTCTTCTTCCACTGTGTGATATGGGGGTCAAGGCCTAGTCATCAGGTTCATGGCCCAAGTGCTTTTGGCCATTGAGCTTTGTAGCCTCAAAGCCAAAGCCCTTGCTCTAACTTGTTAGTTTTTTCAAAATATTCACCTTAAATCCCTAACTACCTAAAAGGAGTCCCACTGGTAGATTCAGGTGTCTTCATTGGCACTTCAAAGAATAGAAGCAATAGGTGCTATTGTCCGGTTATCACTTGATCCAGAACTAGAAATAAGAGCAGATTCAAATGAACATTGTAGGTGGTTTGAATAAGTTTGACCCCCATAGATTCATGTGTTTAAATGCTTTGAAGTAGCACTAGTACGAGGTGCCACTTGGAGGCTTTGTTGGAGGAAGTGCAGCCTTGTTAGAGGAAATGTATCACTGTGTCGGTGGGCTTTGAGGTCTTTTATGCTAAGGCTCTACCCAGTGCAAAAGACAGTCTCTTCCTGGCTGCCTTCAGATCAAGATATAGAACTCTCAGCTCCTTCTCTAGCACCATGTCTGCCTGCACACTGCCATGCTTCCCACCATGATAGTGAAACTGTAAGCCAGCCCCAATGAACTGTTTGCCTTTATAAGAGTTGCTTTGGTTATGGTATCTCTACACAGCAATAAAACCCTAACTAATACAAACATGGACAAGGCTTTTATAATGAATCAACTAGAATCAGACAGGAGACACAGCTCTAAGCAAGAGCAAGCAAGTTAGGATGGCAAAACCCCAAAGAGCAAGGAGTAACTAAAACCTCCCAACAGAGGTTCCCATCACATTTGTCATGCAAATAAGAGACTCAGACTTTTTGAGTGTCCAATACTGCCCAGTCAATGTCAGCTCCTCTGTATAAACAATAAATTCAAGCTCGCAAAAAAACTCTATACTCCTCAACAGTCAGTAGCTGCGCTCAGTTCTAGATGTTCACTGGTCAGCTCTGCAGATGTGGTGAGGAGGTGATCCTTGTCTGTGCCTGTATCAGTAGGACCTGTTTATAGCTGTCTTGTTTTTAACCTGGTAACTGCATATGAGCCCTGAATTCTCATTTGTGTCTTTGGGTGGCTTGCTATGAAAACACAAAACTATTATGATCCCTGAAGGGCCCCTTTCCATTATCTGATCCACCATTTGCTTCTCTGATGATGGCAAAGCAAAGCACTGACCTATGAGTACAGCAACATGTCATTAGGAGTCATTCCATGTTTTCTTTTTAAGAATATGTAGTATTTAGTTTTCGCCCTAGGACCCTGGTTTATCTAGTTTCAGGTTCTTGGGGTCACTGAAGCAGTATTAGGTGTGGATTTCATCTCCCGGAGTAGGTCTTAAGTCAAGTCAAAAATTGGTTGGTTACTCCCACAAGCTTTGTGCCACCATTGCACCAGCATATCTTCCAAGCAAGACAGCATTGTAAATCAAAGTATGTGTAGATAGGCTGGTACTTACATTTCTCCTTTAGTACTTTGCTAGTACCTAGGGATGAAATCTGTAGATAGATTCAACGTCTGCATGTTCAACAGGTTATGTAGTCGTGTTGTTTTCAGCCTGGGACCTTACCAGTAGTTTGAGAACAGCTTATACATAGTCATGGCAGCAGCCTCCGTTCTTTAAGGCTTCCCATTATATCCGTTTGGCCAACAACTCAGTTAGATGCAACCCAATCCTGGTAGTGGAAACTTCATTTGGTGACAAGAGATGGCCAATTAGAACTCTGTCACTACACGATTTGATTATTTCATTTAGATTCTCTACATATATATTTTTTTATTTTATGAAGGTTCTACTGAATTAGGTTTTCATACTAACCCTGTATATAGCCCTTAATTTTAACTGTCTCCCCATATTTCATCCTTCATCCTCTTCTTCTTCCCCTTCTCAGCTAGATCCTCCTGTTCCAGTCATACCCCCAATACACACACACACACACACACACACACACACACACACACACACAAATATTTTATTTCCCTGTCTTTGGAAGATCTATCTGTACCCACCTAGTTCCTTACTCTATACCTAACCCCTGTGGTTCTACAGATTGTAGTTTGGTTATTATTGATTTAACAGCTAATATCCACTTAAAAGCAAATATATAACATATTTGTTTTTCTGAGTCTGAGATTAACTAATTCAGGGTGATTTTTTTTTTCTAGTTACGTCCATTTATCTACAAATGTCACTATTTCTTTTTTTTCTTTTTTTTTTTTTTTTTCGTTTTTCGAAACAGGGTTTCTCTGTGTAGTAGTCCTGGCTGTCCTGGAACTCACTCTGTAGACCAGGCTAACCTCGAACTCAAAAATCTACCTGCCTCTGCCTCCCAAGTGTGCACCACTACTGCCCAGCACTATTTCATTTCTTAAATGGCTGAGTAATATTCCATTGTGTAAATGGACCACATTTTCTTTATCCATTCTTTTGTTGAGGGATATCTAGGGTGTTTCTAGTTTCTGCTTATTATGGATAGAGCAGCAAAGAATATTGTTGAGCAAATGTCCAAAATCTATCGGTCCAAGATCTAGCTGGAACATGCGGTCGATCTATTCCCTACTTTTTGAAGAACTGCCACTCTGATTTTCATACAGGCTGTACAAATTCTCAGTCCCACTAGCAATGGCCAAGTATTCCCCCTTACTTCACATCCTCTCAACTGAGGATGAGCTACAAATTGTGTTATTGATCTCAGCCATTCTGATGGGTGTAAGATGAAATCTCAAAATAGTTTTCATTTTCATTTTCTTGATAACTAAGTCCTAGTTGGGGTTACTATTACCATAATGAAACACCATGACCGAAAGCAACTTGGGTGGGAAAGAGTTTATTTCACTCACAGGTTCCTGATAGTAGTTCATCATCAAAAGCAAGAAGGGCAGGAACTCAAGCCGGACAAGAACCTGGAGGCAGGAGCTGATGCTGAGTCCGTGGAGAGGTGCAGTTTACTAAGTCTGCTCATTGTAGCTGCTCAGCCCACTTTCTTATAGAACTCAGGACTACTGGCCCAGGGATAATGGCACCATCCACAGTAGTCTGGGCCCTCCCTGACCAATCACCAATTAAAAAAAAATGCCTTACCAGCTTGCCTATAACCCACTCCTATGGAGACATTTCCTTATTTTAGAATCCTTCCTCTTAGATGACTTTAGCTTATGTCAAATTGACATAAAACTATCCAGCACATTGTTGGACACTTCTTTAAGTGTTTCCTATCCATTTAGCTTTCCTGTTTTGAGAGTTTTCTGTTTAGGTCAGTTCTCCATGTTTTAATTGCATTATTTGTTTTCTTGATATCTAGTAGTGTTTTTAGCTCCTTATATACTTTGGATATTAGCCCTCTATCGAATGTGTAGTTAGTAAAAAGAAAATTTCCTATTCCGTAGGCTGTGAGTTTGTCTGAATTATGGTGTCCTTTGCCATACAAAAGATCTTCAGTTTCATGAGGTTCCTTTACTAACTGTTGATCTTAGAGCCTGTGCTAACGGTGTTCTGTTCAGGAAGGTTTTGTTCCTGTGCCAATGAGTCCAAGGGTGTTCTGACTTTCTCTTCTATGGAGTTCAGTGGATCTAGTTTTGTGTTGATGTCTTTGATACAATTAGAACTGAGTGTGGGGTGATAAGTATGGATCTATTTCAATTCTTCTACCTGAAGCCACTCACTTTTCACAACCACCATTTTTTTAAAAAAATACAGTATTTTCTCCAGTACATGCTCCTGGCTTCTTTAATCAAAAATCAGGTATCTATACATACGTGCATTTATGTCTGCTTCTTCAATTATATTCCATTAATTGTTATGTCTTTTTTGTACCAATACCACACTGTTATTATTACTATAGCTCTGTAGTGTAACTTGAAACTGGGGATAGTAATAACCTCCCACAGTTCTGTTTATATACAGCTTTAATCCATAATAGTCAGACAGAATGAAGTACTATTTAAATTTCCTTGTATCTCTTGAGACTTGCTTTGTATCTGAGTGTGTGGCCAATTTTGCAGAAAGTGCCATGAGGTACTGAGAAGAAGGTATATTCTTCTGCATCTGGGTGAAATGTTCTGTAAATATCTGCTTAGTCCATTTGTCTTACAAGTTTAGCTAGCCCCAGTATTGTCTGTTTATTTTTTGTCTAAATGTCTATCTACTGATGAGTTGAGGTATTGAAGTCTCCCACTGTCCATGTATACATATCAATATATCATTTTAAGATACAGTGGTGTTTATTTGATAAACTTGGGTGCCCTTGTTTTGGGTGCATAGGTGTTAAGAATTGCAATCCCCTTTTTTTTTTTACTTTTGGAATATATTAACGTTTCCAATTTAGTATTTTTTTGAGATTCCTAAGTGTGCAAATAAGTTGGTCCCTACTTCTACATCTGTTTCATGTGACTTTTCATGGGCCCTTTCCTTCGGTCTGTTTGTTTTGTCCTAGTCCAACGTATCTTTTTATTATATTATATTATATTATATTATATTATATTATATTATATTTCCTTAGAATCCTTTTTTCTTTCTAATGAGACAGAAAGGAGATAGATCCAGATTTGGTGTTGGAGGAAACTGGGAGGAGTAACATAATTAGGATACATTATATGTGATAGCTATTCTTGATTGTCAACTTGGCTACATCTGGAATTAACTAAAATCCAAATGGCTGGGCACACCTGTGAGGATTTTTTTTAATTAAATCATTTGAAGTGCAAAGACTCACTTTGAATACATTTCTTTGAGGTGGGGTAATACAAGTCTAATCCAGAACTTTGAGGTGGGAAGATCCACCTTTAATCTAAGCCATGCCTTCTGGCAGCCTATGTAAAGAAATGGAAGAAGGAAGCTTTGCCCTGTGCCTGCTTGCTTTCAATCTTCCTAGCAGGTCCATTCTAAAGCCAAATGCACTGGCGTTAGAGCCTGCTTCTTCAGGACTCCAGAATATAATGAAGACCAGCTGGGACATCCAGCCTCACAGGCTAAGCAACTACCAGATTATCTGACCTACTGTTAGTATACATCTGTCGTTGGACTAGGTGGACCACATCTAGTGAGCTACTCTAGTAAATTATATAAGAGCTATTTTCAATAAAAGGGAAATAGTGAGGCTACCTGGAGCATATCCCTATAAAGTTTTAGAGACTAAAATGGGTGTCAAGTGTTGGAGGGGAAAAGTTACATTCCTCAATAGCCCAGAAGTAAATTTACTAGGACAGCATATGCGCCATGACTCAGAAGAAGCAGACTGAAAATAACACAGTCGTCTTACCAAGTGATCATAGGAATGAAGACTTTCAAAAGTGTGAGTCCATCAGGATGTGCTTTGCAAAAGTGGGCCTCAGCTTGCCTATAAACAGCATGCTAAATAATAAAGAAAAAATTAGAATTTCACTCTTTCTTGAGGAAAAGCAATACATCAGCAATAACATTGCTCTGTTGCTGGAAATGTGAAAAAGAGAAGTGTGGGGGTCGGGGTTACACACTTAGAGAAAATTGACTCTCCCTCTTCTGCAGCTAACAATGTCCAGTAGTTCTCAGAAGAGATGGAACTTTGCATCAAGTCCCACCTCATTGCTGGGACAGGTCTTCTGCATGATCCCATTACTTCTGTGAGGCTGCTGTGTCCACACAACATGGTTTCCCCGTGGTCATCCAATGCCTCTCACTCTTATATTCCTTCCAACCCCTCTTCTGAAATGATCACTGAACCCTTCAGGGAGGTATACACTGTGTATTCGTTCTGTTTAGGGAATTTGCCCCTCTTCAATGTTCTCCTTTAGACCACTTTGCCTGTATCTTCTCGGGTGTCGGATGAGGGTTAGACTGTACCGTGGACAATAGCCTTGGTTAACCCTACGTAAATAAACTCTTTACTAAAAATGACTTGCGGTTGTATCTGTAGCTGTCTTTTACTACTTTGTGGGTTCTGTGCCTTTTTTCTGACCTTCCAATGGCCTACCAGTAGATAGGAGAGGAAAAAAAAGGATAGAAAGGGAAAGAGTGGTATTAATATTAAACTATTTCCTGCTGATTAGGGGCATTGAGATTCCTGGGCCAAGTGTGATCTTCTCTGTTAAGATATCTAATTTTGTCTTTCTTCTCTGCACCCAATTACTTAACGAAGCTATGACCAAGAGCAAACAAACAACTCACCCAGTATCCTGGGCACTAGCATTTCTATACCCTTTGAAAAACTACCATTTAGAATGTCACACATGCCGGATGGTGGTGGAGCACGCCTTTAATCCCAGCACTTGGGAGGCAGAGGCAGGCAGATTTCTGAGTTTGAGGCCAGCCTGGTCTACAGAGTAAGTTCCAGGACAGCCAGGGATACACAGAGAAACCCTGTCTCGAAAAACCAAAAAAAAAAAAAAAAAAAAAAAAAGAATGTCACACAATCACAGAAACTTTCCATCGCTGGCAAAAATCACACCCTTGCACAAGGCAAATCAAAGTTAGCTGCTGGTGGAGAATCTGAAGTGGTCCTGCACCCTACACCTGTGATTAAAACAAAAACATATTCTTATAATATTTCTATGTTTTTTAAAGAAATCAAATGCCAAAATTGTCAATACGGGCCTTGGTTGTCACAGACCCACACTGCAAGTTTCTAGGGTAAAGGAGAACTGTTTACTGTCTCACAGAATGAGAATTTTTTTTTCTGATCTCCCTAATTGTGATGGCTATTCTTGGTTGTCAAGTTGACTACATCTAGAACTAACCAAATGCCAAGGAGATGGGTACACCTGTTAGAGGTCTTTCTTGATTGATTCATTTGAGTTGGAAGACCCACCCTAAATCTGGGCTATACCTTCTGATGGCAACTTATTTAAAGCACATGGAATAAAGCAAATTTTCATTTCCACTGGCAAGTTCACCTATCCTGCTGCTAAGGGTTCCTTCACAAGCAACAGAGCCCGCTTCTTCAGGATTCCAATATTTACTGAAGACCAGCTGAGACATCAACCTTGTGGACTGGGCAACTACTGGATTATTTGTATTTCCATTGGAAGACAGCCACTGTCAAGTAACAAGACTGTCGTAGTTAAGGGATTCTATTGCTGTGAAGAGACACTGTCTTAGTTAGGGTTTACATCACTATGAAGACACCAACCAAGGTAACTCTTATAATGGACAACCTTTAACTGAGGCTGGCTTACAGGTTCTCAGGATCAGTCCATTATCATCATGGCAGGAAGCATAGCAGCATCCAGGCAGGCATGGTGCTAGGAATGCTGAGAGTTCTACATCTTGTTCTAAAGGCTAACAGAAGACTGGCTTCCAGGCAGCTAAGAGTCTCAGAGCCCACCCCCTCAGTGACACACTTCCTCCAACAAGGCCACACCTCCTAATAGTGCCACTCCTACTCACTAGGTCAAGCATATCCAAACCACCACAAACACCATGATTCTTACAGAGGAAAACATTTAATTGGGGCTGGCTTACAGTTCAGAGATTTAGGCCACTATCATGTAACAGGAAACATGGCAGCGTGCAGGCAGACACGGTGCTAGAGAAAAGTCAAGAGTTCTATATCTGAATCCACAGGCACCAGGAAGAGAAAGAGACACACTAGGCCTGGCCTGAGCTTCTTAGACCTCAAAGCCTGCCCCAGTGACACAACTCCTCTGACAAGCCCATACTTACACCAACAAGGCCACACTTTCCAATAGTGCCAGTCCCTATAAGCTTATAGCACCATTTTTATTTAAACTACCACACAGACCAAAGCTTGTAAGCCATTCTAATAAATCTCCATATATGTGCGTGAGTGCGTGCGTGCGTGCGTGCGTGCGTGTGTGTGTGTGTGTGTGTGTGTGTGTGTGTGTGTATTCTGTTCCTTTAAAGAACCTGACTAATATAATTGTCATTCAACAATATTCTAGAGTAAGAGTTCTTTTTTTAAAAAAAAAAATTATTAATCACTCCATTCGTTTACATCTCAAATAATGTCCGGTTACCCTCTCCCACCAACCCCATTGCCACAAAGTCCCCTGAAAACTTAAATTACAAAAAGATCAAAATTACAACAGTATAAAATTAAGGAAAAAAAGCATGGTAGGATGAGCTAGGATGAGAAAAACATGGATTCTACAGTCAAGTGCATCTCAGCTCAACCGAGAAGCCCATTAGTAACTGTATAAACTTAAATAGATGTTTATTTTATCTGAATCATCAGTTTTCTTTAAAATGCAAACACGTCCCTAACCTATCCTACAAAGACATCACACTGAACTTTACACACATGTAGTGTCTAGTATGTTACAGTCACTAACAGTGCCTTTAAAAAAAAAAAAAACTCAGAAGAAAGTATATGTAAAATATTTACAACGTGGCTCCATTTGAATTCATTAGCTCTAAAGTAAGTGATATTTGTCTAGGTTTAATCCATCCCAAAGGGCGTATTTTAATAGTGGAGATGAGAGAGGAGGTCGTCATGAAGGTAGGAAAGCTCTTGGCAACATGGCCTATGACTTTGTAACAGGAAGCTGAAGTAGAGCCAAGGGAGATCTGTAACACTGAAACAAGAATACAAATACACAAGACTGATCCCAAGCCATGCGTAGATGGCAACTAATTCTGTGTTATTCCCCACGTTCCTAAACAATCCATCATTCTTTCTTTCAACAAGGCCTAGCAAAACTTTGTTTACGTTCCCTTCCTTCTGCTTTTTATTGGATGATGGATGGCAGATATGCTGTATGCATGACATAGCTTGATGTAAACTTGCATTTGCAAGTTAATGCTGGGGGAAGGGGGTTGCTAAACATTGAACCGAGAGTCTCACTGACCCATGCTGAACAAGCATCCTCCACTGAGCTATATTTGCAGCCCCGTTTTTGAGACAGGACCTCACAAAGTTGCCCAGGCTGGCCTTTAATTCACTATACACTTGAGCCAGCCTTGAATTTGCAATTTTCCAGCTTCTGCTTCTCAGTAGCTGGATACCCCTGGAATAAGCTTGGCTATACTCAAGATCAATATGAGAATATGTATGTTCTACAGAATCAATATAAGGATGCATATGTTCTACTCCATTCATAGAAAAAAAGAAGCCGTGTTTCCAACTGGCACCACACACTGAGCACTGCTGACCGTTAACCTGGTAAAAGATTGAAATGCAAAACTCAAAGTATGGCTTCTACTGGACACACATGTGGACATATATGACTTTTCTGCCATCACAGTTAAAAATTATAACTTTAACTCTCATAAGTTAGGAACTATTTGCATTGTAAGTGCATTTATATATTTTTCCCTTCTCTGGTTTGTGTGTTCAAAATTTATTCTTTTTGGAGAATAGTTGCATTTATTCGTTAAGAATTTCACGCATGGATGCAACACATCTTGATCATATTTACCCTCAATTCTCCTTCCCCTCCCCTCTCCCTCCTCCTCCCCCTCCTCTCTCCTCTCCCTCCTCCTCCCTTCTCCCTCCTCCTCCCCCTCCCCTCTCCCTCCTCCTTCCCTTTCCCTCTTCCTGGGCCCCTCCCTAACACATACCCCTCTCAACTTCATGTACTCTCTTTTTTAAAAAAATACTTCCCTGGGTCCAGCTAGAGATGTCTGCATGGGTATGAGACCATCCACAGCAGCATGTACAACTTACATCATGAAGAAAAATGACTGAACTCCCCAGTAGCCAGAAGCTGCCAGTGGCCCTTCTTTTAGGAGTGAGGTCTCCCTAAGCCTCTCCCCAATCCATGCTGGGAGGCTGCCTTAATCTTCTACAGGCCTCATGCTGGTGACACAGCTGCTGCCCAGAAGACAGCAGTCACAGCACTCTGTTCCCCATACCTCCTGCACTTCCATTCTGTCTGCCCTGCTTCCCCAGTGTCCCCTGAGCCCTGTGAGCTAGGTAAGCAGGCAGGTTGATAAAATGTCTCATTTGGGACTGAGAACTCAGTAGTCACTTACTCTACGCTACACACTTTGACCAGTTATAAGATTCTGCATGGACTACTACCCATTGCAAAAGGAAGCTTCTCTGACCAAGGCTGAGAACAGCATTAAGCTATGTGAATAAAGATAAATATAGATATTTAAAAGACAATTTGACAGCATATCAACTCAACCTAAAAAAATAACAATAGGTCTTCCATAGGGTTTATAATGTTTCAAGCCATGGGCTTTTGACTAGGTTTGCAGTACCTAGGCAAGAATCCCTTTCTGTGGAGACCTCAAATCCAGTCAGAAAGTGGTGGGTTTCCTCAATGCCAGTTGTGTCAATATTGTACCAATGGGTACGTCTTGCCTAGCAGGTGAGTGTTATAGCAGGCAGGGTCCACTGCTGGGGGACACTACTGACCACTTTTCTCTCTCAGCAGTGTGTAAAGCACTTCGGGCATCATGAAAGCTAGCCCGCAGATAAGAGGCTTTTCAGTCCATTCAACATTGATTTCTCTGCGTCCTGCAAATGGTGTCATGTCTTCTACAATGGAATCTTACCATCTAGATACGGAGGTCAACTACAAACAATGACAACAGCCTGTGTTGTTTGGGGACCTTCTGGGGCTTACTCATATTTTGACTTGGTATTCTTTTTGATATCAGTCCATGTTTTTTTAATATTAGGGATAACAACATGGTTGCCAAATACTTAGCAAATATTTTTCAAACCTTCAAAAATAAAATACAGTCACATCTGTCCTCTGTGATCCCTTCATGGAAGCATCCCACTTTCTTGAAACTTTATATCACAAATCTTTGACTAGCATTTAATTCAACAGAGAGTTCAAAAAAAATCATGAGAGCAAATCATTAGGATACCTTTTGCAGTAACTAATAGTTTTTCGTAACTATTAGGATACCTTCGTTTGCAATTGACAAGTAATATCTATCTTTGACCCCAAGCTGTAAGAGGATACACAAGAGGTAAATACGAACCTTAAGGGTCTTTATATGAAACAAAACAGATGCTGCCAGTGCCTGGCTATGCAAAGTAGACAATTGAACTGGGGTCTTGATCTCTGCCTTGCACTCTGGCTGGTCTGATGTGGCTGAAAATAAAAAGAGGTGGTGGAAATAACAGCTGCCCCCTTCAGTGATTCACTTTGTCTTCAAAAAGGAATTCCAGGCCATGTGTAATAATAGTTCAGGATGGGAAAGGGGTTATATGTCGTTGCCATAATAATGGTAATAGACAAGTTTGAAAGCCTTAAAGCGTTTCTCCACATTATCTCCTATTAGCCCTATGCCAAATGACAGAAAGGCATCATTATCTCCATTTTACAGAAGAGAGACATGAATCACCTATGGTGCACCATAGTCTTATCATCAGACACGTACAGTCTTGTGAGGGAGGCAAGATACAGTGAAGGGGCAAT
This sequence comes from Rhabdomys pumilio, assembly GCA_030674055.1. Lineage (NCBI taxonomy): Eukaryota > Metazoa > Chordata > Mammalia > Rodentia > Muridae > Rhabdomys > Rhabdomys pumilio. Next base: position 16,455,732 of record JANHMN010000019.1, on the reverse strand, counting down.
CAAGGTTACTCAAGAAATACAAACCAATTAAATAAAAATCAAATCGGTACAAATTAAATACAACAAAGCACAATGCTTGATACTATTAATAATGAATGCTGGATGTGAAGCTGTCCATGTTGGTTAGATTGTTAAATAAATTTGATAATTAAATTGGAGTTGACTTTTTATAAGGAGAGAGAGAGCACACATAGCAGACAGGGAGCATATTTAGAAAGTCTTGCAGTAGGTTTGTAAACTAGGTATGGAAAGAAGAGCAGGCAGAGGGTAGGCTGGGCTGGTGGGAACCAGCCTTGCTACAATCTGACCATCAGATTGGAGGGTTCAAGGCAGAGTCTGAAGGTGCCAGCTGAACTTGTGAGCCCTGGAAAATGAATTACAGGAGATGTGATTTTTTTAATTTTTCATCTTTAGAAAGACTGGGATGATGAGAACACACTAAGCACATAGTAGGGCTATAACAGAGTTGAACAGTTATTATTAGAGTTAAAAATGCTGGCGCATCCATCTGGACGCCGAGCTATCAATCTACACAGTGGTCATGTAGACTGAAAAGGCAGAAAAATAAAAGGAGTAAATTTGGAATCAGAGATGCTTCAAAGGCTTTCTCCAGGGGTGAGAGCCCCAGGAGGTGGGGAGGCTCTGGCTCTAGGAGAGGACACTAGGCAAAGACATGACTTAGCAATGAAAACCACTGTGCACCTGTGGCCACCAGAGTGGAAGCTAGCTGAGATGTGTGTGTTTTTACATGTGAACATATGCAATTGCTCGTGTACAAGACCTAATAAACACACTTCCCTCCCCCTCCTCAAGGTCCCAGAGCTGAACCAGCTTACAAAGTCATTACTTTTAAACCTGCTTACTGGGATTGTTAGCGCAGATGAGCCCTCCATTGTAACAAGTGTAAATATTAAAAATCCAGATATGTGAGGATGAGATTCGAGGAGCATTCACAGTCCCCGGATTGGAGAAGCTAACAAAGGCGATTAAGGAGCAGAGCAGAGTCCTAGCTTCCTCTGAAAACTGCACCATTCCTTCTCAAGCATCGCTCGGGGGAAAAAAAATCACATTTACGGTCAAGGGTGAGAATGGCAAAATTAATCGAGAAAGCAGAGTTACTCTGCCGAGAAGACCCATTTGAAAGTGAAATAGAGGTCAAAACCCCACTCTGACATCAAAATTGGAAACCGCCAGATGTTCCGATGCTGTTGTACAATTCAAAAAGGGCAGGAGTGACGGATTATTAACCATGCCACCTGGCAACGTAGAATTTATGTTTTCTTTGTTGTGTGAAAGGTACAGTCATACAGAAAACATTAAAAATCCGCGCAGATTCAAAGAACCTGTCAGAAAACCATATAAATCAAATCTAAGTGCAATGAATAGAACTACCAGCAGAGGGCTCCCTTCAACTCCTGGCGAATTCTCAAAGAAAGACAAACTCCAGGAAGAGCCTTTTATTGCCTGGAAACTTCTGATTCCAATCGAAAATGTCCGTGCCCAGACATAACACAATTATCCTTCTTTATAACTAAATTACAAAAGCAATATTTAGAATTTCAGGTCTTAAGGTTTTTTAAATTTTTTTTCTCACTATGCTTTTTTCTGCTTATGAGAAATTTTATAGGGCATTCCCATCGCCATAATTCAGGATAAGGTAGGCATGGACTACCTTAGGGTGGAAGAGTGACTTTCACAGTCTGTCTACAGTACTTCAGACTATCCTGCTGATAACACAAACAGCCACTCTATAAAACTGGGAGATTTGGTTTGGTTTATTTTAATTTTTTGCCCCGTAATCCCTAGGTGGAAATGTGCAGATTACCAACACAGGAAGAATGCCCTGTAGCAAGGACTCTTTAACAACTCAAAGCCTTAGGAAACATACATCTGTTAAATACCACATTTGAGTATCTGGTCAAAGTCTCATTTCTATTTTTAAAAGGCATCTGTAGAGCATCTTGGATCAGTTTAAGTCAGAATGTCTCTATTTCATATAACATTCTCAGTCAGCTACTTTTAATTGATCGTGAAAAATATGGGTGCCAGCGAGACTTGCCTTGAAATGTTGTCGTTGCGTCTGCATACTGTCCTTGGAGAAAACTGTGATTTTTCAAAGTCAGGTAAGGCAGTTGAGTGTTGACTTTATTACTTAGATGCTTGTTTCTGGCCTTGTCTATATCAAAAGCCAGAAAACTTTAGCCCATAAAACCCTAATCTAGCCTGCTGCTTATTTTTGTATAAACTACAAGGTAAGAATAGGTTTTACATTTTAAAATGGTTCTTAAAAAATCAAAACAGATGTTTTTCATGACATGAAAATTATATATGAAACTCTGTGCTCACTGATCACTAAGTTACATCTTTCATCCACAGTTGTGGAAATCTATTTGCTTTCTGTTAAATAAGCATTTACCTGATACGCTCAATTTTGCTTCTAGTCTTAGGAAGCCTAAAATACTATACTTACTCCCTAGTTCTGCACAGAAAAAGCTTGCCAAATTCTGAACTATGACCTCTTTAACGCTCCTTGTGTTCTTAATAATAAAACATGTTGCTCCGTTAACACCGGAAGCAAAAAGCTTGCAGATCTAGTTTCTCCAAATGATCGCCTGAGTAGCTTTAAGAAAATTGCTGTTTGCATCCTAGACTCAGAGTTTGACTTCTCTGGCCTGCGGTGTAACCAGAACCTCAACGTTTTTGAAGATTCCCCAGGTGATTTGAATACGAAGTTTGCAGAGCTCTTAATTTAGTGCTTTGGCAGACACAATCCCGGCCCCCAGCTTCTTCCGGGATCAGGAAGTTCCTGGTTGCTCCTTTAAACAACCCAAATGATCCTTCCTACTGCCCCTGTGATTCTCCTTCTCTCCAGGGGCTGTTGCCTACTGGCTGTTGATTGAGGACAAAAGGAACAGAGGCAAGGGACAAAGTTCTAACAGACAGCCATTGTTAATAAGGAAGTGTTGATTGACTTCTAAGATCTGCTTCAGTGAGACAGCTCAATTTTATTAGAGGTGATCAAGGGCGATTATAAATTTGGGTAGTGGGTAGGGAATTCCAAGTTGGATATATGTTATTAACTAGAGTGGAGGCCTAGGAATGTTTCATCTATGTAAGGAAGAATTCCAAAAACCTGGAGGGCAGGTTCTTATGGGAATAGAGGAAGTTGAACGTGTAATCTGGCCGGATTCTTCAGAGGTGATGGGGGTTGGCTGGAGTAAGCACACAGGCTGAGAGCAGGGAGAGTGCAGCCCCAACTCCTACCAATCTCGGGATGAGATTCTCAACCTTTAGGGGACATCCGAATCTCACACGTGCTTCAGGCCAGCTCCCCAGTCTCACACCCACAGCGCACAACCCCAAACTATCCAAACTCCTGCTGAGTTCTTTAGTCCAGACACTCCAACACAATCCTAACAGCTAGTTTCAAGGCCAGCCCGTGACAGCTCCTGCCCATTTTACTTTCTGAATGAAATCTCCTCTGTCTTGTCTGTTTTCTTCTCCCCAACAACATAATGACTGAAAAGTGGTCTTAAGCCTGGCAGGTTTTAATGAGAGGTATGGCCTGGAACAAATTGCTCAGTCAATCTGCTCGTTTATGCCTTCAGTCATAAGTCTGCTTTTAAATGCTTAGCTCTCAGAAATTTTAAAGATCACGTAAGTTTTTTCTTATTACTTGCTTAGATTGGCACCACCTGGCCCTTGTTAGGTATTCAGAATCTCAGGGCCCATCTGGGCCTCAGAACCAGCTTCTACATCATACTGGCTTCCCATGGTCGTATGTGTGAGCGCACATTACATTTTAAGCAGGGTACAGAAAGCTTTGAGATTCACTAGACACCAGGCTGTCTCTTCCTTGAAGCGGGCTTTTATGCACAAACTAGTTTGCTCACACTTTTTAAATCCATCTATCTTCTATGCATAGAATACTGTGAAACCAGAAAAGGCTGTGGCAGGACCAGAGGTGATTAAGACAAATAAAGTCACCTTCATGCAACTTGAAAATCTCCCCCCTCTGACAGACATGACCCTAGAGGTACACGGCTGTTGGGCCATGGAAGGATAGCTTGGTTACTGTCTGGGCATGGGCCTGGAACCCCAGACCTTAGTGGGACAACGGCAAGTGTTTGGCCATGTCCCCAGACCCCAGGCTCCTGACACCCCATTGATCCACGATTTTCAGTCACATAGGGCAATGCAGCCCCTCCCAAAGAGCACAGGTAGAGGGTGTGACTACAGGCCTCAGCCTCAAGAGATTTCCATATTAATGAGATACCTAAAGGCCAGAGGGTATATCCAGTTACCTATTCTTTTCCCAGTCCCTCCTTCCCCCTCCCTCCCTATTTAAGTCAGGTTCCCCCCCTGACCTAAGTGGAGGTACCGCCAGACCATCTACATCCCTGTCCCGGCCTGAGCTGCCCCACATTGGGCACCAAAATGTTGAGGACCACTCTGCCCCACATTTTGGGGGCCAAAATGTCCCAGCCCACTCTGCTGCTCCGGTCTGCAGGTCAGGGTCTAGCAAGAGAGAGAGTGGGGGAGAGAAGGGGAAGAGACAGAAGAATGGAGACAAAACAGGATGTGTAGTCGTCTCGTTTACTGTCTCCCATTCACTCATATTGACTCCTTTATTGCCTCCTATTGCAAGGAAATCCTGGGTATTTATAAGCACAAGCAGGAGAACACAGCTGAAGACATTTTACCATGTGCACCATGCAGCTGGGGTCACTAAACAGCAAAACAAGCTATGTGGGATAAACAAGATGTTTATCAGAGTGTGCTTCAGCTGTTATAGGCTGTTGAAAAACAAGTCTCTTATCAGGGTATATGGCTCAAGATGACTGCAAAGTTGATCTAGTTGCTTTCTGCTAAAAGTCCGATCCCAACACATCCCGCCATGAAAATAAAGTTTATGGAACTATGGGCTTTCATGTGTCTTTTTGGGGCCTGCCATGGAGTTCTGTTGAAGAGGCCCACCTCGTCAAGCAAGCTAGATGAGCAGCTGCTCAGCCAATCGAGTAACCAAAGAATCCCTTTTCCGTGGGGTGCGGTCCAGAGCTCTCCCCTTCCCTCCCTCACTTCTCTCAGCATGAGGACAAGTCATGTGCCCATGCACCCACACACCCCTCATCTTTGTTCTGCCGGGGCTCCCAGACGCCACCAGGAGGCCAGTCGGTCCCTGGCTGCCTCCTGGCCCTGGGATCCCACTCAAGAGCCCTGCCCCTGTGGAACTTCACCCTGAGTGAGGATTCCCCACACCGGGTGGGTCTCCAGCCACATCTCACAGCACAGTGCCCGCCCTGTGCCCTGCACGGAACCTACTCAGTTCAACTTTCGGCCCTCCTGTGCTTCTGCTTCTCTCTGGAGGCTCATCTCCCTGTGGCACCCTTGAAGAACAGAAGATTTGCAGGACCCACAACACAACAGAGATCCACACCCATGTGCCTGTGCACAAGCCCTCATTTTCCCCCACACACGGCTAGTGAATTAAAAGAGCTCTTGTAAAGTTTAGAACAAACACACACACAGACATACACATATGCACATACACACACATACATACATGCACACGCATACACACACATTCACACACATACACATATGCACACAGATATACACCTACATACATGCGCACATACACACACATACATATGCACATATACACACACATGCACACACATACACACACATTCACATATGCACACAGATACACACACATGCATACACAGACATACACATATGCACACACACACACACATACACACACACACCTGACTTCACAGGCCTGCTTCAGAGCCTGTGGCCTGCTGTAGACAGCAGGGCCTCAACCAGTTGTCCTTGGACACTGTGTGCCAAAAATGAGGAGCAGAGATCAGATGGGGTCCAGGAACTAGGATGTGGCCATTCAGAGTGAGAAACAACATGGAGCCCAGAAAATGCCAACATGGTATAGGGTACTGTGGAACAGAAAAGTGGGAAGCAGCCCTGTCCTTGTTAAAGATTTCTGGAAGGAGATAAGATGTGACACAAATCGAAGGGTTTATAAAGTTAAAATGTTGGGTGGAATATCAGCTACAAGCTGAGTTTCCCTAATCTCAGCATCTAAACCTGAAATTCCTCAGAATCTGGAGCTTTCTAGGTAATGAAATTATGCCACCAGTGGGAAGGGCCACATCAGAACACATGTGACCGACGGCAGTCCAACCTCATGTATACTAAAGCAGGACTTCACTTTAGAAACACGGCTTCATCTGAAGCAAGGAGTTCTCATCAGGAACCATGGGCACCTACATTTAAGTCAGTTTTCTGTGCCTTCGGAAGGGCCAAGCTGGAGATTGTCTTAGCTGAGCATTTATTTCTAAGTTAGGGTGGGTCTATAAAAGCTAAGGAAGAAAGAACATTCCATCATTAACTGAAGTATTTGGGTCATATCCAGGGAACTGAGTGAGGTCATCTGCAGACCTGTGTCAAAGGGAGGATGCTGAGTAGTTACTTAAGTCTCTGAGTACTGAATGTTCATGCTACCCCGTATCTTACTGAGCACGAGAAGTTTTGCCTTTGACTCTTCTCAAAGAGCTGTTGGAGGGCTGAGACCATGAGGTCCTTAGACTCTATGTGGTCAAAGATGCTCTAGAGGAAATCCAAACATCTCTTAGTAAATAAGTAAATGTTTACTGAACACCTGCTCAGTGGTGTGGAGAGGTTGCTCACATACCAGATATGTGAGCCAAAGAGCCAAGTCCTCTCCATTTTGTCTAAAGGGAAAAGAGAGAGATGTGGTAACACAGCCAAAGGTCACCGTCTTACCCCTCCTTGTTTTTACATTGAGCTGTGTTGCCTCAGTGCAAGGTCTCCATTGCTTTCCACATGAGAGGTCTGATTTCCTTTCTTGATATAATTCATTTTGAATGGATGCTTGCTTGCTTCAGCTGAGTTATCAATCTAGTTTCAAATCCAGATATTAAAAAAAGAAGGAAAAGGAAGAGGAGGAGGAAGAGGAGGAAGAAGAGGAGGAAGAGAAGGAGGAGGAAGAAGAGGAGGAAAGGATTGGGGGAAAGAAAAGGACAAGGTTAATTTTAGCCCCTAGGCATGTATTCTTAACCCTTGCTTCTAGACATGCAATTAACATGCCATTCTCCAGATGTAAAAATCTGTAGAAGGTACCCCAGAGAAATGCCCCACCACCATTGTTAGAGAGCCATTAATGAGTATCTTACTGTAGCTCGATGGTGCATTTCCTCATTTTTTATGTCTACATTCTTCCTCTCAAGAGTGTTGGGTTTAGAAGTCGAGAAAACTTCAGATACGGAAGCTTAAAAATAGAAGCGTTATTTTCTGAGCACACAGGAAGGCATCCAGTTCTGGATCTGAACCACCTCCCCAATGGGAGATTGTACAACATTTTTATAGGGCAGAAACACAAAGCAAGGAGGATGGGATGGGCTGTTGCATTGACCAATCATATTTTGACACAAAGGGTTAAACAATGAAGTTAACATTGGTGACTGGACCTTACCTAAATCACCCGGTTTCAGGTCTTTGAGTCAGCTTTTGCAGACAGGTCCCTTCCAGGACTCTGACCTTGGATTTTAAAATGATAAGGAAAACAGGAGTGAGCCATTAAGTAGTCCATTAAGTCGAGACAGGCAGCACATTCATGACTTGTGTGGATTAGTTCAGATAACAGGATAACATCGTCTTCCCTCTTTACATTCCTTACTGGTTAACAAACAGGAAACACCTGAAGATGCAGGGCAGGAGTTGGGATCTAGGGCCTAGGAACACACATTCAGTTTTGGTCCTGCCATGGAGGTAGAACTTGTTCCTGAGGTGGCTGAACTCAGGAAACTACTTCCTAACAGAGAAGGTATTACCAGTAAATATTTAAGGGACTAAATGAAATGGTAAATAAATAACAGAAAGCAACCTGGGTGTTTTGGCTCCTGCCTGTGGAAACTAATGCACCATGATGCCAGGAAGAACAAAGAATGGCTAGGAGAAAACGCTTCAGACAGTTCAAGGAAAAGGTCAGCCAAAAACAAAGCTAAGTCTCTGTGGTTCAATATGCTTGGCCCAGGGAGTGGCACTCTTGGGAGGTGCAGTCTTGTTGATGGTGTGCCACTGTGGAGGCAGGGCTTTGAGGTCTGCCCAGTGTGAGACAAAGGAGTCTCTCTTCCTGGCTGCCCTTGAATCAAGATGTAGAGCTCTCAGCTCCTTCTCCAGTACCATGTCTGCCTGCACGCTGCCATGCTTCCCACCATGATGATAATAGAATTAGTATCTCTGAAACTGTAAGCCAGCCCCAGTTAAATGTTTTCCTTTATAAGAGTTGCCTTGGTCATGGAATCTCTTCACAGCAATAAAACCCTAACTAAGACATACGGCCAAGGAGAATTCCGGGGATCTGGAACCTTTACGACATGCAGTAGAAATAGAAGCTGCTGCACCTGGAGTATCATTTGGTATAATATTGGTGAACAGAAACTTCACCAGCAGCCTTTGTAACAGAGAAGCTCGGGGATTTTTTTTTACAAAGAACCAAGCAGTAGATTTCCTTACATTAGAATTAAGAAGGAGGAGGAGGAAGGGTGGGAGGAGGAAGAGGAAAAGGAGGAGGCGGAGGAAGAGGAAAGAAAAGACAACAGTGAAGAACTAGAACAGGATGGAACAGGATGGAACAGGATGGAACAGGATGGA
>JANHMN010000019.1:16411255-16440142 GCA_030674055.1 Rhabdomys pumilio | reverse complement strand
ACCCTCCATTTATCTGCTGGATTTCATCCAAATTTAAACACCCTTCACTTTTCCTACCTTAGGTTAAAAAACCAAAGCACATGCTCGCTCTTGCTGGGTCCTGTGTTTCCTCTCGACTCTTCTCCATCCTTTTCTTCCCTTGCAAGAGCTGTCTCTAGTGTTCATTTCCCTTCCGTTCTCTCTTGAGTACCTGTCAGTCCTGTGCTCCCAACACTCAAACCTCTGCGGAGCTGTACTAGAGAAAATTGCCATTAATAGTTTCTATGTTCTCAAAGTCCATGGTCAAGTCTCCTTCATCAGGTTTCTTGATGGGTCAGTCAGCTCTGCCTGTGTTCAGGAGATTCCTGGATACTTTTCCATTATGCCTTTGCACACCGGCTCTTCCTTCTGGTTGTCTAGTTGTCAGCTTTTCCCTGATGACTTATGTTGGACGTCCTCAAGGTTCAGACCTTGGATTATTCATTTCTTTAATTTCCCCCCCCACTCTCTCTCTCTCTCTCTCTCTCTCTCTCTCTCTCTCTCTCTCTCTCTGTAATCTCAGTCAAGCTTCAAGCCTTTATATACTGGTGATCTAGATGCATACCTCCAGGAAAGACTTCTCTCCCATATTCCAGGTCCATGGTGCCGACTGCCTGCTCCATAGGGCTGTCTCACCCCTCAGACTTAACAGGTCTGAAACCGATCTGCTCTTCCAACAGAACTTGATCCTGCCACAGCCTCCTTTCTCTCAACCTAGAATAACCCCATCCTAGGATTAAAACCTTGGAATCACTCTTCCTTTCACGTCTTTTAGCCAGTTAGGACAATATATTGACCTCACACTTAGACTATATCAAACTCAGATAAATCCTTGCACTGTCCCTTCAATATGTTCCTAGTCTCTGTCCCCTGTTTCTCTGTCACTTGATTTTTTTTTTGTTTCAGTTTTTTTGAGACAGACTTTCACTATGTAGTCCTGGTATGATCTGGAACTCAGTATGTAGACCTTGCCGGCCTTGGACTCACAGATATCCACCTGCCTCTGCTTCTAGAATACAGGGATTAAAGACGTGTGCCACCACACCCACCTGGCTCTCTGTCACCTGAATTCCTCAATAATATTCCCATAGTCTTTTGGCATCCAAAATGTCCCCTAGTATCGTTTATAATGCAACTTTTTAAAAAATCCACATGAAACACAAGGTCTATTGTTTCTGTTTAAAATTCTGCAGGGCAGTTAGTTGCCTCGGGGGAGACCGTTGCAGGTTCTCCTGGCTGAGAGAAACTAGCTTCCAAGTCAGAGAGATGCATGTTCCCATCACAACTGTCAGGGTCAGCTCCTTCCTACACAGTAACCTCAACATAAACACTCCCAAGAATCTTGAATTCAATTTACTGCTGCAAAGAGCTGTATTGCTTCTTTAAATAGGTGGTAATACACCGGGGTTTTCTTGCTTTTGATTTTTTTTTCTTAGTTTGAATTTGATAGCCTTATGAAACCAAGTGTTATTTGAACAAATGCACTTGTCAAAATGTGTATGCATTTTAATATTTTCTGTGCTTGTTGGTATCCACTTTAGTTGCACTTTTAGAAGATAACATGTTTTTTTCTTTCTTTCTTTCTTGAACACTTTAAGATTTCACTTTAATTTTGAAAAATATTTCATACAGTATATTTTGGTCAGTTCTTTCCTCTCACCTAGCTCCTTCTAAACCCCCACCATCACCACCACCTCCCTACCACCCAGCTTCACACTGAGATTTTACCTGAGGTTGAATAGACACAAACAGTACTTTTACATCTGTCTGTCCCTGTGAGTATGGAATGCGAACTAGATTTCAAGCTGGTTCACCAAATTCCCTCAGGCCCTTCAGATGTTGCGCTGACTTGTCAGTAGTGACAGAGACACATGAAGGTTTAAGCTAGTGGATCAGTATAAACAAAATTAAACAAACTGAAGACACTCTGAGAGAAAGCTGGTGGCCTTGCAGCGTCTGCAGGACCTTCACCACCTCAGCTTCTCCCACTGCTCATTTTTGGCCTGTCTCCCACCTCGCTGCTCGGTTCCTAACGGAAGCCTTTTCCCTGCTGCCAGAAGATCTTTGCTCTGTTTCCCGTGCTTTAATGTTCTCCCTCTTAGGTAACTCCTTCCCTTCTTGGCGTCTTCACTCAAACCCCACCCCTGCAAAGAGGCCTACTCTTGCCCTTTTTACAGCGCGACCATCTCCCACCCCAGTTGGCTGCTTGCCTTCCTTTCCCTCCTCCCTTCCCTTCTCTCCGTCCCATTTCTATCTCACACTCTAACTTACCTTGGCTTTTGTTTGTTGTTTTTTTTTTTTGTTTGTTTGTTGTTTTTTTTTTGTTTGGTTTGGTTTTTTGCTTTTTTTTTTTTTTTTGCCACTAATGTATTACACAATCCTAGAACTTCCTTTGCCTAGCCCCTGGTGGGTATCTTAGTTTGGGTTTTCCTGCTGTGAACAGATACCATGACCAAGGCAACTCTTATAAAGGACGACACTTAATTGGGTCTGGCCTACAGGTTCAGAGGTTCAGTCCATCATCATCATAGAAGGAAGGATGGCAGTGTACAGGCAGGCAGGCAAGGCACTGGAGGAACTGAGAGTTCTATATCTTGTTCTGAAAGCAAACAGAACACTGGCTCTTCCATGATTGGCAGAGCTTCAAAGCCCACCCCCACAGTGACACACTTCCTCCAACAAGGCCACACCTACTCCAAAAAGTCCACACCTAACAGTGCCACTCCCTGTGGGCCAAGCATATTCAACCAGCACACTGAGTGTTCTGCAAACCTCAATGAGTGAGTGCCTCACCTGGGATGGAGGCTTTAGTCTGGTTCATCCATTGTGTGAGAGTTTACTGCCTCCTAAGAGTTTTCCAGCTCTCTCGTAGGAAAAACATGAACAAGCTCTCACTAGCCATAGGCCTTCTTATGAGATCAGACCACAGTATATCCATGTTTCAGTTATTTTACTTAAAATGCAATTTAGTTCTTATGAAATTATGCTATCGCTTCTCAAAAAACTTCCTATGTCTGTGTTTCCTAGTGCTTTTTTACTCACCATCGTCATGGTGAGCTTTGAATAATATGTACATACATAGACTTTCCTTCCATTTCAGAGATTCCGAGCAAACCCTGCACACTTATCGGACTCTCTGTTTACAGACATCAGTAATTAGCTTCATGTGCACGTGTACTCACAGATACATATACACATGGTCTAGTTCAGAACTTCTGGTGATAGCACATTTAAAAAACCTTTCCCCTTCATCTAACCAAGCTGTTAGGGTACCTTTTCTTCCTTTGCCATTTGTGGCAATAACTTCAGGGTGTTTTCGCTTCAAAAGAAGCTTACAAATATAGGACTACCATATGCTAATCCTCTGGGTTTGGGTCATGTTTACATTTTCAATCCAAACAAACAGAAGGCAAAATGAAGATATGGACACAATTCAGAGAGAAAGGACCCTGCTAGGAAATAAATTAGGACAAACCAACTCTGCTCAACATCTTGAGCTTTTCCCCAACCCACAGAACTGGACTCAGGGTGGCCCTGTCCATGCTGGAGAACAAGCAGGTCACAAAGAGAGCACTGACCAAGGATGTGGCTCAACAAAACGGCCTTGTGCCCAGGCCTTGGTGCCAAGGTGCTCAAACATGACCAGCATAGCACAGCACCCATGGAACTGATTTAAAGGGTATCTTTGGAGCCCTTTTGGTGACTCACTTCTGTTGCAGCAAAGAAAAGAAAGTATGTTAAGAAAAGCTGTTGACAGATATCAAAATCCATCGGGATCTAAAACACATGCTGTACACCAGTCTGGAGACTGGCCAGCAGCTGAGTGGGGGCAGCTGCAGACGTTCCACTCTGACTAGAAGGGAGAAATAGAGGGATATTTCTGGTCCATCAGTGTTCCCACGACCAGAATCTATTAGGCAGCTTACTTAGAAAACTTTCTCATTGTGTGGAAGCCACTGAATACCTCTGACAGAGATCACAGCACTTCAGTACAGCCCACAGGGATGGATGCCAATGGAAAGCATCTCTGTTGCTGACATTAATGTAGTTATCTCTAGTCTATCTAGTTCTATTGCTAGACTGTCTCAACCCACCAGTTTCCAATAATGACATACACATATTTATTTATCAATGCTTAGGCCTTGTAGCTAACCTTAGGCTTGTTCTCAGCTAACTCATATAACTTAATTAACCCATTTATTGTAATTTATGTTCTGCCATGTGGCCCATTACCTGATGATACCTGTTCCTTCTTCCTTGTCCTGCTGGCTAAAAATTTCCTGGGCCTGATTTTTTTTCCCAGAGTTCCTATCTCTGCCCAGATGTCTTTCTTTTCCTCTCCTATCCTGCTATAGACCTTCAGCTCTTTATTAAACCAATCAGAAGGTGATGGAGAAGAACGTTTACAAAACACTGAGACAGAGATGCTTCTGTACCAAAAGAACAGTACCAATAACTGTACCAAAGTCCAGACAGTACTCAGCCCTCTGCTGGTGCAGAAGTCAACTCTTAAATAATACAAAGACAGACTTTACACAGTGCATAAGATCATCCCAACACAGTTCTCTAGAAAGCTTGTAGGCAAAGTTTCAGACTTCCAGTACCATAATATGTTGATGTTTTGTCTAGTACCCTGGGGAAAGAAGAGTGAGGTTCAAAGGTCAACCTGGAAGTTTACAAAACATGGAATGAAGGAATTGGCCAAAACATGTTGTTTCTATCAAATAAAGCCAGACCATGAGGTCAAAGTTATTTACTGCCTAAACCCAAAGTCAGAAGCTTCAGCCAGTGCATCCCCAGAAATAGGAGGCCTGAAAGACGTGTGATGAGTCAGCTGTTCATACCTAGCCTCCTTTTTCTCATCTCTTTGTCATCAGAAAAAAAAAAGAAAGAAAGAAAAAAAGAAAGAAAGAAAGAAGAAAAGGAAAGGAAAGGAAAGGAAAGAAAAGGGAAGAAAGAAAAGAAAAGAAAAGAAAAGAAAAGAAAAGAAAAGAAAGGAAAAGAAAAACATTGTGATTTCGTGTAGACAGACAATAGATGAGAGGTTCTTCAAGGCAGGGAGCAAATGGGGAGTCACTACTTAATGTTATAGAGTTTCTATAAAAGAAAAGGTTAATGTGATGGTTTATAAATGCTTGGCCCAGGGAGGTGTAGGAGGTGTAGCCTCGTTGGAATAGGTGTGCCACTGTGGGTGTGGGCTTTAAGACCCTCATCCTAGCTGCCTGGTAGTCAGTCTTCTCCTAGATACCTTCTAGAGAGGTAGAACAAGAGGTAGAACTTTCAGCTCCTCCAGCCCCATGTCTGCCTGGAAGCTGCCATGTTCCCACCTTGATGATAATAGACTGAACCTCTGAATGTGTAAGCCAGCCACCCTCAATTAAATGTTGTTCTTTGTAAGAGTTGTCTTGGTCATAGTGTCTGTTCACAGCAGTAAAACCCTAAGACAGTGAAACAGGCAACGGCTATACAATATTATGAAGGTAATTAGTGTCAATAAATTGTATATTTAAATTGGCTACAAGATACTTAAGCCACAATAAAAATTTTCTCCCAAAATAAAATATACCGTGTCATTCAATTCTTTGCATGAAAAGCTATTCAAAATATCACTTGTTCCTTATACTCAGTATTGATTATACAATCTTACTGGGTAGCAGGTTCTTTCTTTTCTTTCTTTTCTTTTTGGTGTTGAATGTTTATAAATTTTTATTTGCCTGTAAAGAATAGTCTACAGTGCCAAGCTTTGTTACCAGAGAGTCCTGCATTTAGAGCTATCACCCATCAACTGTAAGACCCTGAGTCAATTTCCTAACAATTGAGAGGCTCCTGGATTATCGGGGCTGCCAATTACCTACCTTACAGGGTCTGTGTGAGGATTAAACAAAACCAGGAACCTGAAATATCTGCATAGAAAACGTGTTTGGTTGACTTGTTTCTTCCCCACTTGACTCACTGAGACCTGAGACTGTCCTCACACAAATTCCAGAATCAGTTCACAGCAGGTACACAATGCTTAATTAATGAGCTGGGTTTGTAGAACACATCCCACACAGTGAGAAGGGTCCAGGGGAATGTGTGCACAGGCCAACAGATGCATAATCTAAAATTCTGCACATTTCTCTGACGATAAAAGAGAATTGAAAGACAAGTCTGCCAGTCTATTGATCTCTGAGTAATTGTTTCATATAAAAGGCTTAAAAGTCTATATAGGAACTATGGTGGTGGCTTAGCTGGTAGAGCACTTGCCAAGCCCTAGGTTGAATCCTCAGCATTGTAGAAATGAAGCATGGTAATAAACTCCTGTAATCCCAGAGCTGTGGAGACAAAGGCAGGAAGATCAAAAGTCTAAGGTCATTCTCAGTTACGTCATGAGTTCAAGGCCAGTCTGGGCTGTGTGAGACTCTGCCAAAAAGAAAAAAAGTTTATAAAGTTTACACAGGGAAAATGATACAGACAGGTTCTTTTTTTTTTACTGCCCCCCAAACCAAGTGATTTTCAACACATGAATTGTAATGGTTACCTGTGACATGTGACAGCTATGTAGCTTCCCTAGCTCAACAGGACAGACATGTTGAACCAGAGTCTTTCAGATAATTACCACATGTTTAGATTTCAAGAATCTTCCTGCCTTAGTTAATGTTGTACAGTTGTGAAAAGACATCATGACCAAGACAACTCTTATAAAAGAAAGCATTTAATTGTGAGCTTGCTTACAGTTTCAAAGGTTTAGTTAATTATCATCACGGCAGGGAGCACGGCAGTCCACAGGCAGACGTGGTGCTGGAGCAGTAACTGAGAGCTTTACATCCTGCTCCACAGGCAATGGGTAGAGGGAGAAAACCCTCTGTGCTTGGCATGAACTGTCGAAACCTCAAAGCCCACCCCCACCTGCATACCGTCTCCAACAAGTTCACGCCTACTCCAACAAGGCCAAACCTCCTCGTCCTTCTCAAACTGTTCCACTAACTGGGGACCAAGAATTCAAATATATGAGCATATGGGGGCCATTCTCATTCAAATGACCACATTCTCTTGAAGAGTTTGTCAAGATAGATTGGAAAAACATTACACAGGCAGTGGAAAGCCAGGTTTTAGTTTGGGTCTTTAGCTTTAGTTTGGGAATAACATAATTTATAGAAATGTTGCTAAGATAATATGGTTTCCATCTACATCTCCCCAGATTCTCCTGATCTTCCACACTCAGAACCACGTTAGCTTCAGCTCATTACTTCAGACAAAACTAGAGATTTCAACACGTTTTCTAACGATATTTTTTTCCTCTGGTAGAAGCCAATCGGGGTCTTGTTACATTTATTCCCTCCTGATTTATTCTCCAATCTGTAAAAGTTCCTTATCCTTGTTTTTCAGGACTTTTTGCACATTCAAAGGTTATTGGTCGAGTATTTGTAGTTCATCCTTCAATGTTTATTTATCTGCTATTTATTTTCTCATGACTGGATACTGAAGAGACAAAGGAAAAGGTTGAAGAGTTCTAACATTCTCTGATGCAGTGGCATCAACAGTGATAGCATTTACCAGTGGCTTTACAGAACACATAGGCTGTGCTGCTATAAAGACAAGGGGTGGTTTAACTGTTGCACGCGTCAGGCTTGAAGCCCTTCAGATCTTCCAGCTGGAGCAGTTTAACAATCAATTGGAAGCTTTGCCTGATACTTAGATAAAAAGATCAAGCTGAAGGCACAAATTGTGCAGAAAATGTTGGCACTCCTACCAAGAGGTTGTACAAAATCACTCAGAGTGATTTGCAAGCTGGGGAAAGGAACAACAAACACAGTTGGAATTTTAAATAACATTTAAGATTGGACTTGGGGAAGAGAAGCTAATAAAAGAGAAAGCAGAGAGCAAAGGGGAAAACCAGATGTGAGTAGTGTCTAGAAAGTCAAACAGAATGGTCAGCCACATCAGGGCTGCAGGCATAGGAGATAAGGAGATACCAAGGGCCAGAAGGGATGAGAGTTGTTAGGGATTGGTTCTAAAGCTGTCTCAATTCAATTAGGCTCCCAAAGGCCCTGTTTCCAAATGCTGAGGGTCTCCACTCCCAGCTGAATTTGATTGGCGATAAAGAATTGTCGTACAGCCAATGGCTGGGTAGGTAGACTGAAGCAGGACCTGGGGATTTGCCAGGGCTAGGAACCCAGGTTGGGCTGGGGTGGGATGGGGGAGTAGAGATTGCCATGATGGGGAAAAAGGAAGACCAGACCTAAAGGCCAGCAGACATGTGAGAATCAGGGAAAGTGGCTACACAGGCCACTTCCTCAATTGTGTTCAGCAGAGATGAAATACAGATTTTAAAAGATATTAACTCAGAAGTACTGGAGGAGAGTGCTTGCTAGCCCAGCCTTTGAGCTAGTCAAGGCTTTAAAAATGAACTGGTGAGTGTGTGTGTGTGTGTGTGTCTGTGTGTCTGTGTGTGTGTGTGTGTCTGTGTGTCTATCTGTCTTTCATTCGTGAATCCAGAGAGCTCTGGCAAGTGGCTGGGAGAGCAACCCACCAGGAGCACAGAGCGGTTATCTAAAATTACCGCTACAGGGGACACTTAGGGACATAGAACACCTCTGCTTCAAAGATAGTGGAAATCAGGATACCCCAGACACATAAATGGTGTCTTAAGAAGATATTAGAGTAGAACAGAGGTACTTTTTCTTCTTCGTCTTCTTTTTATCCTTCCTTCCTTGTTGGATCAGAAACCCTGGCAAGCCAATGGGTTGGCCATTGAAAGCTAGGCCAGCTGAGACTCTTGATTTGTAAATTACTTTGTAGTCCAAAGCAGAAGAGATACTATTGCTCAAAGTATGTAGAAATTCTTAGTGTGAGCCAGGTGAAGGTAGAGCCTAGAAATTGTTGAGCCCTTCACAGTGGACACATGGGAACCAAGAGAAAGTAGAAAATGATACAGAAGTTTGTTTTCATAAACTCTGATGTTTAGGGTAGCTATTGTCACACACAAAGGTGGGATCACTTAAAACACAGTGACCCAGTTCTGTGCTTTTTACCCGTGACTGGTGTTGGAAGTCGGTCAGTTGACAGTGCTGGTCTAAGAACAATAAGGCAATGTGTTTCCTGACATTGCAGACACACACTGATGGTCAACTGGTCTGAGAACAATAACACAGTGTGTTTCCTGACATTGCAGACATACATTTGACGGCTGCCTGTGACTCAGACTCCACTGTTAGCATCAAAAGAACAATCTACATCTCATTCCTCACATGGAAGCGAATGTTTAGACGCATCTGAACAAACAACTTTGACTTATTCTTTTAAGCCTCATTTTTATAGAACAAATGTATTGAAAGCATAAACAAGTCTAGACTGAAAATGGGAACTGTTTATTTATTGAATCACTTGTAAAAGTAATAACATGAGTCACAGAAGTTTGCTATTCTCTTCTGAAATACAGCCTATGATTTCTTTTTAGATGTAGTCAAAACATGCAGTCCAGTCATCTCTAAGTAACATAAGAGGAAATGCTTTTAAATAATTAAGATCACTGGTTTAAATCAAATGTTAGCTGACTGTAGCTGGACATTTGACTATATTTACCATACCTTGCTCTGTTATTCTATACTGAGGACCCACCCAAATATATATATATATATATATTATATATATATATTATATATATCATATATAATATTAATATATTATAGTAATATTATATATTATGTATTATGTATTATGTATTATGTATTATGTATTATGTATTATGTATTATGTATTATTATATAATGTATAATATATTATTAAATAATATATAATAATAATATACTATTATTATTATTATTACTATTATTATTATTAAATGTATTATTCAGTAGCAGATCCTCCATGGCAAGGAGTAAGAAATGTCCCAGTTCAGTTATCAAGTGACAAATCTTTTCCCTCTCTCAGTTGTGTTCAAAATACACTTTACAGATGCTTTTAATCCAATCTCCTACATTAAAGACACACAGATCTACTGTCGTTGCTGGGCAACAGAGAGATGAAATTTCTGAAAAAAAAAAAAAAAGGTTAGTATTATGCTGAATAAAAAGAACAAATGCATCCCAAGAGATGAGGTAAAACAGAAGCTGTTATTTCACAGCAGCGTTGCAGTATAGATAAAGGCAGAAGAGAGAGAATCTGGCTGCCTGGGTTCCAATCCAGCCCTTGTCCCTTAACACCCACAGCCCAGGGTGAGTTATTTAACCTTAGTAAGCCCATCTTTAAACACCCTAATCGTAGATCTTACTGCTGAGCTGTGAGCACCGAATACTAGCGACTTCAAGAACAAATGCTTCCTGTATATAGATTCAAAAATCTTTCTTATAAATAGAAATGTGCCAGCCAAACATGGTATAGAATCCATACTATAGATGGAGCTACTGCTCAGAAAGTCTCTTGGCCAAGGACAGAATGAGGTTTTAAGCATCCTGAAGCTTAGGCAATTTGGAAGGCCATTTTTAAAATTTATTCATTTATTCATTTACACCCTATTATCAGTCCCCATCTCCTCCACTCACACAGGTTCTGCCCTCATTTCCCCAACTCCTTCTCCTCTGAGAAAGGGGAGCCACACACTAATCCCAATCCCTGACACTATTAATGATACTCTGTTACACTTATAGACAGGAGCCTAGCATAACTGTCCCCTGAGAGGCTCCACCCAGCAGCCAATGTAGAGATGCAGAGGCACACAGCCAAACATTAGAAGGAGCTGGGGTGTCTTATGGAAGAGTTGAAGGATGGATTGAATCTTGTGGAAGAATCAAGAGGAAGGATTAAGAGAAGGAAGAGGACAGGGACCCCACAGTAAGACCAACAGAGTCAACTAACCTGGACACTTAGGGACTCACAGAGACTGAACCACCAACCAAAGAGCGAGCTCGGGCAGGACCTAGGTCACCCCAAACATGTGTAGAGATGTACAGCTTGGTCTTCGTGGGAGTCCCCCAACAACTAGAGCAGGGGTTGTCTGTGAATCTGTTGCCTGACTATGGAACCCGTTCTTCTAAATAGGCCGCCTTGTCTGGCCTCAGTGGGAAAGGAAGTATCTAGTCCTGCAGGGAAGCCATTTTTAAGAACGCAGAATTACGAGCTGAATCTGCAACACAGCCCTTCTTTTCTAGAACTCGGATATTTAAGGAGTCCCAAACTGAATTATCCCCAGGGCCCTCCAAGCTCCCCCAGCACATTATAGCACATAGTGTTGAAAGTTCTCAGTACCCCTGTGGTAAAGCAGAACAGATGCAAGAATGCACTACAAGATTAACTGCAGCATAATCCTGACTCCGCTGGGAAGGCTCTCGGATCCCCTTCAACTCAGCGCTGAGAGACGCCCAGAATCTCGCGGTTGGAAGGACCAAGTTGAGGCTTTGTATTGTGAGAGCATGCTTTACGTGCAAGCAGAGACCCTGTGCTCCAGAAGGAGCAGCAGACTTGAGAGACTGCCAAACCCCAGAGCCCCACCAGCTGCCTGCAGCTCCAGCTTGCTGAGAGCTGGCCTTCTCGGCCAGGGAGAACAGTCACCAAGCCTGGAAGATGCTTGCCTGTGACTCAGTCTAAAAGAATACATCTGAGGAGGGAAAGCAGAGAGCTACAAGGAAAGAAAGCAAAAGCCGGGTGCTGCCCGTGCTCTTGAACAGCAATGAGGCTGTCCTAATGGCAACCCTCTGAAAGGGAAACGCCCGCTGGAGACGTCACTATCAGAGAAAGAATGCTTTGCCAGCTCTTTGGAAAACAGGAGCAATGAAGGCAAACACTAGGGAGAGATTTTCTTCATATTCTCTCTCTCTCCCTCTCTCTCTCTCTCCCTCTCTTTCTCTCTCTCTCTCTCTCTCTCTCTCTCTCTCTCTCTCTCTCCCTCCCTCCTCCTCCTCCCCCTCCCTCTTCCCCTCCCCTTTCCCCTCCCCCTCCCTTCTCCTCCTCCTCCTCCTTCTTCTTTCAAGCACTCCGAGACCCTTGCAGTTTGCTTTATTTATCTCCACTAAGCAAATTCTAGGTAGTAATAGCACTTCCTTTTCTTTGAAGATAAGCAGGAGGGAATGTTGTGTGTGAGAGAGAGCAGGGAGGAGTGGTACCAGAATTATCTTTATAGCTCATCTGGGAAACCCCTTCATTTAGTGAAAGGAGACACCATACCTAACCCAGGGTAGTGTTGAGCCAAAGGTCCCGATCAAACCTTTCCCAACTTCCGTGGATGCAAAATAGGAGAAAAATGACACTTACTTCTCTGGAGGACAGAAAAGACCGAAGAAGACAAGACAAGCTCCGAATACATCACCAGCACCCACTAAGTATGAAATGAGCTAGCTAGTTAACTACAGTGCTCTAAGTGTGGGGCTGTCATTATTCCCAGTAGGCATCACTTGGCATCCTCTTAACCCAATGCACAGTCACTTTACAGACCGAAGGAAAGGAGGCCCGCAGTTCTTTGGAAAGTAGCAATTGCTTTTTATTCTTTTCTTTGTTGATGATTTACTTCTCTAAAGAGAAATAGACCTGTTTTAATTTTTTAATACGAAAAGTCAACAACCGAAGGCCCACAACTTAAATATTCCTATAAAATACTTGTTATCCCTAAAATCTTTTTTTTTTAAATAATGTCCTGAAGAAGAACACAATGTTTGAGGACGAGTCCCTGACATCTTACTTATTAAAGTAACACTGTGTTTATATCTCAGCCTTCTGGAAATCTGTTCTCGGAAGGAAATAGGGACTTGTTGCAAAAGTAGAAAGTATGATCTTTGGCCCTGGAAAGCTTATGGTTTAATAGAGTGATTGGCTGGACACAGAGCCACATAATAAATATGGCAGAAGCAAACATTTATACATAGCTGAGCACAGCTGCATAGGTTTACACAGGTGCTAAACAGCATCAGCAAGAGAAAAGTTAAAGACAGCAGGGCTTTTTACAGCATTTGGCGACTAGAATGCAGAGCAATGTAAGTCTAGAAAATGCTTCCTTGGTACTGAACAATGGTGAGGCTGAGGGAACTCAGAGATCAGTGGAGAAAAAGAAACTCCAAATTATAGAAAGAGCAGATGCGACAGATTAGAATGAGTGAAGCTGGGTACTGGCTGAAAAATATTTATTATGTCCACTGTATCAAGAGTGTGGCTGTATGTGAATTCATTCCATTTAACTCTGACGCTCGGGAATATTAAATGACTTGACTGAAATTAGTGTCCAAATGTCAGCAAATTCCTAGTCTGAGACTTGAGGCTGGTTTGGTCTGGCTCCAAAGCTGCCCTCTACAGCATTTACTGTACTTTCTTGCTGTTGTATAATAAAAGAGGAAAGACTAGGTCTATTTGAGAAACAGCCACGGAGACTCAGGACTGCTTATCTAGCCCCACCAAGCCACAAATAGCAACAGTTCTAAAACTCATCGAAGAAGCCAGGAGGTGGGGATGGGGCAGACTGCCCACATCATAGCATGGTGGTGTGGGGGAGTTGTCAGTTGGGGGAGATATACAGAGATACTACCCAGGAAAAGCCAAGCCATCCCTACTCTGCATGAAGGTAACCGGAGGATACTAGTCAGTCGTCTACGCAGTGACACCACCAATTGGTAGTTGAACAGGGAAAATATCTGCTGCCCTAATATGTGCTTTATGAAGCAGTGAGTTCCTATCGATCATGCCCCTTAATTTAGCCACCCGCACAACAGACAGTTTGTGAACAGAAGAGACTGGACTTCAATCCTATTGATTCTGTGACCTTGAATAAGCTTTATTCTAGGTACAATTTATAATGTATGCACACTAGGTCTACCTTAGTTTTATGGAGAAAGTCAGTTGGTATGATACACAAGAAACACACAGTTTGGGCCATTGACAGTGGCCAGATGAATTCAGTATTGCTATTGAAGACATCATAAAACAAGCAAAACACTTCTCAGGATCTTGAAAGTAGTCAGAGGCATCTTCTTTCCTTCCTCACGTAGCGATCTCAGTCAAACTGTCACCTTCATGTTAAACAGTGTTCATGGGAACTGTAGTTACATTTTTTTGTGAGTGGTACTACCTATTTGTGTGAAGTGAGCTTCCTGGGTAGCTACAGTTCCCATGAACACTGGTGACCGTGTCCTGTTACTACAGTGGGTGACAACCCTCCTGATCTGAACATTTCTGCTAAACATAGTTCTTCTCAGGCTTTCTGTGATTCCGTCTCAGATACAGTCATGTCAGAGTTTGCATTACTGCTTAAGGACGACACCCACGTTGCCAGGGGTTTTGTTTGGGTGCTGCCCTGTCAAAATGATGTGGTGTGGGGCAATGTGTTCAGTTTATTGCAGCTGTTCATCATTACCCTGATAGGCCCATGAAGCTTCCCAATTAACCTTAGTGTGTAATAAAGCCAATCAGCAAATGAAAACAAGAATTTCTCACTTACTGAGATGATATTTCGCTTGTAATTGCTGCCTAGGAATGTCAAATCAAGAAGAAAACATCAGGGAAATTGCTCTCCTCCCCACAAATTGATGTTTGGTGTTTTTTTTTTTTTTTTTTAAATCGAGACTATCATTTGATAGACTAAGGTATCTTATCCTAACTTCAGGATAAGCTTAGAAATATATCTTAACTTTTGATGTAAAATTGTATACTAAAGCTTAAAACATGAGAATTATGACATTCATCATTTTTCTCACCAGTCCTATGGTTTAAGATCTATGTGTCAAGAAATAATTTGGAAAATCTATTTTTTTACAAGCACGTTTAATTATTTCAGAGACAGAAATCAATATAAAACACTCAGCATTCTCCTTACGGTCTGGGCCCCAGCACTGAGCAGATCCCGGGCAGCAGCTCTAAACCTAATCTCACTAAACCCAGAGGAAGTAGGGCCTCCCAGGAGCTCTAACCTGTGCAGAATCTTAGATAAGGAGACAACAACAGTTACTCCAAACAGGGAGTAACTGGGACCCACTGGGACCCACTGGGACCCAGGAATTCACTCCTAGTCTGGAGCACTGGTTTCTTTCTGTCTGCACCTGAGCACTGAGCAGATCTTGGGCCTCAGCTCTAACCCCAATAGTAACACCCACCCCACACAGTTCTGATAAAACCAAAATAGTAGGAAAGACAGGCTCCAGTCAGAGACAGAGCAGGTAGCACTAAAGAGATTCAGATGACAAAAGGCAAGCACAAGAACATAAGCATCAGCAACCCAGGGTACTTGGCATCATTAGAACCTAGTTCTTCCACGCAAGAAAGTCCTGAATTCCCCATATCACCAGGAAAGCAAGATTCAGATTTAAAATCACTTTTAATGATGATGAGAGAGGACTTTAAGAAGGACATAAATAACACTCTCAAAGAATTGAGGAGAACACAGGTAAACAGGTAGCAGCCCTTAAAGAGGAAGCACAAAAATTCCTTAAAGAATTACAAGAGAACACAACCAAACAGGTAAAGGAATTGAACAAAACCATCCAGGACATAAAAATGGAAGTAGAAACAATTAAGAAATCACAAAGGGAGACTACCCTGGAGATAGAAAACCTAGGAAAGAAATCAGGAGTCATAGATGCAAGCATCACCAACAGAATACAAGATATAGAAGAGAGAATCTCAGGTGCAGAAGATACCATAAAAAATATTAACACAACTGTCAAAGAAAATGCAAAGTGCAAAAAGTTCATAACCCAAAACATCCAGGAAATCCAGGACACAATGAGAAGACCAAACCTAAGGATAATAGGTATAGATGAGGATGAAGAGTCCCAACTTAAAGGGCCAGTAAATATCTTCAACAAAATTATAAAAGAAAACTTCCCTAACCTAAAGAAAGAGATGCCTAAAAACATACAAGAAGCCTACAGAACGCCAAATAGACTAGACCAGAAAAGAAACACCTCTCGTCACATATTAATCAAAACACCAAATGCATAAAATGAAGAAAGAATATTAAATGCAGTAAGGAAAAAGGCCAAGTAACATATAAAGGAAGACCTATCAGAATTACACCAAACTTCTCACCAGATACTATAAAAGAGAGAAGATCCTGCACAGATGACATACAGACCCTAAGAGAACACAAATGCCAGCCCAGGCTACTATACCCAGCAAAACTCTCAATTACCATAGATGGAGAAACCATGACAAAATCAAATTTACACAATATTGTTCCACAAACCCAGCACTACAAAGGATAATAGCAGGAAAGCTCCAATACAAAGGAGGGCAATTATACCCCAGAAAGAGCAAGAAAGTAATCCTCTTCCAATAAATCCAAAAGAAGATAGCCAAACAAAGATAATTCCACCTCTAATAACAAAAATAACAGGGAGCAATAATCACTGTTCCTTAATATCTCTTAACATCAATGGACTCAATTCCCCAATAAAAAGACATAGGCTAATTGACTGGATACATAAACAGGACCCAGCATTTTGCTGCATGCAGAAAACCCACCTCAGTGACAAAGACAGACACTACCTTAGAGTAAAAGGCTGGAAAACAAGTTTTCAAGCAAATGGTCCTAAGAAACAAGTTGGAGTAGCCATTCTAAAATCTCCAGCCATAGAACACAAAGGGAAGGACCCATGACTCCACCTGTATAGATAGTTGAGGGTGGCCTTGCCAGGCATTAGTGGAAGTGGATGGCCTTGGTGCCTGAAAGTTTGAATTCCCTAGTGTTGGGGAATCGAAGAGCAGAGAGGCAGAATGGGAAAATGGTGGGAGCATACCCTCATAGAAACTCCCAGAATTATATGGATTAGACATGGCAGAGGCAGGCCACCAGAAGACTAGATTCCAGAATTCAAACAAAAATTATCTTTATACTAAAATTTGTTTTGAGAATTGTATATTGCAGAATACACAGTCTTGGTATATCTACTCAGCAAGCAAGCTGAGAAGACCTGCTCAAACCTCTGATGTCCTGAAATTTCAGCTGGATGCAATGAAGACACAGTGTCAGAGGCTTATCAATGTACTCTTCACTCTCCCCCCCCCCAACCCCTCTTCTAATATCTCAACTCCAGTAATCAGCTTGAAGAAGTTAATGAAGAGTTGGTGCCCCTATTCCCTGGTCTTGGGAACTGAGGTTGTTAATATTGGACTGTTTTGCTAGGAAAAAGCAGTGGTTTTGTTAGAACAAGGAGGAATAGCTAGGATTTATTGCATAGCCATAACCTATTGGTAGAAATCTGTTTAATTGTTATTAAACTGAAGTTATAATTTCTTAAATGGTACAAAATTTACTTTGATTTTAAATGTAATGTTTTCATTGGTACAAGTTTCTTATTGATATAAAAGTGAGATTAATATTGTCACTCTCATAGGCATTGTGCCTATATAACACATTTAGAAATACAAGGCTTAGACCCAGTCCTTCTTTAACTTTTTTTAACTGACTTGAGATGGCTAGCCTGTGAGTTTAGGGCCTATAGCAAATTCATGGCTCTGAGTTTATTGTTATAGGGTGTTTTCTATATTTTATTTAGAAATAGCTGGGAGGAGTTAACTGGATAGTTGATTTTCAAAATATCAGAAGTCCACAGAATTGACGTTACAAACATTCCTGTAGTAATGTTCATTTTGACTAGAGATCTGTCAGCTCCTGACAGCTTCCTGTCTTAGATTCTAAGAAGAAATTGAGCATCTGTAGAGTTACTCCAGTTGTGGTGAGACAGCCACTAGGCAAGAATTATCTCTCTCCATCTACAGACAAATCACTGTCCAGAAAAGGACACACTTGTGGAATAGTCAACTGATTATATCTGCCAAGACAGAGTAATCAGCCCTTAATAATTCTACATTACTAGGTCTGTCAGATGATCCTGGGCCAGAAGGCTGAAGATTGGATACTCCAACATTTTGTAGTATAGGGACTGTCTAGGTGTTCAGTGGTCTCTATAAATTGGCTAAGTTTTAGAAGCTATGCTTTGTGCTTCCCATAATTTCAGTTAATTCAGTCATTCTGGATTTCTGATGGGGCTGAAGACTTATAGTCTCATAGCCAATCCTGGCTATTTACTTTGAGAGAAAAGATTTGGGAGGATGGTTTTCAGCTGACATTCATTCTAAAGCCAAGAGAAAAAAAAAAGCCAGGTTCAGATCTAAGTCTTTTAGTTAGGAAAGATGACAGAGGTTCTGTTTAGTCTACAAAATGATGGACTGGATATTAGGTCTATCTTGCACCTTACTGATACAAGTTGGTATAGTTATGCTCTAATTGTATTTTGAGAGAAAAGTTTTACTTTAACAGGAAGGGTGATATGTAGGAGGAGATATGGTGGAAAACGTAAGGAGAGGAAGAAGAGGAGTAAGAAGAGGAGAAGGAGAAGGAGAGGAGGAGCTAGAAGAAGAAAGAGAGAGAGAGGAGGAGGAGAGAGAGGAACATGGAGGCGGATGTTGATTAACATTTTTTAAAAAAAAGTTACTAATAAAAAAAATCTCAGCATTCATATAATTAAGAGATTTGTCAAAAATTACCATAAAATCAATAAGGAAATTTTCTAGTTAAACGATAGTGTTTTTGAAATCATACTACATATACGTATCCATGTGCTAGGCTGGGTGGACAGTACAAGAATCAGAGAGACCTAGTGTCATTCATTTTGCATGAATTCAGCAACTAAACTGACTTGAATTCTTATAGTTATGAAGCATTGGCACTACCCTAAAACTTGCAACCTAGCTATGAATCTATTGTGCATAAAATTAGAAGAATAAAACTTATGAATATCAATAGAAAGCTATAAATTTTATTGTGAAATAATTATAAACACACAGAAGTTGCAAAAATCCCACATCCAACTTTCATGGCATCATTTTTATACTTTATACTCATATCAAAGCCACAAAACTGATGCTGGTACATTACTGTATTAGTCAGGGTTCTCTAGAGTAAAGTTATGTAACTTATAGAATGAAATATTTATATATATGTATATATAATTATTATTAGAATGGGCTTATAGGCTATAGTCCAGCTAATCCAATAATGGCTGACTATGAACATAAAATCAATCCAAGAATCCAGAAGTTGCTCAGCCGATGAGGCTGAATGTCTTAGCTGGTCTTCAGTACATGCTAGGATCCTGAAGAAGTAGGCTCTAATGCCAGTGAATGTGCTGGATGGATGTGCCACCAAGGCAGGGTAAGAAGGTAAAGAGCAAAATCTTTTTTGAATGTCCTTTATATAGGCTTCCAGCAGAAGGTGTGGCCTAGATTAGATCTTGATTAAAGGTGTGTCTTCCTACCTCAAAGATGCAGGTTAGTAGACCTTCCCACCTCAGATTTAGCAGAAATCCCTCACAGCTGTGCCCTCCATTTCTGGGTTTTAGTTAATTTCAGATGTAGTCAGGTAGACCACCAAGAGCCATCACAATTACTGATAACGAACTACAGGCTTTATTTAATTTCCAGTTGTTTTTACATGTCACTTGTTTGTGAGGACAATGTTAATATATGATGGGTATAAATGAATAAATGTGGATGTTCATGGCACTATATACTCTATTCTTCTGTGTAAATCTTTGGAATCATCAGCACAACATAAACATAGAATCATTCTGTCAGCACAAAGGAACTCCCCCCCCCACCCCACCCCCGCCTCCCCCAGCCTGAGATTACCCTTTCATAGTCATTCCCCTCCTCATTCCCAGTATCACTAATCTATTCTCCTTTCCATAGGCTTTTTTAAGGTTATAAAAACAGAACTATAGTATGTTACCTTTTGAGACTGCTATTACTGCTTTTGAGATCCATCTAGATTGTTGTTTGTGACAAAGACTGGCTCAGTGGTCATTGAGGATTACCACGTCATGATCACCCTTTAAAAGGACATCCAAGTTGTTCTCAATTTTTGGCTTAGAATTAAAGCTGCTGATATGAACATTCATATAGGTTTTTTTGTCAACCTAAACTTTCATTCCTCTGAGAAAAAAAAATGCCCAGCAGTGGAGTGACCTACAAAAGTATCATGATTAGTTTGGCAAGAAAAACACTACATATTCTCACCAGCAATCTATGGAAAAGCCAGGTTCTCTACCTATATTCTCTCCAGCTTTTAATGTGACCACTGGTTTTCATTCTACCCCTCTGTAAGATAGGGTATTATATCTGAGTTTGATTTCTACACAGATACCAGAAATAGAAATAGAAGTTTCTGAAAATCCTTTACTGGGTTCCCATAACCAATATTACAGATAACAAAACCCAGCTCATCAATAGTCTCTTCCAAATCTTGCATTCTATTTATCCAGGGAACTTTTGGGCATCTGTCCCTCCAAAATAAGAACTCAAATTGACAAAATAATCTTGTCCATAAATCCTAATAGGCAAAAATCAGAAACAACTTAAATGTCTTCTGGATGGGTGAATTATTCCTCCTGTGCCTCCAACTTCTCTCCCACACTTTTCCTTCTGTAGTAATAAATTATCTGCCTCTTGTCTAGTATTCTACTGTGTTTTGTACAAAATCCCTGTGGTTACAATTTGAAAGTCCTCCGAATGAAGCTGAAGCATGGGCAACGTCTGAAAGCCATTCCATTCCCACAATTGTCAAACAGTTAACATATTTGTTCAGTCTTCTGCTGTCCACTTACTCATCCATCCAACAACTACTGGTTGACGACCTAGTATGTGCCCAAGCACTGGAGAGGGCTACTGTGGTCATTTCAAGGAATCACAAAGCCTTAGTGCTAAGTTGCAGTGATGAGAGAACCCAGAAGTATATAACACATAGGAAGAATAATGACAGGAGCTCGGAAAGCTACGGATAGTGTCCTTAAAAGGAGACATTTGAGAGGTCTCTGCCAATGCAACTATGTGTGTGATATAGATACATACACATATACATATATATTCTTACAATGAGAAGGTACCACAAGGCACAAAAGATCCAAAGGAGATAACCTGGCAAGAGAAGTAGGGAAAGGGTAGAGTTTCCCTTTACCATAGAAAAGTGTGTGTTGAAAGGTGACAACAAAATGGTGGGTGGTTTGTTAAAAGAAAAAAGTGGTAGGAAATTAAGTATGTCTAGAACAGAAAGGAAAAGGGCAACATGAATAAATCAAGCATTTTGCCTATGTTACTTTTGTATCTCTGATAACATAATATCAATAAATATGGATCAGTGGCTGTGAAAGAGTTAAGTTTTCCTTAAGTGAACAGGAAATGCCAACTGCAACTTGAAGGGCTTCTGAAAACTCAGTAAGAAATAGTTCTTACTCATTAAACTCTATTAGCAACATGCCTTTTTGTTTCTGACCCTGTCCATGACGAGTTGGCCTCAACTTCAGAGTCAAGAGATGTGCTTCAGGCATTCACTTGAGAGTCTGGCTTTCGTGGACCTAGTGCTCTGTGCTAATCCAAAGGCTCTCGGTGGAAGAAAGTGTTCAGTTCTACTGACTGACTAATATGCACTTCCCTTTCAAATCCAAGTCAGTGCTGCTGAGTGTCTGCCTGAATTCCATCCTGCTGCCTGAGTCAGTGGGTCCAAGAGCACCCCCACCCCCATCCCCCATCCCCCATCCCACCCTTGAGGGTAGCAGGCTTAGCAGGGATTAAAGCATAAAGTCCTAACTGAAACACTTTCCTGGGAACAAGAAGGTGAAGTCTTCACTTGAACTGCTGAAATAGCAAGAAAACTGAAGAAGCAAGGAAAGTCAGTAACATTGCATTTAAGATTCACTGAGAAGAAAACACAAGCCTCATTTCACCGAGGAGCTTTGCTATGCAGGAACAACTGGATGGAGCTCACTTAGGGATGTCTCAGTTGGCTAAATTTATGAACTGAGGATAATATCCTGAAAAGGAGACATTTAAATAGTCCCCGACAATGCTGACATATGTGTGTGTGTGTGTGTGTGTGTGTGTGTGTGTGTGTGTGTGTGTGTGTGTGTGATGTATATGTATGTGGATGTATATGATGTATATGATGCACATGTATATGATGTATATGTATGCATACATATATGTATGTGTATATATGTACACATATATGTATGTGTATACACATATGTGTGTGTATATATGTATATATGTGTAAATGTTTATATATATTCTTACAAAACTCTTCAGGATCACAATTATAAAAGTATCTTTGCAGTTACTGGAGGGCTTTCCTTCCTCTCCTGGAGTTTTGAGAGTATCCAGCCCTGGGAGCAAGGTCAAAGTAGGAACCCCCTAGGGACCTCATCACTAACCTGATAAAGATAAGGAGCTGCCACCAAGCTCTCTATTCAGAGCCAGGACCACAGAGAAGTAACTAAAAACTTTGCTGAGCATGAGGCCATGAACACCGAGGAGCCACCGGGCAGCTCTCCAGGTCCACATGGCTATTTCAAGGGACCAGGGACCACTGAGCAAAGATTCTGAAATCAAGGCTCACTCTCAATGGATTTTCAATCTAGAATGCAGCAAAAGGGATGAAGATGAGACCAAAATATTAATAGTCACTGAAAGTAAACAAAATGAAAAAAAAAAAAACCCTATAGTCTCAATGATTCCTTCCCCAAATGGAAGAGTGCATGGAAGGGGCCCTCAGGCTAGCTTGTGAGCCAGTTTGTGAGCGGAGATAAAAGAAAATCCTCACATCCAGAATTGAAGAAAAGAAAGATGCAAGCGTGTAAGCATGTGAGCCAACAACTGGAACCAACAATTTCCACTCACCACTGCATCTTCATTAAGAACCCTGGGGCAGCAGTGTACTGCATTCATTACAGCAATGTCTGGGGGCGAGGTGCTGGAGAGGTGGCTCCACTAATGTCAGTATGACTGGCCCTTAATGTAAGAATACATGAAAATGTCCTCCAAATGCTACTCTTTCCCCAGATACTGTGTCTCTTCCTAACTTATCTCAATATTTAATTTGGATAGATGGGATGGTTTCTATATGCCTGGCCCAGGGAGTCGCACTATTAGAAGGTGAGGCCCTGTAGGAGTAGGTGTGTCACCGTGGGTGTGGGCTTTAAGACCGTCATCCTAGCTGCCTAGAAACCAGTATTTTCCTAGCAGCCTCCAGAAGAAAATGTAGAACTCTCAGCTCGTCCCGCACCATGCCTGTCTGGACACTGCCATGTTTACACCTTAATGATAATGGACTGAACCTATGAACCTATAAGCCAGCCTCCATTAAATGTTGTTCTTGTGAGAGTTGCTTTGATCATGGTATCTGTTCACAACAGTCAAACCCTAAGACACTAGGCAAGTAGAACACGAAATTTCCAACTGTGTTTTTCCTTCCTACCTCCCACACTTTGTCCTGAGTCCTAAAAAGTGGTTGAATTTCCTCCTTTCCATCTATATTCAAAAAAGACTACTGAGTGTGATTTGAAGAAATAACATTACATTATGGAAACATTTTATTGCTTGGGGGTTTCATTTTTTGAGACAAGCTGGGCTGGAGCTTACTATGCAGACCAGGGTGGCCCTGAACTCGAAGAGATCCACTTGCCTGGGATTAGAAGCTGAACTATCACGGTCAGTTGTAGCAACTCTTCATTTATTTAGGGACGACAACATATGTGAATAGATACATTCATTCTCTAGGTTACAATGCCAGTTATAGGACACAGAAGAGAGATGGGTTTTCAATCTAGAATGCTTATTCCATGCTCCCTTATGCCATTTTTCAAATGCTCATGGTGAAAGTGGAATTCACCACTTTACATTTTTGTAAATTTATGAGAATTAGAGAGTATTTTCTCCATCTTCCAATTTAACATGACTTTGAAACTTACCTCAAAATTCTAAGCAAAATTTTAATACACACACACACACACACACCCCTTAACAATCTCTAAAATGACAGAAATGTTATTATAGCTAAGTAACAAGGATTCCTTCCTGAGCACACCAAGGTCCACTTTCAAGGTCTGCCTTGGCAAGGCTGAAAGGTCCACTTTCAGGGTCTGCCTTGGCAAGGCTGAGAAAAGCAGTTGACCCTCAGCAACCTTGCAAGCCCAGCCTGTAAGCATCCTGTCTGTGTGAGCATGTGTTTCTGACCAGCGGACATATTAAACCTGGGCGTGTTTATGAGTTCTTCCTCTGCCTTTCCCTCTGTGACCTCCTTAGAGCACCAGCTCCTCTCTCCCACAAGAACTGAGCTGCAGGATGATGCAAGGAAATGATTTCATCTGGGTGGAGAAGGAAGAGACAGAACTTCAGCCCCCCAAACTGTAAGTCCAACGTGCTGTCTAAGAGAAACAGCTGGCTCTCCACAGACTGAGTCTCTCACTCCAACCGCCTCCCCTAGGGATGGACCAGGCAGGATGGAGACCGGGAAGGGATGCTGTCAGACCAGCTTCTTGACTTCATGTCCCAATTGTCTCTATCTTGGTGTTCTTCCCCCTTTCGTTCAGCAATCATAGTTGTCTTCCGAGAACGAGCGCTCTTGTCTGGCTAAATGACCTTTGCTCTGGGTGTGAATATAAGTCTCCTGCTTAGGTTCTTGCACAACTGTGATAATCCTGAACACTAACCTACAACTATACTTTTTGAAAAGAAAAATAATAAAGACCTTTCCAAAACTTAGACTTTCGAGACACTATCTGTGGTGCTCTGAATAGATATAGCCCCCATAGGTTCATATTTTTGAATGCTTGGCCATAGGGAATAGCACTATTAGGAGGTGTGGCCTTGTTAGAGGAAGTGTGTCACTGTTTCTGTGGAGCTTTGAGGTCTTAAATGTTCAAGCTACACCCAGTGTGAAATACATCTTGTTTCCTCTTGGCTGCCTGTGGCTCAAGATATAGAACTCTCAGCTCCTTCTCCAGCATCATGTCTGCCTGCAAGCTGCCATGCTTTCTGCCATGATGTTAATGGACTATAAAGACTCTGAAACTGTAAATTCAGCCCCAATTAAACGTTGTCCTTTATAAGCGTTGCCTTGGTTTTGATGTCTCTTCACAATAGTAGAAAGCCTCACTAAGACACTATCCAAAGCCAGAAAAGCAGTTCTCTTCAGAAGGGAAGACTTGCCAAAAGGCATGTTTTCAATTTCTAATGAAACCTACTCTCATTCTGTCATCCTTTATCTCCTGCCTGCTACACAAAAGAGGTCATGAAGGGACAGTAAAGTGCACTGCATTCCGAGTCAGGATCACACAGAGAGTGGATGCTGGTGTATGTCATACATGTAGTTGGAGGAATGAAATCAACCTCTAGGCTCAGCAGGGCAGCCTTCTGGGGAGCTCAGAGTTGGGGATTGCTGTGAATTTAATACATTATACCACAATGTCCTTTCTTCTTACTGTCTCCTCCAGGGCATCCTCATATGGCTCATTTTAAGCAGAATAATGTTCATGTGCAGAATAGCTGACCTACAGAGCAAGAATTAACCCTAAAATAGAATATTGAATGTTCTCGGGCAAAAATGACTCATCAGTCCATCTTAGACAACTGGTACCTCCATTTCACATTCTTCCTGAATGGCAGAGTACAAAGTGATTCAATGGATTCAGGGGACAGTAGCCTAATCACCTCTACATTTTAATCCATACTGACTTATTATTTTGCACTTACTATCTAAGCCATCACTGAGTACAAATTATAACCGATTCATTGCTAATTATTTGTAAGAAGGAAGTATGTGACCCTATTTGCCCCAAATCCTAGTTTGCTTCTCTGCTGCCATGATAAAACATTGACCAAAACCACCACGGGGAGGAAAGGGTGTATTTGGCTTACGTGTCTCAATCACAACCCATCATAATGGGAACTCTAAAGCAAGAGCTGAAGCAGAGACCACGAAGGAATGCTGTATACTGGCTTGATAGCCATGGCTTCTTCAGCTTACTTCTTATGGCATCCAAGACCATCTGCCCAGGGGGCCATCACTACCCTTATTGGGTTGGACCTTCCCACTTTAACAAGTAGTCAAGGAAATGTCTCACAGACTTGCCTACAAGCCAATCCAATAAAGACAATCTTCAGTTAAGGTTCCTCCTCCCTAGATGACTTTAGCTTGTGCCAAGTTCACAACAACCACCCAACAGCACAGCTAATAAGTTCCTTATGGCTAGTCTGCTGGCAGACCAGGTCCTTCTCTGATACTACATACTACCAATCGGTCTGTAGTACCTGAAATACAAGAAGCCATTTCTTTTCACTCCAGAATGAAACCCAAAGCTCCCTCACACCTTAGACCTGCAAAGAACCCTCTGGTCCTGTGTGTGGGAAAAGCTACACTTCTATCATCCAGTGGGAGAGTTTCCAGTTCCTTGGATCCTAGCTGATACTTTCAAAACAAATTTTTAGGTATGTTTGTTTTATTTTATGTGTTGAGATGGTTTGCCTTCATATATGTCTGTGTACTATATGTGTGTCCGGTGGCAGCAGCGGTAAAAAGAGGGCATTAGATCCCCTGGAATTTGACTATGGAGTTATTTGATTATGGATTTTATGAGTGGCTGTGAGCTGCCATTGTGTGCTGGAAACTGAATCCAGATCCACTGCAAGTCCATCCAAGCATTCTTCTTAACGACTGAATCATCTCTCCGGCCCCTGACACTTTTATCTTTCTTGGGTAGTTATTCCTTATAAACTACTATGAAAAGTCACTACTAGAAATGTGTATCTAGCAATAAACATTTGATGGTTGTCACTCAAAATGTGCCTTCTTTTGATTTTCAGAGAAAAGCAGAGAAATGAAATTTTTTTGTTTTTTTAATACATTTTGATCATATTCAGACTGAAAATATTCTCTGAAGTAAAAAGAAATATATAAAATAAGGACATAATTGCTGTGAAAATAGAAAAGCTATACATAACTTTATGCTGGCTATGATAGATAAGGCAATGTTGTAAAATTCAGAAGAAAGTATAATGAATGCATGTACTTATCTGTATTTTCTTTTACAGAAGTCAAACACGTCAGTGTAGTCTGGTAACATTGAGGCATGTTTTTTCCACTCACCAATAGAGGATTAAGAAATGTTCTATATTCCCCAACCATGAAAAGACAGCTTTCCCAATCCACACAGGACCGAGTGTGAGACCATCTGAGATGGCTGCGCATCATTTACAAGAGTTTTGAGCCAGGGTAAGTCTGAGGAATGAGAAAACTGTGTAAACCCACATTTTAAAGCTTAGAGGACTGTGGCTCTTCTCACACTGGTTATGCAATCTGTCTGCCATAAACGACACTGGTGTTGACTCTCTGGCTTGTAAGGGACATTGCCAAGTGAGACGTTCACTCTTCTCTCGCCAAGCCTGGCTCTCTTAATACTCACTTCTGGATTCAGTAAAATGGTACATCAAAATCCTCATAATACAGAATGATGGTTTTCCTGACTGTGCATTTGACAAAATATATTCCACTGCTTCCTAAGGATGGGTTTCTTGTATGAAGAAAAGCATTCTTTAACCTAATAAGTACAGAAGCGCTGTAAAATGTTTCATTTTCGAGACCTGTGAAGCAAATCTCTGAGAAGTACTGTCGTTTCCTTGTAAGCATGTTGAACTCATTATTCATCAAGATACCTGTCTATGAAACAGCTTTAAGAGACACCATTGACCTGACAAGGAGCAGAAAATGTGGTCCGAAGCAGAGAAAACATAAGACATGTGCTGGTGGTTTGAACAAGGATGACTGGAGGAATGTGATTCTGTGGCCAAGAAAGGAAGATGTCAAGGCAGGGAAATGATGAGTTCCATTCTGATCATATGAAGATGATTTTGCAAACATGGAAGCCTAGCAATTGGAAATTCAGTTTAGGGCTTTTTATAGTAGTCCTGACTATTTCAGCCTTATACAGAAGAGAACGAAAGCCAGGTCAGTGGGCTAGATCAAGAATAAGACGAGGAGTAGAGAGGAGAGAATAACAATGTCCGAGTTTCTTCCTGTGTTTACAGAGACCTTGGAAAGCTGGAAAGGGAACAAGAGAAATATGCTTGGAAGAAGTCAGATGAAGACTGAGGAAGAGAAAATGATACCCTGAGATTAACTAGACCAAGGCTTTAGACAAGGTCATTGAGTGTGACAGTTACGAAGCCTGGACCCCTTCATCTAGTAAGCCTAGTGCCCTTATGAGAAGAACCTTAGGGAAAGGTTTACAGCAGAGGAAGCAACAGAAGAAGCTGTGACTCATCGAGTCAGGATGAAGAGAATTGAAATCAGTAGATCGGTAACTTAATGGAGTGAATATTCACAGTATTAGGAGGTAAGAGAAGGGCCTGAGCTACTTACAATGATGAGAGATGCAAGCTAAAGATGAGCTGATGGGGTTCCGAGAAGGATGAAGGGACTGAAGACAGCGAACTGGTCTACTGGGAAGATACAGCCTCACAGATACTAGTGCTAGAATAGCTATCAAACGCTCAAGTACACATATCCTTTGTCCTGGAAGCTTTAAAAGCATGATTCGGTCTCACATAAAAACTCATGGAAGTGCACAGCAATATTCAGCATAACATTCGTTGTACAAAAAAAAAAAAAAAAAAAAAAAAAAAAACCATCAAATGCCCTTCAGTAATGATAAATTATGCTAGACCTCTTCAAAAGAAGTTGAACCTGCCATGTAGGTTTTAAATGTGATGAGCAAACCACATAGGCACCGAAATAGGATGAAGCTCAAAATATTGTCACAGTCCATTATAAAAGCTACAGTATGAATATAGAATGTGTTCCCCCCCCCACCTCTGCTTATGTTGAATGATTGCCAATCTGTGGCACTATTAGGAGGTAGTAAACACTTATGAGGTGTGGTCTAATAGAAAGAACTTAGGTCACTGAGGTATTCCAGCCTCAATGTTCTCTCTTGCCTCAAGCAATGCCTTACCCCAAACAATGGGTAAGCTGACCATGGACTCAAACCTATGAAACCATGATCCAAAATAAATGAGTTCTTATCTGAACAGTGACAGAAAGCAGATTGTGGTGGTTTGAATAGGCGTGGATCCTATAGACTC
>JANHMN010000019.1:16391255-16408755 GCA_030674055.1 Rhabdomys pumilio | reverse complement strand
CCTTACCCTAACAAAACACAAATTACCCAATAAACTAAAATTCTTTTCATATCCTATACTAGTTAATTCTATCTTCCTAAGCAAAAAGGTAAATCCATGCTCTTATTACTAACAAAAAAAGCAGGGAAAAACTTGGGCATCATGTCTCACGGGCATAGGAATTGGGAAGGCTGACAGAACCCCCTATCTCTGCTCTATTACTACTGGGGGTGTCCTCAAGATCACCAGGAACGGGAATAGCCACAGGATCTTCATTGTTGACCTTTCTCACCAACCACTCCGGCACCCACACGGGATCCTGTCGATTCTGCGGAAACACACAAACAGACCCTCTCGCCCACGTTAATACAGGATCCGGGCCATGCCAAATGCCCGTCAAAACATCTTTCCATTTTACAAACCCTTGAGAACTTCCAGAGGCATTGTAATGTCTATCCACTGCTGAACAGCCTGAAGCATCCAAATTTAAAAAATTTAAGGTAAATAAGGCAAGGGATATTCTTTCTTTTGGGGTGCAGCCATATCCAATTCCCTCTTTTTGTTTTTGTAAAACCTCTTTAAGAGTGTGATGTGCACGTTCCACGATTCCTTGGCCTTGAGGATTGTAGGGTAATCCATGATTAATTTGAACATCCATTTGAGCACAAAAGGACTTAAATTGTTGTGCTGTATAGGCAGGTCCATTATCAGTCTTTAGCTGTTGGGGTTTACCCCAGGCAGCCCAGGCTTCTAAGCAATGACCTATGACATTGCGTGCTTTTTCACCACTCAAAGGCGTAGCATGAGTAATGCCTGAGCAGGTATCCACCGAAACATGTACGTATCAGAGAGTACCAAACTCAGCAATATGAGTCATATCCATTTGCCATATTTTCAATGGCAGTAGTCCTCTGGGATTAACCCCAAGACTAGGTGGGTGATGAAATACCACACATTGAGGGCAATTCAACACTATTTGTCGTGCATCTGGACGGGACAAGTTGAACTTTTGTTGTAAAGTCTTAGCATTAATATGAAAGTTCTGATGAAATTGAGCTGCTTGCTCTAAAGCAGAGCTCAAGAAGGCATATTCCATCCTTGTCCATTGATCAACCAGAGCGTTGCCCTCACTTAATGGTCCTGGCAAGCCTATATGGGCACGAACATGCTGAATATGAAAGCGCTCTTGTCTATGCCAAATAATATTCTGCAACCTTTTTAATAATGCACACACCGTACTGGTGTTCTTTATAGGACCTGCCAATTCCAAGATTCTTACTGCGTTAACTACATAATGAGAGTCTGAAATCAAATTAAACGCAAAATTACATTTTTCAAACACTTCAATCACTATTTTCAATTCTATCACTTGAGGAGAACTAATATTAAATTGGCATAGAACTGGCTTCTGTCCCTCCACCATATAGGCACTACATCCGGTCTTGGACCCATTAGTAAAAATATTAAGAGCTCCTTTAACAGGCTCATTAGCAGTAATTTTTTGAAAGACTACCGGATGCTCCCTAAAAAATGATAATAAAGGATATTTGGGATAATGATTATCAATGACGCCTTCAAAACTACATTATAATATAGCCCAGTCATCCACTGTTCCACATAACACCTTCACTTGCTGAGCCAAATAAGGTATTATAATACTCATCGGTGGCAAGCCAAAATATTGTAAACATTGTTGTATTCCTATATACATTTATTTTTAAAAAAATTCATACCATATATGTTTATGATATTGTTTATTTTTAAAGACTGCCCAGAAGATTAAAACAATTCTTTTAAGAGAGTAAATTTGATTGGTAAATAAAAGAAAGTCATTATAACATTTTAACAAGTATGACTTTCTTATGTCATAATTTCATAACTTCATGTGAACACAAATCACTATAGATAAAAGAGGAATGCAGTCATGTGAGTTAGTCATGACAAAGGTCAAGCCTCATCTACCTGAAGCCAATGAATGTTCCTGTGATGGAGACATTACAGATAAAAAGAAGAAGCCAAGAATGTGTCTAAGGACAGCAAGAGTCAGCATCATCCATTGGAGTGATAGTGAAGAGGTAACATACCTACTTGGACTGGGAAGATCCAGAATATGGGCTTCACCTTAGAGATGGAGAGACCACAAAAATCACTTAATAAGCCCCCATTTGCACAAGATGATATCAAAGAACCGTTTGTGAGTGACAGTGACAATTCAGGACAACAGCTTCTAAAATTATGTAGACACACTTTAAATACGTAAATAAGCAGACCGATGTGTTTGTGAAGCGTTGGCACAGTCCAAACCTAGGGCTGGGAGCTGGAACTTGTTAGTTAACAAGAGAAAAATGGAGCTTGGGGACATAGCAACCGAAGAAGAGGCCAGCTGTCACACTGATAACTGCAACGGCTGGCTGGCTTCACTGAGCAATAGGCCGAAGTTGCTTCACTTTCTCCCAAAGAATCCCAGCTAGCTGGTGTTCAGTCGTGCAACTGGATGGAAGTATTGTTCCAGTTACAAAGGCAGCATGTGCTGCCACAGTAAAACCGGAAGTAAAATGTCCACTCATCAGTGTTCAGAAGATGTGGAGCCAGTTTAAGTGCCTGTCACCAAACTGGAGGATACAGGAAATGTGACAAATATAAGTACACACAGGCACACACAGAGATTGAGTTAGCTGTAACAAATATAAGTATATATACACACACACACACACACACACACGTGCACACACACACACACACACACATTGAGTTGCTGTAAAAAAGAATGAAACGATGTCATTTGCAGAAGTGAACAGCAATGGAGATCCTCATGTGTGGTGGTTTGAATGGGAATGTCCTCTCCAGGCTCCTAGATTTTACATACTTAGTTTTGGAATAATTATGAGGTGTGGCCCTATAGGGATACTGGGAGGAGGGTTTTGTTGAGAGTGTATTAAGAGGCCCAGTCTCTCTCTGTGTCTCTCTGTGTCTCTGTATCTCTGTCTCTCTCTCTTTCTCTCTCTCTCACACGCGCACACACACACACACACACACACATACTCACTCTTGCTTTCTGCCTGTTGACGATGCATCAGTACATAAAGCTCTTAGATACTTCTCCAGTACCATGCCTGCCCAGTTGCCACCATATTCCCTGCCATCATGATAATGGAATAACCTTCTGAAACTGTAAGAAAAGTGTGATGGCTAAAGAAGCTTCATTTTATGGCAGGCATCCATCTTGGTACCTACTGTCATTTGTCTATGACTCCAGTCCCTGGAAGATAAGTTCCCATTAACCCTGACTTAGTGACACACATTCAGAAATGTACAGTGGTGACTGACTACTAGTTATGACATGACCAACTGCTTTTTTGCTTCTGTAACTTACTTATACAGACACCCAAATATTGTTTAGAGTTGCCTTAACCACTTAATTAGGCAGAATAGACTAGTTTTTGCTTGCTTGCATAGATACTGGAGGTCTTCTTGTGGTTTTCCCCCTTAAATATCTTCCCTCATCCTCTTCACAGCAGTCTCAAATCTGACCCAGATTGCTCATCCTGTTACCAACTAATCAATAAATTTTTAATCATAATTGGATTGAGTCTATGATCTTTTACCAGGGGTCACAAACTTTATAACATTTGGGGACCCTATCGAGATCCTAGGGTGACCCCAGTCTGAGCCAGGAGTCTGTGATAGGAAGCAAGTCTAAGAAAACCAGACTACAAGGCTACCACAGATCACTGGTAAGGTCACTGGTAAGATGTCGCGGCCCAAGCTGGCCCACACTTGGAGGGCCAAAATGTCCAACCACTCTGTCAGTGTTTGAACCCACATTGCCAAAAGCCTTGGGTGCTAAATTGTTCCAGCTTGTACTGCCCCAAGCTGCTCTGGTACACAGGTCGGGGTTCAGCAAGAGAGAGAGTGAGGACGTACTCGAAGAATGGAGACCAGACACAGTGTGATTCAATCCCATTTATTCTTCAGTCTCTCTTCTTCTCTCCAAGTCCCTAGTTTTGAGTTCCTAGTCCCTAGTTCCTAGTCCATAGTGCCTCCAAGTTCCAAGTTTCTTCTTCCAAGTGCTAAGTGCCTAATGTCTAATTCCAGGTTCTTCTTCCAAGTGCTAAGTGCCTAATACCTAATTTTCTGTTCCAAGTTGTACTCTACTCCTACTCTCTAGAGCCAAGTGTCTTCTACCTAATGTCAAGTAATCTGTTCTGTCTGAAGTGTCTTTCCTAGTTCCAAGTTGTACTGTGTCAAGTAATCTGTTGTCTGGTTATACTCTCTGATCTCTCTTCTGTCTGCCTCTTGCCTTTTATATGTCTCACTTCTAAGCCATGCCTCTAAGTCACGCCCTTAAATCTCGGCTCTAAATCACACCTTTAAGTCTCACACACCCAAGGGAAGATCCTGAGTATCTAAAACAAGATGTTATCAGAGTGTGCTCAGTTGTTGTAGGCTATTGTAATCAAGTCTCTTGTCAGGGTATATGGCTCAAGATGGCTACAAGGGTGATAGCCGCCTTCTGTTGGCTTCCCACAGTAAGAGAAAGGCCTCAAAGAGAGCAAGTCCAAAGTGGACCTGATAGGTCCCAGAGATCACAAACTGCAATTGTCCCAAATTTACAAATTGAAAGCAAAATAAAAGTAAGAAT
This sequence comes from Rhabdomys pumilio, assembly GCA_030674055.1. NCBI lineage: Eukaryota > Metazoa > Chordata > Mammalia > Rodentia > Muridae > Rhabdomys > Rhabdomys pumilio. Next base: position 16,404,134 of record JANHMN010000019.1, on the reverse strand, counting down.
TGCCAACCAATGTGTTTCCGAAGCTTGGACCAGTTGGTGAGTTGTTCTGTTCTGTTCTGAAGTCTAAACATTTGGAAAGACAAAAGGTGAGATCTGATGAGATTATAGACCCAGTCTCTAGGGAGAGAGGAATTGTCCTTCTGGTTTTGTTGTATGAGTGAAGGTGGCTACCACATATCTGAGTTCATCTGGCTCTTTTTTGATTTTTTTAATTTTTTCTGATTGTGTTGTTATACTGTCTTTATTTGTTGTTCTCTGATGTTTATTGGATTTGTGTTTTCAAGCTTTGTTGCAGAGATGGGATTCAAACTAAACACAGCTAAGCTGACCCTGAGACGCATGCTACATTTTCATGATTTTTGAAAGGCAGACTGCTCCTGGTTGCCTCTACACTAGCTCCTCTATGGAACTGGCTTCTAGTTTGTTCTGCTTCTGTCCTTCACATTGGCTCACTGAAGTCTGCTGTTTAAGACCCACAGGTACATTAAGCACTCCTCTTATGCCTTCCTGTTTGCAATTCTTTTCTCTTGGTCTTTTTCTGAAGAGTGTTTCTTTTCTCTTACTTATTCTATCTGCCAGATGTCTCCTATCTCTGACCAGGGAGCCCTGGCAATGGCCACTTCCCCGTCACTGGGCTGGGGTGATGCAGGCACCATGATGGGCAGCACAGGGCCCCTGTGTCACAGCTGCTGCTTCCTGCACTACTTTAACTGGCACACACACACACACACACACACACACACACATTTTTTTTTAATCTCCAAGCCTTCTTTGTACTCCACTTGCCTGATCTCTCCTTCTGATCACTAAATTCAGTTTTGCAGGGATTAGGCATCTTTTGGATATGGATAATATTGTTATTTAAAAGCTGGCTCTGGCATTGGGATATGGCCTTCCTCTTTCAACCCAAACATGATTGTTTAAAATTTTCCTCCAAAATCTCTGTCCTAGTTCAGAAGGCCATCTAACTCTAGGACAAAGAAAGAAGAAGACAGCTCAAGAAAGGACATTAAGTGCTTTAAAAATGGGTAAAATGTAGACCTTAAGATCTATAAAACTAAGATCCATAAAGAAAGCAAAAACAAATAATGCCAACATTTTCTCAGTTCTATATATGCCTGATTTTTATAGTTTTCTGCTTAATGGCTTCCAGGTTACAGATTCCATATGTTATTCTTAATGATTTTATAAGAAAAAATGCTTATTAAGCTTTTCAGGTTATTTGCCTCCATCTGCAGACACAAACTAGTTATAAAATAAAATCCTCTGTCTAAAATCTCTCAGTAAAAACTACAAATATGCCTACTTAAAATAATCCAAGCTGAAGTTGTTAAAAACTTACATCCCTTCAAAACAGGAGATAAGAAAAGTCATTGGCCCTTCACCTAAGCTTCCAAGTCACTCCCCGCCCCCAGCAAATTGTACACAATTAGACCCTAATTGCATAAACTCTCTAGGTCTTCTGGAAAACTAGGGTGTATAGACTAAAAAGTAACAATAAGGATGAGGTCCAACTGTGCAACAATGAAAAAGTTGTCATATAAATGGGATAAAGGGTTCAAGTATTGTTTACATCCACTCAGGAAAAAATTGTTAGAACAAATGGTAAATTTACTTGTTACTGTTATGTCTCATGTTATTTGATTCCTTAATCAAAATATTGGTATAAAAATTAGAATGGCTAAATGTAATTACAGATATCTAGCTTCCTCACTTCTCCCCCTCTTTCTTGGTTCTTGTTTACAAAAATTTGTTTCCTCATTTGAGGTCATAGATATTCAAAACTCTTGCTAAAATATAAGCTTTCATTCTCTCCAGTTCTGTAACACTACTGAGGGAAGCACAGGGGGCGCCTATAAAATTCCAGGCAAAAACAAAAGTTAGCTTAAAACTTGTAACAAACATGTTAATAATTAAAAATCTGTAGATAAATAAACATAATTTGGTAATGCATGGTTATATGTAACTTAAAGTCACCTTTGTTGTCTCCTTTTTCATCTAGAGAGACAAAAACAGATCTTTAAGGCAATTTGGAATAGGATAGATTTTTATATGATAATTTCTATCACAAAATTTTAAAATAGAAAACCAACATATGCTTAATAAATGTTTTTGGTAGATAAGGTTTATAAATTCCTAAGCTCTGCTCAGATTAACAATAACTGACTTAAAGATACATGTCTGGCCACTTTGTCTTTGCTGGCTTCATTAAGCTTTTCATAGTTACAAGCATGGTTTCCAGCATATTAAAGAATTTGATCATTTATATGGTGACTGAACAATAATGTGCTCAAGACTATGCTTATAAGCCTTGCTAAGTAAAAAATGTAATTCATTTGCAGGGGCAAGCTTTATTTACCCTCTGTGCATGTTCCCAAAGTTAAGCCTAAAGCAAGTAACTAAAAATAAAATTTATTTAAAATTAAATATACTCAATAAATTAAATATTGGTCCTCAAGCTCCTCAGAGTTCCACTGAATATGCATTTAAAACGTTTAACAAAGCTCCCCACAATACACAAAACTGCTAGATGCTAGTAGCAGTTCTAAGGTCTCCTTCAAAGAAATAGGACACAAATGATTATAGTTGGATTATAGTAATTCTAACCACTAGGCAAAAGATCGCCTCATGCCAGGACCCTGCTCAAACTGTGGAGACAAGATAGAGATTGATATGGGATATGAGACCAGGATGGATATACGAGATAGAAGAGGTGGATTGAAAATTGCCAGTCTCTCTTTGCTACATAAGAAAGTCCAGTCTCTCAAGTTCCTCATACACAAAAATGAGTCTTCCAGATCTTCTGGGTCAGGCATCTGAAGGGTAAGCTGCCTGTGTGGCAATAAAAGACTTAACACTGTCCGGCATGACTGCTTGTGGAATAACGATGACCTCTGCCTGCAAGACCACAATGGAGTATCCTAGGGTAATTGTCTAGATAAGTCCCTGTCATTTTAATTGATATAAAGGCCATTTGGAATTATAATTCCTGCTTAAATTTTTCCTTCTCATAACTCTGATGATATTGATGGCTAACTGTAGCAATAGCTGCTCTCAGTAATCAGCTGCCTATGTGGTTGTCTCGTGGTAGATAATTAGATAAAAGTACAGTTAATAAACGTTATAAGGGGCTAGGAAAATGATTTAGGTTGCAAGTTGTAAAGGTCTAAATTATGAAAACTTAAACTATAAGGGTCTAAAAAAGCAATTTAAAATACATAAAGGTCTGAGGATACGAAAGCTTAAGTAAGCTATGGAGGGCCTAAAAATGATTTAAGGCATATAAAAGCAAGTATAAAAGTCTAAAATAATGACTCAAGATATGTATAAAACAACTAAGCTTTTTTTTTTTTTTTTTTTTTAAGATTTCTTCCTCTCTTGCTATGTTGTTGTTATATTAAGGCTTTAAAAATTCAGACTTTCGACATTAATCCACGGAGTTAAGATTTTCCCCTAAAATCTTTACCTTTCCCTTCTGTTTCTAGTCTATTTTTGTCCCCGCAGATTTCCGATCATCTGAAGACTACAAACTGTTTCAAACCCACCAGCCTCAGGTGGGCCTTCAAAGCTAGCAAGCCCTGAACTTGCTGAAAGCTGATATAAACCAGATGTTTTTGACAAAATTTCCTACCAGCTTGAACTCCAATTTCAGGCCAGAATCCCAGACTCTACACTTTGCTGGACCCCAGACGGCCCAATAGAATATGGATAGCAAACCAGATGTACCCTGTCCCTTCCACCTTTTGTCTGACACTCCAGGCTTCCTGGGCCCCAACAATAATGTTCCATTTCAGCTGAGAAGCAGTTACAAAAGAAACTACATCACCCCGTATCATATCGTTAACAAAAGGCTGAATGTTAGGTCCAAAGGAAACTAGTTCCCCTCTGCCAAAGAAGTCACTTCCCTATCACTGTCAAAGGGGACAAATAACTATCTAGGGTGCCTTTTGACATACAATGATCACAGTAGCCCCCAGACTCCTTCAGTGTTACAAATACCTGTTAAAATTAGAGAATTTTAAAAAGGATTACTCAAGATGGGGGCTTAGATATGATTAAATGGCTTAATTCATAATTACCAAATTTTATCTGGGTAAAGCAAGTGTTTATTTTCTCTGTCTTGGTGCTAATGCATCCTAATGATAGTTTATAAATGTCAATGCAAACACTATATAAATGCCAGAAGCCCTAAAGTTGGTGGAGAAAATCACACACTAAAGTCCACTCCTTCTGTTACTTCTGGAAATTATCATAGGCCCTTGTATCATAATTGGATACACACACACACACACACACACACACACACACACACTCATTCAACACAGTTAAGATATCAACTGTTAACCCTACATGAATGTGAATCAATTATTTGATTCATATGATCTAGAGCCAGTGGGGAGTATGATGGCCAAAGAAACTCCATTTTATGCTAGGCATCCATCTTGGTATCCATTAGTCATTTGTCTCTGACTCTAGTCTCTGGAAGATAAGTTCTCAATTACCCTGGCTCAGTGATCTCTACCCAAAAATGTACAGCGGTGATTAGGTACTTATGTTTTGACTAAAAGCTTTTTTTGCTTCTGTAACTCATTTATGCAGATACCCAAAGATTGTTTGAGTTGCCTTAACCACTTAACTTAGGGGAACAGAGTAGGTTCTGCTTGTTTGTATAAATACTCAAGGTCTTCTTGTAGCTTATCCCCTTTTAAAAGATTTTCCTTCATCCTCCTTCTCATAGGAATATCACATTTGACTCGGAGATTGTTCATCCTGCCAACCAATCAATAAATTTTTTAAGTATAATTAAATTGGCTCTATGGCCTTTCCCATGTGTCACAATCTTCATAACAGAAGCCTTCTGAGTATATTTAGCTAGAAGATCAGCCTCTACAGCTCATGTCCTGGGAGTCATTTCTAGAACAAATGTTTGACCACTCCACCAGCCTCATTGCGGGAACTTTCTGGGCATGCGCACAGTGCCATGCCTTCTTCCTCGAGCCAGCTGGCTTTTCAGATGGTGCTGCTGACACTAGCCAGTGATGTAATGGAATGGACCAAGAAGAGGGTCCGATCATAGTATATTCTATTGTCCATTATTCCAAGAAAAGATCAGAAGCAACTGTTTCGGTTAGTTTACAAGGTGCGTGAGTGATGAAACGGAAGGTAAAGCCATGATTTCGGTGTGACTGATTTGTGTTTCAGTGTTCCTGGCTTTAGTGGTTTTTAAAGTTCTTTTCTTTTTATGGTCTATCCTAATGCTTATGCTCTATGGAGATCAGAGTTCACTTGTGTCCTACTTTGGCCGTGTGTGGTACTCAAAGCTATACGGCAGTCTGAGTATCACAGCTTTTTCACAGGGGCAAAGACTCTACAAAAATCTTAGTCTACATAGTAGATTGCATAGAATCTGAGTTACCGGAGTTCACAGGTACAACTACAGAAATATTGATCTTCCATGTGCCTCAGCACGATGCACAGAAGCAGGCCCTCCTGTTTTACACAACACAGCCACTCTTGGCCATGGGCTTGGGGATTTCATGTGCATTTTGTCCAAGTACACTATTTAACTTCTTACCATCCCTGATCAATTATTCAGGATCTTCACAAATAGCAAGAATAAGTTGCTTCCCAGCTGATAAAGGGGAGCTAAGTGAAGGAAATAAAAATAGCTTCCCTAAACTATTGCATCTAGCTGTCTTTTAAGGGGCCCTAAAGATGAACTTTCACTGACAGCAGCCACCCTTCTCTGGCAGAAGTTATGACTTCCTGCAACAGTGTCCTGCATGGACTGTCTGCTCTTTCTGCATCGCTGGCATTACACTATCTGATGGCCTACACTATTTGTCCTAGGAGGCAGGCACCACAGAACCAGAGAAAGGCTGTAAAACACAGTAGTGAATCCGGCACAGCAGACATTTGCAAATTCTTTTCCTTTTGTGGTCTCACACATTACTTCTTTTCTGGCTCACAGTTTTGACTCTGGCAGGCTTTGAAGCTGTACTTCATAATTCCAAATTTGATTTGTTGCACAAACTGTCCCCAGGCTTTCTTTGGGCATCTCAAATATAGCTCTAGGCACACACTACCACATCCTCAGTTTAATTACTCCATCGAGAAGGGTTAGTCCTCGGCGTGTTTTCTGAGCTATCTGCTCTGGCATGGCCATAACATTGTACCTGGGGGTCAGTTCTTTCCTAGAACATTGGAGCTTGGATGCTGAATGGGGAACCAGGCTCATCTTGTCTCACTTTTCATTTTGTAAAAGAAAGTGAAGACCAAGTTGCTCCAGGAGGTTGCTCGAGGAGGTTGCTCAAGGCTGTGCCAATGGAGAAGCAGTCTTGAGATGCAAACAAGCCTGCAGCCCTGTAATGTGCCTTAGGCCCTTCCTGGAGCAATAACCACCTCTCAATCCCACAAAGGAAGTCACTCTGGACCTCTTCTTAGAGGCTAACCAGATGAATTAGGCAGAGAAGTACCCCAGGCCTGTTCCTACTGGTTGTCCAGGTTATCTTAAAGGTCCTTGGTACATAAGCTTAGTCACTCAGTGCATCTCTTCCCTAAGAATGAGCCATGGCAAGTTCAATCCTGGAACTCTGCTTTCATAAACAGAGAGGCCAAGCAAGCAGTAACCTTTTCTCTCCCTGGTTACTTGGGGGTGAAGCGCTTCTCTCCTGTACCACATTGGCCCCCTGCCACCAATGGCATTTTGTTTTCTAAGAGATACTAATTTCATCATGATAATAGGAATGTTCTTTCACAAAATATGATAGATTGGAACCTTGAACATTTCTCTCTCCTAATTGCTGTTGCAAAGTTAAAAAACATCAAAAGTTAATGTGTGAAAAAGTGTGATAGAAATGACATCTCCATATATATATATATATATATATATATATATATATATATATAACACAGAGGGGAGGATATATATATATCCTCTGTGTTTTTAGTGGTGATGCTTACTCCAGAAACTTGTCAGGAGATTCATTTGACAGCACAAAGGTGGCAGCATTCCACACACTCAAAACACTGAAAGGGTAAAGCCAACATATAATGCTGAAATTAAAAAAAAAAAAAAAAAAAAAGGCTCTGATGAGTTACAGGGTCTAAATCTAAGTAACAGAAGATCTCTGGTAAGAAATTCTCCCTAAAACAAAGTCTATTTTTCTAGAAAATTCTATTGACTTCTAGGCATCCATTTTTTAGGAACTGTTACTGTGTCTGGGTCTACACATGTAAATGAAAATAAAGAGCAAAGTTAGGGATAAATTCCTGTGATAAAACCACTTTAGAGAGAAAGAACTAAGTAACTCAGTCAAAGTATTTGGAGTTTAAATTATTTACATAGTACTAAAAATGAGATGGGACCTACTGTTGAGGACTAGGGTGAGTGAAGAGGTGGAGAGAATTGGACAGGAGGTGAGAGAGGAGAAACGATCATAATAAATTGTATAAAAATAGTTTATGACAAAAAGAGTTGGGGAAACACCCAAGATGGAACCTATAAGAATGGCTCAATCTTGTCTCAGGTTCCTAAGGGAACATAACCACGCGGCAGTCTCATTAGCAGCCTCTATGGGAAATGTTAATGAATATTAACCATTCTAACAATATACAATACTGCTAAAATACAGCATCTGAATGGTAAAGTGACTGAGAAACCAAGCAAAACTGCACTGTGCCACAAATAACTACAAATTGAAGCCAAAGAACACTGACTGCATTATGCTATAAATAACTGCAAATTCTCTTAATTTTATAATCACCATCAACCTATCTGTCTTCTTCTATTTCTCCAAAACATATTAGACATCCATGACAGTAGAAATATTAGTATTATCATTAATAGTGACATTGCACAGCTCAGGTTATAGAATGTTCACTCTATGCCAGGCCTTGTGTTGGATAGTCAGATGTATGATCTCGTTTGACTCTCCCCAAAAATTATACGAGAAAAGTAAATCTACTTTTTGGAGTGAATCACCCATGCAGACCTTTCTGCATTGCTTAAGCAATAAGCAATCTGACGGAATCAGATGCCCTAAAACCGGAATTACAGTGCCTTTGAAACCAAAGACTGAGTTTTAATACCAATGTCTAATTTCTACAGTCTATTGAACTTAGAGAAAAATCAGTATTTTCTATGTGTTAATTTTGTTTTCCTTCATTCTTCTTGCAGACAACTAACAACTTTGCCCAGCAAACTACTTTCTCTCAGTTCTTATTCATGTAGCACAGTAACTTTCTTTTCTTAAAAAAATTATTTTCATTTTATAATTGTTGATGTTTTGCTTGCATGTTTGTTTGTCTGTATGAGGGCATCAGAGGCCCTGGAACCAGAATTACAGACAGGAGTGAGCTACCAGGTAGGTGCTGGGAATTGATCCTGAGTCATCTGGAAGGGCAGCCAGTGCTCTTAACCTCAGAGCCATCTCTCCAGCCCCACCGTTAACTTTCAAAATTACATCTCTTGAATTCCTACTGCTCTTTATAGTACCAAAAATCCTTAGGGTGGTTGAGAATAGAAAAACTACCTTACCTGGTGATGAAGGGTATTTCTTGGTCTGTAAAATTGGAAAGCTCAGATTCTCCAGATAAATTGATTCTTCTAGCTAGAACCTACTTCCTTCCTTCTCTTCCTCTCTGTCTTCTGTGGGGTGAGTTTCCCCTAAAGTTACTTCCCCTTTGAACAATTAGCTAAGGTAAATTTCCAGACAGAAAAGTGAAATTGTTGCTGCCTGTTACTGAAAGTACTTTCCAAATAAACAGTACTTCTCTTTCAAGAAGGTCTTAGCAAACATCTTCTCTCATGAGATTCCACTGGGGTGAGTCATGAGACAATCCATGAACAAACTGTGCCCCAGACTGTGTTGGGACATTACTGGTTGGTTTAACCTGGCTCTACCAATTCACTCAAGAACAATGAAACAGGAACATAGAGACTATGGGAGGAATTCTGACTGATACATTGAAAGTAATTACCAATAGCTCTCTGCCAAATGTCCCCACTGGTTCTCAGCGTTGCTAGAGTCCCAGCCATGTCAGAAGAAAGAACAAGTCTACAGAATGCCACAGAGGAATCTGGATATATATAAAAGTGAAAAGCTTTTCGATCAACTATTCTACCAGTAAGAAACTGCATGGATTAGCACACCCAAACATCCAAATAATTATTTATTTTTACGTATATACATTATTTTTTTATCTTTCAAAAGAAAAATGGCACTGGAACTTGATTTTATGAGAAATGCTGATTTTTTATTGAATGAAGTAAATTATACATTTATCTTGGGACACATATAACTAAAAAAAATGTCTAGAACTTTTGAGAAAACACATGAGGCAAAAAAGCAGAAGAGAATATAAAACAAGAGCAAGAGAGAAGAGAGAGGGGAGAACAAGAGAGAGGAAGAGGGGGAAGAGAGGGAGAGCAGGAGCAAGAGAAGGAAAGGAGGAGGGAGAGGGAGAAAGAGGGAAATGAAGAGGGAAAGAAATCTTGACTTATTTGGCAGTAGTTGATATAATCAAGGTAGATTCCGGGCCAATAGTTAAGTGAATTTCACTGAGGGATGAATTGTGAAATAGAATTCTGATTTCTCTCTCTTAGCCAGCTGCCAGGGAACACTGTCTGCTGCTCAAGAAGCCAATGAGTGAATTGTATCTTGGTTAAACTCAACAGTGTATGCTGGTTGGCAAACAGAAATGTAATACTTCGTTGTTTCCTCCCTCCACCCCCACCCCCTTGGTCTATTCTCTTAGTGAATGACTGTATTCAAGCTAAAATCTAAATAAACTTCAAGGAGATATTGGTTTTACAAATTGAGACATCTGTGTCTTCTCTTGGTTAGCCCTGGGGTGAGGAACCATGTCAAAACGGCATAAAGATGGGTCATGTTATTCTGTCTTGCCAGCTGCTTTACCAGTTGTGAGTTCTCTCTGTTCTAGTGCATGCACCTCATTACTAGACGTCTCCAGCTTCATTGCCTGTGGCAATCTACAATCAGCCCACCCTGACCTAGTCCACATTCTCATCTCCTATTATTCTCACAACCGTCTTTATATAATACCAACCTGCCTTCGCCTGAACTTAAAGTCTCCCCGACCCCCACCCCTGCGCCACCTCCAGGTCTGTGCTACAAGGTTTCATTTCCCAAAAATCCCTTTCCCATCCCTCCTCTCCTGCCTTCCTATACCAGGACAAGTATGTAATCGAATTCAACTATATACCTTTGGTCACTGGGCTCAAAGAGATCTCTCTCTGCTATAATCTTCAAGTTCCATCACGTTTCATCAGTGCAGACACTTACTGCTGTTGTGCATAGTGAGTTTCATGCCACAAATGCCCCTCTGTATAAGATACCAATTGAAAGAAAATTGCACATCATACATTATGGATATGTGTTGCTTCTAAAAAAACTCTTTTTAATGTAAGGAATGCAATGTAGGAATGTGATTAAGTTACATCATAGACACATATGTTTATGTCATAATAAAACCCCTTTCTTTGTAAAATTAGAAGTAGTCTAACAAGCACGGCGGAATCAAAAGCATGCTAAGTGTGCTAGCACACAGCTGTGATCCCAGAACACAGGAGCTAGAGGCAGGGAAATCCTGCATTCAAGGTCACAGTGAGAACTTTTCTCAGGGGAAAAATAACTGTCTAAAACTAAATTCTTCTCTGCTACCTCCAAGCTGTTCTTCCCGTAATCTGCCCCAATTTTTATAATAGCAACTGCATCAAGTCTGCTCATGTCAAAAATATGTTCATTGATCAGTCGTGATCTTCTCTTACTCTCAGTCCCTCCATCCATCATAACCCACTTCCTCTGTACCCAGAATAAGTTAGGCTTTATGTCATCTAATGCTAACATCTTGAGCCCGGCTTCCATGGTCTCTAACCTGTACTAAGGTGGCGACAGCATCCACATGGTCTCCCTGCATCCTCCCTTACCTACTCCCCTACAATATCCTCTTCTAGTAGCACACAGAGTAAATCAGGACATTCCTCTTCTCTGCATAATGCCCTCCAAATACCAGCACACTCTGGACAGAAAGCCAAAGCCTTTACAATTATCTCAAAGGTCTTCGATCAGTGGTCCCTGACAACCCTTCTGACTTGATTTCTAACTGTTCTTTATCTCTCTGTCTTGAGTTTACCCTCTTCCTCGAAAAGCAAGCACACATCTTTGTGGTATCTAGCATCGAGCCTTCCTTTCCAGCCAATTCTTCCACACTGACAGATGCCTGGCTTACTCCTGACCTTTGTCCATGAAGCCCCCTGTCTGCTTACAGTAGCTTCACCCCTCGTTCCCAGCTTGTCTGCTCTGTTCTTTTGCCTTTATTTTTTATTCTTCTCCAAAGTACAATGGATGTAACAAAAAATTTATATTATGTAACTGTTCTCTCTCCCCCTTACTCTCTCTCCCTCTCTCCTTTACTCCCTTCCCCCCTCGCCCTGCCTCTCTTCCTCCCTCTCTCCTGAAGGTTATCCAGCTCTTAATTATACCGTCCCAGGAGCTCCTCTTCTGTCCTGATCTTGTCACCTGCCTGAGTGATTTAAGTACCAGTCAAGTCTCTGTTTGGCAAATTACTGAGAACACCAATCATTTTCCTTTATCGTTAATGAAGTAATTATCTTGCTAGGCCAAAAGAGAGTGACCACAGAACAGGCAAAGCGGTAATTGCTTTTAGGACCATTCGACTTGCTCCATCTAAAGTGCATCTTGCATCTGGGTGTCCTCATTGACTACATTCCCCTGAAATGCTTTCAAGGATCCCCTGTTTGTAAATACAGCCCCCACTCTCAAGGCTTTGAGTGATGTATGAACAGAAACCTGTTCTCAGCTTCTCAATTGTCTCTCAATTTGCCTCCCAGGGAAGACCCCATCCTTATAAGACGCTCTTCCCGAAAGACACATTTGAAAAGGATGAGCTCTTCACAGTAACATACTGGTGTCATACTGATAATGAAAAAAAAAAAAAACCTTAAAATAGTAGAAACAGACTGATTTCTATTTTTGTAAAACCTACAGATGCAGTGTACAAAAAGATCACGCATGAATATATATAGTGTAGTATATAAAACATAAAAATATATAAAATGCACCATTGGAGATATGACCAACAAAACACTTTCAGTGCAGTTAGTACCCAAAGGTAATAGTCTATATTGGTTACTTCCTCCTTTTGATGTCTATAATTTTCTGTTTTGTGGAATTATTTTGCCTAGTACATTTTAAATCCTTTAAGTATAAAAAGGACTGTCTCATTCTTAGGTTTAAATTTCTTTGCCTGAAATTATGACAACAAGGATACAGATGAGCCCAGTCAGAAAATGACATTTGTGCTTCTCCCCAGTGCCCTCCCCTTGAAGCTCCAGCTGGAGCTCAAGGGCAGGAGGATGAGGTGTCTCTCTGTATGCTGATGTCCTGGTCTTCCCCTTTATGAGGAACACAGAGAGGAAGGATGCTGTGTGCTAGTGATGGAGAAAGCCCTTTAAACGTTTCTCTTCCCCCATCTAGCTTCCTGGAGATTTTGTTCAACACGTAAGTGTTATGAATAGCTCTCCGTCGTGTATCTTTGCATCTAAAAGGATCTGCTGGTGCGCATAAGACATTAACTTCAGAGACACAGGCTCAGAGACCATTTACACCACTGATTCTCAACCTATGGGTCATGACCCTTTTAGGGAGGTCACATCATATCAGATATTTGTATTACAATTCATAACAGTAGCAAAACCAGTTGTGAAGTAGCAACAAGTAATTTCACGGTGACAGGTCATCACAACACGGGGACACGGGGACAGGTCATCACAACACGGGGACACGGGGACAGGTCATCACAACACGGGGACACGGTGACAGGTCATCACAACAC
>JANHMN010000019.1:16367456-16384026 GCA_030674055.1 Rhabdomys pumilio | reverse complement strand
CACCACACGCATGACACATACACACACCACATACACACACACATACACACACTACTATGCCCATGTATAGCAATCATAAAGCTAAGTAGCGGTGCAAGTTGATACTTGTGCTAAAAGTCACTGAAGTCTCAACTGTGCTCCTAATTCTACCGATTGGTAATATAACTATAGATATTATTGTTGATTAAAAGTAAAATGCAAGCTGATTCTTCTTAAGTAAAGGTCCTAGTCCTGCTTCCTCAAAATTAGGCAGGTAGGTAGAACCAGAGAGTTTCAGTCTCTCGTTTCGGCACAAAGGGTCTACCCTATGGGTCTATTTTGAGAGAAATAGAGAGACACTGGGGACAGGTCAGAACAGCCGAACTCCATCAATGGAGGAATTGCTTCTCTTCGCTCTTGGAACAAACCCAGGCAACATTATCCTGCACCTGTTGCTTCCAGCAGGGAAAGTCCCTGAATGAAATGCTTGCCATAAGGACAGAATTGATATTGAGTATAGGACACTCAATTGAACTTGAATTGCAGATAAACAGTAAATAAATCTTTATTGTCTCACAACTGTATGCATCTGTACTAGATATTTTTTTTCATTATTCATCTTAATTCAACTTATCCAGGCATTCTGTGTTTGTGTAAGTTAAATCTAAAAAAAAAAAAAAAAAAGATCATATCATGCAAAGCTGTTTTTTTCTGGATTTGTAACTTAACAATCATTATTTGAATGTTAAAGGACCTTAAAGTTAATATTGAGAGGCTGTAAGCAATTTCTCATACAAGCGCATGTCCAGGGCAGCATTAGCAAAGCATTTTGGAGGGCAGACTCGCTAAACATGCTTAAAGTACAAGCATCTAGACTATTACCCAAGTAATAGTTTGCCCAACTTGCTGATGAAAAAACAATAAAACCAACCCCTCAAGGCTTAGGGAAATCGTTGGTAGCTATTTTAGACTGTATGTAGTCGCCATGATGAAGGTATTACAGTGTCTGACACAGGTATAAGTGATTTGAACCTGCTGAGCTATCACCATAAATGGGTTAGTTGTTGGTTGTTTTGTTTTGTTTTGTTTTAATCCTTATTTGGTGCTATTTCTAGGAGACTTTTATGCTTCTATCTTACTCAATGTTTGTTAATATTGGATCTGTTTGTGTCTGTTCCTCCCATCAGAAAGACTGTCCCATAGTGAGTTAAATGTGCGATGCTGTCAGGGTCTACTAGGGTCAAAATACTAGCTGAGGAACTTAGGGAAGAGAGAGAAGATTAGTCACCCCAGGGAGGATCACAGCACTCTGGGTAGAATGCCACAATTATGCTTCCAAAGGATACTTTCACATAAAGCCTCCAGCTCGCCTGTGGGCTCAGGATGATCCCAGTGCCCTAGCAGCAGGTTTCCCATGCTCTTTATAGCCAGTAAGCAGATCTTAAATCAAATACATTCCAGAGACTTAATAACACGGCACAACTACTTTACTGGGTTGGGTCAGGAAACTGTATTTACATAAAACAGAATACGGTCACATTATTCATAGGAGGGGTTCAAAATGTAGGTGGGAGGGTGCTCTAAAAATATTTCCACTTTATTTGAGTTGGATTTATATGAATGGTCATTCTTCAACCAACTCTCCAAAAGAAGGAAGAAAAAAAAAAAATCTAAGGCAAGCATGGGTCAGTGGGAGGAGCTTGGCAGAAATCCCCTAATGCTCTCCCTCTGGTTTCCCAATGGCTGGATGCTTGTCCTAAGGCAGGGTCTATGACCCACAGTGGTGCTCAGTGAGAGATGGGAGCAAATGTGAATGAAAAATTAACACAATGAAAGGACAGAAACAGCGGCAGGCCGGGAAGGAAGGGCCCACCTTTGGAAAAAAGCTTTCCCATAGGATGGAAAGAATGTGAAAGACACACCCAAAGGGAGCTCTATACTCCACTTGAGGATTTTCCTAACTCCTGCTTCAGGACAAGCCATTTACTGAGTCCACCTCTGCTGAACACATGATGACAGCAGCGAGTTTTCAGTAGGCAAGGGTGGACAAGAGGGAGACTAGTAGTTTCAAAAGGAAAGAAGAGAGCTTACTCACTTTGTCAAGTGCACTGTAGCAACTGAGTCTAAGTTGTCTGTGTGTGTGAGTGTGTGGGGGGAGTGTCTGAGTGTGTGAGAGTATGTATATGAATGTGTGTATGAGTGTGTGCATGTGAGTGTGTCTGAGTATGTGTATGACTGTGTGTGTGAGTGTTTATGAGTGAGTGTGTGTAAGTGTGTATGTACATGTGAGGGAGAATGTGTATATGAGTGAGTGTGTGAGTGTGTGAGTGTGTGAGTGTGTGTGTGTGTTGGGTAATGTAGTTAGTTGGCCCAGAACTTTCTCTTCTTGCCTGTTAGACCATTGCAATTTCTAGAAATGAGAAAACACAGGAAGGGAAATCTCCATGTGTAGATTTTGTGGGAGTGTTCAGAATCTAGCTAAAGTCTTTGTGACAAACACAGAATTGCAGGGAACCTGAGGGAAAGGAGGAACAGAGAGAGAATGACACCAGGGAACCAGTCTCAGAGTATCCTTGGGGAAAAAGGGATTTTTGTTTAGTGAGACACAGGGCAGGAGTCAACCAAGGTCGAGAACACTGGGCTAGCAGTAGAAACTAGATGGAGGCCAGGCAAAGGCATTGAGAAATCTGGAGCAAAGGAGGATGCTGGGAGGACCAAGCAGAAGTGGGTGGAGCTGGGTTTTATCCTCATTCCTGGTTTTGATAAGTGAGAAAATTAAGAGAAATCGATGGTAAAGATGAGAAACTTCCCTGAGAGGAGAACGTAGGACTTCATGGCCTTCATGGGTTTACTGTTAATATCATTACCAGGCTAACTTCCCTCCAAAACCATCACTGCTTCATAAGCCCATGGCCGTCCCATTCTGGACTCACTTAAAGAAGCACCACAGGAGACTAACTCCGAGGGACTTTCCCTCTATTCTCTGTGTTAACATGTGATCCCAGGCCCCCACACATTGTTAGGCTCCCTGCCATGGAAGTGCTGCAGAATGTTTACTGAAAGTCTCTATCTCTTTCACTATCTGCTTCCCTTTTCCTTATCTCAGCCCCTTGCCTTGAAAGAGACTATGTAGACAATAAGTCTTCCAGCCACTAGCCTAGGCAGCTGTCCCGGATTGCTCTGCCAGCACTAGATTAGGTCTTTGGAAACTTCACTTTCATTCACACAACAAGCACATTTAGAGACTTACGTTGTACAGAGAAAAAAGTACAGGTACCAAGAGGGATTAAGAGAAAAAAAAGAATAGAGCTTTATCATCATGTTCAAATGGTAAGCAATCCAAGAGAAAAGACTAGCAAGCACTGTCCAAAGCAGAACACACTGATGCTCTGTAAGAATGGCTACGAGCTAAGTACCACGGAGAAAATGAGGTAGACCAGTACTCGCTGACAGCAAAGATTTTATACAGCTTACTTTAGAAAGACGGGGATCGTAACAGTGGCGTAATTAACACTACCTGAGACGTTTGCTGACACTTCCATGATAAGTCAGTAGAACTATACAGTTATCATCTCAATTCACAAACTTGGAAATAGGTAGAGAGGCAGCTGCCTGCACTGCGAAGTGACTCCCTCGGGAGGTGTTTATCTGAAAACGCCATTTGACTGTGCAGGAATATCTAGAAAGTATATGGAGCCATCCATAGGGACCATTTTATTAAAATTTTGGGAGCTTTCCTTTTTTAAATGGAGAAGTATAAAGTGTCGTGCAAAGCTGTATGCTGCATAAACTGTTAAGACAACTGAAAACTTGGGTAGCACTCCTTCCCTGCCTTGCCAAGTGAATCCTTTCTCCCTTTTATTGTGGGTATTGTGCTTGAATGGTGGTCAGAAGACAACATGTAGGAGTCTTCAAAGTTCACTCACACTGTGAGTATGTCGGAATCGCTGCTGTTAAGGTTCCCACCCATATACATATGACCGATATAATGAATATATAATATATTATATAATTTACATATACACACACATGGATGTATGTGTAGAGAACCTTTGTTCATCCACCCATATAAATAAATGTGGTTTCTTCCTTTTGGATATTGGAACAATATTGCTATAAACCATGATATATAAGTTTCCAGCTTTGAGTTCCTGTTTTCAGTTCTTTTAAATACATATCCAGAAGTGGGATTGCTGGATCCTGTGGCCCAAAGGAATTCTTAAAACTCAGATTATTACAGAAGCAAAAAAAAAAAAAAATTTAAGGGGAGCCAGGTAAGGAGGAAGAGTAACCTGGGGATGACCAGCCCTAAGTGACAGGAGACTGTCCTCCAGAGTGGAGCTCTGCCTTGCTAGCTCTTCTGGATATTGTTTATCTGTTTTTTAAGGAAAGACAGGC
The DNA here is from genome assembly GCA_030674055.1 of Rhabdomys pumilio. Classification (NCBI taxonomy): domain Eukaryota; kingdom Metazoa; phylum Chordata; class Mammalia; order Rodentia; family Muridae; genus Rhabdomys; species Rhabdomys pumilio. Next base: position 16,379,649 of record JANHMN010000019.1, on the reverse strand, counting down.
AGGGTGTGGTGGTGCTCACCTTTAATCCCAGTACTTAGGAGGCAGAGGCAAGCAAATTTCAAGAGACTGAGGTCAAGCCAGGTCGAGGACAGCCAGGGCTACACAGAGAAACCCTTTCTCAAAAGAAAAGAAAAGAAAAGAAAAGAAAAGAAAAGAAAAGAAAAGAAAAGAAAAGAAAGGCAGAATCTGGATTCTTAACTGAAATTGATGACTCAATATTAAAATTTCTCCTAGGCAACTATATCCAAAGGCCAGGTTTAGCCCAAGGGCGATTTGCTTCAAACATGGTGCTATCTCCACCACGTTTGAAATTCACCTCTCATCAGAGGCAGACTGTGGGCATGTGGCCAGACAGATGTGTGAATCAATGCTCAAACTTTCAGCAGGTGACTTTGAGCAGATTAGCTCATCTATTAGGGATTGCCTTTTATATTATAAAATTAGTAGAAACATATTTTGGCTCCCAAGATTGATGTGATATTGCACGTATGTGTATGTCTGCAGGCTTTTTAAGGCAGTGCGCCTCAGCCTTCCCTCCCCTCAGCCTCCCCTCTCCTCAGCCTCTCCTCCCCTCAGTCTCCCCTCCCCTCAGCCTCTCCTCCCCTCAGCCTCCCCTCACCTCAGTCTCTCCTTCCCTCAGCCTCTCCTGTCCTCAGCCTCTCCTGTCCTCAGCCTCTCCTCCCCTCAGCCTCCTGTCCCCTCAGCCTCTCCTGTCCTCAGCCTCTCCTTCCCCTAGCCTTTCCCCTCAGCCTCTCCTTCCCTCAGCCTCCCTTCCCTTCAGCCTCCCCTCCCCTCAGCCTCTCCTTCCCTCTGCTTCTCCTCTCCCTCTCAGCTCCTTTCTTCCCTGTGACTTCAGTGAAGCACAGATCCTACATGCTTAGTGTCTTGGCAAATGTACTTTGTCACCTAAATCTTTAATAATTTTGTAAATTTCATTTTGTCTGCATAGTTCCTAGTTTTGCAACCCAAGAGTAGAGGGACTAGGTATGCTCCTTACAATCATTCCCTAATAGTTTTCAAATGGTTTTTACAGGAAATATGGTCAGTATCTGAGTGGCTGAGAAAAATGATGTGTTTTTCTGAATCTCTAAAAAAACCAAATAACAGCAACAACGCCAAGTAAAAAAAGTATGAAATTAAGGGAAAGAAATTAAGTTGTGGGAAAAACACAAGGACAAATTCACAGATGTTCAAATCTGACTTGTCAATTTGTGACATGCATAAGGCCTAGGAAAGCCTGCTTGCTTATAACAATCATATAAATATGATGGCAAACAGATATAATATTGAGATATTTGAGTTAGAAAACACAAATCCAATTTTTGGGACGTGCTTTGAGTGCCAAAGTTAGTATTTATAAATAATTATTAATTTTCTAACCTAGGAGATCTGTGCACTCATTAAGAGACAGTGACCACAGACAGATATTTAAATACTCTCCTGGGTTTCATAAGAGCAGCCTGCTACTTTCAACTGTGTTTTCTCTTTTGCTCCTGGGGTAGTAAAGTTAAATTCTGGGAAACGGCTTACTAAAGGGAAGTTTAACCACAGATGTTTGTAATTCCAACTTGAGTTTCCCATCAAAGTCTTAATGAAATTCAGCTGCAGGCAGCCTGCCTCTGAGACTCTCTGCCTTTTTGTCATGAGAAACTTTCGGGGAGTGAGGCCAAGGCCTCAGAATGGTAGTGGGAAATTTTCCATATTCAAACCCAAATACTCTGCATAAAGAAAAACATATCAGAAGCTGCTTCTTTTTTAATAACAAGAGAAAAGTGGGTGGATGTGCCTTAAAAATAACCATAATATGCAAAAGGCCCCTCTTCTTACTTTTACTTCCAGGGTTGTTTAAAGCTTGTATTTCGTGAAAGTTAGAGATCTCGTGCTTGTGTAAATGAAGGGAAGTAGCTAGTGTGATAAATCCCTGAGAATTGCTAAGTGTGAGAAACCTAGAGCATGCATTAGTACAAATTTCCTGTGGCCTACAATAGAAATCTGCGCTGTAGCCTACAGCTAAAAGGTCGCCTAGGCTTGGCACAGACTTTGTGTGCTTATATTTATTGTGAAATTATGGAGTAATATCATTGCCTTAAAGAGTACTGGAGACTCTGGGGATCTAAAATGTGTTCCGCAAAGCTTGCCCTGAGGATATGACAGTTACATGGAGTAGTGTTGTCTGTACCAAGTACACTGCAATGCAGAGAACAGGACTAAATAATTCTATAAACACCAGTGCCAGCCCGAAAGAGTGAATAGCATAGTAACTAGAAGCAAGAGAGACGGTGAGTGATCCTCACAACCTTAGCTACCAGGACTGGAGAACTGCCTAGAATCCTTAGATAAAAATATCAAAATGGCTGCATGGTGTTCAAAAGAAAGAGAGAGAGAATTTTGTTTCTTAGTATGTGATACCTCAGCACAATCCCACACCTCAGTCTTTTGTTTTGGTTTTTTTTTAAGCTGGTTTCTTTCTTTCAAAACGGTTTGTTTGTTTGTTTGTTTGTTTGTTTGTTTGTTTAAGTGTGTGTGTGTGTGTGTGTGTGTGTGTGTGTGTGTGTGTGTGTGTGTTTGTGTGCTCCATGTGCCTGCAGGAAGGATCCTACAGAGCAAGAGAGAGCATTGAATCTTCTGGAACTGGAGTCACAGACAGTTGTGAGCTGTCGTGTGGGTGCTAGGAATCGAACCTGGGTCCTCTAGAAAAGCAGCTACTGTTCTTAACCCCTGAACCATCTCTCAAGTCCCCCACCATCCTTACCCTCACACACACACACACACACACACACACACACACACACACACACACATCTCAATCTTAATATGTGGCAAGCCTGTTCTGTAGCAAGTTACTCTACGATTCCTTTTAAGCTGCATGATGTGTGTGCTGGCTCTTGAGATGAGTGATACTTTGGCCACCAATTACACCCTAAGTGCCACATCTCTTCCTGCTGATCTGCCACAAATCTTAGTAGCCACGGGCTGTTTCTGTCAATCCCAAGGCCGAAGGTGGGATGATGCATGTCTGACTTTTGAAGACTGAAGGAGTCTGATTGCTTGGATGTGAATGTTTCACTGTAGTGTATAAATAATTGCTTTAGTCTGTTGTCTTCCCAGGTCTTGTTGTCCATCGAAATCAATGCTAACAGACATTCCAATTTTCACTCAGAAAGAGACAAGCCCTGGAGCCCTTACTGAAGCACAGAAGTCAGCATAGAAAATATATGCTTAAGGTTGAAACCTCTCTGATACCCAGTGAGAGGTTGTCTTTGAATTCAAAACCTACTGTGCCCCGAATTGTAAAGCCACAGAAAGCAAGAGATACTTGATGCTAGAAAGGAAGTTTAGAGACCCACTCCTCTCATGCAAGAGTTAAGCTGGGCAGAGGGAATCGGGGAAGGTCACTAGAGACACCTCAAGGAACTGTGTCTTCTGCCTCTGCCTTGGATCTGCCCCAGTTGCTTGGGTGGACTTAGTCACCTTCAGCATTAAAACAAGAGATCATGATCATACCCTGGCATTATGTGAAGGAAATTATTTACTTCGCTGTACTGTATTATTCACTAGAGTCTTTATTGCTTCTCTTTTCCCTTGCCCTGAATCACCCCTCAGAGAGACCTGGGACACCAGGAAAAGTTGAACTATGGGTATAGACAAACCTCTATAGTTCTTCACTCCATCACTAACAAACATAGCACTCTTGGAAGATTAAGGAACATGGGCAAGTCCCTTTACCTCCTGTGACCCCAGTTTCTTTATCCAGAAAAAAGGACAGAGAAGAAGAAGAAGACGTAATTGTAGTTAATGATGCTCCTTCTAATGTACATCCTAACAGATGCACCCCACTCTATCAGGCTTAAGGAACAAATCACAGCTGTTATCCCTTAAAATCCCAAGTTCTCAAAAGTCCAGAGAGTATGAAAGGCATAGGGCCTTGACCTGGAAGAAGGAACAAGAAACACTTTAATGGAGGAATTTCCCAGCTTCCCATCACCTTCTGTGGGTGAGGCTAGGGGATAGCTACAAGTAAGGGCACAGGCTAAGCACAGACAAGAGCCTTCCACGATGACACACCAAGGAAGTGTCTCAGACAGTATGAGCTACAGACACCCCATGCATGCAAGGTATGTCCTCTGTGGTCTGTCAATAAATCCTGTGCCAGGGTTTCTAGATGGTCCCATCTCCTCTACTCAGATCCTTTAGGATGAAATGAAATACGAGACCACAGAAAGAGAGCACACATCCACACCTAGATGCTAGTCAGGTATCAACTAGCAGAGGGCCCACAGATGAGAACGTTTCTCTCCATGGAAACAGCAGGGAAAACAAGCAAATGCTTGACGAATTATAAATATCAAACAAACCCACCTTGCTATATATACTGTGCAGTGAAGAGTTGTCCACTAGGTCTTAATGCTGCTGGGAAAAAAATGTAAAGCTTGCTTTAGGTTCAGCAGGTCAAATTTGGAAACAAATATGTTCTAGGAACTTTCTGGAAGTCAGACTTATGTGAGGAAGTTTGCTTTGGTAAGTGACTAATGATTGCAGGGTCTAAAAGACTGATCCTTGAGCATAGTGCAGAGGGGCAGCATCTGTTGTGTTTTATAAAAAAAATAATGAGAGAGAGAATATGTTTAGTGGAGGTTCAGCCAGGTGTGGGGGGAAGGGGGCACCTCTGTAGGCCCATGCTAAGGCATCCCTTCCCCCGAGGGACCAGCCACATGATGGTATAGTATAGAATAGAGTTTATTACGGGTATGGGGAGGGGACTTAAGAGGGTGGGGAGGAGAGAGAGAGAGAGAGAGAGAGAGAGAGAGAGAGAGAGAGAGAGAAGTGGAGGCCAGTCATGAGCATGTGGAGAGAGAAGGGGAGGGAAATAGAGAAAGAGGGGGAAGGGACAAGAGGACAGATCGGGAGCAAGAAGGCAAGAGAGCAAGAGAGAGAAGAAGGGGCAAGCAGCCCCTTTTACAGTGAGTAAGACACACCTGGCTGTTGCCAGGTAACTGTGGAGCAGAGCTTAGACAGAATGCTAACAGTATCTATGCCACCTGAACGCAGGCTAGCAAAGCAGAGCATCAGAACAAGAATCCACCTTCTCATCTAGCCACCATCCTCATTCGTACACTGAAATACAAGAACACTAAACTCTAAAATACAGCCAGGTTCGAATCTGGCTGGGAGAGGTGCAGGTCTGTAGATCTAGAAAGGAGAAATTTTAAAAATATATATAAAATTAGGAGGAAGAAAACAGAGATATTAAAACCACATCATAGCCGAATCTCAATGATTAGATAGTAGAGCCTTGGTCAAAAAAAAGAAAAAAAAAAGTAACTCTAAAGTAGAAAAACAACGCAGAATGGGGCCTCGAGGGGCCGGAAGATGATGCCACCTCCCGGAAACTCGGCCTCACATATAGGCATTTGGAACTGGCTTTAGAGAAAAGATATAAAATGACATGGAGAGTTTCCTGTTCCCATGCCACTTATCCCAGTATCCATGACAATACAGAAATGCGATAGCTAAAATGTGTGTCCTTGAGGGAATGACAGGAAGAGGAGGCCAGAGAGGAATTTACTTGGGAAATCTGCTGGAATATAGACCGTCACTCTGATTCTTTAAGAAATGGTACAGCTGGGGTGCTTTTTCTTCATATCAAGGGCATCATCCTGACGTCCTGATTTAATGGAATAAAGAGTGTCAAAGATAATGTCACAAGATGTATAAAAACTAATTCCCTAAATGATAACTGTCCAGGCGATTCCTCCAGCTGAGGTTTCTAGCATGTTGGAGAACTGCAAGGAAGCAAGCACCATTTGAGTTCCGGGATGTCTCCTGTATCAAACAGGCATCCTCATTCTCCCTACAGGCTCCAGGTCTCCTTGATCTTGCTTCAGCCCTGAGGCAACATGTTATTATGACCTTAAGGGACAGCTGTGTCTCACACTGTGTGGGGCGCTCACTGGCTGAGTTCTGTGGTCGTTTTAGCTTTAATTGCTCTGTGTACTGTCTTGAGCACTTTATGTGTCTCCTTGCTTTACTCCCCCATCACCTCTGAGGAAGACATTCATATTAGCGCCATCTAACAACCAGGAAGTGGAACTGCACAGCAGCTGAGTCGTTGACGCAAGGTCATAGCTGAGCATTCTGCTTCGCAGCCCTTCATTTTCTCACTATAATATCATCTAATAGCTGTCTCCAGATCTTAAACTCAGCTAAGAAAGGTCTCCATTATCGCCAGGAATGACAGTGGCCAGTCTATAAAGAGCATTTAAATCAGTAGGACGGTGACGTTTTGACAATTACACAATTACAGAACAAGCTATCTTGATTGGTAATAGTGGAACCGAACGTTCTTCTCTTGGAAATGAGAGGAATATTGCTGAAATAATTTCTGAGCGTGAACATACTCATGTCCCCAGCTTTGCCCAGCAATCACGTCCTCAGTGGAGTCCCGAGTGGACCCATGATTCAAAACTACACCAAAAGAATGAGGAAACAACCTGAGCTGCCTCTGGGGGAAGGATCCACAGGTCAGTCAGCTGGGAAACTGAGTGGAAGCCTTAGACACCAACTACTTTCTCACATTTCCACACAGGCAGGTCACAACGAAAAGGATTCAACTCAGAACGAAAAAGCAACAGCCTTGTTCCTTTCCTAGAAACAGCCAAGGACTGTAGGATACACGTTGTCTGAGACAGGGGAACAAGGAGCAATAGCTTAAGGTAGAGAGTCACCCAAAGCACACCTGGTTAGGTCTGGATAGATCCAGGCAGTCCCTCTGGGACTAGCACAGTGGCTGGGGCAGAAGTCATCAGCAGCATCCGTCTGTCCCTTGTAACCTGGAGGGGGACATCTTAGGGCCTGTGATCTTTAGACTTTTCAATCCCAGGGATCTCTTTACCTACCTCTCTTTCCTCTCTAACCTCATGTTTCACATTGTTTCACTCAGTGTATTCATCAGCTAAGACTAACATAATATACCCCAGTTGAGGTGGCTTAAAGAACAGAAATATACTTTTTCCAGTGTTTTAGGACCTGGAGCCCAAGACCAAAGAGCTGTCCAGGTTGTAGGGGAAGGACCCCCTTTCTGGCTGGTAGAAGGCGCCACTCAGGCATTTCCTGAAACCTTCCTTCTATGGATCTCTGGTGTCTTTAGAACACACCAGTCATCTCACATGAAGTCCATGCTCATGTGACCTCATTTAAGCTTTATTATCTTCCTATGGGCCTTGTCTTCTAATACAGTCAAACTGTGAGTTAGAGTGTCTCGTTGCCTGAATTTTGAGAGGTTTGATCCAACCCACAGCATCAGCTAAACAAAATATTCAGTAGTATTTAATGAGATAATTCATAACTGCACAAAGGAGCTGATGACAAAATAGTGTCATTGTTTTATTTGAACGTTAGCCGAAAATGAAAATGTGCTACTATTTCAAGTTGGTTTGTACATTCTTATAGATACAGTGCAATTAACTTTAATTCTATTTTTTTAATATAAAAAATAGTACTTAAACCCTGAATTTAAACTTTGTATTCCTTAGGCACTTTCATCAACTTTGATAACTTCATTCTCTTATTTAACATAAAGTAATTTATTTAGGTCAGAGCAAGAAATCTGGATACGTCCCCCTATTGTAATGCCCACTAAATGTCATGTATCCTCCAAATACAAATAAACGCAGTCAGAGACATAGAGCAGCATGCTGGTAACGCAAGCAGTGAAACTGTTATGTTATAAAACTTGTAGAGTTTAAAAAGAGTGTTTGTCTCTGGTGGGAAGAGAAGTCAATCCATAAGCCATGTGGCTTTCAGTTTGGACCTTTAAGGTTTGGACCTTTAAGGTTTGGGGATAGCAGCTCATGATGAGACAAGGTGAGTGGAGACAGACATATGAGGAAGAGTAATGGTCTCAGTCGGTTACACTGGACAGTAGGGAGTCACTGAAGGTTTCACTACAGAACAAAGAGAAATGCAATGAAAGTTGTGCTCTGTAAACATGATCTAGAACAGGGATGGACTGAGTAGCAAACAGCCCAGAATCTGAGTGACATGTACTGGTGCATTGATGACAGTTCAGGAAAGAATAAAACATTCTACATTCGAATGGCAGCCATTGTCTAAAAAGGAGAAATCAGAGACTACGATCACTGGCAAGGTTTTACCAGGACAGCTTGTCCCATGTTTGGAGAGCAAGGATGAGGGAGAAGCCTTTTAACATTAGTCCCACTAAATTAACAGCTGTAAGTTGAGTCATCACAGGACTACCTTTGGTTCTCTTGGGTTGTATATGAATTCCTCAGAGAACTTCATTGGTTGTTTTCATAGGCCTTCTCTGTTCTAGTGTGTTTGAAAACTACTGCACAGAGGCCTAGGAAGTTGACGTTATAAACTGTGACAAGGCTCCAAAGTGTCATTGAAATCTATCTTCCTGGCAGATCCCAGCAGAACAAACACCTGCCTCCAGCCAGTACTAGCGGTTGACTTTGCAGAATTGCGGATGTTCTGAGCACCTCCTAACATGAGCTTAAGTCTTTAACAATCGGTGCCCTCCAGAGAGATATTTTAATGCTTCCTCTTCCTTGTCTGATGATATTTTTGGCCCTTTCCTAGGAAATTCCACTTTTGTCTCAGTCATTACCTGGGTGGGAGTACTGAGAAAAACAACAGAGGAATTTTGGGAAGGCGGGTGGGTGGTGACAGGCAGACTCGTTAGCCATTATCTTTTGGTCTTCCTAGCAATACCCTGATGTTTGGTTAAGGTTTTCTTTTTCTAAGCTAGTATTCTATCACAAAAGTCAGCATTTTATCTTAAATACAAACATCCTTTTAACATAAAGCGGGTGGTTTGTTAACTCTACGCAGCACTAAAAAGGTCTCAGTCTTGCTGTCTCTTCCCTCAAAAGAACATTGCACTTCTTGTGCTGTCCAAAAAGCCAGTCTCTAAAAGCCAAAATGATTCAATTCAGAACAACAGCAAAAAAAATTAAGAAAATGAGCATCTAAAATTCCATCTTGTTTGTCACTTACTTTATAAGCTGTTCCGTACATATCTCAGTGCCCTCAAGGTTCACTGCAGAGCCTTTAAATGCTGCTTTATGCCATACATTCAGAAGACCTAGGCACAAGAATCGTCTAACGAATTTCTGTCTCTTGCAGAGTTCAGCTTTTTGAAAGTTATTGATATTGTTTTGTGGAACTCCTAACCGTGGGAGAGGGGATGTCTCTGACTCTTCCTCCTGACCTTAGGACCCTTTTCCCCCTCGGGGTTGCCTCTCCCAGCCCTCATATGAGGGTTTGTGCCTAGTCTTATTATAATTTGTTATGCAGTGTTCCACTGATATCCCTGAGAGGCCTGCTCTTTTCTGAAGAAAAAATGAAGAAGTGGATATGGGGTGGGGGAAAGAGCTGGGAGGGGTGGAAGGAGGGGAAACTGTGGTCAGGATGTATTGCATGAGAGAAGAATTTTTTTTTAAAGTTATTGGCATTGAAAAAATATTATTCACAACTTCCAAGCAAAGGAATTTCCAACCACAAGTAACTCGATTGAGAAGTGTCAATACTTACAAAGCTTCCTTGTTTATAATGTGGTTTCCTACATATTTTCAGCTTTAATCTTCATAACCGTCTTACAAGCCAGGCCATTTGTTGCTAGTCTATTTATGAAACATGATGCTATCTACCAGGTAACCCTTCCGAAGTGGCAGGAAGTGTCACAGCATTCCAGACAGTGGGGAACCATTGTTCCACTACAGCATTCCAGACAGTGGGGAACCATTGTTCAGCTACTATCGTTGAAGAGGGAGATATGAGTGGCACAATTGAGTCAGTTTTCCAAGGTCCCCCAGAGAGGCTTTGGAGTGGGAAGCACAGCTGAGTTCCTTGCTTTAGATGTAGCTTGTTCCCCTCCTATAGCAAAGAAAGCAAGTCTTACTCTGTCACTAGATGGTAGGCATTAAGCTCAGAACCTTGTACTTGCTAGGCAAGTGCTCTACCACTGAGGTCTGTCTCCAACCTCTAGTGTATCACCCAGCACGGAAAGAACAAGGGTAAGGGATAAGCATTACCTGGAGACGACTGTGTTGGATCATCTAATGAGTTGTATCATACTAAAGCAAATTCCTTATCTTCTTGCTGAGTCTTACCTAGCTATTTATGGTTTGGAAGTGATTTAATTACTAAAACAGTTGAAGTCTGGGATCCTGAAGAGATGCTCTCATGGGGAATAGCACTTGCTACCCAAGCATAAGAACTTGGATGTGAATATCTATGACTCCCATAAAAAGTCAGGCATAGGTGCCTGTGTCACAGCTGTCTCCCTAGCACTGTGAGGGCTGAGGCAGGAGGATTTCGGGGGCTCAGTGGCTGCCAGGTAGTTCCAGGTTCAGCAAGAGACCCCATTTCAGGGACTAGAGTAAGACAGAGTAAGACATGTGATGTCCCCTCACCCATGCATGTGTATGCACAGGTGTACACACGTGCACACATCACACACAGTGCACACATCACACACACACATATATCACACTCATATGCATTAGACGAATTCTTGGCTTTGAGTCATTACACTTACTTTAATTTTGAATTTAATTTACAAAGACACTAACCACACCTTCCTTTCCATTTTAAAGATTTTTAGCCATGGCTTCATACAACTAGTTGTCAGACCCCTAAAATTAACTCTCCATAATTATATTTTTAAATTTGAGATTCAAGTGCAAAAAGACTTCAGAATCTCTCAGTAACATTTTCTAATGGTCACATAAAAAAAGAATAAGTGAACAGATCCTCAAGCTTAAAAAAGAAGAAAGACAAATGTATTTCAAAAGTGAACAATAATCTTTTTGTGGCAAGACAACTGCAGAAAGAGATTTTCACATCACTCCTGAAGCACCTCGTGTCTGGGATTCCCCCTGCACAGCCTCCAGTCAGGTTCCTGATTTCAGAAACTCCCCTATTATGTTGCAAAATAACGGAAACGTGAGAGTTTAGTGAAGAAAACCAGTGTGTGATAGCTCAGAGATGGTCTGCTCATGTCTACACCCCAGTGTGACCTACCCAGCCTGTTTCATAACAACCCCTCTGTCTCCACTTTTATTTCTGGAGAGTTTTTCACTGTTGGTTTTGAAACTGTCTTCTTCACACTCTGACAGCGAGGACATTAAACATCCATTTCTCCAAAGGGAATTAGACAATTCACAGCAGAAATTGTTGGGCTTTTTGATACAATCCAGATTTGACTTATGAACACCACGAGGTGTCTTGGGCATAATAAAACACAGAATAAAGGGCGTTACAGAAGGTTAAGGCAGCCCCTGTGTGCTCAGCAAAACTGGTAAGACATCAGAGGGATAGGATAGCTCTAGCCTGGTGACAGCTGCCTGGTTCACTTTCAATATGGCAGACACTGCCATGCCTGGTTCATCCTGAGTATTTCGTATGTGGAAGAACCTCAGAGTAGCATATATTTAAGGTGATATAAACACGGTAAAGATGGAGTCATGGTCTTTATGAAGGAAGATTAATACATTCTCTATAATGCTTAAAATCTCTGGGTTCTAACTAAAAGGCTGAACTTTTTCTAATCTCCCCCAAATATTTATTGTTATTTCAGCAGACAGAACACATTTCTTTTCTGAGCCTGTTTTCTTAGACATAGAAAACATGACATTTTCACTGGAAATGACCTTTCTTCCTGCTCTTTTTGCCTGATCTTCCACTTCCTTTTTTGGAACATTGAGCATGTCAGATTGCATTCTGTTTGTTTGTTTTTAACGGTAAGGCATTATTATATCCTCAAGTTGGCTTCTTTAAACCAGTTGAGCTTTTGTTTGCTTACAATCTTTTCTGTTTTAATCTTCCAACATAAGATTATATTCAGAGAGAAAATGTGGGTTGTTTTTTTTTTTTCCTTCTTGAAGTCAAAAATAAAGAGATTTTCTTTGAAACCGTCAAAGACATTTATAAATTTCAAGAAAGAATGAAAATTGAAATACTGTAGTCAAAACATTAAATTAGAACAGTTGCCTGCCCTGTGTGAGCTCCTTGCAGACTGGACTGCAGTCAGCAGAGGACTGAGAACAGAGGAGAACCGAGTCTTTCTTTCTTCACGTGCTCCCAATGAGTTAACTCAGTCTTGCATGTGCTCCCAGTGAGTTAACTCAGTCTTGCATGTGCTCCCAGTGAGTTAACTCAGTCTTGCATG
>JANHMN010000019.1:16341846-16363963 GCA_030674055.1 Rhabdomys pumilio | reverse complement strand
TGTGTGTGTGTGTGTGTGTGTGTGTGTGTGTGTGTGTGTGTGTGTGTGTGTTTGGGTGTTTGGGTGTTTTGTTTGTTTCATTGTTTGTTTTTTGAGTCAGGGTTTCATTACATAGCTTTGGCTGGCCTGGAACTTGTCGAGATCTATTTGCCTCTCGAGGACAGAGGTTAAAGGTTAAAGGCTAAAGGTATGCACCCCTAGCCCTGACACCATCATTTTCTTTTCCTTCACCATCTTCATCAGGAAGTATGGCCAAGTGCAGCACCACTAAAGATGCTATTGCCTGATTCTCAGTAAACAGCCTTACCAAAGTAAGGGCCTTATCTCACTGAAGTCCCAGCCAGCTCTGGCCTTCTGTGATTCTGTAGAGATAGGCATAGTCAAGACAGCCACATTCACTAAGTACCTGTTCTGTGAGGGCACTGAGAGACTTCAGTAACAGACCAAATAACTCCAGTTTCTGCTCCAGGGGAAGTATGTGTTCTGAGGTAGAAAGGCAGTGAATCTGCACGTCTGATCGTCACTGCTAAGCCGTGAGCCGTACAGATGTGGAAAGATATAGCTCACCAAGCAGCTGTAGTTACAACATACAACCCTTTCCGGCAGATTCGAGAGGAAGGGGAAATACTACAGGTCATCAGCCCTCCGCGTTTGTACTGGACCTAAATGCACAAATGTAGTTGATCTCTATAACCATTCTAGAGGACATGACAATAACTTTCATTTTTCCGAAATGAAAGCAGGAGCTGAAAATTAAATCACACAGGCAAGGTTTCCACAGTGGTAGAGCTGAAACCGAAATCTCGGTGATCAAGAGCTTCTGCTGTTCCAGGCTGTCTCAAAAGAAATAATGGCAGAGAACTAGGGTCACTGGAAGGAGAGCATTGCAGGAAACCGCATCAGTGCCTGTGAGGTCTAAAAGCCAGAAGCATTTCAAATGCAACCATGAACCTGAGAGAAATCCGTTTGTCCACTGAAGGAGAATGTGCTAAGTGCCTATTCCATGACTGATAGCCACATGGGCCCCTGAGATTGTACACACAAGCAGACGTTTGTTAAGATACCAAGGAAAAGGTTTTCATTATTTCCTGCCATTGGGGGAAGTAAGGTCTGAGGAAGTAGCATTTTAATGTGCATATTCTTGAAAGGCAGGGGACCTGTAGAGATGCCAGGAGGATATAGAGGAAAGGACAAAGCATTTGAAAGAAACATTCATTGCCTATGAAATCTCCTCAAGCTGTGCCCCTTAGCCTCTACTTCACTGTGGTTATGTTGGGAATCAAAACTGACTAGTTGAAACCGGTTCTTGCTCTAAATACGAGTGCTTACCTATTTGAATTCTACCAACTAAACAGGGGAAAACATCCCAGTTTTCAGATTTCTACAAGCTACGGAAGAAGATAATAAATACATGATGTGTGGGCCATCTTAAGGCAGTGTAATTCCAACCCTTAGGTATATTGAATTAAAATTTTAAGCTATTTTTCAGTCCCATGTTAGTTTATCCCAGCAATGCATCTTGAAGGAAACCTTTTCATCCCCACTACTTTCTACCCATGACTCCTAAGGAAACCGTTTAAAATTCTGTTGTCATTAAATTGATGTTTATAATGCCTACCCTTAAAGAGAATGTTCTACTTCAACTAAAAGCAATACTCACCCAGGAGATAATTTGGATTTTATTAAATGGAAAGTTGAATTCAGGATATCTGAGAAGATAATAGATTTGGTGTGGTTTGGTTGTTTTTATGACTTACACCCAAGAAAGGCTAAGGAGCCAGAAAACAGGAGGAAACATCACATCATTAGTGGAGAAGCATGAATAAGTTATCAGAGTAGGGAATGAAAAGACAAAACAAAGTTTTGAACCAGTGACTCTGATAAGATCTCCCACCCTTAGGGCCAAGAGCATTCCCCAGCCCAAAGAAACCCAGCAGAGTGAAAAGCAACACTGCCAGAAGCTTCTGCTTTGGAGGCTACCCACAAAGCAGTGTCCCACCAGTGAGGAAAGAGAGCACTGGGTCAGGAGAAAAATGTAATTGAAAAGAATTTCCTTTCTCCATTTCTTACTGGTTGATAGATCATGTCAAGGACATCCCTCTACTAAAATTCTTTTTTTTTTTTTTTAATTTCTTTTCTTTTTGAGAACCCTTTTCTATAGTCACCTACTTTAGTCAGGTAGTTTATATCATTTTATTATTGTGTGATGTGATCATGTGTTCCAGGCTGGTCTCAAACTCCCTATGTGGTCCAGGATGACCTTTAGCTAATCTTCCAGCCTCTACTTCCTCTCCAAGGTGCCAGAGTTAGAGGTGTGCATCCTAAGCAGCTATGAGCTTAAACCCAGGGCTATGTCCCATGTTGGGCAAGCATTCTACCAACTGAGCTATACCCACAACCTCAGTCAACTTTTTAAATCTCCCTTTCCCCTTCATGTAAAGAAATAATGGGGGAAAGAATATAAATAGAGGCTGCAGGAGTATGCTCTTAAATTCTACAGCCAAGCTCTGTTTATCTTAAATTATCACAGACTTTTCCTGATTTCCCCTTAGCTCCAGACCAGCTAGAGAGAGCTTGTGTCTAGCCTATGGGTCACTCTTTTTACATTGTATTAATCAAAGGGCAGCACTGGCTGGAGTTCTATTACTAACTGTCTGGGGGCTCTGAGAAGAAAGTGCTCTGAGTTTGGACCCCAATATTCCTCATAGGAAAGACACTTGGCGGATGAGCCTTTGCTACCTAAGTGTTAGCTTATCTGTCAGTTGGAAAATGAGACTATTGTGAATGACTTTAAGAATCACTAACTTTGCCTCAAGAAAAGTCCAACCAGGAACTGAAGAGATGTCTCAATGGTTCAGAGCACTTGCTGCTCTGGCAGAGGACACACGTTCAATTCCCGGCACCTAAATGATGGCTCACAGTCATCTATAACTCCAGTCCTGAAGGATACAATGCCTTCTGACCTTTGAGGGAATTGGGTACTCATGGTGCACATACGTACACGCAGGCAAACACTTAAACACCTAAAAACAATAAAATAAGTCTCTCTCTTTTTTTTTAAGTCTTTCTTTTTTAAACAAAGAAAAGCCTAGTCAAAATAAGCAGGTATTTTAAAGCTCTCTGGGTTTCACTGGTAGCCTAGGGTGAATACGTTCAGCACTAAAATGAAAGACTATTAAAATTATTAAGTACCCATCCAGCAGAACGCAGAAACCAACAAGTGCCTTCTCTGTGAAAGGATGTGGGAGGGCATCACAGCTGTGAGGTGAAAAACAAAGGAAGAGCAAATTAAGTGAGGAAACCTCATGTTCATTCCTTAACCATATGCAATGATAAAACTCCACAAAGCAAGTAGGCAGGAAGCAAGGGCAGTTACACGTGTGCATCTGAATCACTGTGAGGACATCAGTGACTTCCTAGGGATGATGCTGGAGAACCAGGTCTAAACACGGAAACCCAGCGCACAACCTAAGTGATGTCATGTCCTTTACTCTCTTTCCTTATCTCTTTCAGACTCTCATGACAATTTGTATATTCTCTGCATAGCTCAGTAAATAAAACATTGCCAATGTAGAGGCCAATATATTTCCAGCCCTAGCCTTACCCCCATTCTTGGCCCTTGATGAGACTGGTTTCTTCAATTCTCTTTCATGTCTCTCTACTTCTCTTTGTATGTGTACATCCCTACGCAAGGCATTGTGTGCTTTGCACATTTTAAATGTAACATAACTATCATACTATTTCTTCTAAGCACCTGGCTTTCCCCTCAATAGCATAAGATTCATTCGTAACTAGAAATGTCTGTACTGTGAAATCTGCTAAACTATTTCCAAAGTGTTTGCACGTTTGTTCTCCTGTGGCTCACTCTTTACTGACTGGGGAAGACTTTTTCCCCAGATGGCAATTCTAATATGTCTTTGCTCTTTGTCAATCACTACCTGTCAATCAGCTAGGTAGTGAGGACATGACGATGAATAATGCAATAACACAGGGTTTATGTCTTCATGATCCAGTCAGTGACCCCAGGGAACCAGGGGTGTAATGTTAAAATTGTAATATTTTGTTTCCTGTACTCTAATGAGCTATCCGTAATGTGTCATGAGAGTGACCAAGTCTGAGAGACTGGGAAAAAAAGTATTCCCAAAGGATGGACAATGTATGCAAAGGCAAGACAGGCGAGAACATGTTACATACAGGAAGTTAGGAAAGGTAGTTCTATTAGAGCAGAGGGAGCCTGCACTTTATCCCAAAGAGATGTTGGGTTTCTATAACAAAGCCTTGGATGTTTTATTGTCAGGAATTTTATTTATTCGTGTAGGCATTAAAAGGCAGAAAGGTAATGTGATAAGATCTTTTAGAGGTTGATTCTGATATAAAGAGTAAACTAGAAGAAAGTCTGGTGCACATGCATACACATGCTTGCGTGTGTGTGTGTGTGTGTGTGTGTGTGTGTGTGTGTGTGTGTGCATGCGATTGTGAGGGGAGACTGTAAGTACACTATCTTAGGGAGGAGAAATGCCGGAGATCCTGAACCAAGCCCTGGTACTGGAAGTATTTTAGAGGTACAACATTAACTCTGTGGGGTAACAATGTACAAAGCTGGTACAAGACGGGAATATCTACCCCCACGAGACAATGAGGAATGGTTGCATGAAGAGAATTTAAAAATTATATTAAAATGTATTAAAATTCATTCTGGTTTTGTTGTGGTGGTTGTTTGCTATGAACATATGAAAGCTGTTCTAAACAACGTCAGGGACAAAATGCTCCTCCATGACAAACCTTCTGTTGTCTCCGTGCCGACAACTACTCCCGTTACTGTTGAGTGTCAGCAGACTGCACATACGTAAACTTCAGCTAGCACATCCCGCCTGCTTGACCATCAGTCAATGGTGCACAGTGCTCAGTACAGACGTCAGCGTGCAGAGCGTCTACTGCTACTGTCCATCCTCGCACAGGGGCTGAGTTTAGAAAGCAAGTTCCCAACAGTTCAGGATCCTGAGGGTTTGCTGCTTTGGGTCCTTCTCTCACCTGCTTCCGCTGCACTCAGAACACAGACTTGAAATGACGACTGGTGTACAGTGACTGCGAAGGGGACGCAGCACACGTTGTCTGCCCTTCTGTGTGCAAATCTGTTTCTTCATCTTGACATATTCATTCTCTTGGAAGTGTTTCTAAAAATTACACTTATAATAAGTGTATGTGTGGAATTTAGCAATATTAATCCATCACTTATTTTTTTTTTATCTTTAATACTAACTGAAATATAATATGATAGAGTTCTTTCTATCATGAAGGAAGAAAATAGGTTTGGGAAAGGTTATCATAATGTTGGTACTGGACACATTAAATTCTACGTGTCTACAGAACAAGTATGACCTGGCCTTAGAAGCCAGAAGTGACAAAAAAAGTCAGATTGGAGATTCACCAATCACCTCACCAAGATGCAGGAGACTGACGTCCTTCAGGGTATCATCTGGCAAAGCTGATAGAAAAGAGGGAGCCTGGAAAACAGGTAACAAAGTAAGGACAGTGGAGGAGAAGCACTCACTCTCTGGACCCTGACATAAGTGGAGAAAAAGAGCATAGAAAAGCAAGAATAGAGAGTTTCCTTGAGAGAAGACAGAAAGAACCTCAAGGAGACAATTAAACAGTGATAACTGTGGGGATGAAGATAGGACCAGGGAAGCCAAGCCTTAGATGCCCCAAGACTTCACCCTTTGTGCTTCATGGGCTGCAGAAGGCAGAGGCACAGACTGCCGTGACAGAAGCAGAGCCAATGTGAGTGATTCCACATGAGAAGGTTGTCTGTCGAAAGAGAGGAGGAAGTGAACGAGAAGCAGAGCTCAGGGAAGGTGGGCTTGGAAGCTGAAGGCAGACAGAACCAGCACCCTGTCTCTTCTCTCAGCGACCATTGTGAAGAGATGGGCTGGACGGCGTGCACGACACTGAAATTTGAATCTGGAGTGCCTACCCAAAGGCTATGGCTAAAGTTTCCCCAGCCTGTGAAATACCCTTTAAGATGTAGGACCTGTTAGAAAAAACTCAGGTCATTGGAGAATTTCATCAAAGAAACAAGTATTTGAACCCTAAGTGTCCTCCCTTCCCTTCTCCTCTCCTCTCCTTTCTGGTTGCTATAAAGTAAACAGACCTCCTTCTGCCTCACACTCTGACTGTGACGTCCTGTGCTGCTACGCACCATAAGACCAAGCAACCATGAACTGAAAGCTCTAAAACCATGATCCTTTCATCCTTAAAAGTTACTTTAAGTTACTCAAATGTTTTGTTAGAGAAATAAAAAGCTGATTAAGAGATATAGTGTAGGAAGGAGAAGGGAAGAAAAAAGGGAGGGGAAAAAGAGGAAGTGTGTAGTTCCCCGGTCACAACCAGTGGATTGGTGAATCCTGAGTGAGGAAGCAAGGCAGGAAACAGCTGGGGGTTGGAGACCTCAGGCAGTGAGTGAGTACACTAGAACAGACTCTCAGGAGACTGGCTTCAGGGAGACAGCTTATTTTAATAGGGGGACAAAGGCTATTTAAACCTTTGAGGGGTGAGTAGTAGCTATCAGACTGTGTATACATCACTGGCCAGGGACAAGGCATGTTGGGGATGCCTCATTTGCATAAGGAGGAATTCCAGGTGCTGCTGGACATGACCTTATAATGGGAAAGGAAGTTTACCCTGACTACTGGCTACTTGACCTCCTCTGGTGGGGCAAAGGTGGAAGCACAGGCTACATGCACTAGGACACTCAGACCTGAAAGTGAGGGGAGCAATCCTACTCCTGCTGACCTTAGAATTAGATTTTTGGAGTTTAGACACTACTAGCCCCCACTCTTGCTTCAGGCCTGCACCCCAAAACTCCACAGTTCCCCAGCCCCACAGGCAGAAGGTGATAAATTGATCAGTCTGAAAGCCACAGATGTGTGGACTCCAAAGCAGAAAGAGGTTCATCTTTCCAGTAATTAGGAAAAAAAATGTGGGATGGGTAGAAGGCATAAAGATAAGAATTCATGAGATTTCCAACCCAGTGGCCTCTATGTTCTATTGAAAAAGGCAAAATTATGTAATGAGAGGAAAGAGGTTTGGGGCACGTTTCTCCTTTCTATAAATTCACAGCAGCATGTCTTCAGCCATCTGTGAACCAGTGAGGAAAAAATACAAGGAAGGGAAATCTTTCCTGGCCCCTCTCTGCATGGCCTCTCAAGTGAGTCTGGGTGAGGAACTCTGCTTTAGTTCTGTTCAGGAACAGAGCATCCTGAACACAAAAGTAGTGTTGTCAGAAGCAAGCATTGCTGCTCAATACCAAATCTTGCCTGAGAAAACTGAGGAAACGCTCTGGCCATCCATAACAGTCCAACCTCCCAATTTCTTGTAAAAAGAAGAAGTAATTTAGCAAACATGTACACGGCTGCAGACCATTAAATGGTAATGAAAGCACTTAGCTCAGTGCTGGCATCTGTCCATAAATATTAGCTGCTGCTATTCATAAAAAAATATATATATATAAAAGGTTGCAGATGGCAGCAGTGTTTGTCATCTGGCAGTAAACAGCTAAGAAGTCATCAAAATCCCCCGAACAGCTACGCTTGGCCATTCTCTCTGTGTGATCTATAGCTGGCCCTGAAAGCTGAGTTTCTTCCTTTCTTGGAAATGTGTCCACAGCCCTTGCCCCTAGTAAGTTAAGTAAGACTGAGTCAGTCTTCAGATTAAATAAAAAAAAATTGGCAGAGTCTAAGTTGTGTAATCAAGACCCAGAAGGCAAGGAGTGAAAAGAACAAGCCAGTTAGACAAGGCAAAATGACCAGAATCTGGAGCAGAGAGCCAGATGTTAGTAGATTTATTTTAAAACAAAACAAAACAAAAAAACCCTAACATCTCATTACCTATGTAAATGCCAATCACTACCACAGATGAGCAGCCTATAAAGTACGTTAATGTTCTAAGAAAAAATCTTAAGAAGTGTTCATCAATGTTAACGAATACGATCATTCCAAATCAAGTATTTCAAGTGGAAAATCTGTCTAGCTGTAGGGGCTATGAGCTTCTTGCTTGATCCTTTCAACTTTATAAATAAAGAGGACTATTTATTTCAACAGACCCTGGATCTTCTGGCGTCTATAGTCCTAATCAATATTTGATGCTCAGGGTACGGTGACAGCTCCTTGAAGTCTGGGAGTGGATCAGTGGTTTCCACCAGTGAGAATAGCCAATAGCAGGCCAAGAAGGCTGAGCAATAGACACGTAGATCAAACAGGAATGGCACGATAACTCTATTCACAAAACTAATCAAGGAGTGTCACAGTCAGAACACTGTGATCCTCTGAGTTCCTGGGCCGCTGAGTCACTGTCGCCATCTTACTAGTGAGCAAACTGAGGGCCAGAATGCTTTGTGAACTAGAGAAGGTGTTGTGGTCATGGGCCCTAAACGTCAAACATGAAGCTCTAAGTGCCACTTAGAAGGCACCGCTGTCCACATTCACCTCTTCTGTTTTGCTGTGGCAGTCAGAACAAATGCCTTTGAAAAAAGAAAAAAAAAAAAAAAAGAACCTCTGAGGAATGTTGAAACCACTCTCCTACTCAAGCGATGGTGAAATCACTGTCAGAATCTAAAAATTAACTTCACCTATTAAAATGCAGGGAATTTTGTTACACAAGTGCTTAGAAATACCCAAGGGAGGGCGTGTGGGTAATTTGCTCCAAATTCAAGTGAAATCCATCAGTCCCCCAACCGCTGGCAAGGCACACTGCAGAAGGTAGTTAGCTCAGTCTGGTACCATGCCAACGGTTTCCTATGTGAAAAATAAGAACACATTAAGCCTCATCTGAAAAAAAAAAAAAGAACCAAAAGTTGTGAGCCGCTTGATTTGGAGCAGTTTCCCATTGCTGGTATTTCTCTGTTTTGTTTCTATAAACAACAAAAATCTATAAAATTCCTCTTTGTTTATTAGTTTGTTCCTAGAGTCACTCCTCTGCTGCCAAATCTAAACTGATGTGTTTGAATACATGCAGTTGTATGGAACGCCACTCGTTCTTAAAAACAACGCTATCTGATGCTTCAGTCTTTCCATGTCATTAGCGGATGCGAGCTGGGCTTGTGAAGGAGCGCGGAGACTTCGAGTTTCATCCCACTGAGGGAGAAAGAACTTAGGTTTTGTTCCTTTTGCTTTTTGTTTGTTTTGTTTATTTATTTTTGTGCTGCTGCTGATAGATAATGCCTTTCCTAACGTGATTAGAATATTTATTTAAGCAACAAACAGAGCCCATTAACACTGAAATTAGAGTCAAAACATTGTTGCCTGGAAACAAGAAAATAGACTAGATACATACAAAGACATAAGCAGAAAGACAACTTAGTGGGCATTCTCATGTTTGAGAAGTACCAATGTGGAAATCAGCAACAACCCTGGATACCAGTGGATAAATTTAGACTTCTACTGCAAGTCTCTTAATTGAAGTGAGAATTGGTGCATCAGAAGTCGGCATCTAATTCAGGAAGGGAGATGAAGTCATGCTGATGTTTATGAAATGTTTGGAGATCCTTGGAGACAGACGCCGTGCGAGCGTCATTTGCAATTACTGGGTAGGTCCTTTGAGCATAGGCACCAGGGCTGGAGAGCATGAACCTTGTCATGGATTTTTATAATAGTTAATTCCCTGTGGTTTGCTGCAGCTGGAGATTCCTATCTCAGTCCCTCCAGGTCATAGGTTCATCTACTTAGAGACCTCAAGACGAGTCTCCCATCCTCAGCTGGCCCCTTCAGAGTCTTCTCAAATCCCATCGATTTGCCACTTGCTGTTTTTAATGGGCAACTGGGGACTTTAGATCTCAAGGGGCTGCATTAGAGCATTTAAGTTATTTACTCACCGGACTTTCCGATAGACATTCTGAAGATCCCAGACATTTAGTTCTATGCAGAAGTGATGTGTGTGTTCAGTTACCTTACTCTCCTGTGAGAGTAAGTTAGGAGGCACCGTGGGATTTGTGAATGTTTCAAATGAAGTCTTAGTATTTCGCTAGGTACCTGATTTACGTAATAATTCGAAATACAAGTAAATTTTGCCACACCCAAAGGGTGCGGACTGAACTATTCTTCAAAAGAAAAAAAAATGCTCTAAACTTGTTCCTTTTATTTATTTTATTCGTATGTCTTAGTTTGGGTTTTACTGCTGTGAACAGACACCGTGACTGAAGCAACCTTTTTATATAAAGGACAACATTTAACTGGGGCTGGCTTACAGTTCAGAGTTTCAATCCATTATCATCATGACAGCAGCATCCAGACAAACATGGGGCTGGAGAAGGAGATGAGAGTTCTACATCTTGACCTGAAGGCATCCAGGAAGAAGATTCCCTTAGTCAACAAAAGGATGGACTGGGTATTAGGACTATCTTGTACCTCACTAGTACAAATAGGAATAATTATGTTCTAATTGTATTTTGAGAGAAAAGTTTTATTTTAACAGGAAGGGTGATATGTAGGAGGAGCTAAGGGGGAAGGAGCATCAAGAGGAAGAGATGGAGTAAGGAGAGGAGAAGATGAAGTAGAAGAGAAGCTAGGTAATGAGAGAGAGAAAGAGAGAGAAAGAGAGAGGGGGCATGGAGGCAGATGTTCATGTGTATCCACCAGTCAAAGATAGTTGATATATCTAGGTTGGGTATTGGGTTACACTTCTGATTGAGCATTACCATACTTATAAAGCCTTTGACTAACATTTAAAAAAATTGTATAAAAGCAAAATGGAAAAGGGGGCACGGGGTAGGGGTTTTCTAGGGAGGGGAGATGGGGAAAGGGGATGGCATCTGAAATGTAAATAAAATATCCAATAAAAAATAAAGAAGATTCCCCTCCCCCACACTGAGTGGAGCTGGAGTATAAGACCCACAGTGACACACTTCCTCCTACAAGGCCACACCTATTCTAACAAGACACACTTCCTGATCGTGTCACTCTCTGGGCCAAATATTCAATCACGTGAACTCTATGGGGGCCAAACTTATTCAGACCACTACAGTGTGTGATGGCCTTTGTGTATGTATGTATGTTTGTATATATGTATGTGCACCATGTGCATGTCAGGTGATCTTAGAGGTCAGAAGAGGGCACTGGATCCCTGAAATGAGATATAGACCTTTGTAAATAAAAATGGAGTTAGCATAGTGCTGGGAATCAAACCTGGGCCCTCTGCAACAGCAGCACGTGCCTTAATCACTGAGCCATTTCTCCAGGCCCCATGATTGCAATTTTAAAGGAAACTCAAAAGTGTTGTGTATGATGACATCATTGTCAAAATGAGCCTTGTTGTCCACAAGGAGACTTATTCAAATGAGAGCAAAAATGAAAAGCAGCTGTACAGATGGTGTTGTGTGTTTAAAAACTCATCTTAGCTCATTGTAATCCCATTACTAAATAACTGATATCATGAACTGATGACTTCTGGAAATTATGACATCTAAAATGGCAGCAGTGATTGTCACCTCTAGCTCCTTTAAGGATAAGTGACATGGATAGAAATCATATCTCATCTCTTCCCCCCACCTAATTCCAATTTTTATACATGGAAAATTAGGTAAGTATGCATGCCTCGGTTGATTTGTCACTCCAAGCCAGACCTCACACCAATGACAGCGTAAGCAAATGGAAGTTATTTCTCCTATTCTTCACTGGCAGAAGTAAATGGCATTGATTAGACCAACCATAATAGAGCCACAATACCATATATTTAATATAATATATATATGTATTTATACATACATATTTAGATCTTATACACATATATATTTTATATGCAATATATAATATATATTTATGTTATATTTCTATATAATTATATATGTTATATATAATATTTATTTCTTATTTTTATATGTATACTATATATACATATATAATTATATTATATATAAGCATATATAAGGTAGCTTATAAAGCTATAATAAGAGGACCTCTTACTTATCAAGAAACATAAAAGGGTCAGGTGTCATGACACACACTTTTAATCCTAGCAGTTGGGAGGCAGAGGCAGGTAGGTCTCTCTGAGTTCAGGTCAGCATAGTCTACATAGTGAATTCCGGGACAGGCAGGAGTGACTTGTCTCAAACAACAACATTAATAACAACACACACACACACACACACACACACACACACACACACACACACACACTTTCTACAAGAAATTCAGTGGAGAGCAATGAGTCAAAATGACCATGTGACTGTAAAAACTGTGTTAAAGGGAAATTGGTTTTTTTTTTTTTTTTTGGTTTTTCGAGACAGGGTTTCTCTGTGTAGCCCTGGCTGTCCTGGAACTCACTCGGTAGACCAGGCTGGCCTCGAACTCAGAAATTCACCTGCCTCTGCCTCCAAAGTGCTGGGATTAAAGGCATGCGCCACCACCGCCCGGCAGGGAAATTGTACCACTCAATTATTTTCACAAACTAATAACCTAAATATTTTAAAGATTTATTTATTTATTTTATGTGAGTACATCGCTGTCTTTAAACACTCCAGAGGAGGGTATCAGATCCCATTACAGATGGTTGTGAGCCACCAATGTAGGTTCTGGGAATTGAACTCGGGACCTCTGGAAGAGTAGTCGGCGCTCTTAACCACTGAGCCATCTCTTCAGCCCTAACCTAAATATTTTTAAACACTGGGTTTATTTTTTAAAAACTATTCTTTGGGGTGTAAAGGAGAAATGTTACACTTTTTATTCATTGCAGCCCATCTTGTAATGATTTTAACAATAAAAATTTACAAACAAAATTATCCAGAAAGGGAGGCTTACTTGGATATGTTAATGCTATAACAGAAGTTCAAACTTAATGTTAAAAAAAAAAAAAAAAGCCTCAAAGATTATAAATCCCAAGTCTGGCATTTCTTATCTGCATTTCTTCAGTTAGCTGACTTACAAAGCCCTGAAGACCACAAGGCCCCTAACTGTAAAATGAAGATAACGGAGCTCACTTTATAGGTTTACGGAGGGACAAAATAAGAAGATTGTGGGACATGACCTACACTTGAACTTTGTGGACATTCATATTCAATTAGTTAAACATTCAACTTAATTAATTATTGGGGTCAGCACGTTCTAGTGAAGAAAGATTAAGATTTGCATCGGTCTGAACCTCTTACAACATGGAATGACATTGGTAAGAACCACATTTAACAAGAGTACTCGGTGCTGTAATCCTGATTGCTAATGTTTTACAGGCCACGGGTCCAGAGATGTAAAGTCTTTGCATGACCTCTCTCTCTCCCTCCCCGCCTCCCTCTCCCTCTCCCTCCCCGTCCACGTCCCTCCCCCCACCCCACCCCCACACACACAGGGTTGCATGTAGTTCAGGCTGACCTCAAACTCACTGTGCACTCAGTGATGACCTGGAATTTTTGTTTCTCCTGCTTCCACCTTCAGACTGGGATAGCAGATGAACACCACCAGACCAGGTTATCCAATGCTAAGGATGTAATCCAAGGCCTCGTGCATGCCGAGCAAGCATCCAACCAACTGAGCCTCCTCGTACCCAGTCCCTCTGAATTATCTCAGTTTGTTCACCCGTGTATTGTTGTAATTGTCTTTGGTAATGAAGTCTTCTCACTTGGGAAAGGGAGTTTCATGTGGCATCAACAAGCATGCACAGCGGGCTCGACACTCAGAAGCACTTGTTACTCTTGCATAGGACCCCAGTTACCACCCAGCACCCAAACGGTACCTCACAACTATCTGTAACTCCAGTTCCAGGGGATCTGGCACCTCTTTTTGGACCTATGAGGGCACCAGGCACACATGTGGTACACATGCATACACACAGACAAACACACACACAAAATAAATTTAGCCTTTTCAAAAATGTTAAGAAATTTAAAGCATCCAAAACACCATCTTTTAGAAAGAAAGGGAAAAAAAAAACAGACATGAATTTGCTTTACAAGAAGACCATTATCTTTCCACAGGCCCCTCCATGACACAGTGGGTGACAATTATTACCCAGAGTCACAGTTCCGCCTTCGTCCTTGGAAATGGTTATGTTTTCATGTTATCAAAGCTATGTTTTGCCAGTTTCTAGAGACTTGCAAGAAGACACTTAATAAAGAGATATTGGACCTAATGTAAACCATGATGGGATATTTCCATGTTTAAAACAATAGCTTTAAGTTTGCCTTGGTCTAACTCCATTCGAGGGAATCTCTGAGACTGTGTAACACAAGGTGGAAGATGCCTAGTCCTTATGCCCACATCATGGCATCAGAATCTCCACATGCCCAGGCTTCCACTCACCTGTGGACTGTATGTATCTGTTTTTAAAACAGATAACTCCCAACTGGATACAGGAATTGTGTAACACATAATTTTCTTGGGTGGACAAAGCTGAAAGGAAAGGAATTTACCAGGTTTCCCTGCCCTGTCGGCAGGAAGCCAAATGCCTGCTCAACACAACTTCTCCCTGCCTCCCTTCTTCTTCCTGTCTCTCACAGAGTAATCTTAAAGACAGATAGACCATCCTTCACCCAAGGTCAGAGCCTCAGCCCAGGGAGGAGATAAATAGATAAACTCTCAGACTGGATTCTCCTCCTAAACTTGAAACAGTGTGGTTCCCTCCTTCACATGGTCCTGTCTGGGCAATGGTGGTGGCTGGGCTATTGAGAAAGACCAATTCTGCCCTAGGAGAGGGTGAAGAGTGGATTAGGAATATGTAGGCCCTGAATTTCCAAAAGCCCATATGCCCCAGCTCTGCTATCGGGGTCTAAACCGTTCAAACCTGTTGATAGCAATTGAAGTAAGCATGGCGCCTTTGGAGGTAGTTCCACCAGGTCCAATGTTGGAATCTTTGAGAGAGGTTTTTTGTTGTTGCTGTTTTGTTTTTAATGCATCTCGGCTACTGTCCCTGTAAGTCTGAAATTATTTAAGAATGCAAATGTGTTTATTAATAAAACACAAATCCTGTGCTTTAGCGTCAGAGGAGCTGAATCTGAAGCTCCCCAAATGACTGTAGCATGTTCAGCTATAGAACCAGGAGCCACTGTTTGGAAGCTTCCAAGCTAATTTATATTCAGATATTCACTATCGTCAGCTGCTCCTATTACAACTAAGACCCTGAAAATTGCAAAATGCAGTATATTTGTGGGGCATCAAATCAATTTTTATTTGTCATAAAGAGGAATAGTCTTAAATAAGGTAGCTAAGTTTAACGTACCCCACACATAGGGGTCTAACCTACTGTCATGTGACTACCTTTGCTGAGGTAGACACCTGTCAATACAGATCTAAATCTATAGCCTGGTGTCTATCAACAGCGATCAATGAATATGAATATTGCAGTTACACACCCCTGCCTATAGGGTGCATCATAGTAAAAACATGCATGTTGTAACTTGAGGTTAAAAAAAAAACATGTGAAATCAAATGCTCTAAGTCCTTCGTGTGGCAATTTTAGTGTCTTTCTCTTCTCTCTCAGTTTGGAGAAACCAAGGGAATGTCTTACCATCTGCTATCACCTCACCTGGTAAATTAAGTGGTCTCCTCAGCCTGACGTTCTCTCATTTGGGTGACATGTCTTTGACTTTACATCATGAACAAACGCCATTATTATCTTTTGTATTGTCTTCAAGCGAACATATTACAACATTTTAGTTTTAGGGGCTAGATTGGCAATTTTATGTTTTTCTTTTCAGAGAAAAGAAAGCAATAGGAAATGGGTTCACATTACTGTCAGAGGGACTTCAGGCAGTTGTAGTAAAACTGTCCTGGTATCCAAGACAGTGAAACCTACAGTTGGTTGGTGTGGGATGTGCTGTGAAATATTCTCTGTAGGTCTGTGGAAACAATCCAGATGAATGGTTCTTAACCTTCCTAATGCTGTGACCCTTCAACACAGTTCCTCATGTTGTAAACCCCCAACCATAAAATTACTATTTGATACTTTGTAACTGTGATTTGGCTACTGTTGTGAGTCGTAATATAATATCTGTGTTTTCCGACGCTCTTAGGTGATCCCTGTGAAAGGGTGTGAAAGGGTCGGTTGGCCTTTATAGGGATCAAGACCCACAGGTTGAGAATTGATTATCTAGATTCATACTGTCTGGAATTGTGCAGCTGTCAGTCTGCCTTGAGACCTATGATGCCATTTTGCCCAGCACCACTGAGACATCCCAGAAAATCAAGAACTATATGTCTATAAGCCTGGTCACATAGGAAGAGAACAATTTATAATATAATGTTCCTCCATTGAAGGCACCAGGAACCCCCAGGGAAGAGCAGGGTGGACGGGCTCATTGCTGTATGGGTCAAAGGATGCACTGCCTGATAGTTCGACATTCCCACAAGCCACTTGGCTTCTTTGAGGTCCATCACCCAAATGAAGAAAAATAATGTATTCTCACAAATTATGAAAATCTGTGATGTATGTGATTAGAACCCACACAGGCTTGGACTAGTGTAAGATCTCATTAACTTTCTTACCAGGACCCCCACTGTCCCAGCCTGAAAACATGGAGGGGGTTCTGCATGTTTGTTCTCAGTATCATTGTTCTTATAAGTGTGTATATGTAGTGTGTGTGTGTGTGTGTGTGTGTGTGTGTGTGTGTGTGTGTGTGGTGGGGAAGGGCACACATGACATGGCACATATGTGGAGGTTAGAGAACAACTTTGTGGAGTCATTTCTTCTTCTGCCTTTAGCTGAGCTGTAGGTTATGGGGATCCAACTCAAGTCACCAGGCGTGCACGGCAAGCACTTTTACAATGTGAACATCTCACCTGCTCCGATACAGAGTCATTTAAAGGCTCACACTTATGAAAGGCACATCTCTAAGCCTCTATGACATGACTGTCATAGTCAGTCAGTCATTCTAAACAACAGGTCCTATTATAGGGTCTGTAGTGCAATTTCTCACCTTGAGGAAAACCCAGTCATGTCTGATTTTGCTTTGCTTTGTTTGGATTGGAAAAAAATAGAAAATTCTCTGTCTCTGTCTCCCTTGGGCATTCTCTCTCTCTCTCTCTCTCTCTCTCTCTCTCTCTCTCTCTCTCTCCCTCTCTCTCCCTCCCTCCCTGTTTCCCTCCTCCTCCCTCCCTCCCTCCTACCTAAGACCACCTCCTCCTTCTGCCTTATAATGATGGAATGTTGTTAAGGATGTTCCTCTTGTGTAAAGCAGAAAAAAAAAAAGAAAGAAATTACACAACAAAGACGTTGTGTAACTGTCTCTGTCAATGAATGGCCTTACAAATAGCTCACATTTGTGTTTTGTTAAGAATATTTAATTTAATAAACCTCTTATTACTTTCCTCTGTAAACGCTGGCCAGAATGTATCTTTCCAGTAATGAAAATGTGTGTCACTGTCTGTTTCAGAGATGTGACGCTGGATTCTTTCGCACGTTGTCAGGAGAATGTTCACCCTGTGACTGTAACGGCAATTCCCATCAGTGCTTGGATGGGTCCGGATTCTGTCTGGTAAGTCAGGGACATGCAGCTGCAAACGGTCAATCAAGCTCTTCTCTGCATTTCCGCTTTTCCTATAAAACACATTGTGTCAAGGCCCTCTGATTGCAAGTGGCCCCACGTGCTCCAGGAGA
This sequence comes from Rhabdomys pumilio, assembly GCA_030674055.1. NCBI lineage: Eukaryota > Metazoa > Chordata > Mammalia > Rodentia > Muridae > Rhabdomys > Rhabdomys pumilio. Next base: position 16,346,392 of record JANHMN010000019.1, on the reverse strand, counting down.
GCACTGTCTTCCCGCCCCCTGGCAGCTGGCTTCCTGCTGTAGACCAGTGGTGATGGCTTGAAGATAATACACAGAGGAGGACCCACCCGCCAGAGTCCTCTGTAAAGGCATAGTTGGCCATGTGCTCGGCTTCATCTTACATAAACCACAATAAAAGAGTTGTACCATCGCCTGTTGCAGCATGTAAGACAATCAAGTCTACGGGTTCAAATTAATTTTTAAAGAGTCGTCTAAACCAGATAACCAATGGAGACAAATGCTTTGTCCTTCTGCTGTTTAATTCTGCAGTCAAGCCTGAGACTTTTCCCCTCCTTCAGTAAAACGAATTCCCCAGCAGACTGTTTTTCAGACAGTAAAATACTAATGAAGTCAGAGGAGGCTGATAGTGTAAAACACCTTGCTAAATATTTCACAGTTTCAAGAATGGATTGACAACTTAGTAAAACTTAGCATTGGAGTACTGACCAGAGTGACTCTGGGAGAAGCCACGCCCACCAGAGTGACACTGGGAGAAGCCACGCCCACATTTAAAGTTTGTGTGTTCTAATCAAGTTCCTCTTCAACAACTATAAAGCAAGAAAATTCTGTGCTTCAGATTTCCATATGGAAAAAGAATCTTAACCAAACTGCAAGAGTAGTTTCATTTAAAGCACAATCCCTACCTAAATACACTCAAAATTGCATAATTATCCCTACTGAACAGACAATTTTATTATAAGTGGCCTCCTTCTGTGGTGTATGGCTCAAAGTTGCAAATTGACTCACATTTTGTATTAAGATGCAAATTAGAAATGGTTATTATGAACCTAGTGTCTGTCACTTTTCTAGAGACATAGAATCAACTGGGGAACCATTAAATTGCTATTTTGTAGGTTTTTTTAAAAACATGGTATTTGTTTTATTCTCCCCCTACCATAGTCTTAAATAACCATTACATCCAGGATGTCCTCCACAGCCCTCTGGCATACACAGCTGCCAAAATCTACCCCTTTTTAATGCTTGCATCTCCGGTTTCCTGTTATTTTAATCCCAGTGACATTTGGGGGGGAAATCCCATGCATACACTTGGACAAACAATGTACATTGCTGATGATGTGGCCAATTAATACCACTTTTTGTTACCTGGTTTATTAAGCTGTAAGACAGAAGGGATCACTACCCTCGTCAGCTGCCATTAGGCGACTGGCAAGACAGTGAAAGAAGCAAAGAAGCTCACTCTGCTAGGGTCACCAAGAGGGACATGGAGCCATAGCTGTGAGGATGTTGTCAGAACAGGGACAGTTGTAGGCTGTGGTCTGGACATGAGCTTCATGGAGGACTCAGCATCACAGGACCCTTTGCCCAACTCTGGTATCACACTGGGCCATTAAACACTCATGTGCATCCGCTGTCAATCTTCCTACAATTACATTGTTGTAAGACAGAAAATTCTCACAGAAATAACCATTCCCTTCATATTGGTGGCAGCTCCCCCATGAATACTCTATTCGGAGAGAAATATGGTTTTTTCTCTAATTTAAATAAACTATGCTCTGTGTGAAAATAATAAACATTATATACATATATAATACTAAATATATATGGGATATATATTAAAAGTGTTTGAAATTCAAGGGGAAAAGAGTCACCTGCAACTATTCTCCAGGTTAACATATTTATATTCTTACAAACTTAATTTTTTAAAAAGCGCACAATTTATACTTAATTAAACATAAACAAAAAATCATTAGCAAAAAAAAGACACCCCGCCTAAGGAAAAAAAAATCACAGGGTATTGCTAAGGCTGCTGGTTACTCTCCACAACCTGATGGGAGAGCCCTATTGCTGAAGACACTGATAACTTATGACATTGAATGTGGAGGAATTGAACTAGAAGCTTCGCTCCTACTCACTAGCTTTCATGGGAGGTAGTTTTCACAGAATCAGAGGAGAAAAGTGACCACTAACATTACCCAGCTACAAACCTCAGACCTACAGTAGCAACTAGCCTGCAGGAGACGCTGGTGTAATACTGGCACAAATGTTATGAGAGTAACCAACACTATCTGATTGGCTTTAGAGCCCACTCCAGGAGATGGAATTTATACCTGGCACTGCTAAAGTGGCCAAGAATCTGAGGCTAGACAAGTCACTGACCATGGGAAATCTGCTACTTTTATTTTTCTAAAGAAACACAGCAATAAAATCACTATTGATGGGCATATTGCTATACACCAGTTTTGACGATTTTTGAGTCTATTGCAAAAAAAAAAAAAAAAAACAACCTTGGTATATTGCACATAGCCATCAAAAAGTCAGCTGTCAACCAAAAAGTCAAAAAGTCTCAAGGTCTAAAGAGTGCTAAAGATGAATAGCTCGATGGAGTTCCCTGCTGCCTCGTACATCTGTACAGAATGTACCAGGAATAGAATGCAGATACTAGATTCTCTGTACAATGTCCATCATCGCCTTACAATGCTTGTTCCTTCTCTTGCATTCCCCACCTTAATGACAGCATCATTCTGTCAGAGGCCCCAGTGTCTTCATCCACTTCCATTCCCCTCCCCCCAACCCCCCAGCATTAATCTGATCCCAGATCCCAACAGCTCAAACAGTTAAGCTGCCGCCTCTCTTCTATGACTTGCTGCTACCTCAGTTTAGGACCACCCCACCCCTCCATGATCGCTGCCTGGAGCTCCCAACCACACACTGTGCTCCCTCTAATCTGTCACCTGGAGCTGTCCTTCAAAAGCCCAAGTCAAAGAATCCCTCTTTTTAAATGCAAAGGTTCCTGTCTCCAGCTGCACAGAGTACACTGCTACCTAAGCCATTTCTGTGCTCTTGGATTGTCCCCTATGGGAGACTTCTTGAAGGACAACTTGAAGGCCTGCTTCAGGTATCAACATCTCCACTAAGCCATCACATTCCTGTCATATCCCTGAGCGCACAAGGCTGGTCTTTGTTTCTTTCGTGAGCCTGTGAGTTCCTGAAATAAAGAAACTGGGTCTTCCTCATCTTAATGCCAGTTTCAGCTCCTTGTCTGTCATGCATCTGCATAATCCAGGCTTGTCATCTAAATGAGTGCATTAGATACTAAAATGATGACTTCATGTAAAAAAAGAAACCTTTTAATTCATTTTCTAATTTATGAACTACCTATGTCACTCCTTTTGTGCAATATAAGATGAATTGCCCTTTGCTGGAGACTGGCTCCAACCTAATTCAGAGTAACTAATTAGCACCTAATGCTCTCCAGACACTTGTTTCTCTGACTGGAGCCCAAGCCAGCAGTATTTGCAATTATATAGGAGCTTGATTGATATATGGACTCTCAGGTTGCAGCCCAGATGGCCTGCATCAGGATCTGAACTTTCCTAGGTGTATTAAGAGACACGTGTGCACACTGAAATTTAAGGAGTGCTGACGGACATATCCCATTCTCAAACCCCATGACCTTTGTGAACGTCATGAACCCATTAAACTCTTATTAATTAATGAGGATACCAATGTTTTAGGTAGATCCCTGCTTCTTAAACGATGGCTCTTAACCTTCCCCAATAACATTTATTGCTGTCAGGTATTTTCCTGTTTGGGAAATGACAGAGTGCAGAAGATGAAGGAGCATTGTGCAGTTTCAGGGTTAAAGAATTTCAAAGCAAGGAGACTCCTGAAGGTCATCCTAAAGCTTCATTCCACAGAGAAAGGCTCGAAAGCTGGGAGATCAGGGCACTGTCGCAAGTGAACTAGTTAGAAAATGAAGAGTGATGTCCTCTCTCTCTGCCTCTGGCACTATCTCTACCAGTCCCCCACACTGATACCAAGGCCTTCTAGGGGAATTCATAACAAACTGTTTAAAAGAAGAAGGTGAAAAAAGCCAGTGTTTGCACTCTGATATTTTAGAGACTGAGAGAGATTGCATGCTGGACCCCCTTGAACATTGGCACCTATGGCCACTACAAACAGAACCAAAGCCTCAAAGGGGCATCTCAAACATCCGTCAAGTGACATTTTGACAGAACTGAGAATTCGCTTTTTTGTGCCTTGGTAGTCACTTCAACCACTAGAGATGGCCTACGCTCTTAGTATGTTTTCTTCTACACGGACCTGTTTCATCCATGTAACAAGAACTCAGACAAATCTGCCTCTAATTTACAAGCATCCTTACAAATGTCTTGTAGTTCAGATGTTTGGCAGTTGGATACAGCTCCACTGGCTTTCCTGGGAAAGACACTGTCCCCTAGTTCAGGCTCATTGGGGATTTTTATTGCTTTTACTTGCTCTAGATGCTGGTTCATCGTTTCATGTTTTCCTTCTTTCCTCCATTAAGTTTCTTTAATATTTTCTGAGAGGCAGTTGAGCACATGACACAGGTTTAACTCTTGCATGAAGCATGTTAAACTTTATTCTTAAGAATTCTCATTGGCCGGGCAGTGGTGGCGCACGCCTTTAATCCCAGCACTTGGGAGGCAGAGGCAGGCAGATTTCTGAGTTCGAGTCCAGCCTGGTCTACAGAGTGAGTTCCAGGACAGCCAGGGCTACACAGAGAAACTCTGTCTCAAAAAACAAA
>JANHMN010000019.1:16330401-16341746 GCA_030674055.1 Rhabdomys pumilio | reverse complement strand
AGGAGGAGGAGAAGAAGAAGAAGAAGAAGAAGAAGAAGAAGAAGAAGAAGAAGAAGAAGAAGAAGAAGAAGAAGAAGAAGAAGAAAGAATTCTCACTGATCATACAGTGTAAACCATGTTTTAATTTCTTTTCTGCTGCACAATTATATTTCAGAGCCATACCTATCAGAAGGCCAAATGCTTAAGAAGGATCCAGTCAGTGTAGCTTGTTACCCACATAGAATTCCTCCTGTCGGACTGAGGACCTACCACACATGTTCACTGTAATACAGCGCTATCATCCGGTGTGCCAGAGAAGAGGGGCGAGCCTGGGACAGATAGCTTGATGTGGATAGTAGGACACAGACAGGGCTGTGAGGGGAGAATTAAAGAGAACTTTCTGGAGCTTTTGAAGCCTGCTGCAGATCTCCAATAAGAAACAGACAAGGCAGAAAAAAACAGCCTGGTTTGTGTCATTCTTTCTATTTGTTACCTTTATCAGAAACGAGAAATTATAAAAATCAACCTGCCTGTTATTTCCTATGTGTTGTTAACCAAGACAGGAAACCATTAGTAGAAGGTCCTCTATCTTCCTTCTGATGCATGTGTGCCACAGTCTGACATATTTGCCTTTCCATGCCCAAAAATCCTCATTGTTTCCACTGTCATGGTTAAGCACTATGAGAATATTATTTGTTTTCATTTCATTTTCATTCCAAGTCAGTAAGCTTAAGCACCCAGAACACTTAGAGTGTGGTAGCTCTAATTATTTTTCTGATGAGTTCCCTCTGCACACAGACTCCAAATAGAGTCCCAGTTTGCCAGTGCACACGCAGACCTGCAGGACGTATGCCTCCACCTTCATCTACACCTGTACTCTGTCTAGCACTAGCATGGGTCCTTCATGTTGCCACATACCATGTATTCTGTACCATCGTGCAGGCCCGATGTCCCTTTGTTTGAAGTAAGCCAGGGTGCTTACATTTGCTCTTTGTGAACTTTCTTCATTCTTCCCAACACTCCTGTCTTCCGTCCCACAGAACTGTCAGCGGAACACAACAGGGGAACACTGTGAAAAATGTCTGGATGGCTATATTGGAGACTCCATCAGAGGCGCACCTCGATTCTGCCAGCCATGCCCCTGTCCTTTGCCCCACCTGGCCAAGTAAGTCCTAAAGGAAGACAGTCTCTCCAAATGACTACTCTCGCAAATGTTTTCTAGCTCTATGCACAGTTCTGGGGTTTGTCACAGGCAAAACTGAATGCTTTAAGTTGAGAAAAGTGTAAGAAAGTGCTCTGTCTACATACACTTTGGGGGTAGGGTTTAAGCACTTAGAGGTACAATTGTTTCCAAAATATTAGTGTAGATTGTAAAGTCAATGACATCACCTTAGTGTCCCAACCAATGCCAATCTCACCCTTTCCTAGCCTTCCTTCAATCTACACAACCTACACAAGTAATACCAACAGACATGCAGTGTTTTCAAAAGCATTTCCCCTCTGACTGTCCCACAGTAGCTGTTTCCCCTCGTGAAACAATCAAATATGCTTTCCAACCAAAATTAGAACACAGACGTACAAAAAAAAGGATGCTGAGAACCAATCAGTAACTCCCAGCTACGTCGTGACTACAGGTGGAGCTACAGAGAATAATCATATATCCGTTGGGCAGAAATGAAAATAATGCATTTTAAGTACATGGTAAGGAAGAAATCTAGTAAGAGTGAATGGCAGCACGGACGGGCTAAGAACGTGGCACAGTGGTAGAGCACTTGCCTGACACACATGAGCCGCTGGACTTCATCCATAGCACTGAAAAATAAAAGCATAGAATTAAAATAGTATGGCAGACTTGGTTTTCCAAATACTAAGCAGCTCTCCAGTTCTCTAGCACCAATGAGGTGTCCTACAATCAATTCAGTTCTGAATGAAAGTACCTAAAGGTATCACAGTCCCTCGGGTAAGGGTTCGGTCCTGGCCTGGCCCCATTACAGATGCCAGTCAAAGAGAATGAATTCCCAGGCTACTCACACTTCTGGCCATTTGGGGTTCCCTCAAGCACTCTTACATTTAATTATTCGTTGCAATTATTCACAAAACTCAAAATGCTGTTATATTTATGACAACCAGGGTTTTTTTTTTTAATGGTACAATTTAGGAAAAGCCAAATGAAGTAACCTATAAGGAAATATATAGAAAGAAATAATGTATAAAAAGGTATATATAATGTAGAGGAGAAAATATAGGGGAACAAAGGAGGAGGTTCAGAACCCCTATTCTCAGCGAGTCCACATGTAAAGAACCTGGATGCTCCCACAAGCCTCCCTGCTCCAGGTTTCTCTTCCAGGTCATTGGTCACTGAGCCCAGAGGTTGGAGGTGGGGGGATTTGAAAATTCTAGCCCTCTATCTACATGGATGTTTCTAGTGTCCACTCTCACACTGACTCCATTAAAGGGTCATTAAGTCTCCTCATTAGCATACTCAAATATAGTGACGAGGCTTTTTATAAACCAAGAAATAGAAGTCTTTTCACTTGACAACGTCAAGAGATACAGAAGCTCTTTGCTAAAAATAGGAGGTCAGAGATTAAATGTGCTTTAAATACGCCATAAGTAAACAGAATCACCAACCTACCTTCATATTTCTGTCTTGACACATAGGACCTGTGTGGTCTCAGACTGGTTACCTTGTCTCTGTGCACCGTTCTCTGTGAGATTTAGGGCTTCTGTTAGACTAGCTTCAAATTTTGGTTCCATCCCTTGGGTCTTTTGCCTGCTTTGAACTCAGCTTTTTTCCTTAGTAAGTAAATTAAAGTAAGGCGTGAAGACCCACAATAGGGCTGTGAGACAGTGCATGGTGACGCATGCAGGCCATGTGGGCAGGTGCCTCGAACACAGGAGAAAGGTGACGTAGATATGGTTTTGCTAAACATAGAGCATAGGAACTTTTCTACAACTCTGTGCCAGACACTCTTACACTTATAGGCAGTATTTATACAAGTGATAGTAATTGCAGAAAGTAAATTAAATGAATTACTTTCGAGAGTCCAAGTAGTGGGGCTGAGAAGACAGCTCAGTAGATAAAGTACTCGCCATGTATTTATGAGGACCAGGATTTGGATTCACAGAACTAGTATAAATGCTAGGCAGGTGTGGCACCTTGCCTTTAACCACAGCATTTAGAAGATCACCAGAGCAACCTGGTTAGGTCAACTAGCTGAATCATTGAGTTCTGAGTTCCAGTGAGAGACTCTGCCTTGAGACATAAGCTGGAGAAAATTTGAGAACAATCCTGAGCACATTTCACATCAACCTCTCATCTATACACACACACACACACACACACACACACACACACGTATACACACATACACACACACATACAGAGAAATGCACAAGTAAACACACACACACACACATACACACATATACATACACACACACATACACATATACATACACATATACATACACACATACACACACACACACACACACACACACACAGAAATGCACAACATACACAAACACACATATACACATATGCACACACCAAAAAGGGCCCCAAAATCTGCCCCCTCCCTATACACCCTGGTAAAGTGAAAAAAAAAAAATGGCAATCAGACTTGCCCCTTGTCTTCCCTAGTCACTCGAGGCATCAACTGTAATCAAATCTTCCAGAATGCCTGCTAGCCAGCAACAGTCAGATCCTCTACAGTTGAATCTTTCAGAAGCCATTAAAGTGCTTCGGACTTAGTGATCTGCCATGTCCGACAGTATTAGTAATGTGTGCAAGATGAACGGTCCTAAGAGGAGAGTGGAGAGCACAGACATTAGCATTCTGTCATTTTCACTCAGGAATGTCCTGATTTATGAGCTTTTGGCCTTGTCAGGGTGTAGTCTTTAAATGCTCATTAAAATTCTGTTCTCAAGCATCCATCCTAACCACAGCTGACGAGACTTTTACCACACGTAAGATTTACCGCACTTAAATATATTACCTCAAAGTTCCTAACAACAAGCCTCACTCATTCAACAATATAAAGATCATACACCATTATCTCTGCTTAGAAAAGGAGGCAGAAGCTCTGAGCTGAGACAGCTTCCTTAGACAGTAACAGGAATTAAGAGAGCAATCTTAAACGGTTCCTCTTATTCACATCTTCAGGCTTCTGTGTTTCCGCTCCACTCACACGGCAGGTCTTCCTCATCTCAATTATCTGACGTTAATGTCTTAAGATATCAAACCTTTAAAATATTGTTCCCTGCAGACTGAGGACCGTTGTCTACATGAAAACAAGCAAAATACCTCTTAGGCACTCACCGTGTGCCAATATGAAACTGGTATTTCTTGCCAGTGGTGTATCCACCCAACAGCTGAAAGCCATATTTCACTAGGTCAAAAGTACAGCAGATTTTACATGCCTACAGCAAACGGCCCTTTCTCTTTTGAGACTGATTGTCCAGTATTTTAGTTCAGCAAGAAATACTGCTTCTGGCTGTTAGCCCCTTCTGATAAAAGCAGCAGAAACTGATGGCTGGGTAATAAGTTTCTGGCCCTCAGCTCAGAAGCAGTTTCCAAAGACATCAAGAGACCACACATCTAGGATCCAAAGCAGCAGCTGAAGGCCCTCAGGAATACATTCCCAAGTTAGAAGCATGTTCACATACACAGAACTTAAGATCTTCTCTGTGGTACAAGACCTGACACAATAAAATCTGCAGAAAATAAAAACAAACACCAAATTACACTATCTGTGAGTAAGCAACATTTTGTGGGGTGGGAAAAGTGGACTTGAGAGGCCTCTGAGATACTGACACGTTCCTCTGTAGTGGCGATGGCTTTATTGTTGAGGAAAACTGGCTTCACAGGGGCTATTTTTTTTTTTTTTGTGACAAGACTGACAAGATTTAGCTGGATCCCCAAAAGGTCTAACCTTGGTCTGCTTTTAGTATTGATTTAACTAATGAACTATCTCAAGCATTAATCAGATGTATTACAAAAAGTCAAGTGTCCCACTGTCATCTGCAGTTTTTAAAAACTATTCATATTGCTACTTTCCATTTTAAAAAAAACTAATAAGTATCTGTCCAAACCAAGTAGGGATCAGACAACTTCCCAGACGTGCACCTAGTTTGGAATCTGAAATATACTGGAAAGATCTATGGGTTGAGTTGTCAACCTAGGGCTTGGGTTTTCCAGTTACCAACAATACATCAGAAAACAAACGGAGAGGGGGAAGAAAACTAACTTAGTGCTTAATAGTGCTTGCTGCTCTTGCAAAAGGACTAGTATTCTGTTCCCAACGCCCAGACACCCATAGCTGCCTGTGACTCCAGCTGTAAGAGATGGACACCCTCTCCAGGCCCCCCAGGCTCACAAGCACACAGACACACAGACACACAGACACACACAAACACACACACACACACACACACAAACTAAAGTAAAAGTAAATACTATTTTTAAGCAAGGAGGTAATGCTTGAGACATGGAAGCAAACAGATTTTTTTTTAATTTCTATTTCTCCCTAAACCTTAGGGTTTTCCAGGAGCAAATCCACCTTCCCGCTTGCAGAGGGTACCAAAGAAGTCAGAGAGGACTGAGGGCGGCATCAGGTTTTCATTTTCACATCCAGTTCAATGGATGTGAACTCCACAATTAGGGAGTTCCTTAATTTTAAAGCACAAACAATTAATGCTTGTAAAAACAAAACTGAACATCCACGATTGGTACCACATTGCCTCAGAGCCTGCACCACGGAAATCAATCAACGGCCCTGATGTGGTTCCCAAGGCCATTTGCATAGAGTCCACTTGTTTATTCTAGGGCTGACCAGATATCCTCCGCATCTACCAGCAGCTATGCTAATCGCTCCACTTAAGGAAAATGAGATCTGTTTGAAACCACAGGACATCAAATAAACACACAAGACTCCAGACACCCCAGGCAGAGCTGTAGGCAGGCTGGATGGAACACCTTCAGAGAAAGACACACACAAGCATTTGTTCTTTTTCTGGATGCAACGGGCAAGACCTCTCTCTAGGTCAGCTAAGGAATACGATCAGACAGAGAAAAGGGTAGAATGCCAAGGGAATGCAATGTCATCGGAGTGTTTTCACCAAACTACTGAGAAAATAAATCGTGAATTTTGTCTTTGAATGAGGAGCATACACTGCTTTCATCCCAATTTATAACCACCTTTGAACAAGGCATGAATACCCATTTGCTTTTTCTCAGTCATCATTAGGGTAAAATCGCTGACACACACAGGAACCTGAAAGCAGAGGTCACACTCTGATGGCAGAGTACACGAGCCAAACTGAATGCAAAAGTCACACACTAAAGTCAAACCCACTTGTCACATGACTTGTGTCTCACTGTGAAATTTTCCATACTCGAAAGAGTGACTCTCCATTTCTTCTGTCCCAGTAAATTAGGATAGCGATTTATTCTGCTGGACCGAGATATATATATATATATATATTTTGGTTTTAGTTTTTTGAGACAGGGTTTCTCTGTGTAGCCCTGGCTGTCCTGGAACTCACTCAGTAGACCAGGCTGGCCTCGAACTCAGAAATCCACCTGTCTCTGCCTCCCAAGTGCTGGGATTAAAGACATGCACCACCACCACCCGGCTCCGATATTTTTTTTTATTACTTTTCTGCTTTACATCTTGATTTTTTTGTTGTTTTTACTAACTTAAGAAAAAAAAAGAAAGAAGAACAGGGGAAAAGAATAAGAAAAGAGGAATCCGAAGGGAGATAGATGATGTAGGTAGATACAGATAAATAGTTGTAGATATGCATATCCTTAGTATGGACCCTATTTCTTTCTTGAGGACTTAAACAAGCTCTTTGATCTACTTTGACCTTCTGACCCTTAGTCCTGAGACTTAAAGTACACAGAGAAAATGGTTAAGCCTCTGTGGATGATATCATTTAGGACTCCTGATCTTTAAGAACAGAGGTTAAGTGTAGAAAAACTAGACAGAAACTTCTAACATTACACAGATAGTACTGGGAATATAAGAGAACTTTATGAGTCTAAAGTTACCAGTAAATCTCCTATTTCTAGTTTTTGCGCATATATTTTAAATTTGCATTTGAAAGGTAAATATCGTATACACATTTGAATAAATACATATTTGAATATATATGTATATTTGAATATATATTATATATTTAAATATTTATATAGTTGAACAGAAGTTATTATATATTTGAATGTATATTTTATATATACATACATGCATATATATAAATATAGATATATACTATATTATATGTATATATACATATATATAAAACTTGCTACCTTAGAAATTCCCACACCTTTAAGCAAAACTAGTAAACCACCTCTATACAGAGACACATAATGGTATACCTGGGAGACAGCCCCACATGGAGTAAGGTTTTCAGTCCAGGCTTGCTGGTCCAGTCTCCCCTGAAAGGTAAGAATTTAATCATACCGCCGTCCATCACTGGAGAACAGCCAGGTAGCAGTGATCTAATCCAAACTTCAGCCAGCCTCTTTCTCCAGCATCACAGACCAGTGACCATGAGATGTCTTCTAACGTGTGTCACAATTTTAGCTTTGCAGAATCCTGCTACAGGAAAAACGGAGCTGTACGGTGCATTTGTAAAGAAAACTATGCTGGGCCTAACTGTGAAAGGTAAAGAGAAAAAAAAATTCTTTATCTTTTTCCTGTGGGGCTATAGGAAGTTTTCTGTGCGTGTGCATGTGCGCGCGTGCGTGCGTGCGTGCGTGCGTGCGTGCGTGCGTGCGTGCGTGCGTATCAGCTCTGTTGTGTTTCTCTTCAAAAAGTTTTGAGGTTGATGCACAAATTGAGGGTGGAAAAAAACATTTTAGAACCCCGAGGAGGGTGTTGTCCTCACACCCAGAGTCCCAGTTCAGCAACGATAGTCCAGACCAGGGTTATATCTCGAGATAAATTGATGAGGGGGTGGGGGGTGGGGGTAGAAAGAAATGAATCTGTGTGTGTCCTGGGAAGATTCTCTAGATGACTCTGGTAACAGTCTCTGCTCTCTTCAACACTACAAACCTGTGCTATAATTAATGTCTCTCCAAACAGTGAGACTTTCTGAATAAATAGAAAGTGGCTCCTCTCTCTTGAATTCTCTATTGCTCATAGAATGAGAAGTGGACAAAGAACTAACTGGTTATTTAATTCACTCATTATTCCTTTTCTTACAAAATAAAATCCACGAGCTTCGGTGTTCTGAATCTCTGTTGGGTGCTTACACAAAATATTCTTTTTAGTTCCTCTGTGGTTTGAAGAAAGACCTCAGGAGCTAAGCATAGGAGGCTTCCCCCTGGATGATTTCCTAGGAAGATATTTGCCATCCATTCCATCTGTCAGCTGCTCACAGTTCTCTCAGATGAAATACCTTTAACTAAAAGAATCTCACACAGAGGTCTTCATAACAGAGATACTGTGAACACTGGCCTCACCATTGGGCTCAGGCAACCTCATGATGTTGTAATTCCATAAAGACAGGGAGGGAAGGGCCAGGGGTACAGGCCAAACATTCAGTCTAGCAAGATAACCACAGGCTTCTCACCTCATGGAATACGTACGCAGGGCAACTCCTCAGTGGGACTCACAAACTCAGCCTGTGGCTTAAGATATAAATCCTTAATTACAAGCTGTCTGTCTTCTAAGAAACCACCTTGCATCTCTCAGAGTGTAGTTCTGAAACTCAAAAACAGCCACAGCCTGTGGAGAAAAAAAAATCTCTATGTTGCTATACTAACTTTTAAAGTTACAGGATGTAGATAATTCTTGTACCTGGTGAATGGACGTTTCCTTTCGATTACTGTTACAGGAGGGGAACTAGGAGCTGAAAACCCACAGGATTATTATTCTATAGGAGGACTAGCCAAGGAGATCGCATGAGGTGATTAATTAATATTTGCGACACAATTATTGCATGCCTCTTTATTGGAGACAGAAATACGAGGCTCCGTAGATCTGAGATGATGGTGTGCCAGGCCAAGGCCGGGGTTTTGTCTCGTGTGTCTGAAGTTAAATACTGTAGTTTGATTAGGACAAAGCGTATTGCTAATGGATCTCTCCAGTGTCTGCCAGGAGGAGTTAATGGCCCTGCTGATCAAATGCCAGACTGGTACCCATAAGGCTTCTGTGGGAAAACAGGGCTCCCACCCTGACACAGGGCAGCATGCCCACTACAGACATGTGATTGCAGATACATAATTACCCTGCACACATCAGAAGCTCGTGGGATCCGCCATTACCCAGTAAGCCAGGGTCTCATATGTTTGTCCTGCCCCTGAAAATTTATGCTGCAGAAAGAACTCCAGCTGTGCATTATACAGTAGAGGGATTCTAAGCAGTATGCCACTGTGATATTCTCGCAGCCACATTTACTGCCGCACTGTTCACAGCAAGCAAGATATGGAACAAGGCGAGAGCTCTATCATTGGAGAAGTAGATAAGAAAGTGTACATATATGCAACAGAATTTTATTCAGGTCTTAAGCATAACTAAATTTTGACATTTGTAGGGGAGAATGGATAGAACAGGATAGAGGCAATTATGTTTAGCAAACTGAGCCAGATTCTAAAAGACGGGCTTTCACATGTTTTTCTCAGAACGTAGACTTAAATGGGCATGCATGGGTGCGAGTGTGTGTGACATGAAAATAGAAAGGTAATTAAGAAGAGGGAAAGAAAAAGCATAAGGCAGGTGTAGGAGAAAAACTAGTGATATATATACTACATGAAAACAGAAGGCAGGACCATTTGGGGAAGAAAGGAGACCAGGAGAAAGGGGAGAAGGCAGATGGAGGAGGACACTGGAGGGGCAGATTTTTTTTAAGTATAATTGTGTGTGTGTGTGTGTGTGTGTGTGTGTGTGTGTGTGTGTGTGTGTAAGAAAGAGAGAGAGAGAGAGAGAGAGAGAGAATGCCATCACAAACCCATTACTTCTCATACTAAAAATTAATTTAAAATAAAATACACAAAAATTTAAACTTTAAGACTAGAAAGAGTGCTAGTTTCAGAAGCAGAAGGTGGGTGTTAAAGAGATCCATCGTCGTTGGGCTGTGTCCTGACCACTCTGTGATGCTCTGGGGAAGTTATTTGACTTCTCTCAGTGTTGACTCTCACTCCCACACAATGGGGGAAATTTTGGCAAGCACCTACCTCATACACTGGCAGTGAGATAACCCTGCCAGGGATGAGGACAGCCCCTGGTATGTCTCAATTGCTCAGTGACAGGCAGACGGTAGCAAGCGAGCCATTGTAACTACTGACTCAGGTCCCTCACTGGCATCATGTGTGCCTGGGATGAGGCTCATCATTCTGAGTCCCTTTCCTTAGACATTGTGAGGACATTAGTGTCACTCCCACTCACCTCTTACATCCTCCCTGCCTTACGTTCATCATCGGTCAGCCCTGAAACCACTCTGAGAGGAGGTCACATTTTGTCATTATGCTGATGAGGAGACTGTGCCAAGGGACTTGTCTGAAGCCACATTACTCCTGGAGGCAGGTAGGGACTCAGGATTTGAACACTTGGGGTAAACACATTTAAGTCATTGTTACGTCTTTGCACTGGTTTTCCCAAATGCCCTCCTGTTTAAGACAATCATTTAAACAAACCCCTGAGATGCAGTGGAGACATACTAACCTCTTAGATCCTTCTAAAATGCTCTACCTTCACCATCCACCGAGGGACTAAAAGAAAGCTTCCCTTCCAGAATCTACCACCTGCATGGACAGGGTCAGCATAGGAAACTCTCTCAGCTCTGTCTGCTCTTTCCTATCCTCCCCAACTCTCCCCCTCTACCTAGAGAGAACATGTACCTCAAAACTTGGTTTCACAGTACAAGGTGGGGGGTTCTGGTATGAGTTCATCTAAGATGCTGTCTCTTGTCATTAAGGAACATGAAGCCTAGGGGAGGAGACACCAGAAAACTACTCACAGAAAGCAGTAAACACAGTAAGGGCTAAAATCCACAGGTGCAGGTATATACATACATTTGTAGTCCAACATACCTGAGTCAGGAGGATTGAGCCCAGTTCAGAACCAGCCAGGGCAACAAAGTGAGACTCTGTGTCACAATCCTAAATCACATCCCACTGCAGGCCTGATACTACACCAAGACATCATCCGTTACCTTGGATTTGAATCATTTGAATTCATCACCCATCATTTGAATCTTACTGCTTGTTGTTTTATAAACATTATTTGTTATTTTGTATGTATGAAAGCTTGCCTGCATATATGTATATGCCTGAGGAGACCAGACACGCATATCAGATCCCTGGGAAGTGGAGTTGATGTGAGCTAAGATGTGGGTGCTACGATTAAAACCCC
>JANHMN010000019.1:16279823-16330391 GCA_030674055.1 Rhabdomys pumilio | reverse complement strand
GTGTGTGTGTGTGTGTGTGTGTGTGTGTGTGTGTGTGTGTGTACACCACATATATGTATCTGCATATGGAGGCCAGAGGTGACTGAAGTTGGATTTTGTTAATTCAACTACACTAGCTGGCCAGTGAGCTCGAAGACTCTACTCATGTCCATCTCCCCAGTCCTGGGATCACATGCATGTGCCACCATGCAGGCTTTAATCTATGTGCATACTGAAAATTAAACCCAGGCCTCCTGTTTGCTCAGCAAGCACTTTACCACCTGAACCATCTCCAGATCGATCCCCGTTGGTTGTCAGAAGACAACCTATAGTGATCACATGGAATGGAATCAACAAAGCAAAAGAAGAGATTGGCATCTGGCCTCCATGAGCCAAGCACGGCTTGTTCCCCCAAGACCTCAAGATTCCCAGATGCGCACTGAACTGGATCTGAATCCAATCTCAACGAACTTACAAGTCTAATATTTTCTGTTTGGGGAACTGCAGCAAAGGATAGAAATTCAATCCAGTCACATTCTCCATAGATGAATAATTTATGCTGGCTGGGAGACCAAAGGCCATAGAAATCTGAGGCACAAAGACATGAGGAAATATGAATAACAAAGCTCTTTGGACATTTCCTCTCAGGGTGTTTCTTTGTGGAGTGTGTAGAACGTGCATTCATCCTCATCCTTTTCATAGGCTTGTAGAGAGCATTATATTATGTTTAATTCATTTCCTGTTCTTTCAGAACAGGAGCCATGTGTTTTTCCTCTTCCTGTCTCCCCCTATGCATAACATAAAATGGACGTGAATTGTCCCTCTGTTGGGTGAATTTATTCATTCATAACAGCGGCAGTGTGGTGCGATGTGCAGCAAGGGAAAGAACACGGGGTTGGAAGGTCTGGGCCTTCAACTGTGACCTCCCCTGTGATCCAGGAAAACTGGAGTAGCCTCTGGGCCTCAGAATGCTGGATGTGAGAGGTCTTTCTTCCAGCTGTCAGTGGAAACCAAAGGATCAGCACAGAAGCTCTGAGATGCTGTCTCAGATACACAAAGGCTATAGACTGACACATACCAACAGTTCAGCTCCACAGAACAGACAGACAGACAGCAGAAAGGGGCTGAGAGGCCACGCACCATGTGCTGACCCATGGTGTGATCAGAGGATCCTGGAGTTACATATGATTCGTTTGCACTCATTGATCATTTTCCCGAAGGTTCTGAATCATGCTTCTCTAACCTCAAAGGGGAAGCTTTGTCTAATGCGGAATCTTATCATCACTTACCTGATGGTTTGATCTCTTTGGAAATGTCTCCCTTATTGTCCACTCCACTTATATCTTGGAAGTATAAGCCCCCCAAAACCTTTCCTCCACAAGTTGCTTTTAGTCATGGTGTTTCATCATAGCAAAAGTAACCCTAACTAAGACAGCTCCCAAGGAATTACTCCCAGTTCAGTCACTTTAGGCCATTCAGTACTGATTTAGTTCCCTGAACAATTCATTATGGCAGGGCAGGTTATGATTTGAGTCAAAGTAGAGGTACCACTAACGTTTTGACCAGGCTATTATCCAGCTGCATCCCATTGATGCGTCTCATTCCTGGACATGTAGCAAATGTTATAGGGCATGTGGGACCGTGCTACCAGGCTGGCATAAATAACAACTGATAAGACTGAATGGGCTCAAACCTGAGGAATCTCAGAGATTTGATGGCAGCACTGGAGCTATCCTCTTCCAGCTCTAAGACATGAAACCATGACACACCACTGAGAGGACCACGGGCACTCAGTCACACAGCATAACACCCAGAGTTCTTCTCCATGCTAGTGAGGTATCTAGAGAGCCTTGAGCCTTCAGCCAATGAGCTTCCCTTCCTGGGTACTCCTTCCCCCAAGAGGTATAGAATCCCAGGTTCACCCTGAATAAGTCGTATGCATTCACATCCACCATCAAATAAAGCAGTATGAACAAGCAAGAATTGTCTCAGAGAGCTGCTTCACGAATGACTACCACAGGAAAGACCTTCTCCTTAAAGACCCTCGTCTAAATCACCCAAAGAAGGCTTTCTCTTCTCCAGCCCCTCCCATACTCTCAGAACTTGCTCCTACCCAGGCCGGATTCTGTTGGTCCTGGGCTCCAAATTCCCCTTTCGTGCAGGAGCATAGACATCCTGAGGGACAATATAAACAGCAGCCATTTCTGACTTCCCCTCCCAACTTCCCCTCCCCGTGATACACCTGCAGCACCTGAAACCACTGTAGACTCCAGTTTCAGACTTTGTCCTGCCTCCTCCCTACGAGATGGCAAAATGTGACTCCACCCATCACATGCCAGCCATGCCCTCACACTAATTTCATCAAGACACTCCTGCATCTGCAACCTGAATAGTCTACAACACATTGAGACACCATGGTTCCTTAAAAAACAAAAGAACTGTAAAGGTGGGGACATAATGCCTATAATCTTAGTAGTTGGCAAACTGAGGCATAATAATGAATTATGAGAATTATGAGTTCAGGACCAGCCTTGGCTGTATAGGGACACATAAAATCAAAATAAATATGCAAATAAATAACAGAATGATTTTTTAGAAGTCTGGTCATGTTAATAAAATAGGAGAATGGAAATAAATTCCAGGTGGGCATCTATAAACATTCACTATGTATTTCTTTTATGTGGGAAAGATTTTTTTTTTGAACAATGAAATAACTATGGATGCCAAGAAATCTGACATGTTTAACACCTTTCAGATGTGCTCCTGGTTACTATGGAAACCCCTTACTCATTGGAAGCACCTGTAAGAAATGTGACTGCAGTGGAAATTCGGATCCCAACCTGATCTTTGAAGACTGTGATGAAATCACTGGCCAGTGTAGGAACTGCTTACGAAATACCACCGGATTCAAGTGCGAACGCTGTGCTCCTGGCTACTATGGGGATGCCAGGACCGCCAAGAACTGCGCAGGTACAGATTCCAAACCCTCAGCCAGCATAGCTCTCCATTGGGACTGATTTAGATGAAGAATTTCTGTGGAGGAAATATCGTCAGTGTCCTCCTGACATCTCTGTAGAACGACAGCATCAAAATGTGCCCAAGTTAGACATTCTCATAGAGGCTTCCTGAATCTTAGCTTGTGGGTGGATACACACAAGAGACATCAGCAGAGTGATTTCTGTCTTATTCGATTCATTTCTGGGATTTTGATTGACGGGAAAGTGGTATCTGATGTGGCTCAAGTGAGTTATTTCGTGCTGGAAGCTGTCTCCTCAGTTATGCTTAACAAAATTAGCATTCCAGTTAAGTAATTCTGCAAAGCACGAACACACACACACACACACACACACACACACACACACACGGCCCTCTACGTTTCCCCAGACCGTCAGTCAGTCAGCCACTGAGTGTAAAAAATCTAATGGCTTAGATTTCAGTTCGATTACAGTGTGCACTTCTCCCATACGTTTGCTGCACAGAACAAAGCTCTTCTTCAGAAGGGAAGTTAATCTGCTCTCATTCCAGAGGAAGGAGGCTGAAGCCCAGTGCTTCTTCTCCCTGGTTGACTATTAGGAAGGACAGGGAGAAGGGGGCCTTGTGCACTTACAGCGTGCATTCTAGAAAGTTCCAGTTGAAGGAATCACTTGAAAGACTTACAAAGGGAAGAGTTTAAGATTGAGGAGAATGCGCACATGACCTGGACCTGGGAACAGTGAAAATAAGCATACCTGTGGAAAGGAAACACTTCCAGAGCCACAAGCCTTAAAAACAACAGGCAGAAGGAAGACTGTCCAGTCAGTCAGGCTGGGGGTCGAAGGCCATAGAAGTCCTGTGAGAAAAAAATAAAGCCTTAGAAATTGGCGCCATGCCGGGCAGTGGCGACGCACGCCTTTAATCCCAGTACTTGGGAGGCAGAGGCAGGCAGATTTCTGAGTTTGAGGCCAGCCTGGTCTACAGAGTGAGTTCCAGGACAGCCAGGGCTACACAGAGAAACCCTGTCTCAAAAAAACAAAACAAGACAAGACAAACAAACAAACAAACAAAAAACCAGAAAGAAAGAAACCGGCGCTATTATTCTCAAAGCACTTACTAAGCCTATATTTAAATAACAACAGTGATGCAGATCCCACTTACAGGACAGTGTGCCGGAAGCTGTAGAGCTTGCAGACTCGGTTAATAAGTCTGCAGTGTAGGGAACACTGCATGGCTCACGTGTTAGAGGAGATTCACTGCTCTGTTGGAGCACTGCATGGCCAGCTAGCAGTGAGCCTAGGAATTCTTCTTCTTAAAATGTAGCAAATTTACTTCCACACAAAAACTCAGAGGGGGTGGGGAGTGTAACTCCAGTAAACCACACAGTTGGGTCAGTCTCCATCCTCGACAGCTCCCCACCCCCAAGCCCCTTGGGTTAAAAGAATAAATAAAAGGACTAGCAAAAAATGAAAAGCCAGCTGAGATTGGATTTTGTTTTGTCAAAAAGCATTATGGAAAACTGTCAGTGGGTGAAAGCCTTTTAAATTCATTTAAATGTGTTCCCAATTCTTTCCCTGGATTATTCCAGAGTATACATTCCCCAGATGACTCTCACTTGGAGTTTGGAGTCAGTCTCGCCAGGGGTCAAAGCTTAGGAGCCAAGAATTGCTCCCCGACCTCCTCAGTCTCCCGCTCTTCCCACGCACCTGGCTGGGACCAACGCTGCTGTGGAGACTCTGTGAGGAAAGACAAGCTTTCGATTTCAAGTCTCCTTTTGTGTTTCTTTGTGAAAATTCCCTGGGTCCTTTGGGACTGAAGCATCTGTTGAGTTAGGATAGAATTCTAAAGAGTTGGGAAAAGAATCCTAGGAAATCGAGATACAGTTTTGTTTTGGGTCATTTTTTTTAACATCTCTCTTACCTGCATTGAACTGGGTAAAGGACATTATCTTGATATCATAGACTCCTTACTCTTCAGCATGAATATAATCAATCAATCCCCATCGCAGGACTACACACCGATAGCCAGTATTTATGGAATCCATGGAAACTGTTTTAGGCAGTTACAAGATGACTTCTGTTTCTGTTCCCACAGTGTGCAACTGTGGGGGTGGCCCATGTGACAGCGTAACTGGAGAGTGCTTGGTAGAAGGATTTGAACTCCCTACAGGTAAGAACTGCCCAACTATAAGGAAAAGTAACAGGACCTTAATGACTAACCCACTTCCTCTAATATGCTATAGGTGTTGTAACCCATTTGTAGTTTAAAAAAATCGAAAATATGGAAAAGAACATATTCCCACAAGATATCCTCTGACCTCCACATGCACACTGAGGCACGCACACGCGTGCACCACACACAAGCACACACACACTCACACACACACACACACACACACAAAAATAAGTAATAAATATATTTTAAAACTGTAAAGATGGACGTGACACCACTTTCCCTGAAAGTGCTTCACTCTCACCTCTGGTTTAGCCTCTGGTATTCGCTCCAGGGTAATGGACCCTGTACAAAGGTCCCCGGTGGTCTCGATCTCATTAGCAGTGAGGCAGTTTTTGCTGGCATCACTCTGAGACTTTAGACATCTTACGTCATGCTCAGCTTCATGCTCTCAGGATAGAGCCCTTTCTGCATTGGCTGACTGGTGCTTCCCGGTTGTAGAAACCGAAAGACCAGGAGGCTTAAGCAGCTTTTCCCAACTCACCCAGAAGGTTGACCAGAAGTAAACTGACAAGGAGTTGCACAGTAGAGCTGCCTTCTCTTTTGCCTAAATTGTTCTGTCACTCACGAGCAACGAAGCTTTTGTCTCAAAGTCTATTTGAACATTATTCACCCCTTCCTTCAAACAAGTCCTTGTGGGCAAGAGATTATAAAACTGCTATTTTATCTCATCTTAGAAGATGCCTGAGGTGTGAGACACGGCAGGGCAAAGTCTGCAGTTATCAACGGCACTATCCTTGACCAGCCCCACTAAAGGCAGCCTGATGCCTACATAACCCTAAACAGTTTCTTCAACAGCCTGCAGTGTATTCTGGGGACTCATTTTCCAAGGGAGCTTATAGGTAGTGCTATGTTAATAACAAATTAACATGCGTTAACCCTTTGGTGTCCATCAGCTCTGCAGAAAACAGCAGAGCCTATGGGAAGGAGCTTGGGAACCGGCAAGGTGCAGAGAGGTCAGGATAGGGTTCAAGGCTTGGTGTGTGTTCTTTCTGATTGTGTCCGTGGAGGTCAGCTGGGTCCTGGGTGAGGCTCACAGTGTGAAAGATAACAAGTGAGGAGAAGCTGGGGCTTGTCTCTTGAGCATGCCCAGGTTTAGTCTCAGCTTTGGCACCTACCTCAGAGACCAAGTCATGACATTAGCCAACAATTGTATCCTACAGACCTGCTCTGAGGACTTGTTCATCTAGATGGGGGAGGGTGAATGTGAAGAGAAGTCAGACCCTCCCTGGGGGAGGCAAAGGCAAGTGCAGTATTCCTGGACTGACTGAGGAAAGCTGATGAGAAAAGGATGATGCTTGGCCACCAGCCTGCTCTACCAGCTGCCACCAAGCAAAGACGGAAAGCTGACATGAATGAAATCTTGGGGAACGGAGGGGTGACTAATAGAAGTGGGAAGGGCTTCTTCTCCACCCATCCCACGATAGTCCTTTGTGTCAGCAATTAGTGTTCTTATTAACCTGCTGTCCCAGTGCCTGGTTCTCATTATGTTTTAAGTAGGATTCCTGCTCGATGTCTGGCTTGGTTTGTAAAGACTGGTTCTACATGGCCATATCAATTCCTTGGGAAACAAAACTAAACATGATATTAGCCAAGGGGCGGGGGTCCACATTAAAGCCATATGTTTCCAGGCTGCCTTTTGGCTCTGCAGAAATGACATTCCTATTTCATCTCCAGGCTGTGATAAGTGCGTCTGGGACTTGACCGATGACCTGCGATTAGCAGCGCTCTCCATCGAAGAGAGCAAATCGGGGCTGCTGAGCGTGTCCTCGGGCGCTGCGGCACACAGACACGTGACCGACATGAACTCTACCATTCACCTCCTCAAAGTACGCTGAATGTCGCTCTTTCTGTCGGCTCCTTTTGCTGTAGTTTCACAGGCTCCCTCTTAGCAACCTCTGTGACCTGTTGGCATCTGAGCTCCATGGCTACATTATAGATTGTGTAGGTTCAACACAGATATCAAGTTACATGGAGCGTTATGAAAGTTCGCGATAATCATGAGCTAATGCCTCAATCAAAAGCAAACGATTTATGTAAGAG
Organism: Rhabdomys pumilio; assembly: GCA_030674055.1. Classification (NCBI taxonomy): domain Eukaryota; kingdom Metazoa; phylum Chordata; class Mammalia; order Rodentia; family Muridae; genus Rhabdomys; species Rhabdomys pumilio. The sequence goes on along the minus strand of JANHMN010000019.1, from coordinate 16,323,164 downwards.
AGTCCGTGGAAAACAAAATGACTAAAAGATTAATATCTATGTGAGAAGCTTTTATTTTCAAAACGGTGCATTTATTATTCAAGTGCAAGCCTGCCAGGTATACCTTAGTTCAGTTTGCAGGATTTTGAGGCTTCTAACTTTTCCTTCTTACATTTATTGTCTCTTGTCTTTTCCAGTCTCTCAGTCTCTTTGTGAAACACTCACACATGCACACATCCTCAAACACACAAACATATACATACATATGTTTGTTCTCATTCCTCTACCAAACAAAGAAGTTAAAGGCATGCAATGGAAAAAATAAAATAAATAGATAAAAAAATTTTTAAGAAATCTCACCTGTCTAAGCTTTAAAAGACTTTTCTTCCATAATGGACCTCCATCACAACCAACAGATATTTTTATAAACAACACAGATCCATGAAAAGCCACCAGATTTAATACTGGCAACCAGTTTTTTCTTCTCAGTCAAGCTAACATAATGGTTAAGATTGTGTTGTCCACACCCCAGCTCTAGCCACTGCTATGTGAGCTCAGGAAAGTTGATCAACCTCTTTGCTTTTCAGTATCCTCATGTAGAAATGAGGAAGGTATTGGGGGAGCAGGAATATGCAGAACCATTAAAACAGTCCCTGGCATAAGTATCATTATGTCTTGGATGAATTGACTGAAAACGTGTAGTGCAGACTAAAATAAGTGTCCCAAACTGTAGCGATGGGTGGAATCTTAGTGAGAACTGGGAACTGCTTTGCCAAACCCCCTGCATGGACATATAAAAGCATCAGTTCTCAGACTCACCCAGACCCAGGGCAGTAAATATACTCAACCCTTTCAATAAGGCACACCTAATGGACTTAATCCAAAGTAGCCCCAGAACACCAACATTTCCACCAAGCTTCTAAAAAATGCAAAGAAAAGAGGAGGGCAGTAACCAAAAATAAAGAGAATTGATCTCTTTACACCCAGAGGAGGAAAATGTGTTTGTAAAATCGATTGTCTTTGATCCTGATGACTAGATGAGTTTCTCTAAGACCAGATCAGATTGAAATGGGCCAGAGCCCCAGGGCCACCTCCAATTTAACTATAGTGTTTTCAACAATAGAAAAGGGTGCCCTTTCCCTGTAGTTGCGCCTGGCCAGAGGTCACTGAACCATATTAAATGGCAGACTTTCAGTTCCCAGAAGCTGTATACCTCACCCTTAGCAGAATTCTGCAGCAGTCTGTGATCAGTCTATTAAAAACAGAGGTCATGGGGCTGGGGAAATGGCTTAATAGTTAAGAACACTGGCTGTTCTTACAGATAGACCTGGATTCAATTCCTAGCACCCACATGAAGGTTCACAACTGTCTGTAACTCCAGATTCCAGGGACTCTAATGCCTTCTCTGGCCTCCTGGGCATTGCACACACATCGTGCACAAATATGTATGCAGGCAAAACAACCATATACGTACAATAAAATATATTTCAAAAGAAAAGAGAAGTTTCAATCTACCTAAATCTCCTATACTAAAAGTGTCATGTACTCAGTCCCTGGTGTCTGAGACTGGGAAGATGGCTCAGTAGTTTAGTAGTATTCTTCCAAATAACCAGAGTTAAGTTCCTAATACCCATGCTGAGTGGCTTACAATCACCACTAACTCCAGCTGCAGGGAATCCAACACCCTCTTCTGGCCACTGTGAATACTGCACTCATCCACAAATTCACACTAAGATACATACACATATTTAATCTAAAAAACAAATAAAAATGAAATATTTTAACCCTTTTTCCCCCACAGACAAGACTGTCAGAAAGAGAAAATCAATATACCCTAAGAAAGATACAGATAAACAACTCGGAGAACACACTGAGAAGCCTCCTGTCTGATGTGGAAGAACTGGATGAGAAGGTATGTTCTGAGTCTGTGCCTGTTGTATGTCAAACTTCTCAAACACACATGTCTATTCATCCCCGATACCACCAAAGTCCAACTTGGTAAACCAATGAGGTTTTTTAGAGTTACTTACAGGAATATGGGTGAAGAGCAATTTACAGGAACATAAACTACTCTAAATAGTTTATATCACCAAGGCCCACCACAGCATGGTTGACAGCTTACAAAGCTGGAAACCTGAAACAAATTGTATAGTCTGCAAGCTGCTCATTGGGTTGGAGAGGATTCTTTTCAAGTAATTCAGTTGGTCTAAACCTCTTCCAGGCATCTCAGTTGGTTTCTGTTTCTTGCAGGATGTGATCTTGTCTGAGTGTCTTTTTTTGTTTGTTTGTTTGTTTTTTGTTTTTCAAGACAGGGCTTCTCAGTATAGCCCTGGCTGTCCTGGAACTTACTCTATAGACCAAGCTGGCCTTGAACTCAGAAATTCACCTGCCTCTGCCCCCCAAGTGCTGAGATTAAAGGCATGCACCACCACTGCTCTGTCTGAGTGTCTTCTTTGCACCTTTGCTCAATTTACCTAAGAGAGACTCTCACCTTTTATTGTTTACTCTAACAAGGAGGGGCCTGGTGAATCTGGTCTGTTTCAGGAACTTCCTGAATGTATTTGAACTGGTTTTGTTTTGGCTTGGTTTTGTATTGGCATGGTTTGGTTTGATTTTCTTTCCTGTTTACAGAGTTCTCTGTACTGAATGCTTCAATCTAGTAGGAAACTTTTAAACAACAGGGTCCACCTTGAAGAGTACAGTTAGCCTGAGTAAGCTTAGCAAATCACAAGCAATGAGGCTTTTTAACGCCCAGGGAAAGTTCAGTGACCCATGAGTGTCCCCAAAAATGAGGGCCAGATCTACAGTGAAAGTTGATAAAGGGCATCTTCCTGTCTTCCCATTTTAATAGCTTTCCTTGAAAATTTGTGTTTATGAAAATTTCCTAGAAAATTTGAATTTTCTATGCATTTGTTCCGGCTAACATACTTGATATGTGCTGCAACTAGGACAATCATTTAACTGTTTGGATAGCACTATACAGATAAGAGCTATCAAGCATCCAGGAATGTGCCTTATTGCATATAATAAACACTTTAAATGTTAATAAAAAGAAAGAAAGAAATTAGCTGGTAAAAACTTGCCACACAAGCCTACCAACCCGAGTTCAGTCCTTAGAACCCATGTGGAGACAGCTCAACTTTAAAAGTTCTTATTTTAACTCTGTATGCATGACGTGTGTGTGCATGAACACTCACAAATAAAAATAAATTAAAATTTTAGAAAGAAAATCAAAGTTTAGCCATTATATCATTATAATTATATCATTATAAATCAAAATAAACTTCAGATAGATTAAAGGGTCAAGAATAAATTCCAAGTACACAGAAAAATAGAATCAAGCGATTATTAACACCAAGAGGAAATGGCATATAATAAATGTAGTATGAAAATTGGAAAAAATACAGATAATAGATTTGACAAGTTACAATTTCAATTCTCAGAGAAACACTAAATAAATATTTAAATAGGATGACAAAAATACTGTGAGAGAAACATGGCTTACAAAAACTCACACAAGGCTGGAGAGTTGGCTCCATGACTCAGAGCCCTTACTGCTCTTGCAGAGGACTCGGGTGCTATTCTTAGCACCACATGGCAACTACAACTGTCTACAACTCCAGTCTCAGGGGATTTCTGACCTCTGTGGGCACCAGGCAAGTGCATGTGGTACTGACACCCTTCGAACAGTGATTAAAATCATAGTATATGGTCTCAAGCTTGACTTATAGGATCCCTGTCCTATGGGTTCTATATGGTCAAAATCTCACACATTCTATTCATCTCTAGTCACAGGGTTTTGGAGTAGTTTGGGGTTTGAGAGGTATGTTGTTGTTGTTGTTGTTGTTGTTGTTGTTGTTGTTGTATGTTGTTGTTGTTGTTGTTGTATGTTGTTGCTGTTGCTGATGCTGATGCTGATGCTGATGCTGATGCGGATGCTGATGCTGATGCTGATGCTGATGCTGATGCGGATGCTGATGCTGATGCTGCTGTTATTTGCCAACTTCCATATCTAAATCTTCCAATCCCCATTTGGAAATCCCTAGAATATTTTTATGCCATTTACCCCTGGGAATATGCTGAAGGATGCCCATATATCTGTGGTTACAAAGAACCTAGGCTCCAAAGGCTTTTTCTGTTGCCACTGCTGATGAATCCTGCATAGAAAATACCAAAGACCAGGCCAAGGTTCCACTCTCCTGTGCTCCCAAGCCTGTAATGCCCCAGGCAGAAAGAGCATGGTGGCCTACAGGCAGAGGTAGAAACAGCAGCTCCCTCCCAATGTCAGTATTTCGCTTCACTCTCTGGGTCCTAAATGTCTGCAATGGAGGTCATAGTCACAGAGATTAGTTACCTCAGTCTTTCACCTACACAGAGGGTACCTACATATCAGCTCATGCAAAAAAAATATATCATAACAAATATATAGTAAAAATATTAAAAATCCCAGAGTGAGTTTCTACCCACCTTTGACTGTTTGTCCCCAGATTGAAGATACACACAGTCTTTATATTTTTAAATTTTCCTAGGCATCACAATAGCTGGGCAACTGTCTACTCTTCGTGCTGTTAGAATCTACCTTCCTATCCATATCCCAAGTTATTACTATGTTTCATCTGGGCTGCTCTTAGCTCCAATTGGTCAGCCCACATGACCACGTTTTTATGGCTCACCTAACCCTTGGTGGCTCTCCTTTCTCCACTCCTGCATGTTCTTCTCTCCTATGGCAGCTTCCTTCTGCTTCTCCCAAGCCCACCAAACCTTAACCCCACCTATGTCTCTTCTGCCCAGCTATTGGCTGTTATCCCCAATCACAATTAACTGGGGGCAGGGTTATTTTCTGTGCAGACTCTCTGTCTCTGGGGCACCAGTCTTGGGGAACCCAAATTAGCATTAGAATACAAGCAGCATTAGGCCAACCCACTACAGGAAGTATATCAAAAGTGTCTAATCCTTCCAAAAAGACAGGATGGGAAAACCTGTGTTTCTAGTCTAAGGGCATTAAAAGTCCTGCTACTTCACAGTACTGCGGCAGGTGCTAAGAGATTTGAAGTAAACATAGGCCCTGCTCTCAAGGTGCCAGTCTAGCGGGGAGCAGATACATTTTTTTTTAAATGATGTATCATTTAGCAATGGGTCCTGGCACAAGAGAAATTGTAAGTAAGTCTGAGGAACAAACATCAGATGCTCTCATTAGGGAAGGTTGCCTTGAGTGACTAGGAGTTCATGGAGAACTTCCAGGCAGGGGAAATGTGCCATAATGAAAAAGATGTAAAAAGTAGGACATATATTTTCTTGGCACCCAATGAATCTTGACTTTGGCCTTAAAGTTGATTTATGTCTAAGACAATAGGCGAGAATTAACAATCGAAAATATCAACAGCTAGACCATGAAGAACCCTTGCCCAACATACTCAGAGAAGTGTGGCTTTTAAATGTTGAAGCCATTGAAGTGTTTACAACAGCTGATTAGGTTTGCATTTCAGAAGTATTCTCTCTTCTGTAGAGAGGATAGACTAGGTCCAGGAAGACTCTGAGGGTGGGATGCCATGGGAGACTGCCACAGATGTGTGATGGACAGAGACTGGGGAGATGTAAAGGGAGAGAAGCAAGGCTGAAAGGTGGGATAAAATGGGTCACATGACCAATTAGAAGTCATGTGACCAATTGGAAGTCATGTGACCAATTAGAAGTCATGTGGCCAATTAGAAGTCATAGGAGCAAGGAGAGAAGCTCCTTCTGGGTGGAATGGATGAGTAAGATGAAAACTATAGATTGAATTATTATGGACAATTTAAGGATGAGGTTATTTCCTGTAGATGTCCAGAGACAGCTAGAGACTCGAGTCAGCAGCTCAGGCACTAGACGGAGGATACACAGGTATCTGGATGTCATTAAACAGAAGGAAGGGAAGCCCACAGAAGTTGACATCCACCACTCAGGTTTGCAGAAACACACCAATATTCCTACTTTCTCCGTTTACACTTGTTTCCCAGAGCAGTGACTAAAACCTCCTTACTTTCAATTACAAAAGAATTGCAACTTAAACAATAAAATTCATGGTGGTCTTACAAATTGGCTATCATCATTGCTTAATTCAAATAAATATGAGAAAAATTCACCGTTGGGGTGAATACATAATCGATCTAGAAAATAAGTTAGACCTTTAAAAACCCATAAATACTGTATTATATTTAGTGATTTTTCAATTTCCAGGAATAAATGTCCACTTTACATCCTTTCTATGTGTATGTCTATACAGATAAAGATGGATGACTATAGGTCTCTGGCTATCTTTATGTCTAATAGCGCCCTCTGGTGTTCATTAGGTAAAAGTTTTTTATAGGAGTGTCTCTTCACATTTTAAAGTTAAAAATAAGTTTAAAGACAGAGTCATAACAATAGAACATTTCTTTGAAGTATAAGACCAAAGTATGCGTGTATATACATATATATATGTATATATATGTATATGTATGTATATATATGTATATGTATGTATATATATGCATATATATACTATATATGTATATGTATGTGTGTGTATGTATATATATATATATATGTGTATATATATATATATATATATATATATATATATATATATATATATATATATATGCATGCACCACACTTCGTGGAGTCAGCCTCCGAGAAAAACTTCCATTTACTCTGCCAAATCCACCTGAGCCTTGTTATTTGCACACAAGGTCCATCAATGTTGATGGGAAATTCAAACATACATATATATCTGTGTGTGTTCAATTTAGAAAATGAGTCTCACTTTTTTTCTAAATGCAAGAGTTAAATGGGTTCACACGTAAACATTTTAGTGTATTATATATCATATTTATGTTTTAAAAGGAGTGAAGGGTGGTGTGAAGAATGGGATCCATTTTATTTTCTATATCATCTAGTTTTTACATGATTACACTATTTCTTCTTCAGAAAGCATTTGACAAGCCCAGGAGAAGACTGGTGTTGGGGGAATGGGTGTGGTGACTCAGAAGAGACTGTGCATTCAGGGAATGCAGTTTCTTAAGAGTCTAATGTCCATGTTGCCTCTAGCAGTTATCCCAGTGAGTATTATCCTGTAATCTCCTTGGTGATTCAGTTTCAGCAGTGGTTGGAGCACCCAGTAGGAGCATTTCAGGATCTGCCTTCTTTCTTTATCATTTCCTCTTTGACAATGTTTAAGCCTGTCAATCAACACTGTCCAGGTGATCAGCATACATGGCTCGTTTCCTATTCTGGCATCCTGAGATACAGAAACAATTGCAAGGATAAAACACGTGTGATAAGTCGTTGGTTAGGACCAAACCATGACTTACGGCCTTGGTATATTATCTAACTTTAATAGTGTCCTAGGATCCTAAAACTGATTATTCCCTAGTCTTCATGCATGATTCCTAGGACCACTCCGTATGTCATAGAGCTGGCACATGCCAGGAAAGTTCCTTATGTTTGTCAAATGAGTACTGTTTTAGGGTTTTACTGGCACCATGACCAAGGCAAGTCTTATAAAGGACAACCTTTAATTGGAGCTGGCTTACAGATTCAGAGGTTCAGCCTATTATCATAGAGGCAGAAACATGGCGACTTCTGGGCAGGGATTGTACAGGAGGAGCTGAAAGTTCTACATCTTCACCTGAAGGCTGCTAGGAGAAGACTGACTTCCATGGAACTGGGAGGAAGGTCTTAAAGCCCATATCCACAATGACATACCTACTCCAACAGGGCCACACCTTCTAATAGTGCCATTCCCTGGGCCAGGCATATACAAACCATCACGAGTACATTAAATTCACCTACCCTCACAGGTGAGTATACAACATAAGTCTAATGTTGATTTGTATAATTTGTAGAAAGGTCAAGCCTCAAGAAAGGGGACACTGGTTGAGAAGGAAAGCATGGACACAATTAACCAAGCAACTCAGCTTGTCGAGCAGACCCACAACATGAGAGACAAAATCCAAGGTAAATATCTTCTCTTCTGTTTAACTTCCTGTCGAGGAGACACTCAGTGTGTGGGTGACAATTAAAGAACAATTACTGTCAGGGATCGCTGTGTGCAGAAAGCATAGTGTTCAAAGGGCTACAGGTTTTAGCGTCAATACAGCCTTCGTGACAACTCTGCTCGTTGAGATTTCTGAACACCCGTTCCTATGATCATCTCTCCATGTTCAAGAATAAATACACACAATCACTCTTTCTAGGCATTCTACTTACATTTGATGCCACACTCCCTTTCCATTAGAAGACATGTGGTGTCTTTAAAATGAAAGATTTCAGTAGGGGTCACATTTTTTCCAGTTGTTTGCAGCCAAATATGTCTTTGGCATATGAATAAACCATGTCGGGCGTGGTTGTGCACGCCTCTGATCCCAGGTCTTGGGAGATAGAGGCAGGTGGATAACTGTGAGTTGAAGATGACCTTGGTCTGCATATCGAGTTTCGACCTAGTTTTGAGCCACGCTATGAAACCCTGTATCAAAAAATAATAATAATAATAATAATAATAATGTGTAGAGACATGGTGGGGGTAAGGAGAATGAGAGCAAACAAGTCCAGATAGTCTCCGGCTGTTTCTTTGATGCTCTTCCTCGATGGATGACCAGCAGACAATTAACAGCTCAGGCTCTTATTGGGGGCGGGGGCCCAATAAATGGAGTGAGGCCTGTGAGTGATTCCTTGCCCTAAAGCACTGTGGCAGAGGCTACCTACCCTACTGGAGACCTCATTCATCTGAGTTCTGATTTCCACTAAGTACAGGCTGCATCTTGGAGACTGCTTTAACAGTGCAGTGAAAGCTGTCTTCAATTTCCCAACAGAAAAAGACTGCATTTGTTCTAGGATAAGGAGACATTCCTCGGGTTAGAGTCAGCTAAGATCTGCTATTTGTTTCCATGGATCTTTATTATGATGTATATCAAGAGCTAGGTGACAATACCAAATGCATCTCAGGGCACAATGATAGAATCTCACAGTAAGAGATTCACATCTTTCTACTGAGGAGCCAGGAGCGTGTTCTAGGCTCAGGGACACATAAAGCCACAATCGATCCTTTGCCTTGCTTCCTGGACACCTGTAAAGCACAGTGAAAACAAAGGGCATGCGTTTCAGACTTCCCACTGCCTTCCTCCCTAGCACATGTGTTTGCTAAAGCATTGTTCTATTGATTTGTTCAGTGTCACTGAACCTAGAAATATGCCCTCATATCCATCCAATTGAGAACTCAATGCCCTGCTAGGCAGCAAATAACATCCAGACCCTTCTAAGCCCAGACAGAGGAAGTAATTCACCTTTGCTATTTAGCAAACCAGACCTCGGTCGTTAGGTGCTTCTTTTGAAGGGAACTGAACCATCTTACCTGTCCTTTGGTCATGGGAAAGGACAGAGGGAAAAAATAACAAGGAAAAGGAAATAGGAAACTACTTTTCATCAGTTTTCATTTCTTTAAAATATTGTATGAATAGTTTCCAAAGACCAAGGCACAAGTGTCATTGCCTGTATTGCTTTTTTGCTAATCTATCCCAGGCATAGCTAAAACAAAACAGCCTGAAACTGAACAGAATTTACATAAAAATGCCAAATAATTCAGATTTGCCCCCCACCAAACCTGAAGTAGGGGGTGGGAGTGGGGGATGGTGTGTTTGACTTATTTAAGGCTTACATTTTGTTTATTTCAAGACATCTATTTTAGACTTTGTGTGAAAAGTGAATGTTTAAAGCTTTGTTACTCGGGGTTTGGAGGGTTAGCATGTGTTGCTCTCCCTGTAACTCAGTAATGTTTAAGATGGTTAAAACCATCCATCCCCCACTTATGATTCCTTCTTTCAAAATTCAAGACTGCTGTACGGCATCAATAGGATGTCATTTCTCATTCCCAACCATCTCTAAAACAGCTGATGGCGACCTTCAAGCTGGTGCCCACATCAAGCACAGCTCCTTACCCTGGTGTGATTTGTGTGACACCTGTTTTTGTCACCCATCCTATCTGGCCAGCCACACAGATCAGAGTGAACCACAGACACACAATCTCATTATGCCAGGAAGATAAAACACTTCCTCCCAGAGCTGCCAGAGAACAAGAAAGCCACACAACCTCCCCTCTCATCATATGGAACAGGGATGAGGGCCAGTCTTTAGACAAGTTACCTAATTCTTCTGAGCTTCAATGGCCCTCTTGGTTCTAAAACCTTCAGCCTACATCAGATGTAGGGCAAACAGACCTTGAAGTCAAACATCCCAGTCTTAAAAATATCATCACAGAAGGCAAATAGAAAAATCATGTTATATGTATGTATGTATGTGTATATGACTTTTAATATATAATTGTATATTATTCAGGAAAAATATGTGTGAGCAAAACTATCACACAATAGTTTTTTAATCCTTCTACTAGCTTGACTGTAAAATATGTGAAAGACTCAATTACAAATGTACTCTCGTTTTGGCTTAGAGCTTTGTTTTGTTAAATCATTGATGGCTAAAATGGAATTACTATCCCCATTGCATGCTACAAGTGACAGGAGACACTGCCAAATGTTTTTTCCAAGCCAAGTATTTCTATAAAATGTTGAATAAAGTCCTCAGATTATTGTGCCTTAAATATTAGTGTTCCCAAATCGTCATGGATACCAGATGAGCATAGAACCAAGGCAGGCTCTAGGGCAGCCATTCCCGTTCCCAGAGTGGTTTCCTCAGGTTGGCCTCTCTCCCCTCATGATGAGCTCCCGTGCTGACACAACACTCACATCACAGTACCAGCTCAGCCTAGAAACAAGCTCTCTTTCCAGTGAACGGTCAGTCCTAAGCTTTGCCACCAGACTGCATAGCCCTGAGCATCCTTTTCCCACTCCTATCTCACCATGTTCTTCTTCCTAGAGATCAACATCAAGATGCTCTACTATGGAGAGAATCAGGAATTTGGCCCCGAGGAAATTGCCGAGAAGATGGTGTTGGCCCAGAAAATGTTGGAAGAGATCCGAAGCCGGCAGCCATTCCTCACCCATCGGGAGCTTGTGGATGAGGAGGCAGATGAAGCCCAGGAATGTATGTGTCCTCCATTCCTGGCCAACACAGCATATATCTTCTTTCTTTGTGGGATCAGAAAAGGACAGCAAGCCACAAGGCAACATTTAGTCAAACAACTAATTCTCAATGTTCAGAGCTGTGTAAAATTTATGCACAAGCCTTGAGGACTCATTCAGGAAAACTTGAATTTTTTGATCCTGCTAGGACTAACCAGGCAGGCTGGACCTCTCCCTCCAATGTAGAGTCTTTATCTCATGGAGAACAGCCTGGACTTGTTCACATGGCAGGGGGGCCTGATGACAGGGAAAGAATAGAAAGTCCAAGGGCTCTGTAAGCCTGGGTTTAGAACTCACTCATATCATCTCTCTTCTCTTGGTCAAGACCAGCCTGGATTCAGAGTAAAGTTGGTTACATTCTCAGTGAGAAAAGTTGCAAGGAATTTATACATTCAACAAAGAAAATGACAGATTTTCAAATCAGACTTTAGCAGTTACTGATATTTCATAATACTTTCATTTGTCCCTCAGAATTGTAGTTTATACATCCATCACTAGATCTTAATACATTAATCGAGATGGATTGGTAAGTTAATGAAAATATAAATTGGAGAGTTATTGGTTTGCATTTGTGTGTTAGCTATTTTTACTTATATTATTGTCACTTTTAAATTTTACATATTTTATTTTGCACATTTAAAAACCCATTATAAGAAGGAGACCTAGCCGGGCGGTGGTGGAGCACACCTTTAATCCCAGCACTTGGGAGGCAGAGGCAGGCGGATTTCTGAGTTCGAGGCCAGCCTGGTCTACAGAGTGAGTTCCAGGACAGCCAGGGCTGCACAGAGAAACCCTGTCTCGAAAAAAATAAATAAATAAATAAGAAGGAGACCTAAGGGCTTTGTTAGAGTGTAGAGGAATCAATGGAGCAGAAAAGGTTAAAGGGCACAAGTCATTTCCCCACAGATGCCGCCTCACCAACCTTTGCTATCAATTACTGTGGATACAGAAGGCGGTTATTGGCATAAAGTTTATTGTAACAACAAATAAAGTCTTGCCATCAGGGAGAATGCCAAGAAAATTCAGGCCCGTCGGGCCAGCAGAAGCTCCACCATCGGAGTTACATGTTCCCAAGGTCCTTGACTATTCTGAAATTTAACCACACTGCCCCCATGAAAAAGAAACCAATTACGTCTCTCTCTCAGTCTCTTGAAATAAGTAAATGCATTTCGAACATTTTCTTTACTAAATCAGGAACTCGTATATTTTCCTCATAGTAAGGAAAGGAAGGGCAAGCTGTAACAGGACAGACTGCCAAGCTTTAACAGGACAGATTGCCATTCCCCAGTGAGGTTGGGGGGAGGGACCAAGAATTATGGTATCTAATCAATAAATGTGTCTATGAGCCAAGAATGAAGTGTGCATACAAAGAGACTTTAAGAATATTGTGTCACTGTTGTTAGTCTTTATCCCACCCAAAACCTCAGTTTGAGTTTGACCTCAGGAACCAACTAGGAACAGTGGGTAAAGTGGTAGGAGCAGCAGAGATGTTTGTTCTCACTGACTAGAAAACACTGGTTATTTTTCATAGGAATAACTGTAAGCGTATCCAGTTCTCCTTTAGAAGATAAAACTATGGATAACTGGCTAATAAGCAGAAAGGTGTAACAGCCAAGGTTGTGCACAACATATAATCCTCTTGGAAAAATAATCAAGCCCTTCCTTTAATTGACGTGTCAGGAGTTCCTGAATCCAACAGAAAAGCATCTCCTCCTTAACTGGAAACGGCGGGGCTACTTTTGTCAGCCTCTCTCCTGTCTCAATCACTGAAGAAGACAGGGCCTGAATTTTTTTTCTACTTTGTGAAATGCAGGAGCGCAGACTAAATTTGTCTCCATTTCTCCTCAGTGCTGAGCCAAGCTGAGAACTGGCAGCGGCTACACAATGACACCCGCTCTTTATTCCCCGTGGTGTTGGAGCAGCTGGATGACTACAACGCGAAGCTGTCCGACCTCCAGGAATCCATCAACCAGGCCCTTGACCATGTCAGGGATGCAGAAGACATGAATAGAGCCATCACTTCCAAGCAGCGGGACCATGAGGTACAGTGGGCGGCGCTGTAAACGCATGTCGGGCATAGGTGAACTGAACTTCTGCAGAGAAAAAAAAAAGTGGCTGACATTAAAAACCTAAATGTTGATATAACTAAACACTCATATTTTAAATATGGTTGCTTTCTTGCTATTGTAAGTTACTACCATAGCTGTGCCTTAAATTAAGTTGAAGGATGATAAATATTTAGTCTTTGCTTAGTTAAGAATGAGGTCTTCTCAGTGATTATATTCCTGCATGAGGCTATGCTGCTTTCTCCAGACAGAAAAGGATTATTCAAGAAACATACGTCTGTCCAGAACTATGTCTTTTGGCTATTCTCAGGATTTAGGAAGGTGTAAATTTTGGAAAGAAATTTTCACAGGCCACTAACAGTAGCTCTAGAGGAAGGGGGTTAAACTCAAGCTAAAACCAAAGAAATACAAAAGGTGAGGAAAACTCTAAGCACCGCCATAGCTTGCCCAGCCTATCTCTCTCTGATGCCCACGTCTACACAGCTGGGAAGTGCTGACCATGTGTCCATTCCACACCACACTTGTGGTCCCCACCACCAACCGTGAAGAACCATCCTCATAGGGATGACACAAATAAACTCAGGCATATTTGTAAAACTTAGGCTAAAAAATCAACATAGACAAACAGAAATGGCCGGTACCAAATCCATCCGTTCGTCTGAGTATTTTATCGTCAAAAGGATTAACTTAAACATGGTCCACTGATGAGACTTTTCACTCCTCATTGCCCCCCAGTAGGCTGTTGTAAATTTTCCTAAATAAAAGTAGCTTGTCCTCACCACATTTTTCTAACAGAAGCAAACTTTTATTCAGTCCTTTTGGTTTTTTAGAGTGATAGCCAGTGTAGCGTTGAGAGAATGTATGCACAACAGGCATGTAAGCATAGCCTAAAATACTGTTTAAAGATAGCCGCTGGAGTCTACCTGCCCTGCAATTTCCTATCTGCCAACATTCAGTCAACTGCAAGACCCTCTGAGTTTTACCATCTAAGCAATTTCTGTCTGCCATTCTACAGTTTCTTTCATTCTGACCTTCGTCAGTTCCCAGCTGATATTACCTTGTTCTATTTCTCCTCCATCCCCACATTCTTCCAGACCACCCTCCCCATCCTAGCAAAGGTGTCCCCCCCACTAACAGTTCTCACAGTGGCTGCTTGCTCTTACTAAAGCTCTTCATTGTTTCCTTATCTTGTATAATGACACTATGAATGCTAACTCTGTGGACCACGTGATGGGTTATAACATAAGTTTGAAGGTTTATGATAATCATTTTCAAAAGAAAACCAAATAAAGGGACATTTTGATTCCAGTCTCGCATAACTGCTTGGAATTGATCTTTATTATGGAGCAACATTCCCACACAGGTTAGAGGTTAACAATTAAATCTACAGACAAAGGGGCCACTAGTTACTTGCAATGCATCTGTACTCCATCCTCAATAAACAACAGTGCAATCTGCAAAAGGAAACCATAGCAGCTCTCACAAATGGACAGTCCTAAGATATTTTCATCAAATCAATGAATGCTTACTGATATGTTTAATGTGCATCAGGAGTTATGATGGGTGGTTTAGAGTTCAGAGATGAAGAACACGTAATTCCACACTAGCATGGAGCTTCCAGCTTGGAGGGAGGGTTGATCCATTATGGGTGACCACAATAGAGAAACACAGCAGTGTGCCTACATTATGGGATTGCCTCTGAGAGAAGAACGACTAACACGGCCAGCTGAAAAGGAAATAAAGGCCGTCTTCTAGGTAGTCAGGGACTGCCTGAGCTGAGGGCATGAGACAAGGCTAAGGAGGCTGATGGGACAGACCAGAGAGGGTTCCATAGGCCACGTGAAGAGCTGAGACTCCTGTAAGGCAGATCTTTCAAATGATGTTAACCACTGCACACTAACAAATGTGCAACAGGCCGCAAGCTAGCATACATGTGCAAGCGGAAATATGATTGCCGGGCGGTGGTGGCGCACGCCTTTAATCCCAAAACTTGGGAGGCAGAGGCAGGTGGATTTCTGAGTTCGAGGCCAGCCTGATCTACAGAGTGAGTTCCAGGACAACCAGGGCTATACAGAGAAACCCTATCTTGACAAACAAAACTGTCCCTTTAGCCATAGAAGGAAGGTTTCATTACAGGACAAATAAAGCTAAGATCTGCCTTGATGTATCAGCAAACCCTGCAGGGTTTCTTTTCCAACTGTGAGCTGTCAGTCTCAGGAAGGGCTTTGTCTTTTGCACAGACCTTTACCAGAGAACACATTCTAGTATACTGTGAGTTACCATGCTCATTTCCCCACTGACTTATTTTTAGGGCTCTGTGATCTCCATAACCAATGGCAGTGTCACACAACAGGCTGAAGACTAAAGCACAGGCATGCATGACTAGCTGCTTTGCTAGTATTTGGTAAATAATGACATGTGTCAGAACTTTGTCATAAGCAGTAAATGAACACTGTCGCCTGTGCGAAGTGACTTCAGTTCTAAAAGTAAATGCATGCCAATCTAGCTCTTAATTAAAATTTTCTTATGCACATTTTTAAAAAACCTTCATAGATGTGGGTATCAGGAATTTGGAGTTTCAGTGATTTCAGACAGATGGCGGTCCTCTTTTAGCTCCGTTAAACAAATCCTTTTACTAAGTACAAATGAACAGCATGAGCAGAATTTTAGGAAAAGAACAGCAGGGCGCACAGCATTGTGAGCCTCTGTCTGTCCTGCTGCCCCATCTTCCTAGCTAATGGTCAGCAGTCACCAGTTTCAACAGTGTTTCTTGATGCCTATACAAACGCTGCCTCCCAGATATGGAGGCCATGGAGTTTCCCCTTTTTCCTGTGTGGTTGTGCTCAGTTCCCTTATCTAATTCTGTCCTGCCTTTGATCTAGGCTAAGTGACTCATTACATAGCATGCCTCACTGACTAAAGCTCTTACAAACTTTTATTCTTACATCTACTGAAAATTCTGTGAAAACTATAGAAACCACCCACCCTCACATGTCACTCCCATGTATAGACACATATGGGTACATACGCAATACAGTCCTGCTGTTCTGTTATTTATATGTATCAGGTTGGCAGACAAATTCAGGTAGTCCTTCTAAAGCCCAGGTTAGGAAAACGATCATCAGAAGGAGCCCCTCCCTCTTCTGCACCGATGTAGCCATGAATTGTAGCAATGCAGTCATCTTTAAGACATTTAGGGTATAGTCTACGATCCAGTTTCAAAGGTATACAAGTGTAGCTGTGTATCCTTTGTGTGTGTGTGTCTGTGTATGCATGTGCATGCATGTGTGTGTGCATGTGTGTGTGCGTGTGTGTGTGTGCATGTGTGTGTGCATGTGTGTGTGCATGTGTGTGTGCATGTGTGTGTGCGTGTGTGTGTGCGCGCGTGTGTGTGCATGTGTGTGTGCATGTGTGTGTGCGTGTGTGCATGTGTGTGTGCATGTGTGTGTGCATGTGTGTGCATGTGTGTGTGTGTGTGCGTGTGTGTGTCTATGTATGCATGTGCATGCATGTGTGCATGCGTGTGTATGTGTGCGTGTGTGTGTGTGTGTGCACCTGTGGTTCACATTTTGTCTATCCCCACTAAAATCATAAGCACCCAAAGGGCACTGCTCCGCTGTGGATCCATTCCCTTTCTGTCTATCATTAGAAAGCAAACTGACTTCTAAGGGATAGTAATAAGATAAAAATATAACATAATAAGATAAACAAAAACTAACATTAGAATAGGAAAAAACAAACAAAAGGAAAAAAAGCCCAAGAAACAGACATAAACACAGAGACCTACTCGTTCACACACTCAGGGAACCCTTAAAACCACTAAACTGGAAGCCATAATATATACACAAAAAACATGTAAGGTAAATATATGTGCATGTGTGTGTATGTGTGTCATACATAAATATCATACATAATTTATGTAACACATATGTTACATATCATATATAATTTTATATATAACATATATATTGAGACTTTTTTAATATTAAAGGAAAAACCCTGACATAGCATTATGAGAAACCTAACATAATATTATGAGGCAAAGAACCTCTGAAGAGTTGAAGTTTTTTTCTGTTGGCCATCTATCTGCTAAGCATGCAGCCTGCACCTGAGAGTAGTTCGTTTCCTCAGTGAGACTCCCTTGGAGAAAACTGAATTTTCATTTACAGTATTCATCAACTGGAGAAGGTTTTTTCTATGGTGCACAATAACATCCTCTCTCCTTTGTTTTCCTTCCATCAGAAACAACACGAGCGGGTGAAGGAGCAGATGGAAGCCGTGGGCGCCTCTCTGAGCATGTCTGCAGACTCTCTCACCACACCCCGGCTCACTCTTGAGGGACTTGATGAGATAATAAAGGTAAGGGGACACCTGGATTGCCCAGGCTTGCCGTGATAGCAACTTTGACCAGCAGTTCAGTGTCAGAGAAATCAATTCAATTCAAGTCAGTAGGATTATGAAATAGTGTCAGGTAATGGGACCTCTCATTATCTTGTATTACACAGTAGCTACTAGCACACACAGTTTCATAAAATTAAGTAAAATTAGAAATTCTACTCTGAACCAGCTGCATTCCACATCCTCAAGAGCCACATGTGGCTGGCAGTTTTAACGGCACAGATATAGTCATGGTAAAATCTATTAAAAGTACTAATATACTTCTTCTCTGGGCACTCTACCTAGGAAGCTATTGAACAACCCAAATCATCCAATCAAATTTAATCCAATTAAATAAACTAATAAGTTAAACAGACCATCCTTAAGAGAACAAAAAGTGTTCATCATACTTAACTATCAGGAAATAAAAATTAAAACCACTTTGAGAATCCATCTTGTGTCAATCAAAATGGCTATCATCAAGAAAACAAACACTGTCCAGGATGTAGGGGAAAATTAACCTTTATTCACTACCCACTGGGAATGTAAACTTATGCAGCCACTACAGAGTATGACCCGGCTGGACCCACCGTAGTTATAAAAGTGAAGGACTCTCCGACAATGCCTAACTTAGCTCATCCAATGCCACAGCTAGCAAGGGACAGAAGCAGCTATCTCACTCTCATTCCCTCAGAGCTGGCTCATCCTGTCATGATGGCCAGCTCTACTGTGCTGCCCAGGCAAGGTGCAGGACCCACTCTCATGAATGCTAGCTAGGTGAAGTTCAGGGCTGGCTCTCCTGAGTGCTGCAGCCAATGAGGGGCAGGGACAGCTCTCCTGCTCTCATGACCCCAAGGCCAGCTCTCCTGTTTGCAGCAGATGGTAGGGGGTGAGGGTGGAAGAGAACTTCAGCCCCTTATCCATGTCACTCCATATCATACAAGTGGCAGGGCCAGCTCTTCCATGCTCACACCCTGGGGCCAACTCTCCTGGAACTCCAGCAATCCTGGTTAGATGTACTGGCCCACTCTCCTGGGCACTGCAGCAGGTGAGAGGCAGTGCCAGCTTTCATGCTCTCACTCCCTCCAGGCCAGCTCTTCCAGGATGCTCAGGTGAGAAGTGGGGCCAGTTCTGCCCAGCCCTCAGACATAAACATGGCCCTGGGTGGCAGCCCAGACTAGGGATGTCTTTGGTGGTAACAGACTCCTGCTGCTGCATGTCCATGGACCCAGATGTGGCCCTCAGTGACAGCACAGGCCAGAACCTCACCATAGCCTTAGGTGATATCACTGGCTACTCACATCAGGCTGTTCCTCACCACCTCGAGTCTCCAGTTCTGCCTCTCTTCATTGGGCCTGCATCCTTCTGCTTCTCTTTCTCTTCCATTTCTCCCTGATGTGGTTCTCCACGTCCTCTGGGTTACATAAATACATTAGTGCAGACCGCACGCTGCTACCACTCTGGTTTTCCTTGATTATTATTGAACAACCCTTCAAAAGTCATATTCAAAAGTTATACTCTTAGCTCTGGGCTGTTTTTAAAAAACAAAACAAACAAACAAAACATTTTGAGCTGGACCTGGTCCTGAGCTGTGCTGGTCTCCTTTCTGGAGAATAGCGGCTTAGCCTTCAGTATGGAGTTCTCTTCTCCAAACGACTCCCTCCTAGTTGACCCCACTGGCTCTGATGGCTTTAAAGAATATTATACAAACGATCCCATTATTTACACCACCACCTCTGAGCCTCTTCTCCAAACTTTTGTAGACTTATGATTACTGGACATTACAAGTCAGAAGGCAGTGTTCGGTGTCACAAAATCAGAATTTCATCTACCATATAATAAGCACATCAGACCTCACATATTTTGAATAAAACCTGCTCCCTCCCACCCTCCCCCATCTCAGTAAATGGTATATTCCACTTGGTTTGAAGAGCAAAATTCCTAGTCATTCCTGAATCCATCCATCCATCCTTCTTTCTCTCTCTCTCTCTCTCTCTCTCTCTCTCTCTCTCTCTTTCTTTCTTTTGTATTTATTGGATATTTTATTTACATTTCAGATGTTATCCCCTTACCCCATTTCCCCACCCACCCAGAAACCCCCTATCCCATCCCCCCTCCTTCTGCTTCTATGAGGATATGTTCCCCCCACCCCACCCACTCCCACCTCCCTGCCCTCGAATTTCCCCACACTGGGGCATCCAGCCTCCATGGGACCAAGGATCTCCTCTCCCACTTATGCTCAACAAGGCCTTCCTCCCCTACATATACAGCTGGAGCTATGGGTCCCTCCCTATGTGCTCCCAGGCTGGTGGTTTAGACCCTGGGAGCTCTGGTTGGTTGGTATTGTTGCTCTCCCCATGGGGCCACAAAACCTTTCAGCTCCTTCAGTCTTCTCTCTCACTCTTCCATGGGGAACCCTTTGATCAGTTCAGTGGTTAGCTGTGAACATCCGCCTCTGTATGTCAGGCTCTGGGAGACCTCTAAGGAGACAGCTATGTCAGGCTCCTGTCAGCATGCACTTCCTGACATCCATATCAGCGTCTATCTTTGGTGACTGCACATGGGATGGATACCCAGGTGGAACAGTCTCCAGACAATTCCTCCTTCAGTTTCTGTCCCACATTTTGTCTCTATATTTGCTCCCATGAGTATTTTGTTACTCCTTTTAAGAAGGATCGAAGTATCCACACTTGGTCTTCCTTCTTCATGAGCTTCATGTGGTCTGTGAGAAATCCTCCTTTCTTTAACTGACTTTTTACCAAGTCTTGTCGGCCCTCTGTCCAAAATGAAACCTGGCTTCCGGTCACTCTCTCATCTCTGCTGCTGTTCTCCAGTTCTGATTGCCTCATGTCCCCTGTGAGGTGGTAACAGAGGCTCCTAACAGATGCATTTGCCACCACTGACAAATTTAGGAAGAATAACTGTACAGGCCCTGCTCAACTCCACCCTCTTCTTGGATGGAAGCTGAGGACAGAAAGCCTTATTTCCTTGTGTTCTTCCATAATAAAGCTCTTTGGGCACAAGGGCCCCGAAGGGTCACATTGCCTGACCAGGTAGGTTAACTGTACTTCTTGGATTGAGTACTAGTTACCAGTTAGCTGAGATCTGGATGCATGCTTCCACCTTAGCTGGACAGACATAAGGCAACATGCTCGGTCTCTGTATTTATGTATTTTCCAGTTTGTTTAGAAACTAGATGCTTGAGAGAAGGGCTCCCTGCTGGTAGATTCCCCCAGAGAGATTTGCCATGATGGGACTAGAAAGATGGAGCATCAGTGGGCTGTGGCTAACAGAAGCCACGTATTTAGTTTCACTGTTAGAAAGGAACTAGAGCATGTCCACGTGACAAGGAAACTGTCCAAAGAGAAGGGGATGAAGATGCAGGAGTACACAAATCCTCCTCACAGCAATTTAAGCCTGAAATTGCCAAGAAGGAGAATGGTCACTTTTGTTGTTATCTGGAGAAACCTTCTATGATTCTCTAAACCCAAGTCACTTAATTTGCTTTCCTTTTCTTTAGAATGCATCTGGAATTTACGCAGAAATAGATGGAGCCAAAAATGAGCTGCAAGGAAAACTATCCAACCTGAGTAACCTCAGTCAGGATTTAGTCCAAGAAGCTATGGACCACGCATACAACCTTCAGCAGGAAGCCGATGAGCTAAGCAGGTAACAGTGCACTTTTAGAAATGCAAATATTTACATGGGCCAAGTGAGACATCTGTATTCAGTTCCATACCAGAGTCACTAGGACGCTGCAAGTAGGTTGGGCTTGGCTTTGCATGATTGCTGATTGGTTTGTTAATTGTTTTCTCAGGGCCAGTCTTTGAGACTAGAAACCTGTGCTCTAGGCAAGGGTACAGGTGAGAGCTGTTCCACAATTATTAATAAGGAGACTGGGGCAAGAAATCAAATCCCTGCACAGCGTCTAATTCAGCCATCATTACCTGCTTATTTTATAGACAGCATTTAATTTCCATACCCAAATATCATAAGTCAAGCTGGTCAGGAGTTAGCATTACAAACTGACTCCTGCTAAATACTCAACTTTCTACAGTGCCCAGCAGGAAATGTTTAATTTAACTCCTGTTAAGAAGGGAAACAAATCAATTGACAATTCCCTTCGCAGCACCTAGAAGAGTCACACACCCTCTGGCCACTCAGTTAATGTTAATTGAAATGTACCAGAAGATTGGAATTGAAATCATGACCCTGAAATAAGTAAATCATGAGATCATTATAGAGAACAGGCACCTGGAAAGGCCAAGGGTAAGGCCCCAAGATGAACACCTGTTCTAAACGCACACCATCCTTTAATACCTCCTCATCAAAACTTTCAAACGTCACTCCTGACTGAGTGTGTGCATCGGGGAGGGTCAGAGTTGGCTTAAGGAATAAGAGAGAGGAAGGAATGGAGAGAGGGGAAAGGTGGAGGGGAGAGAAGAGGAGAGTGGAAGAAAAAAAGAGAAGAAAAAAGGGAGGAGACAGAAAGCATGAAAGCTTACAGCAATGGCAGTGCTGGTGTGTTACAGCGTTGTATTCAGTGTGGTGTCGTGTCCCTAAGAAGTATGCTTTAAATGAAAGCAATAAAGGGGACTTAGATAAAATGTCAGTTTCGATGACATTGCAGATTGGTTGATTATTAGTTTGAGCCATCCTCTGGCTCTCTCACAATCCCTTCATCTTGACAGCACCTATGTCTCACTGGCGGGTATACATGCCACTGTTCTCTAAATGTCATTCTGCAGTGGGAGTCCAGCAAGCTTCAGTGGAAGTTTCTGAGTGTTTTACTGGCTCCACAGGCACAAATGCCAGTCAACCTGACATCATGTTTCTGACTCAATCTATTCGCACAAACATTCAGAATTTATAGGACTTCACCCTCAAAATGCAAACATTGAAAATTCCTCATTTGTCTGGTGTGCATACTTTTTCTTTGACTCTTTTTGTGACGTAGGGAGCTTGTTTTGTTCTGTTTTGTTTCAAAGTCTCTCATAACTTAGACTGCCTTCCATCTCTGTATAGCCAAGGTGGATATTGAATTTCTGATCCTCCTGCCTCTCCCTCCCAAGGGCTGGGATTACAAGTGTGTGCTGCTGTGCTGTTGTGTGCATTGTTGGGGATCAAACCCAGGTTTGTGCATGCTAGGTGCTTTGTATTTGTTTGGTCGGATTTCTTGGACAAGATCTTGGAGTCTTACTCTTCAGGCTGACTTGAAACTCATGGCAATCCTCCTGCCTTTGCTTTCTGAATGCTGCAATTACAAGCATGGTATCCTTTTTTCTTATCTACTTTCTTCATATTTTCCTCTTGATGCCACTTCTAAGGACAGGTCCCAGGGAGGGAAGGTAGAGAGCATATGGAAGGGACACACTCCCATATAGCGTGACTCTTGCCGTAATTGATCCTTTTCTCTTTCAAAATCAAGCTCTGTTTCATGGCTACAATAAAATGAAGACAATATCATTTTATTGTCTTTTTTTTTTTTTCATTCTGATTTGAAAAAATTCAAATGAGCCATTTTTGTGGATCCTTACTGTGCCCACTGGGAAAGTCAGCCCTGCTACACGGGAGATTGCTGATGATGGACTTAAACAATGAGACGTAGCTGGGGAAACTCAGAGGAAGTTGTTCAGACTGGGAGCAAACTGGGCCTGAGCCAGATGGTGGAGGCTAAGACAGAGATGACTGTGCTCATCAGGTCTGTGGGTGGGAAAGAACTGGGTAGGACACTCAGTGTCCGATAGTCTGGGCATAGACAGCCATTGTTTGCAGGTTATTGGTATAGGAAGTTATATTAGCTCTGAGTGTCTGGGACTCAGAGACGCTAAGAAGCTGCTGGACCTGAGAATCAGTAAAACAGAGAGAGATGAGCTGTGAAGTGAGCATGGTGTTTACATGATAGAGGGTTCAAAAGTGTTGGTTGGCCAGGCACGGTGGTGCAGACCTTTAATCCGCGCACTCAGGCAACAGAGGCAGACTGAGTTCAAGGCCAGCCTCATCTACATAGTGAGTTCCAGAACAACCAGGACTAAAGAGACGCTGTCTCAAATAGGGGGCGAGGTAGATTATTGGTCAGGGAAGTAAACGGTATAATACGTTTTCTAAGTCCAGTTCAGAAGTGGTTTAAATATAACTATAAATCCTGAAGTTCAGGAGATGCAAGTGCGAGATGCCGATCATTCACTCAGCTGGCCCTTGCTATGCCTGCGTGATTCCTTAGATGTGTGGCTATCCACCTCTGTACGCGTGAACACTTACGCGACAGGTTCATCGGGAGTGTTCCCTAAACCCTACCCAAACTCGGAAGGAATAATGCAGAGAATGTGGTGTCTCAGGACAGAGAGGAAACTAGACTGAGCTGTGGCTGTCTGAGGAATCAGACAGACCTCAGCCCACCACTGTGTGCCTGGCAAGCTCTGCGCCTTCCCCAGGGCTGGGTCGGGAATAGGTAGGAGCATATGGCTTCAGGCCTTTGTCCAACCAGCACCACTTAAATAAACCTTTGTAAAGAGGGACAGGAGACTCTTAAACTCCTATTCTTAGCAGCTACTGCCAAGCAACAGCTGCCATAAGCCAAAAAGGGATGGATGACACCTTTGGGGCAGCGCTAGAAAATGAATGTGATTGTAATGTACCCCCAGGAAGGCAGGCTCAGAAAAACCTTCCAAGACAGGTGGCTTTGGAAAAAAAAAAAAAAACCCAGGAAGGCAGCATCTGTGATCCCTGAATTACCAAAATGAAACCCTAAGTGTGGCTCCCATTTCCTTTGGAAGTAAGAAGGAGAAGTAACAACATTGTTTATTGACAGAAATTTGCACAGTTCAGACATGAACGGGCTGGTGCAGAAGGCTTTGGATGCATCAAATGTCTACGAAAACATCGCCAATTATGTCAGCGAAGCCGACGAAACAGCAGAACTTGCTCTGAATATCACTGATAGAATTCATGACGTGAGTACTCCTTGCTTGACCTCGGGGTTTGTTGGTATATCGCCTTTTCTTTTCCCTGTTTTGATTAACAGATTTCTATTGTCTTTCTTGGTTTTTTAATACAAAAATACCGTTATGACCTGCTCTTATTTGCACTTCATCCTCCCCGACTTACTGGTTTTTCTCCCTTCCCTAAATAGTCCCCTTCTGCTTTTATGTGAATGTGTGTCCTAGATTGTCTATATAAAATATAAATATAATGTATGTATATATAATGCATAATATATTATATATACACATTATATTTATATTCTATATAGATATATAGAGAATATATATTATATATGTATATATATATGATGTAATAGATACATTATATATCTATATACATAATAAGTTATAGAATATACATTAATATAACACATTGCATATGTGTGTGAAATATATATTTTATATAATATATAGTTTTTATGTTATATATATGTGTGTGTGTACATATATATATGTGTGTATGTGTGTGTATGTATATATATATATACACATATACATATATATGTGTGTATATATATATATACACATATATATATGGTTTGCTATCATAATCCCTTAACCCTTGACGTTGACATCATTTCAAATGACATCATTTCAACCCCCAAACCATGAGACATTCAGCTGTCCTTACCTCTCTGACCACCTGTTTGTAGGCTGTGAGTGGGATTGACACACAGATCATTTACCATAAGGATGAAAGCGACAACCTTCTCAATCAAGCTAGAGAGCTGCAAGCAAAGGCAGATTCTAGTAAGTATCTCCTTTTCTCCTCCTTCCGATTCATAGCCACCTTTTTAAAAGGTAGACAGGTTTCTAAAAACCTAGGCTTGAGGAATAAATAATATTTCACTAAATGACATCAATACTTTATAATCAAGTTACAAAACAGCGTACTTGACGTTTCAAAGTAAATTACGATTAAAAAAGAGCTTCCACGTAGGAAAACTGCATGGAAACATATTTATCAAACATATGGTGGGAATTCCTACTAATCAAATGTGCTGGCTAATAGAAAGATCATAATATTCAAAGAGATAAAACCATAAAATGCACTAAACATGAAAACTATGTTCCCCATCATGTGATCGTCCATTAATCATTCAGAAGAGCCTTCACATTTTTAAAAGTGAAGGGAGGGTCTCATCCCTGTGAGTTAGCTTGGGTAACTGAATCAATCAGTCCAGTGAAAGCCGACTGGGATGACAGGAAACCACCTGGATGGTTCTGCGTTGCTATAGCTTGTTTGCTGCAGTGGGTGGCTGTGGGTAAGCCTAAAGGACATGTGGAAAGAAGCTTTCTCCACCGCTGTAAAGAACAGAGGACACAGTGAAACACTGCGGTCCCTTTAAACCTCGAGAGTAACAACTGAATGGACCAAGGACGCCATTAACTGGCCCTCGTTTCTCAAGTCATGAACCATCTCTAAGGCTATTTGAGCATTGGCTAGTGAGTTGGGAAGCAGCTAGCTGATTTCTAGCTATCACCTGAAAACAAGAGCTTGAAATGGAGTACTTTATGAAATTTTATCAGAGTAACTGTCCTCAAGTCAACCACGTGTTATCTTTTTATCCTCTTCTGACAATGGAGAGATGAACATACTTTGATTTTCATATTCTGCACGCTTAGTAACGAGGCAACTGATATTTTATGCTTTCCAGATAGACAAAGGAAATAAGAATGGTATTAATTTTCTCTGTCCTAATTTATCACAGAATTCATATTAATGTCTTACAGAGCTGATTCTGACTATGCTTTCTGGAAATTAATGAGAATACTAACAGTAAAGAGTTAGAATGTCAACAGCAAACCATTTTAAAAGCTAAGTGCTGGCTAATCCGCGTGATGGTTTTGTTGGGTTTGTGGGGAGAGCCAGCATATGGCGATCCTTATGATCTAGTCTTTTAATTGTTCTAGTCTGCCTGCTGATTCTGCCCATGTGTCTCAGTGAACCCTATCATCAAGCCACTGGACCTCCTGAAAACAGCTTTCCTGTCTGGAAATAGCATGTTCTCAGAGTCCCGCATTTGATATCCAATGAGTCTCCATCAGCTTCTCTGACTGTTTGGCAGATCTAGTCATATATTTGATGATCTGTTTATTTTGGGTTAAGTTCCATCCCATGTACAAAGGACAACATATAGGAGTTAGGACCATGTGAATGACCTAAAACTTGACAGGACTCTCTCATTTGGG
This sequence comes from Rhabdomys pumilio, assembly GCA_030674055.1. Lineage (NCBI taxonomy): Eukaryota > Metazoa > Chordata > Mammalia > Rodentia > Muridae > Rhabdomys > Rhabdomys pumilio. Next base: position 16,296,473 of record JANHMN010000019.1, on the reverse strand, counting down.
CAGTAAGCACATGTGTGATATGAATTCCGGTTTTTATGTAGTCAGCTACAGCCTAATTCCAGATTAGTGTTTATCCATTTTCAATGACTTCCTGTGATGAGTAATCTTCACTTCTCAGCTGGCTTTCTTTTTCATTGTCTGTACCAAAGATTTAACAATCCGGAATAAACTTCAGAAAGTGCTGTTTGCCACAATCTTCTGGAAAGACAGTAGTTTCATCCATCAGGAAACACTTTCAGCAAAGCATTTCTTGTTATAAAATAGATTCTCCTCATATTGTTAGTAAGAGTTAAATAAACCAAACATAAAGTTAAATAAAGCAGCATTTAATGCAATCACAGGTCCCAAAACAAAAGCTAAAGCTTTATATTGCCATATCTGAAAACAGAAACTTTTTTTTAAATATGGGAAGGGAGGTTCATTGTCACTAAAAAATATGTTAAGTCATTCTTAGAATGCGGGGAACTTCTCAGAACCCTGGAGGAAATAAATGCTTATTCCTGGTTACACCACACTTCATGAGAGTAAAAACAGTGACGCTCCACCTTGTAAATAACCACTATACATAGTAGTGACAAAGCACTCAAAGGGTGAGCTAGGGGAGACCGCCCTGGGGTGGGGGATGCTGATTTTTAAAAGCCCACTGGAGGAAACAGAAGGGAAGAAGCGAGACAACTCCTTTACTATTTGTCAAAAGTGTAAACCACTAGTTACTGGGAAAGCTGGTCTTCAGTTCAGACAAAGGGACACAACTTCACGGCCCACTAGGATTTGCTCAATAGTCCCAGTCTGGAAATCATGCTCAGAACATATTTTTGAGGGAAAAAACAAAACCAAAAACAAGCAAACAAACAAAACCCAAAACCTTTCACAAATGATATACAGAGAATAGATTATGCAGGTTTGTTAACTTGGAAATTTAACTCTCCTAGGAAGAAGCCTCCAGGCTCCCACTGAATTCTTTAAAAATTTTAGAGGTCACCACTTTTATAAAAAACACTTAGAGACAATAACAAAAGAAATATGCTCCAGCTTTTCCTATAAAAGCCAACAAAATGGAAATACCAAAACCTCAGAAGAACATAGAAAAGGGAAAAATGCAAGCCAAATTCTCTTACAAATACAAATATCCTAAACAGCCAGGTGTGGTGGCTCATGCCTGTAATCTCAGCATTCAGGAAGCTGCTGAGGCAGGAGGATGACTACAAAGACAAGGCCAGCTTAGACTAGAAAATATGACCCCAGCTCAAAAAACACAAACTTTAGTAAATCAAATCCACCATACACAGAAGCGGTAGCATATGACTAACAACATACATTTATTATAGGATTTCAAAGGTAGTTTAACATTAAAAAAAAATAGCCCACCATATTTACAAACTGTAGGATAAAATTCATATGATCATCTCACTATCCACAGGAAATCTATATTTAGTGTATGTGTGTGTGTGTGTGTGTGTGTGTGTGTGTGTGTTTATAAAATGGATAATTCTACAACATGTATCTATAGGTCATATTACACACACACACACACACACACACACATATATATATATATATATGTTCATATTCTTCCCCTTCTCCAGCTCCTCTTACATCACCCCCTTCCTACCTACTTCACTTCATTAATAAAACAGCACCCATCCAATATTTTTTAAACTCTTAGTAAACAGAGAACAGAAGGAAATTTCCATAATCTAATAAAGAATAATCAAGTAATATTCAGCAAACATGTTCATAATAAAATATGAAAAGGCTTTTTCAATGAGACTAGCAAACAAAGGCAGGCTATCCTCATTACCAATTCTATACATAAAAGTCTAGCTTAGTTTTTTTTAAAAAAAAATAGCTGGAAATTAGCATTTTAAAATAACACCATTTTCAATAGCATCAAATACCTAGGGGGGAAAATTAATAAAATTCAGTAAGAGTGGTACACATAAAACTAGAGCTCACTACTACTAAAGGACAATAAAGGTGCTCTAGAGTAGAACCGAGTATTGTGTGCAATTACATATTTTAAAACACAAAGAAAATATTTAAGTAAAAGTTTAAAAAAATAGTAGATACCATATCCACTGAAAGATCCAACTTTGTGCAATAGACAATTCTACACTGTGTAGCTATAGGTGCTATACAATGCTAGTTGGAACACTGGAACACTGTGGAGATAGATAGATAGATTGATAGATAGATGGATGGATGGATGGACGGACGGACAGACAGACTGACTAATTCTGGAATTTCCTTGAAAAGAGAGAGAAAATTCCAGTAGCCTTGAAAAGTAAGTCTTGGAAAGTAAGAGTGGAGTATAAATGATAACATATGTGAGCAACACTACATGGACTGAGTGGTTGTGTTTGTACAGTTAGATGCAGATACATTAATGTATGGTGATATGTATGATAATATGTATGATAATCAAAGACAAACAGAACACTAGAGATGACAAATGAAAGGAGGAGGGTCTGGAGGTAAGGAAGGGAACAGTGAGCAGGGTCGGAACATGGTAACAGGGCACTGAAGACGATCAAAGGATGTTATATACACGTGTGCAATGTCACAATGAAATCCATTGGTTTTTTGCAATTGTAAGATGTTAATGAAAGTGGAAAAAGGATATCAAGACTTGTAACTTTACAGATATCGAAACAAATATATAAAAATTATAGTACTTTAGTCATGTCATTGGGGGGAATTTAAAACCACACAATATTTTTACTCGAGTGCACATACCCTCCAGCACACACACACAGTTAAAAATTAAATAAATCTTTCCAAAGTGAAGGGACTGGAAAGATGGATCATCAGATAACAGGACAAACTGTTCTTGCAGATGGATGCAAGCTTGACTCTCTCTGGTGGCTCACAATCTATAACAAGCTCCAGGGGAGCCAATGCCCTCTGCTGGCCTCTGTGAGCCCATACAGTAACAGACACATGCCCCACAGAGACACAAACATATACACATAGATAAAAATAAAATGTCTATAAAACTAGATAATGGCAGATAAAGACTGAACTCCAAATAGTGGTGATTCCTGGCTAATCATGGAGTCCACAGGAGCCTGGCGAGTGCTTATAGTGTTCCATCTTGATGGCATCCACATGGCTGTGTTTTGTGTTCACTGTGTGAAAATTCGCCAAGCTGTGCACATATAATCTGTGCCATGTCTTAGGTACATGATATATATTTATAAAAATTGTATTGAGAGAACTAAGGTGGGGGAGTCAGATTCTCTTATAACCATGCATCATCATATAAATAGGTAACTTTTTCTACTTTATCATTTGTACGGCTAGGTTTTATTAGTCACAGCCTTGCTCTGTTTCTCAAAACAATTGGCATCCTGGCATTGTAAGTCACTCCCAGCCAGAGTCACTAGTTCTCTGTTATCCTGTACCTCTTATTCTAAATGCCGTTTTCCAGAACTGACCATCTGTTCCTACAGTGCTAGAGTATTGCATATGTGTTCACAACACAAGTCAGAGGTAACACTGCTGAGATGGAGACATCGTTCATGCATCTTGGGCCTTCCGGTACTTTCCTCTGCTTCTTCTCCACAGGCAATGATGAGGCAGTGGCTGACACCAGCAGGCGTGTGGGAGGAGCCCTGTGGAAGAAGGGTGCCCTCAGAGACAGACTGAACGGTGCTGTTAAGCAATTACAGGCAGCAGAGAGAGGTAAGGATCCAGAACTCCAAGGTCCTGCGTGTTTGTCCACTGGTGTAAAACAACCTTGCAAGAGGGAATTAAGTGACTCCTTAGTCATAGGCGCCTTACTCATCTTAGGGTATTTGTTCTCTCATGACAAAAAAAAAAAAATGTTCATTACTATCCAAGAACTATCCTTAGAAATAAAGCTGTAACCATATCACCCAGAGACGAACATTAAATAAAGAGTGTTTTCTTCCCATCTTTGATCTGTGCCTGAGTGCATATGTCCACATGTGTTTGAGTAGGATTGTACTATTCACAGTGCTTGGTTACCTCTCTTGTGAACATTATTCCTTGCTTACAGCATGTCCTAATTGGGTCATTGGATTTCTCGGGGCCCCACTGTAAACAGCATCCTCTGTTAGATGTCAAATTGTTCTTATCAAATAAGCAAGGAGATCAATGCACCAAGCAGAGAACAAGAGTGCTTCTCTCACCTAATGTAGGACTCCAGTCAAGGTGTCTTGAAAGACTGTGATTGGACACAGATGTACCTTCCTGGGTAGAGCAAAGGTTAAGACATAGCTGCTGAATACAGGTATTGTGCTGACATGAACCAGCCTCCAAACCCAGGATCCCTGGCCGGGAGAGTATGCATGTGCTGAAAAGTCCTATCAGAGCTACAGATACCTGACTGGAGTTTGCTGGGCTCTGTGGAGATCAGAGTAACAGTTTGTCTTCCAGCTGAAGAGAATCCTGAAGTTTGTCGAGACTGGGAAACTTTCTCCAGTGTGTGCAGCTGATAAAAGGGAGATCCGGGTTCCAAAACAATGTCCAGCAGGATCCAAAGCACAGAAGATTAAACAAAATTATTCTTCAGTTTAAAAACCTGAAAATATCAACCAAGTATTGTTATTACAAAAGTAGCACATTACCCTTATAGAAAAAAAATGTGAAAACCCACAATAGATGGGGGGAATAAAAGAGGAAAAATCACCTATAATTCCATTATCTAGAAAAAATTGGAGTTATAAACTTACATTATCTTTATTTTAAATGTACAGTAAATGTTATCTGTGTGTACAATGTGTGTGTGTGTGTGTGTGTGTGTGTGTGTGTGTGTGTGTGTGTGTGAGAGAGAGAGAGAGAGAGAGAGAGAGAGAGAGAGCACATAAGCATATATCACATATCATTGTTTCACTGTGAGCTTTGAAAGTTAAAGACCAACCTCAGGTACTGGCCTTCACTGTCAGCACTGTTTAAAACAAGGTCTCCAAGTTCCTGGGACTCACTAGGTTAAGGCCACCAGACTGGCCTTGAACTTGCCTTGATCCTCCTGCCTTTACCTCAAGACTGAGATTACAGATGTGTCTCACTGTAATTTATTGTTTCTGTGAGGTAAGGGTCCGGTGATGTAGCCCATGGCTGGCCTAGAACTTAGTACATACGCTAGCTAGGCTGGCCTCAAACTTGTGGTAATCCTTGCTGCTCCTACAAGCTGGTCTACAAACGTCTAGGGATACTCCTGTTTCTGCTTGCCAACTTGCTGTGGAGAACTGGCTTACAGATGTGGCTACCACTTCTGATCTCATGTGGGATCTAGGGAATCCCATCCCAAATATGTAATAGTATTTTAGTGAAACTTGGATCTTAACATTATCATTTCTTATCATTTCTGAACCATGTTTTTCTTTTGAAAAAAAAAAAACTTTTCTTAATAATTTACTTCTGTTCTAAATGTAGCATCATTTTTACGGCAAGAGTTCTTCTACAAGAAATTACTTTTCCATAAAAGGAAGAGGTTTTAATGGATGTGAACATCACAGAAGCTAAAACTTTGTATGCGTTTTCTGTCACTTTCTAACCAGACTGCTAACCTAAATAAATACTAAGGTTCCCTGCTGTTGCTGCTGATTGTCATAATTGCTTAGGTTTTGTAATTTACTTCTTAATTTTAAAACACTTTAGGTAGGCGTTTGGTATTTTCATATCAATGCTGTCCATCACTTTTCAGTTTGTATAACTGATAGCATAGTCATCATATATTTAAGCGTCTTAGTCCCCTTTCACAGCCCAAAATTTGAGGTCCATTTCACCCTAGTGTTTGAACTGAGATCTACCAGTGCTCTCCAGTAAAGGGAACATCCCTCTGCTCTGTGTGCAGGGGACGCCCACCAGCGCCTGGGTCAGTCCAAGCTCATCATTGAGGAAGCTAACAAGACGACAATGGCTGTCCAACAGGTCACCACACCCATGGCTAACAACCTCAGCAACTGGTCACAGAACCTGCAGACTTTTGACTCTTCTGCATATAACACTGCAGTGAACTCTGCTCGGGACGCAGGTATGCCTTGCATGCTTTACCATCTTGTCTGTCTGAAGAACTAGCCACTAAACTCTACACGGCTTTTGACAAGAAACAGTGTGCACCATTGGCCTTTTAGGTTGGAATGCTGTAGAAGTTTAGAAAAAGAGAAACATTTTATGCGGCTCATCTATGTGTTTACCTAGAGTCTAGATTTATCCAGATTCTAGACACTTATGTGTGTGTACCTACATGAAATATACACACATTTACAGATAGTTGCATTGGTAGAAGTAATACCATAGTTAAATTGATGAAGTGAATTTTTTGTTATAATGCAAATTATAATGATAGCAAATATCTTTATCAATGTGAGACTGGTCCTTTAGCATCAAAGTTTAATCAAATGTCAGAGTAAATAATTTCAGCAAAATACTGTCTTACTTTAGAGGAAAAAAAATATCTAGTAAATGGTATTGACCTCACTCATTCACATTTGCGTCCTGCTTGTTGAGTGGATCGGATTATTACCAACTGATGCCAACTACGTGTCTTGGCCAACTCACATATACAATTTTATAGCAATAAAAATGATATTTATCAATGTCTACTTAATGTAGTTTTGTATATATAGTTTAAAATCACATAATAACACAGAAATTCTCTTTCTGTCCTCACATTTTTATTCAGAATCTTCATAATCTCTTGGATATCAGTGTCTACTACTGTCATGACAAATTGTCCCTGGGATTGTTAGTCACTCTCTACAAACCATTCTCCAGAGTAGCTTTACAGAACACCTCTGAAGTCAAAATAGTCACAAACCCATAGGTGATCTTCCTGGGCTTGGGAGTGGTCTGTATGTTATTCAATGTTTGCATTTTTTCTCCATCTGTTTTAAATTTATCTTCATCTTCTTTCATTTGTCCTATCAAGTTCACTGTCTTAGTTATGGTTTTACTGCTGTGAAGAGACACCATGACCAAGGCAACTCTTATAAAGGAAAACAATTCACTGCTGCTGGCTTACAGGTTCAGAGGTTCAGTCCATTATCATGGCGGCAGAAAGCATGGCAGCACACAAGTAGATCTGGTGCTGAAGAAGGAACTGAGGCTCACTCTGGGTCAAACTTGAGCATAAGAAACCTCAAAGCCCACCTCCACAGTGACATATTTCCTCCAACAAAGCCACACCTCCTAGTAGTGCCACTCCCTCTGGGCCAAGCATCAAACAGATGAGTCTATGAGGGCCATTCCTATTCAAACCACCATCTTGTCATAATAAGCACCAAAGATAGCACCGAATGGAATTGTCTCAAGCTACTGTTTTTCTCAAATAGTATTTGGTGATTTAATACAAAGTCGATTAAACAACATACCATAAAGTAAGAGACTTTAGAAAGAATCTATATGAAGAGAGTGAGAAGTCTGTGTTATATACCTTACCATCAGCAGAACAGTCTTGCTTGCCATGTCCCCTTGCCTGGGTCCTCATCGGTGGCTGCAAAGCTGCCCTCTCTGTCTATGTCAGAGGCAACTTTGGCTTCATGCTCCTGAGTTCCTCATCTAACTCCATCTCTACTGTAACAGCAGCCACAACAGTGTGCACCAGTAAAATCCTTTCACCTGTTGTATCAGTCCGTATTATAGACGTGTGGAGCCTAAGCTATGTAATTAAAGGAATATCTGTATGTTTGTCATGGAGCCTGCCCTTTAGAATGTACACTGCAAGTCAGCACGCACCGCATTCCATTTATAAATCAATATGTGCTCTAAATGTCACAGAAGAGAACAGAATGGGTTATGCCTTGAACCCTATTATTAATTTTGTAAGGTTAAAAATGATGTCCATAGATTTGCCAGAGGCAACATGTTTGCTGGACCTCACATGATTTTTAAAATATTATAAAATATTCAATTGACCTGTTTTCCTTATCACAGTGAGAAATCTCACCGAGGTTGTCCCCCAGCTACTGGATCAGCTTCGTACTGTGGAGCAGAAGCGGCCTGCAAGCAACGTTTCTGCCAGCATCCAGAGGATCCGAGAGCTCATTGCTCAGACCAGGAGTGTCGCAAGCAAGGTATGTGGTAAGAGGTGTCATCAGCTGGTAATGATGGAGAAATGAGCTAAGCTCCACGGAATGATGGGAAATAATGCTGAGCTCCAGGGAATGATGGGAAATGATGCTGAGCTCCAGGGAATGATGGGAAATGATGCTAAGCTCCAGGGAATGATGGGAAATGACGCTGAGCTCAAACCCCTCAGCAGCTCCTGAGGACTGGCACCTTCCTATTACATTAGATACTAGAGTCACGTGAGAACTTTGGAAAGTGAACCTGTAGGGTATGGTGGCATATGACTATAGTCCAAGCACTCAGAGGCAAAGGAAACAAGAGACCACAGCAAGTTCCAGGCCAGCTTCACCTACATAGCAAGTTCCCAGCTGCTGGGCTTCATGGAAACATACAAATGAAGAAATCTTTTGAAAATTAAACCAAGGAAGGCTCAGCATTCACCATCTTTTAAGTCACATGGTTATCCTTACGTGGAGCCAGAATTAACCACAAAGCTCTAATCATGAGACTGTCTAAAAGACAAAATGGAACAATAAAAATCCATTTAAGCTTCAATCAAAAGACTCAACTCGATGCTAGAATTATTGTTTTTAATGGCTGTGTTACTCAGTTGTCATATGGAATAATCTTGCCCATCTGCCTAACTGGGAAAGTTTTATTGATTGCTCTGCAGTCTTAACCAAGGAATCACAAGTGGAAGAAACTAAGCAAAGGTGAATATCTTAAGTTCTGTCACAGAGGCCGCTGAGCAACACAACACCTGAACCCAGCATTGTCAGAGCAGGTCCCAACCCAATTAACATCCCCATGTGCCGGGAAAGGACTCGTGCTTGGGCCGCTCTTTAGTTTGTTTCTATTGATTTATAGATCAGCCTCATTTTTTACAACCAAATTATGTGGTTTTATTTTCTCAATTAAGAATTGTGCCAAACATAGCCGGACATAATGATACATGACTTTAATCCTAGCACCCAGTAGGCAAAGGCAGGTGGATCTCAGGGTTTGAGCCTGCCAGGTCTACAGAGTAAGTTCCAGAACAGCCAAGGCCACACAGAGAAACCTGTCTCAAGAAAAAAAAAAAAGGAAATGAAAAAGGATCAGGAGAAGGAAGAGGAGGAAGAGGAGGAGGAGAAGGAAGAGAAGAAGAAGAGGAAGAAGACGACAATTATACCAAACTGAACATACACCCAGGAACTGGTAGAAACAAGAATAAGTAATGAATTGGATACTGCTTGGGATTACTCTTGGTAATTACACGTGACTTTCAAGCACTGTGTAATAAAGGCTCCTGCCTTATGAATTATCTTATTTGGATAACTCTGTGAGTCTTTCATGACATAGTATCTTAAAAATACATCAAGAATTGACATTTTAAACTGAGTGTGGTGGCACATGCCTGTGCTCCTAGAATTTGGGGTTTAGACAGAGGATTGTGGGTGTAAAGCCATCCTGGATACTTAAGAAGTTTCTAGGACAGTACATGAGACTGTCTAAAAGACAAAATGAGAAATCTTAAAAACAAAATTTTTTGTTAGTATTTTCTTGGTGATATTGTTCAATATAATTTATATTGCATTATAATATTGGAGTCCTGATCCAAAAAAAAAAAAAGTCAATTTCTAAAGACAAACTGCCCAGCTATTGAGCACTCACTTAGCTCCAAAGGGAGATGCTTTCTCATGCAGCCCTCTGAGACTCTCAGTTCTACAGGTAGGCTTCAGTCCCACACACTGCTTGATTGCTTGGTGGGATGTATCGATCTCTATTCAACAGACAACAGGAGACAGCCATGCTCCAAGCACTGGGAAATGGAATCTCAAGTTAGCTGACTATCCACATCAGCACAATCAATATTAGCTGATACCTAATTATTCAGAAAGGTTTGTACAGAGAGCATGTTGTCAAATGCCCTAAAAATCCTTCACAGATCCAATCAGTTCCTGGTGTCATTTAGGCCTCTAGGAACTGGGCTGAAATAGTGACTTGCCTTTCTGAGAACCATCACAGGAAACGACTTGAGGAACTTCTTATTACAAATTTACAAGGGTAGAGCCAGGGGCTGGAAGATACTTCACGGCTACCACCTTATTTCTCACCGCCTGTTTATTATGTCATTTTACAGAAGAATATTGAGTGGGTAATGTAGGGCTGCCTAGTTATTAAATGAAATGGCATGTGTGAAAGCCAGAGGGTGTGCCAGAGGGTGTGCCAGGACCCTGACTGTGCAGGTGGGTGAGATGTTGTTCACAGCTTTATTCTGTACTGTTCTTATTATAACCTTGGGGAGAAAGTTCCAGCAGCTTTAGTACCCAAGATAAGTTATAGGTCTCCCAAACGGTTAATTCTTCTATGCATTATAGAGTCATTATGAAGTGTCAATGTCACGACCAGTCAAGTGTTCCTTCCTCTTGTTTAGCTCACCAGCCTGAGTGTATAGTTCCCTGTGGAGTTGCATCCGCCCTCGTCCTTGGTCGCTGTTTGCTCTTGTGTTCTCTTACTCCATTTTCGTCTAAACCTATTCTACTGTAATCTGCTCTAAATATTTTCTCTGAGAATACGGAAGTAAGTAAAGGAATGAAGCAAGTAGAGGTTCCTCCGGAAACTAGAAGAGAGCATCCTGCCCCGTTCTTCAAAGCACTTTCAACAGAACAACTTTGTATTTCCAGATCCAAGTCTCCATGATGTTTGATGGCCAGTCGGCCATCGAAGTGCACCCCAAAGTCAGCGTGGATGACCTGAAGGCCTTCACATCCATCAGCTTGTACATGAAGCCTCCTCCAAAGCCGGCAGAGCCCGCTGGGGCCTGGGTAGCAGATCAGTTTGTCCTCTACCTCGGAAGCAAAAACGTAAGAGCATAGAGTGGGGATTTGAAGGAGGTAGTGCTGCCCTCTGCCTTGAACAAAGCTGTTGAGTAAAGCAAACCAGTTCCCACTCTGAGAGTAAAGGCCAGAAGTCACTTTAATGGCAGGACACAAGCTGTGATTGAAGGGCAAGAGATTCTGGAGGGCGGGGCATATTTCTGGCATTGCTTTCTGGCAGCATCCTATTATTAATATGAATGAGTCTGAACAAAGTGTTTGAAGGCCTTTGGAATAACTGTAGCCTTTGTCGATGCCAAGTTTTGCTTAAAGATGCAGAGGGACTGGTTTTGTCAAGGTACGTGATGCCATGTTAGCCTGACAATGCTGGCACACTCCTGGTAGCCATCAGTACTGCCATTCCCATGAGCCTTCAGTAGTTTCCCCCTCTCCTCAACCCTCACCAATGCAGTGAGCACTTAGAAACAGAAAACACAGGGACAGCACACCCCAATGCAAACCCAGAGAGGGTAGAAACCAAGAGCAGATGCCAATCTAGCAACAGCTCAAAGTGGTAATTTGGGCCGGAAGTTAATTTGTACTCAGCAACTTTTAGGACCTATGATTAGGCTTTACAGAAATAAAAACAAACAATAACCACCTGTATGCATTATACTTGTTGATTTTATTTAAGTGACTTCTTGACATTTCAGGCCAAAAAAGAGTACATGGGTCTCGCAATCAAAAATGATAACCTGGTATATGTTTACAATTTGGGGACAAAAGATGTGGAGATTCTCCTGGATTCCAAGCCTGTGAGCTCCTGGCCTGCTTACTTCAGTATTGTCAAGATTGAGAGGTGAGGCGAATCTGTGGCAAATGGCTTTGCAAACACACACTCTTCCTGTGGATGCCATAAGTACTTTTTTCTCTTCCATCTCACTCTTTTTCTTCCCTATTCCTTCCCAAACACTTGAGTGAGATTAAAAAAAAAAAAATACTAGAAAAAAGAAAGGTCCTTCCTAAATAGCAACCCGATTACCAGATCATTTTACCTTGCCATAAGTTAAAATTTAAAAGTAAGATGTCTACTTTTCTCCTTTTCTTCCGTAATTAATATTTCTGTTTGTGTACGACAATATGATACAATCGAATAACCCGGGGTGTTTTTTGAGGTGACATTAACATTTTGACACAATGAAAGTATTTTCTGCAAGCGAGTAACAAGCTCTTCTCTCAACAGGGTAGGGAAACACGGAAAGGTATTCTTGACAGTCCCCAGTCTCAGTAGCACGGCAGAAGAAAAGTTTATTAAGAAGGGGGAGTTTGCAGGAGATGACTCCTTGCTGGATCTGACCCCTGAGGACACTGTGTTTTACGTTGGTGGGGTGCCCTCAAACTTCAAGGTAAGCTATACAACTGCATCTGGCTCAGTTGAGACCTGCAGTAGTTCTTTTGTAAATCCATAGCCCCAAAATTAATGGAGGTGGGGGAGTTGAATACCATGGTAAGAGATCAGTATGATGGGTGGTAGAATCTATTTGTAAGTCTGCTGTCCCGGTCTGGTTCCTACTTCTCATATTTTCAATGTCAGTTGTTTGCAAGTTATAGCTAATGCTTAAAGATCAAATAAAGTTATTTTGATAATGTAAAGGTGACAAATATTACTCCAGGAAAGAATTAGTATTATCTACTACAAGAATGTACCGGCTGGGATCTAGACGTCAGCACTGTGTGCAGCAGTTTCGAATGCTGTTACCTGAAATGTATAGGCACAGTATAAAACACATGAGATGAGAAGAGGTAAAACCTAGGGGAGAATATGAGACCTGACAAAGAGTGAGTAAAGGAAAGGCCCAAAAAGATGAGAAGCCGATCTCAGGCCTTCCACTCAAGGACTGTTACTTACAGTTGTGAGCGCATTGTTAACCCTCTCTTGAGAATGATTCTGTTTCTACGAGATAAGGAATACCCATCTTACAGAATTGGAATGACAACTGGTTTCATTGTGAATTTGTTGTTAAGGATATGTAGTACATGTAGTCCATACTCAATAAATACCAGTTCTCCGCTAAGATATGTGAGGCTGCTTATCTAAGTTCTAAGTCATCTGGCATACTGATGCGAACTCCAGTGTAGAGAGATGTTCATGTCAGAGGGACCAGGGTGAGTCCACTGTCAGCTTCATTCTCTGTCTGCAGCTTCTGCAGGAAACATGACCATGGGCTAATTGATTTTATTTCCCTGTTGTTCAGCTCCCTGCCAGCTTAAACCTGCCCAGCTACTCGGGCTGCCTGGAGCTGGCCACTCTGAATAATGATGTGATCAGTCTGTACAACTTTAAGCACATCTACAATATGGATCCATCCAAATCAGTGCCCTGTGCCAGGTGAGCAACAGTTAGGAGCTCAGAGTCTTTGACAGTCAGACATGGGCAGCGGACAGGACAAGTGTGAGTCAATGCACAGGTTCGTGCGTGTGTGTGTGTGTGTGTGTGTGTGTGTGTGTGTGTGTGTGTGTGTCTGTGTGTGTGTTTGTCTGTGTGTCTGTGTGTGTCTGTGTGTCTGTGTGTGTGTCTGTGTGTGTGTCTGTGTGTGTCTGTGTGTGCATGTGTCTGTGTGTGCATGTGTCTGTGTGTGTGTGTCTGTGTGTGTCTGTGTGTGTCTGTGTGTCTGTGTGTCTGTGTGTGTGTGTGTAATATATATATCTGATTTAGGATTCTATGATCAGAGACGTCCAGAAGACTTCGGCTATCCTAGTATGTAGGGTGAAGGAGAAACTCCTTTAGAACAGACCATTTGATTTATTTTTGAACTGCCTCCTTCACTTGCATGCCATCAGGACAGTGAAAGATGTTCTGAAAGTGGGTTCCAGGATACCAAACCTATAGCATTCATGGGACCCTGTGTTCTGTTCCAGGGATAAACTGGCTTTCACTCAGAGTAGGGCTGCCAGCTACTTCTTCGATGGCTCCAGTTATGCAGTGGTGAGGGACATCACAAGGAGAGGGAAATTTGGTCAGGTGACTCGCTTTGACATAGAAATTCGAACACCAGCTGACAACGGCCTCGTGCTCCTAATGGTCAATGGAGTAAGTAACAGGAAGTCCCACTTATTCCCCTGTTCTTCCTTTGTTCTCTGCTATTCCTTTTCCCCGGAAATGCCCCACCCCCAGGGTAAGTGTGCCCTGCCATCAAAATGAGTATCTAGTTTAGAAAGCAAAATTGGATTTATTTTTCTCCAAGAAAGTTATGACTGCATTAAGTAAAAGCAATCCTGAGAAGCACTTGTCCACACTTTAATATAGATTATAAAATTATTATTAAATATAGTGTATATATATATATATATATATATCCTTTTATAAATAAAAAACTTTGAAAAAATCACCACCAAGATATGATATATATTAAGATGTTTCTCCTCATAAGTCATATACATTTGGCAAATACAGACATAAATATGCCGTGAAACATTCAAAAGTCGTAATAAAAACAATAAATAATATTAATTAGAAATCTAAATATAAATATTTTAAAATATTTTAAATAAAATAAATTAATTCTCCTTTACTAATAATGTAGAAACTTTTTAACTTGCTAAAAAAAAATCTTATTATTAATAATAACAATGTTAGTGAGAATGGTTTAATAAAATATTCTGTGTTTTTTGAAAATTTTTTTCAACTCTTTGAGATATGGTGATTCAAGAATGATATCCTAAATCCAGTGTCAGCTGCTTTATTGGCTGTCAAAACTACATAAATTTTTTTTCTTGAATTAATATATATGTGTGTGTGTATTATACATGTATATGTATGTATATATATATATATATATATATATATATGCATATGTGTGTGGGGGTGTGACATGTATTATTAGCTGTGCCTACTAAATCATATACTTATCTTTTTAATTTCATGCTCCACCTGGCCCAGGTAACCTTTGCTATTCGGCTGGCCCATTTTCTCTCCTGAAGTCAGTTCTTCAGAGCAAATTAGCTACTATATTCTCTTGTAAACTTTAATAAAATTGCTCCAAGCCACTACACATCATCTTTGAAAGATTTTTAAACAGATTAGCAATCTTTTTCCACACACAAAAAACTGAAAAGTATAGTTATGATTTAGTACTGTGACCAGAGACTGGAGATTTTCATGAGATCTGATCACAAGGTTGACACCACCATTCAATTGTGCTAGGACTTCCTGCAGAGATATAAAAGTGCTGACACTGAAAAATGAATCTGTATTTCATGGTTGGAAAAAGTACTGCAGGTGGAGGATGGCTTACAGAGATCACCAATTGTACCAACTAATGGGATTTTACTATGATATCTCCGCACGGGCACAAATCAGACCCCGGTTGTCTTTGCCTTCCTCCTATAACCACTTCTCCCTCCTCTCCCCTCCCTAGAACCCGATAGCTCCAAGAGAAGAGGTTTTGGGAGACAGAACATTTATACTGCTTTCATTGCCAAAATCACTTAACAATAGGAAAATGACCCCAAAATATTTTCAAACAACCATTTGTCTACATCAAAACTTCCTTTTGGGGACACAGAAAGAGAGAACATGCTTCTTTCTCATCCACTGGTGTAATCCCCTTGTTGTGAGGTGATGTGTCAACTGCGTTTCCTGAAACAGCTAGGTCTCATGTTCCTGAAGGATATGTGTCAGCATCTATAAAGTTCAACAGCTTAAAATGACTCGTTTCATAACAAAAACAGTGTGTCTTCTTAAGTTGCCAGCATTGTCAAAACTTCACAGGAAGTAACCAGCCGACACCTACCCGTCCCAAAACACTTCCATATCAAATCTGCATGTCAGTACAAAATGATTGTCATATCTCCAATAACCCCCAACACATGGGCCCAAAGAGGGCACCTTAACCCTTCAAGTGCGGCACTCAATTCAGGAAGTCTCACCAGCTATGTGAAATCTACAGAAGTCTGGAAATGAAAGCCCAGGGTCACTACTCTATATGAAAGATCACTTTCTTTCTATATTTCAGTTTTCTTTATGGGGGAGGTCATGTTCTCCCCCTGACCCTCCAACACAGCATTCCTCTCTATGTATCCCTGACTGACCTAGAACTCATTCTGTAGACCAGACTGACCTCAAACTCAGAAACCTGCCTGCCTCTGCCTGGGAATAAAGGCATGTGCCACCACCACCCGGCTCCTTCAGATTTATTTTTTTTGATGAACATAAATAAAAGTTAAAACATTTTCCCCAACCCCAGGGATTGTTTCCCCTGCCAAGGAATATGCAGACTCCATTCAGGAGGTCTACACTTTGTGTAGGATAAAGACGTTTCCATGATACTTTACTTTTCAAATCCATTTAATTCCTGTATCTATGAACCATGTTCTGGAAGATGAAGGACAGGAGAAGCAAGGTGATGAGAGAGAGAAAGAGAGAGAAAGAGAGGGGGGCATGGAGGCAGATGTTCACGTGTTTCCACCAGTCAAAGACAGTTTATATATCTAGGTTGGGCATTGGGTTACACTTCTGATTGAGCATTACCAAACTTACAAAGCCTTTGACTAACATTTAAAAAAAAAATTGTATAAAAACAAAAAGAAAAAGGGGGCATGGGATAGGGGTTTTCTAGGGAGGGGAAATGGGGAAAGGGGATGGCATTGGAAATGTAAATAAATATATATATATATATGTATATATAATATATATATATATTATATATGTGTGTGTGTGTATATATACATATATATGTATATATATATATCTTGAAAAAAAAGAAAAAAGATATAATATATATATATATATATATATATATATATATATATATAT
>JANHMN010000019.1:16260459-16279423 GCA_030674055.1 Rhabdomys pumilio | reverse complement strand
TTTGCTCTTTAACATCACCTGGCCTAAATGTGTTCCAATTCCATTTATGCAAATCCAGTGGCTCAAAAGAGTACAGAAATGGTCCTCTTTGTCCTAGATCTGTATTTGTTGACATATTGGAGAAACTGTTTAGCCCATCTTGAAATAATTTTTCATTATTGCCATTAGTGCTTTTATTAATATGTAAGAAATAAGTGCTGACTTTACTTTAATAAGATTTTCCCAAGACAGGGTTTCTCTGTGTAGCTCTGGCTGTTCCAGAACTCACTCTGTAGACCAGGTCGCCCTCAACCTCACAGAGATCCACCTGCCTCTGCCTCCTAAGTGCTGAGATTAAAGGTGTGCGCCATCATGATCTGCTATTTCAGATATTTTTTAATGAGCTTTTTTTATTTTAATAGGACTTTTAACTTTACTTTACTTTTATTTGGATAAGACTTTCATGAGACTACTTTAATCTTCAAAGAATTCCATTAATGAAGAATTATAATAGTTTTTGAAATCCGCTAAATTTGGTTCTCCATTCATAGCAGCGAGTGCTCCCGTCTTACAGTTTCTTTCTCTCTGCAGAGTATGTTTTTCAGCCTGGAAATGCGCAATGGCTACCTACATGTGTTCTATGACTTTGGATTCAGCAACGGCCCCGTTCATCTGGAAGACACATTGAAAAAAGCCCAGATTAATGATGCGAAATATCATGAGGTACAGTCATCGTACTTCCGGTGGGTTTTGATCTATGTATATGACCAGGTGACCTAATGCAGTAAGGAAATAGTAAACTAAACACATTCATATCAAAGAGCAACTGATGTACCCTCATCTGCTCCACACAAGGATAACCCGTGTTGACATCTCTATCAAAAAGACACTGGAAGGTTTCTTTTCATTAAAAGGGACTTGTTGACCAAAACTCTCTTGTTAATCTTAAATGTCTTGATAACAATAGAAGACCTATGAAAATACTGTACATACGTTGAACTTTACAAAGACCTTATGATACTTGGGACCTCATTAATATAAGGAGGTTATGTAAGTAAATATAAAATTTTCTCTTGAATTTTTTTTCTCTAGGATGTAGAATGCAAGTGATTTTTCTCATGAAGAAGATTCCAAAAGTAACCTTCATCCACAGTAACAACTACTATAAATATATCATTAGTAAGCCATATAAAAGATGCAATATCTTTTAAATTGAGCCCAAATGCAATGGCTAGTCCTTTCCAGTTCAATGCCCAGAGGCTTTCTAAGGATTGGCTTCTATAAATGAAGAAGTTAATTGTTTGGTTGACTAGCATTTTTGCAGATTCACTAGGACTAGTCACTGTTTTTTTAAATAGTAATTCAATATTTATTTATGCAAATCTAATAATGCAAAATAACATAGAAATGGTTCTAAAAACTGACACCTTGGTAGCACCACACTCTACAATCCAGAAAGTCCCTGTTTCAGCGTAAAGCATGTAATTGTGCTGCCCAGTGCTGGAAGGAACGGGAAATGAGTTGTCCAATGTATAGAAAGCTTTCATTGAGGTGGAGGAATAAACTTTAGAGATTAAATAACATGATGCTATTACAAACATCGATAATTAGAATTTGTAGTTCAGTGGCAGAGCACTGTCACAGCAAGTGTCAGGCTCTCTATTTTTAAACCCTTGTGCAGGTATAATCATAGGAAACCACATGAATATATATATGTATATATGTATATTCATATACATGTATACATATATACATAGAGAGAGAGAGACAGAGAAAGCAAAAAACAGAGAACACAAGGGAGTGCAATGAAGTAATAAAACTTTAAGAAATATTAGATATGTTTATTTGATTAGGCTAGAAATACAGCAAGTGTGTACAAACTTAACACATTACACAATCTATCTAAATATGTGTAGTTTTATAATCAGTGATGCCTTAATCAAGGCTTTTTCTTAAAGCTAGATGTTTATAAGTTCTTTATAGATCCCCTCAGAAGAGGTAGGAGAAAATTTTAAAAAACAAAACAGGACTCGTAGAAAAATGTAGCCTAGGCTATTTCCTTTCCCAGAAAGGAGTCTTCCCCCAGAAAATGTAAACTGTGAGTTTACATTATATAAAAACCATAGTTGTCACCCCTACAAGTAAGAAAGGAAACTCTATTCCCTATCTTGTGAACAAAGAATACAGGAGATTATAAGTAGGATAGTTAAAATACATCACATTTTCTATAAACAAACAAAAAATCAGTTGTGAAGCAGACTTACAATACATTATTTCTCTCAGATCTCAATCATTTACCACAATGACAAGAAAATGATTTTGGTGGTGGACAGACGACATGTTAAGAGCACAGACAATGAGAAGAAGAAGATACCTTTCACAGACATTTACATCGGAGGTGCACCCCAAGAAGTCTTACAGTCCAGGTAAAGCTTTTCAAATACATGGCTTTTCATTGCTGATGATATACTGAGGATAAATTAGCATCTCACTGTATAAATTATGTATTCCACTAATATAACATTCCTTTTAGAACAGTATCCTATATTGTTTCTATATTGTTTCCTATATTGTCTCCTATATTGTTTCTATATTGTTTCTCAAGGAGAGGAAGAGTAGAACAGAGTATATTGTGCAAAGATGAAACAGCATGTATGTTTTTATGTTTGTCTTAGTCTTCAATAGTATCTCGAGGGTGTACAAGAAGTCATGGTTTGTGTGCGTTGTTCTAGTGAATTCAAAAATTCAGCTCTTACTATGTATCAAACTCATAGAAACGAATCTCAAAATTAATAAATCCAAACAAACGGTCATTCTGAAACTTAAAAGCAACGTTGAGATAATCCTGTGTGGTAGCTCTCATTAGAGTAACCTGGAAGGCTTTTACATAAAGCCACTTGCTTTCCTAAAATTATTACTGTTCTGAAGTCAAGTCCCAACGTTTAAAAAAGGGAAAAAAAATCCTGAACTCTGAAGTGAGAGCTGACAATGGAGCCCATCGTTCATGTAATAGAAATACCCCTCACTATGAGCATCCTCAGAAGGATGGAGAAATATATATAGATTACATAGATACATAGATACATAGATACATAGATACATAGATACATAGATACATAGATACATAGATACATAGATACATAGATACATAGATACATAGATATAGATGTGTGTGTGTGTGTGTGTGTGTGTGTGTGTGTGAGAGAGAGAGAGAGAGAGAGAGAGAAAGAGGGAGGGGGGGAGATTTCAATTGTTACAAAGTTCTTATTTATCTTGAGTCAAATCCTTTCCATGTTGTAAATTATCATATCTAAAGAAGGCTCTCCAAGTTTTTCTGAACTAAACCCCCTCTTCAGTCCTTCATGTGTTCATCCGTGTCCTATGGAACCTTGACCACTAAGCCAGCCTGCTGGCTAATATGCTCCTCCATCTCTGTCCTGTGAGGACAGAATACAGCAGAGCTGTACCTTTACAACAGTTAACCCACTGTGATTTGGTCCAAGCCAACTTGGCATTCATTCAGTACCAAGTAGCGTGTTCTTGGGCACCTCCTATATACTGAGCATGACAGAGAAGAAATAGAACACTGAACAAGGATGTCATTCCTACTCAGAGGATAAAACATTTCTTACTTTAATTTATTAATGTAAGTAGTCTTTTTCATGTGATATATCCTGATTTTAGAGTTCCCCCCTCCCCAGACTCCTCCCAGTGCCCCCCTCCTCCCTTCCCATTCAGATCCACTCCCTTCTGTCTCTTGTTAGAAAACAAACAGGCCTCTAAGGAATAATAATAAAATAAGATAAAACTAAAGTTAAAACATTAGAATAGGGACAAAACATCTAAAAGAGCCAAAGAAAAAACACAAGATACATATAGGTGCAGACAATATGTTGGCACATAAAACAAGAAGCCATGATTATGTATATACAAAGGACCAGTAAAGTTTAAAAAAAAAAAACAAAAAAACAGTGCTCTGACATTATGAGACAAAGATGCTGTTGTGTTGGTCAATTACTGCTGGAAATGGGGCCCACCCTAAAGAGTTTGTCTGGGCTGAGTGGTGGTAGCACACAACTTTAATCCCAGCACTTGAGAGATAGAGGTGGAGGCAGGCTGATCTCTGAGTTTGAGACCATCCTGGTCTACAGAGTGAATTCCAAGACAGCCAGGGCTATAAAGAGAAACCCTGTCTCAAGGACAGAAAGGAGGTGAGAGGGAGAGAGATTTGTTTCTTCAGTGAGACTCTCTTAGAGAAAACTGTTTTTTCATTCGAAAGGAGCTGTCAATTGAAGATGCTCCTGGGTAGGGCTGAGACCTGTGTCCACTTCTCCCTCCAGCTCTAGGACTGCATCTGGCATACACCTGCACAGGCCCGAGACCCAGCCATCTGACATTCTCTAGGACCTGCCTCTAGCTCTCCTTGATTAGAATATGCTACAAATAAGGCCAAACCCATTAGGAGATGTCTGAAAACTCGAGGTCAGACCCTATCTTGGTATTTAATATGTAAGAGAATAAGTTTCTTTCCAATTTCTATGAAATTGCTAAGAGTAAAGTATTTTCTATCTGTAGCCTACTAACTCAGTCTCAAGAATCTATAAAAAAAACGAATGCTAGCATTCCCATCTGTATCATTTGACCATTAGAAAAGTAGCCATTGATTGTGAAAGTTAAAAGATTTTGAAAACTATAAAGAAGCAGGTGAGTTGTGTTGACTTAGAGCAGTCTACTACACACAAAGGTCTGACACAGCCATGTGCCTGTCAAAAGAGCACGAGACTCTGAATGGTTTTAAAGCTACTGAGATTGTAAGTCAGCAGATCTCTATAGTGTGTGTGTGTGTGTGTGTGTGTGTGGAGAGAGAGAGAGAGAGAGAGAGAGAGAGAGAGAGAGAGAGAGAGAGAGAACCAATGAGAACTGATTTCCTTTTCCTTTTCAGGACCCTAAGAGCACATCTTCCCCTAGATATCAACTTTAGGGGATGCATGAAGGGCTTCCAGTTCCAAAAGAAAGATTTCAATTTACTGGAGCAGACAGAAACCCTCGGAGTTGGCTATGGGTGCCCAGAGGACTCTCTGGTAAGTACCATTCACTCAAGAGCTTTTTCACAGGTAAACATAATGCTTTCTACAGCTAAATCAGCCCCTTCTGCTCCCTGGGCTCCATTCTGCTGCCAAGAGAAAGAAAACTCATTAAACTAGAAAGGCTGTGGGACTCTCCCGTTGCAGCTGCTCCAGTTTCCAGTGGACCTGACATCCAAAGCCCAGAGAGACTGCGTGAATGCTATTGGTCACTCGAGTGTAAGAAATGGGAGTGCGGAAAGCCAGCTGCTGTAGGGACAGGGAAGGGAAGCTGATGCACCTGAACTCCAGGAAACACAATGGAAACACAAGCTGTGTGCGCAGCAGGCACGGCTCTTTGTATATGAAAACTCACATAAGTGTCCCATGATTACCAAAATCACTGTGTTTACCTTTTTTTCCCACAGATATCTCGCAGAGCATATTTCAATGGGCAAAGTTTTATTGCTTCGATTCAGAAAATATCTTTCTTTGATGGCTTCGAAGGAGGCTTCAATTTCCGAACGTTACAGCCAAATGGGTTACTATTCTACTACTCATCAGGGGTAAGTACTTGCTTTCCTCTGAGGACACTCTGTGTAGATGTTTTGTCTATCAAAAACAAGCTTTAGGCATGATAAAAGTAAATTTTGACTCGAATATGACTCACAAATATACATGCTATCATATGCTAAATATGTTATATACATATTTCACATATAATATCTTATTAATCCTTGAGAAATTTATACAATGTATTTGATCATCTTCAAACACATACACACACAAACAGGTTTTTCCTCTAAGTTCCTCTGATTCATTCTGCCTTCCTTCTGACCCCAACCAGTGTGTGTATGTGTGTGTGTGTGTGTGTGTGTGTGTGTGTGTGTCCAAATCCATATCCCATTTTTGGCTGTGCACTCCACTGAACTTATACTATGCACACTTTGACTAGTTGTGAATTCTGAATTAACTGCCATCCATTGCACAAAGAAACTTCTTTGTTGATACCTGAGAACTGCACGAATCTTGGGTACAGAGATAAGAACTTAGAGTGCAGTTAGACACCATGTCTGCCTAGCAGAGTGATGGTGGTAGGTCCATCCCTGAGGCCTGTGAGCTCCCCGACCATAGGCTGCTGGCCAGATTGACAGCACTAGGCATGTGTGTCCTTCTATGGTCTTAAACCTCGAGCAGTTGTTACCTCTGTAACATTCCTGCCACTACTACAGTCAGAGCTATCTTGGCCTAGAATTCAGTCCTATGCCTCAGGAGTTGATGGGCAGAATTCAAGGAGTCTGTAGACTCACCTGTGGAAAATCATATCTTCATTTTCTCTAATTAAAAGAGCATTTTCGGGGCTGGAGAGACGGCTCAGTGGTTAAGAGCACTGACTGTTCTTCCAGAGGTCCTCAGTTCAATTCCCAGCAACCATATGATGGCTCACAACTATTTGTAATGGGATCTGATGCCCTCTTCTGGTGTGTCTGAAGACAGCTACAGTTTATTCATATAAATAAAATAAATAAGTCTTTAAAAAAAAAAAGGAAGGAAGGAAGGAAGGAAGGAAGGAAGGAAGGAAGGAAGGAAAAAAAAACCAGCAAGTGGTGCAGTGGTGGCACACGCCTTTAACCACAGCAGTTTGGAGGCAGAGGCAGGCAGATTTCTGAGTTTGAGGCCAGCTTGGTCTACAGAGTGAGTTCCAGGACAGCCAGGGCTACACAGAGAAACCCTGTCTCAAAAAATGAAAAGAAAAAAGAGCAATATTTTCTTCTATTTTTAATATTGCAACGAACCACAGTAGTGTTAGCAGTATTAGTATTACCTCAAATTTTGTTACTGAACAAAATCACAAATATTTTCCACATTACAGTCGGCACAGACACTTGACAATGTCATTCTGCCCATTTCTACTAGAGTCAAAAGATAGTTCCTGTCAGGTCTACTGGGTCTATTACTTAATGCTCTACAAAGAGGACTAGCACTATATATCACAAATTCCCTGTCTTACCGTTTGGAGAGCAACATTTCAATGTACTAGATCACCTTCCTATTCCTATATATTTTTGTCTTAAACATTTCAGAATATTGATTTATGAAAAAAACACATATATCCACAGCCTGCCAGAAGCATCAATGGCAGCATAACAAGCTCTGAGCATAAGAACAAAAACACTCATGATTTAATTTATAAATTAGAGAAATATAATGACATTCTTCTTTGCCTTTGGATTTACAGTAGAATACTCAACTCAGCTTTCAAAACATATGTCAAAAATAAAGGGCTGGATGTGTGGCTCTGTGGTAGCAAGCTGGTCTAACATGTGTGGAGCCTTGCTTCTGTTTTCATTCCTATGAAAATAAATAAGAACTGTAGAGATCTGGCAAAGCTAAGGTTCAGCTGATGTATCTCTGCCCATACTACACTTTTTGAAAACAAATTTTGCTTCTTACGCTGGCCTGTAATCTGTCACCTCCTTGAAATTTATTTCTTTTGTATGTTGGAAGAGTGACTGCAGTCTTGTATACATGTGTGCTTGTGCATGTTGAGGCCAAAGGGCAAACTCAGGTGTCATTCTTCTTCAAATGCCATCCACCTTAGACTTGTTTTGTTTTTGAGAAGAGTCTCTCACTGCAAGGTGTCCAGCTGACCCCAGAAATCTACCAGTCTCTGTCTCCCCAGTGCTGGGATTACAAGTGTGTGCCACCATGCCCAACTTTTTTCACGGGTTCTAGGGATCAAGTGGGGTCCTCGTGCTTGTGCAGCAAGCACTTTGTAGAGTGATATTTCCTCCTAGCCCTGCTATTTTTCTCAATGTAATTTAAATCCGTAGCATCTATGACAATTTATAGAGAGCATTTTGTAGAACCTTTGTCCCAAATCTTGCCTCAGATTACCCTGGCTCATTAGATAATTTTCTTTCACAAACAGTAGACTGGGTTTATGTGCAGTTCACAGGGTTTGTGGACTGAGAAGTTTGTGGTTTTAGAAGTTAATGTGCATGTAAGGAAAAGAAAACATTATCATCTGCTGATGTTTTTAAAAACACACAGTAAGCAGATTCAGAAAAGAAGTAACTTTTGCTTCCTCAAAGTTCTCTTCTGTCTTCATATATCAAAAAAGAGGAGCATCTTTTAAAAACGTATGAGTGAATTAACTCCAGTCTCTTCATCTAACTGCGTCCTCCTGGAGGCTGACACACTGTCTTTCAGAGGGATCACGTGACACTGATACGGTAGATATGCTTAGGTTAGAAAAGTCATTGAGACTGAGCATCTCCTCTTATGGCAAAACCACCAGAGGCTTTCATTTCAAAATATGGATGTATCTTTTTTTTCCATAGAAGTATATGAAAGAGAGGAGAGAGACAGACAGAGAGACAGGGAAAGAGTGTGTATGTGAACAAGTGTATCCATGTCATGTATAGCACCACTCTTGGGCATCGGTTCTCACGGCCCCCTTGTTTTGAGGCAGCAGGAGCTCTCTTGGTTCTGCCACTTCCATGGGTAGTCCAGACTAGCTGGCTGGCTTGCAATACTCCCGTCTATGCATCCTATCTTACTGTAGTAGTGCTGTATTACAGATGCATGCTACTGGATCTACTTTTTACGTGGATTCTGGGGTTCTGAATTTAGTTCATCAAGCTTTTGGTACAAGCACTTTTACCAACTGAGCCCCCTCCCCAGCCCTGAACACGTCTACTTCTTTTTTTTTTAATTGGATATTTTATTTACATTTCAGATGTTATCCCCTTACCCCATCTCCCTCCCCCTGCCCAGGAACCTCCTATCCCGTCCCCCTCCCTCCTGCTTCTATGAGGATGTGTTCCCACCCACCCACTCCCACCTCCCCATGCTGGAATTTCCCCACACTGGGCGTCCAGCCTTCATGGGACCAAGGATCTCCTCTCCCACCTGTGCCCAACAAGGCCATCTTCCCCTACATATACAGCTGGAGCCATGGGTCCCTTCCTATGTGCTCCCAGGCTGGTGGTTTAGACCCTGGGAGCTCTGGTTGGTTGGTATTGTTGCTCTCCTCATGGGGCCACAAACCCTTTCAGCTCCTTCAGTCTTCTTTCTAACTCCTCCATTGGGAACCCCTTGATCAGATCAGTGGTTAGCTATGAGCATCTGCCTCTGAATGTGTCAGATTCTGGGAGACCTCTAAGGAGCCAGCTGTATCAGGCTCCTGTCAGCATGCACTTCCTGACATCCACATCAGCATCTATCTTTGGTGACTGCACATGGGATGGATACCCAGGTGGAACAGTCTCCAGACAACCCCTCCTTCAGTTTCTGTCCCACGCTTTGTCTCCATATTTGCTCCCATGAGTATTTTGTTACTCCTTCTAAGAAGGACCAAAGCACCCACACTTGGTCTTCCTTCTTCATGAGCTCATGTAGTCTGTGAGAAATCCTCCTTTCTTTAACTGACTTGTTGAAACTGGCTCCGCTCTACCTGGCTTGAGACAAAAGACTTAACAAAAAAATGTTGCGGCTTGCTCTGGTCTTCGGGTCAGGGTCTAGAGGGAAAGAGAATTGGGGATAAGGGGAAGAGACGCTAGGAATGGAGACAAGACAGAGGTTCTGATCCAGTCTCAAGTCTAGTCTTGAGTCTTTTATTGAAGGGAAATCTGGAGTATTTATACACTTTTGCCACGCCCCTTGTAGGCATGTGGATATGACGTAAGCCTTGGAGGCGTGGCTAGCACGTGCGCCTTACAGGCATGGATAGCTGCTGTCTAGCCGCTTTCTGTTAAAAGTCGACTCCCAACACTGACTCAGTGCTGAAATCAACCAAGTAGAAATAAAAAGAACTATATAAAGTATCGACAAAACCAGGAGCTGGTTCTTTGAGAAAAATCAACAAGATAGATAAACCCTTAGCCAGAATAACCAGAGGGCACAGAGACAGTATCCAAATTAATAAAATTAGAACTGAAAAGGGAGACATAACAACAGAAGCTAAGGAAATTCAAAAAAATCATCAGATACTACTACAAAAGCTTATACTCAACAAAACTGGAAAATCTGGATGAAATGGACAATTTTCTAGACAGATACCAGGTACCAAAGTTAAATCAGGAGCAGATAAACCATCTAAACAGTCCCATAACCCATAAAGAAATAGCAGCAGTCATTAAAAGTCTCCTCACCAAAAAAAGCCCAAGACCAGATGGTTTAATGCAGAATTCTATCAAACCTTCAAGGAAGACCTAATACTGGTTCTCTTCAAACTATTCCACAAAATAGAAACAGAAGGAACACTACCCAATTCATTCTATGAGGCCACAATCACGCTTATAGCTAAACCTCACAAAGACCCAACAAAGAAAGAGAACTTCAGATAAATCTCCCTTATGAATATCGATGCAAAAATACTCAATAAAATTCTTGAAAACCAAATCCAAGAACACATCAAAACAATCATCCATCATGATCAAGTAGGCTTTATCCCAGGAACGCAGGGATGGTTCAATATTCGGAAATCCATCAATGTAATCCACTATATAAACAAACTCAAAGAAAAAAACCACATGGTCATCTCACTAGATGCTGAGAAAGCATTTGACAAAATTCAACACCCCTTCATGGTAAAAGTCTTGGAAAGATCAGGAATTCAAGGTCCATACTTAAACACAGTAAAAGCAATATACAGCGAACCAGTAGCCAACATCAAACTAACTGGAGAGAAACTTGAAGCAATCCCACTAAGATCAGGGACTAGACAAGGCTGCCCACTCTCTCCCTACCTATTCAATATAGTACTGGAAGTCATAGCCAGAGCAATTAGACAACAAAAAGAAGTCAAAGGGATACAAATAGGAAAGGAAGAAGTCACAATATCACTATTTGCAGATGACATGCCTACTTCTGTGAGCAGCACTGTCATCAGCAGAAGTGTGTAGTTGTTGCCATTCACAGAAATCATCTTACCGGGAAGCTTTCTGCACACCGTATGCTCCTTTAAGCAATATCATCAAGTCAACTTTGAGAACACATCTGGTTTTTATCCTCAGATTCCTACTTAAACACCTGTGTCTGTGTTTCAGTCCGATGTGTTTTCTGTTTCACTGGACAACGGCACTGTCGTCATGGATGTAAAGGGCATTAAGGTTAAGTCGGCAGACAAACAGTATCATGATGGGCTGCCCCACTTCGTTGTCACCTCCATCTCAGCCACAAGGTACAGCCCCTCACTTCCTGTACTTTCCCCAGGATCTTCATCTGCAGGGTGTGCTTCTGACAAGTGCGGCTGTGGTTTCTAGGCTACATTGTTGCTTTTCTAGTGCTCCAAAGAGTGATGGAAGGAACACTCGTTACCTTCTTCCCAAAAGGATGCTCCTCATTTTCAAGGGATACCAAATAAGCCATCATAAAGTTTTTTAACAAGTGCAGACTCTTGGGGCAAGAGGGTGGAGGGGTATTATCATCTCTGTACCACCAGCGCATGCTCACACTACTTGGTAAATGCAGTGTGGTTTGTTGTACATCAAAGGGTTTCGGCAAATACTGGTTGTGTTTAGATTTTCAACCTAAACAGTAAAGGATGTTACATTTATTACAGCATTTTAAATATAAAAGTTCTAACTTCATATATATATATATGTGTGTGTGTGTGTGTGTGTGTGTGTGTGTGTGTGTGTGTATATGTGTGTGTATATATATATGTATGTATATATATACATATATATACATATACACACATATATATGTATATATATATATATGTATATATATATGAAATAAATTTCTTTTTCATAAAACAAGATGTTTTGAAATAATAAACCTCTTTTGAAGACTGATGCTGTGTGGAACATCTCATCCAAAGTAAACGGCAGTCCGGTTTCTCTAGACTGTGTCTCTAACGATTAGCCACCCAGTGTGCTGTTCAATGAAACTGGCCTAGAAATGGGACAACTGCCAGAGGTGTGCTCTGCTTTTCCACTAAGAAAATACTTGCTGTGGAGATTTAGATTCCAGTCTCGGTTTGGAGAGCCCGTCTTGCAGACACGAATATTTAGCCATTTCCTTCTGGGTCTCCTGAGAAATCTGTTTTTCCATTAAGAGATTTCATATGGATCCTGTGAGAAAACCTACCTGTTCGGCAAAAAGTAGCCTTTGGGTAAAACGTGCTGTGTGTACCAACTCTTTCTTTCCTTTGCAGATATGAACTGGTAGTAGACAAAAGCCGACTTGGGAGTAAGAATCCTACAAAAGAGAAGGCAGAGCAGACTCAGACAACTGAGAAGAAGTTCTACTTCGGTGGCTCACCCATTAGCCCTCAGTATGCTAATTTCACTGGATGTATAAGCAATGCCTACTTTACCAGGTACACACTGTTCTTTATTGGTGAATGAGCCTGACTGACAATGATCAATACAGTAGTGAAATGTTTACTTTACTAAAACCAATAAGCATGTAATTTACAGTCCTCAGCACATAGTAATTAAAAGTTTGTGTGTTTGAGCAACTGATGCACTTGGGTTTGAAAGTCCCTTGTTCTTTAATTCCTGCACTGCTGAGGCTAAGCAAGACTTCATTTCTTCACCTGCAAAATGCAGAAAACAAGTGCGTCTGCTTGGTGGGTTCGTCTTACATAAATATGTAAGACAATACATAGAAGGTACTTGCACAGCCCCTGGTATATAACAAGCTATAAATATAAGACACAATTTTGTTTTGCATGGTTATTAATAGTAAACTACAGATAAGCATACCAAAGTCCTTGTTCAAAGTGTAAGACTGACCTCTTAATTTAATTCATTGCTTTAATCAAAGACACTGATCTAGGTCCGTAAGTGACAACAGAACTCCAAGGACGCAGGAGCTTGCAAGGGGGAGACTGAACATAGATTAAGAGACCCAGATGTAGTCCTAGTCATCCATAGTCAGTCAGAATGTGGAATGCCAGAAATTAATGTTAGCTGACTGAATGATGGTTGTAGGATTCTTGTAAGATAGATAAAGTTCCACCATTCAAACACTTGCTGATACACACACATACATTTCTATCACCACCATAGTTTTCCTAATATAATTACCGACAGCATTTTTATCACCACCATAGTTTTCCTAATATAATTACCGACAGCATTTTTATCACCACCATAGTTTTCCTAATATAATTACCGACAGCATTTTTAGGATGTTTGTTTGCTCTCACACAGGCTGGATAGAGATGTGGAGGTCGAAGATTTCCAGCGGTATTCTGAAAAGGTCCACACTTCACTCCATGAGTGTCCGATTGAGTCGTCACCTCTGTTTCTCCTTCACAAAAAAGGAAAGAATTCCTCAAAGCCTAAAACAAACAAACAGGTAAACAACGCTAACACCGCGCACACTCACAGTTGCCCGTGTTCTCAGATCTCCATCTATGCTGCACCAGGGACGGCTCTCAGAGTCGGCCATTCACTCCTACTCCTAACGGTCTTTATTAATGGCCTGCAAGACAGCCCTGCTCTTAACAAGTGTGTGTGTATGTGTTTAATGTTTAGCAGTATAACTATCTACATAATCAGTAATATATATAATTCATATAATATATATGTTGTGTAGTACATATTTTATGTTATATAGATTATTTTATAGTATATATAAATCACATATGTTATATATTTTATATCATGTATAATATACAATGTATTAAATTTTATATATTTTTATAATATATATTAGTATATACATATATATAAATCATACATGATTTATATATAAATATAAAAACAATATCTATGCCGGGCAGTGGTGGTGCACGCCTTTAATCCCAGCACTTGGGAGGCAGAGGCAGGCAGATTTCTGAGTTCAAGGCCAGCCTGGTCTACAGAGTGAGTTCCAGGACAGCCACAGCTACACAGAGAAACCCTGTCTTGAAAAACCAAAAAAAAAAAAACAAAAAACAATATCTATGGTCTATATATAAATAATATATATAAATGTACAATAGCTATGAATTATATAATATATTAATTGCTTTTATTGCATATTTTAGTATATAATTTATATATATATATATATATATATATATATATATATATATATATATATGACATATACTATGATTTAGTAGTAATTTCAAGCCTTTGTCACGGTCATGAAAATTACTAAAACTCATTTTGCTTTCTCCGTCTTTGTGTTCCTCCACCCACATGCACAGGTAGATATGTGCTGCTCCTTCATTAAGTACTGAGCTAGAAGATGTCATCTCTGACTGCTCTTCTTTCTAATACATGCATGCTCACTGTTGGGTTCCGTAACAAGTGAAAGCCACAGTCCCTTCCTGTTCTCAGTCTAACCCTCCCCATCTCCTCCTTGGCACGGTTGTAACAATGTTTCTGTTGGGTGAGTTACTGTAACAGTTTCTTGGCAGGGCTCCTGCTCCTTGCTTCTGCTCTGTTCTTCTCCATCTGTTCTCAGCCTGGATAGGGCATCCAGGCCTTATCAGTCACACCTCTAGCCAGAGTACCCCTCCCACTGCCCTCAGACGGAAGCCCAAGTCCCTACAGCTCTGGAAAATGTCCTGAGTGGGTGACACCCTTCCCTCTTTTCATTTATGTCACCTGCCCGCCTCACTCATCCACTCACCCACTCTTTCCCTCCGCCAGCCTCTTCACTGTCTCCAAAGCTGGCCACATTAGAATCTTTATTGTCTCTCCTTAGGTCTGTATTTCCACTCTTCTCTCAAATATTTGCCCAATTTCTCTTCCACTCCTCTAGGAACCTCTCATTAATGCAGTGCACCCTGCCCTGGCTGCCTATTTGTTTTTGGTTTTTTTTTTTTTGTTTTTTGTTTTTTTGTTTTTTTTCAAGACAGGGTTTCTCTGTGTAGTCCTGGCTGTCCTGGAACTCACTCTGTAGACCAGGCTGGCCTTGAACTCAGAAATTCGCCTGCCTCTGCCTCCCAAGTGCTGGGATTAAAGGCGTGTGCCACCACCGCCCAGCATGCTTATTTAATACGGCAGCCGCCCTCTGCCCCTCACCAGGGCTATGGATATTTTTGCTTTTGTCTAGTTGCTCATTTCCCATAGGGAGAAAGTCTAACTATCAAGCTTCATGTACCTTACAAAGATGTGGCTTCCAAGAATAACTTGCCACTTGTTTTAAATGAATGTTTGCATGCTTGCATGCTTGCTTGCTTGCTTGCTTGCTTGCTTGCTTGCTTGCTTGCTTGCTTGCTTGCTTGCTTGCTTGCTTGAGACAGAGTTTCTCTATGTAGCCCAGGCTGTCTTGGAACTTAGTTTGTAGTCCAGACTGACCTTGAACTCACAGAGATCTGCCTGTCTCTTCCTCTCAACAGTACTGAGATTAAAAGCATGTGTCACCACACCCAGACCTGTCTTAAATTTTTATCAAGGCTGCATTAAAGAATTGTTATCACTTCTTCTGAGTGCATAGTTGAATAAATTTTTAGAATAGATTCCAGGAGATACAATTACTGGATCAAGGCAAAGCATGTTCCCAAATTGTTAACACTGATTTTATAATTACCCATAGATACTTGAGAGCGCTTGTCTTTAAAATTATGTTCCAGGCTTAAACTTTTTTCAAGAGGTCTTTATGCTTTAAGATTAACTGGGCAGCTGGGTGGTGGCACATGCCTTTAATCCCAGCCCTGGCCCAGCCTATCTGCACTTAATTAGCCTCACAACTTATCTGGATACAGGATTGTTGTAGGTGTGGCCACGACCCTGTTTCTTAGCGATTTCTTTGCTCATATGAGACAAAGAGCTGTATTGTAGTCCTTTCTCATCAGTGTAGAGTCTCCAGAATCTCCCACCACTTTGTTCTGCTGGTAGAAACTGCCTTTAGAAGCCCAGAACTGCTGTTGGGTCTTTTTAATTATGTATATATCTGCCAGTTGAGCAGGAATTAGGGAGAGAGGCAACCAGCGCACTCCTTCAACATCTTGCAGGTTTCCCTGCTCTCCCTGCTGCCAACATGTCCTCTAGGATCAACTCCCAAGTGGGACAGATCTGACAACTCCCTGCTTTTAAAACCTGTGTGGCTCCCGGTTGCCTAAAAGCAAAACTCCACCCCTCAGTCTTCATCAAAGACCTTTCTCTAAGTCACCAATCCGATTCCCGGTTGCTTTTTGTAGACCTGTTTCTTCACATTGATTACAAGTTCTTAAAATCCAGCAATAATCTCTCACCTTTCTATCCCCCACCACATAGCACCCACAGAAGGCACACAGCACTGACGTCTTTCATCTCTACCCATACCATCCAACATTCTATAAATGTTTGCTTGAAATCGAATAAGTTATTACAAGCAAATTTATTCACACTTTTATTTTGCCTCAGAAATAAAGACTAAATAATCATTACACATTATACAATAGCTTCACGACACTACATTTTAGCACCAGCAGGGCAATTTGAAGGGTTACAACATAATATTTGAGATTTACATTTGTAAGGAACTTTCAAATAAAAAAAATTGTATTCTAAAATGCTGTTCTATATTGATCCTGTCACGCAAAATCTCTTTATATAGCCCAAAACTAAAAAAAAAAAAATTAAATATTTTCAAGCTTAACTTTATTTAAGACTTATTTATTCTGTGTGTAGACGTGTTCTGCCTTTATGCATGCACGTCTGTGCACCACATGTGTGCCTGGTGCCCTAGGAGATCTAAAGGGGGCATCAGATCCCTTGGAACTGGAGTTAATGTCTGCTGTGAGCTGTCATGTCAGTACTGGCAACCAAGCCCCGGTCCTCTGGAGACGCAGCCAGTGCTCTTAACTCCTAACCAATCTCTCCAGCCCCAATATCTTAACTTATTTATATAGCATATGTAAACAACACCGTGTGGTTACGTGATATCACCTCTAAGGCTGCAGTCTCATGCCCTTTTACAATCACAAATTAGAACTGTGGATCTGCTGACCCGCTGTGTTGTTTCCATCACTGCCCCTTGTTTATGGCAATAGAACGCAAAGTCGCTTGCTGTTTCATGAATAGAAACACACAACTGCCACTTGGTTAATTTTGTATTCTTAGTGAAGGATAAAGACAAACTTTGTTACCAACTGCAGGACTTTCACCTTTCCATTTCATTTGTTTTTCCTACAGGGAGAGAAAAGTAAGGATGCACCTTCGTGGGATCCTATTGGCCTGAAGTTTTCAGAACGGAAAGCTCCAAGAGACTCCCACTGCCACCTCTCCAGCAGCCCCAGAGCAATAGAACACGCCTATCAATATGGCGGCACCGCCAACAGCCGTCAAGAGTTTGAACACGTGCAAGGGGATTTTGGTGAAAAGTAAAGGCGTGCACTTTCCTTCTATAAGTTTTATGCCACTCTTCATTCTTGTTTGTCACACAAAGCCTTTCTCCAACCTTTTCTTTCTGTGTCTTCTTAATCCTGTTTTTTGTTTGTTTGTTTTGTTTTTTGGTTTGTTTGGGGTTTTGTGTCAACACATGTACTAAACAATACATGATTCATGCTTTCCAAGAAATTATGCTCCCACTTTCTCTCCAAATAGCAGGCACATAAAACACCATTCTTTCAACTTACCAAGATTGACCAAAGAAAAGGCATCCTAATCAAGGAAAGGCCCATCAGATGTCCCCTCCCTCCACACAACTGCATTCAGATTTTGTGAACGAAAATGCAGCCAAACTTCTAGACACAGAAAATACAAGAGACACAGAAAATTCAAATGCTCTTGTACATTTGTGTCCCTCCTGCTGTCTCAAACCCCATTATGTCTTCACGATTCTCTATCTCTTTGATGTTATTAAGGATACATTGTTACAGTGTTTATGTCTCCAGGCCCTTCATCCTGGATGCCTCTTACCTAGCAAGGCAAAATCCATGTTTTTGTATTCTTCAAGAAATAGAGTTACACATACCTGGAGCTAAAGTTCTAGACTGGTTTCTTCATACACTTATTTCCAGCCCTTTAGGTGGCTATTTTTGACATGTTATATTTGACTGTAGCATAGACTCTATACCCTTCTACGGGGAAAGGCTTTTAATCTGTAATTTATGTGGTATACAAAGAATATTTGTGTGAAATCTTCTCTATGCATGTTAATTATTCATTGCTATTTATCCACAGAGATAAGTTAATTTAATATGTTGGGTTTTAGTGATTACTAACTTTATTAGATAGGATTTTCTAGAGCCATAGTTCTCAACCTGTGGGTCACAACCCCATTGGGGATAAATGACCCTTTTGTAGGGGTCTCCTAAGACCATTGGAAAAGACAAATGTTTACATTACAATTCACAATAGTAGCAAAACTGCAGTTATGACATAGCAACAAAATATTTGTATAGTTGGGGGTCACCACAATATGAGGAATTATTTTAAAGGGTTTCAGCATTAGGAAGGTTGAGAACCACCACTCTAGAGGAACAAAACTGATTATATAAATGTGTGCATGTGTGTGTGTGTGTGTGTGTGTGTGTGTGTGTGTGTGTGTTTCCCCACTCACCAGTAAGCTAGGTTCATAATTTTCGAAAACTACTACTTACTTTCTTTCAAAGGGTAATCTATGGAAGATATGAAGTAGTGAGTATGTATGTGTATTATGTATTATATGTTATATTATATATTATATGTTATATATCATATATTATTATATATTATATACCATATATTATGATATATTATATACTATATATTATATATTATATGTTAATTATATTGTACATTGTACATTATACATTATATGTTATATATAAAGAGGATTTGTTTAGCCGGGCGGTGGTGGTGCACGCCTTTAATCCCAGCACTTGGGAGGCAGAGGCAGGCGGATTTCTGAGTTCAAGACCAGCCTGGTCTACTGAGTGAGTTCCAGGACATCCAGGGCTACACAGAGAAACCCTGTCTCGAAAAACAAAAAAACAAAAAAACAAAAAAACAAAAAAACAAAAAAACAAAAAAACAAAAAAACAAAAAAACAAAAAAACA
>JANHMN010000019.1:16219450-16260359 GCA_030674055.1 Rhabdomys pumilio | reverse complement strand
AAAAAAACAAAAAAACAAAAAAACAAAAAAAAAAAAGAGAATTTGTTAGGGTGACCTACAGGCTGTAGTCAGGTTAGTATAACAATAGCTATCTCCCAACAGAAAGGCAAAGACCCCAGCAATTGTTCCACCCATGACCTAAATGTCTCAGCTGGTTTTGATCTATGTTACTCTCCTAAAGAAGTTGATTCTAATGCCAGCAAGGTGATACCTTGGCAACAGGCAACTTTGCAGCAAGAGTGAGAGCAAACAAATACAGAGCAAAAGCTTCCTTCTTTCTTGTCCTGGTCTGTCAGCAGCTACCCGAAGGTGTGGCCCAGATTTATGATGGTTTTCTGGCCATAAATCAAGATTTAGGGTGGACCTTCCAACCTTAAATAATATTACTAGGAAAAACCCCTCATGCTGTGACCAGCTGCTTGGGTTTTAGTTAATTCCAAATGTAGTCAAGTCGACAACCAAAAGTAACTGTCACACTAATTTGCCATTGGATCCTTAACCAACACAAGACTTTGTTAAATATATAACACACCTGAAGAGTAAGGGTGACGTCCATGGAGTCCTGTGAGCCTGAGATTTCTAGAGTAAAGGGTTTATAGAAGAATTTTCATTCTTGAAGTTACCATGCCTACCCAATAATTCATTAACCCATCAACGGGGACAATTAGAAAGAAGCTGTTTGGTACTAAATAGAATGACTATTCTTAGACTGTTTTACTTTGAAAGTTTGCTTTGAGTTATTATTCTATCTCACTTCACATATGGTAACTTCTCTTTTCATTTACCAGATCCCAGTTTGCCATTCGCCTGAAGACCCGTTCCTCACATGGGATGATTTTCTATGTCTCAGACCAAGAAGAGAATGATTTCATGACTCTGTTCTTGGCCCACGGTCGCTTGGTCTTTATGTTTAATGTCGGTCACAAAAAACTGAAGATTAGAAGCCAGGAGAAATACAATGATGGATTGTGGCATGATGTAAGTTGACTGCAGAAAATAGCGCTGTCAGCAAATATCACCCACTGCCCGGTGACTTAGCACTGCGCCAATTCTATACTACTGACTTGATAGAAAAGTCTGTTAAAATTCTGAGGCTGTGCACCCGGAGTTCAATCTCAAGAATTTATTTTTTTAATTATTTTATTTATTTTATTTATTTATTTATTTAAAATTATTTATGTATGTTATATATGTGAGTACACTGTAGAGTACACACCAGAAAAGGGCATCAGATCCCATTACAGATGGTTGTGAGCCGCCATGTGGTTGCTGGGACTTGAACTCAGAACTTCTGGAAGAGCAGTCAGTGCTCTTAACAGCTGAGCCATGTCTCCAGCTCATCAATTTCAGGAAGTTATTAATTGCTTATTTTAAAAATCTTAAACCCTATTTTTAGATAATCGCATGTGATTTGCAATCTTTGGGGTTTGGAAAATCCTACACAAACCACTCAGACACCCATCTTGAACAGGGATGGTTTATTGAACACCACAATCCAAGACTGACCAACCAATAAGGGACATAACTCAGACTCAAGAGCTGAACCATGACCCCAAGTTAAGGTCCTACAAAGCTTTTTAAGCCTGGTATCTACAGACATTTATGCCAAGTTATTCCACCCGTCAGGATTTAGGGATAGGGGACTTCCTTAGGAACGTGTCTTTTTGTATATTTATCGTGCTCCCATTGGTTAGGGTATTCAATTGTGGCAGGGGACTTGCCTTATCTAACATTCACGTCTTAACTTGCCAACCAGGATGTCAGTTACCCATGTAGGTGTCTCTTTCTGCTAAGTAGGATGCCAGTTCCCAGGGAGGTCTTGAGAACATAAACTTTGCTCAACCCCTACTCAAAATGGAAGTTTTATTCCAAAGAGTTTCTTATATTGGTGCAGGTGTCTCTCTTATGTTGGGGTTCATCCCAGGACCAGCTTATGAAAGCAAATGTCATAAAAGCTTATACACAGGTGCAGGAAGTACTGCTGGGTGGTTGGTTCAGGTCCAAGCTGATTGTGGGTAACTGTATAAAGCAGTTCTACTGACTTCTATTGAAATTGGTTTCCAGAGGCACAATACAAACAGAATATATAATCAACTTAGGCATGAGAAAGTTTCCTAGTAACGGCAGAAACAACATAGGAGAAAGTTTCCTTATAACGGCAGGCTGGCTGGCTGGGTAACAGTTACCTAGGCCCTAGCATTTTACCTAGGCCTTAACATTCCATCTAGACCTTAATATTTTACCTGGACCTTAACTGTAATCATTTCAATCAAAGGCTCAGTAATCAGCATGAGGTGAGATTTGAACTCTAATGAATTTTTTACTTTTCCCCACTCACCAGTTAGATAGATTCATAATTTTTACAACTACTATTGACTTCCTTTCATAAGGTAATCTTTGGGGGCTTTGAAGTAAGTAAATCACTTGGGAAGACAGGGCATGCCTGAATATTGGCAGTAGCCTGTGGGGATGGGATGAATAATACACTGTACAAGGAATGTCACAGTTAACTGTAGAATGTGGCTGGGCAGCTAGGAGAGCTTCCTAAAGAACCACACCAAAAATATAACCTGTACTCAGAAATGAAACAGAAAGCTGTAGGCCATTCTATCTAGAGATAAGAAAACAGAGGGGCACTTGCTCTAATGCATGAAATGGTAAACCCGAGAGGGCAGGGGATGCCAATATACACAAAGCAAGGGGACCTAGAAACAGACATCTGCTCTAGGATAAAGATCAAGGAATAAAGTTTCTGGCATTCCAAGAACAAGAGAACCAAAAGCTTGCTGAGAAGAAGAGAGGCTCTGACACCTTCCGAGATGGGCTCATATTTTTGAAAACATTCTGATGCCGGGCAGTGGTGGCGCATGCCTTTAATCCCAGCATTTGGGAGGCAGAGGCAGGTGGATTTCTGAGTTCGAGGCCAGCCTGGTCTACAGAGTGAGTTCCAGAACAGCCAGGGCTACACAGAGAAACTCTGTCTCAAAAAACCAAAAAAAAGAAAGAAAAGAAAAGAAAGAAAGAAAGAAAGAAAGAAAGAAAGAAAGAAAGAAAGAACGAAAGAGAAAGAAAACTTTCTGTACCTTCCCAGAGCATTGCAATACCAAGGTTGGGTAGACAACACAGCCTTCCCCCAACTGGGGGACGTACCTACAACAAACTATTTTTCTCCTCTCTGTCCAGGTGATATTTATTCGGGAAAAGAGCGGTGGTCGACTGGTCATTGATGGTCTACGAGTCCTAGAAGAAAGACTTCCCCCTAGTGGCGCTACCTGGAAAATCAAGGGTCCTATTTATCTGGGTGGAGTGGCTCCTGGAAGGGCTGTGAAAAATGTCCAGGTAAGCCAGCTGTGGCAAGGCTGGACCACTGACCCCTTGAACCGGAAGAACACTGATTCCCGGTCCTCATTTTACAGAGTAGGAAACTGGTAAAACTGAAGCAGTTTTTTGGAGACAAAAAGCATCTTAGGCGTCCTGTAGGAGTCCTGCCTGCCCTGGGGCATTTTGACTTTTAAAATAGAAATGAGATGAAAAAAGTTTAATAGGTATAAACTGTCCTGAAACTTATGTCTCCAGGGGGCTTTTATTAGTCCTGCCAGTACCTGTAATTTTAATGCAAAGCTACAGTTAGGACCAGAGAACAAGTCATTCTACTGTATTACTGAATATAAAAACAAACAAAAAGACCTTCAGCTCATCTAAATTCAGTTCCATTTTTTCACTTTCTCGCAATTTCTAAATATGCACAGATATGCATGTGTAAGTGGAATAAATGAGAATATAAGAAACATTTTTTTAATCAAATTATAACGAATACTTGTTTTTAAAATGCTTTTTGGGGTGAAAGGAAAGTATGGAAGGACTTAAACACAGTGTTAAGATTTGATTTTATCACAGGGTCAGTACATTGTTAAGATCCCCGGGCAGACAGGTAGGAAAGGTGGTTTACATTATAATCAGACTTGAAGTAAACAGCCAGTTCTGAGACAGACATTTTCACTATCCCAAATGTAGTATAAAGTCAGTTGTGTATAGTGACCCAAGTGTCATGTCCTGTACTATGACAAATTTGCAACTGCATTACAAGCTAATGAAGCCAGATCAGCAAGCTTCCTCCCGTTGGCATAGAATTCATCCACATGTGCGATCTCCGACCCAGCCGCAGCCCTGAAGGAAAATGCATGATATCACAATCACCAACTAGAAAGCTACAGTTGCAACTTATTTTGTCACAGTCTGTGGAAACATTTCCACTGCATAATAACTACACACTGATGTTATGAGATACAAAATCCTAGCTTTGATGAATTAATTAAAAGTAATTGCCAGGAAGGAACAATACTGATCATTCAGAAAGCTAAAATGAACAAGGAGTAACTCACTTGTTTGCTTTTCCATGATGCATCTGGGTGCTGGGCAAAGGGATTTTAAGTAACTTCTTCTTCTTTCAGATTAACTCCGTCTACAGTTTCAGTGGCTGCCTTGGCAATCTCCAGCTCAACGGCGCCTCCATCGACTCCGCTTCTCAAACGTTTAGTGTGACGCCTTGCTTTGAAGGGCCAATGGAAACGGGGACTTACTTTTCCACAGAAGGAGGCTATGTGGTTCTAGGTAACGTGACCGCAGTGGTGTGATTACAGTTAGCCCCACCTAAACTCGAGTTAAAGTTTACTCCCCAGTATAGCACAGGAAGAACGGGACGGGGGTGGGGGGGCTGCGAGAGGTAATCCAGTCATCAGAAAGAATAACCTGTCTTCATGTGAGTTCTCATTCCATGAAGATTACATTGTTCAACATCAGAATGCATTGTTACAAACTCCCTCTCACTCTCCTTCTCACTCTCCCTCTCGCTCCACACACATCCATAGGACTTTCCACCTCTGCAGTACAGATGCTACCATCATACTCCTATCCTTTCCAGACTCCAGGACTGTGAGCCACATAAACCAGCGTTAAGGATTCTATTATAGCAACAAAACAGACAATGATGTATGTTAAAAGCACGAATCCAGAAATGCTTTTTTTCCTGGAGATAGTTAACAGGGAATGTTAAGCTCACTGTTAAAATTTAATAATGCCAAGCTCATCTCTGTAAGATGACCTCTTTCCTCAAGGACCACCCTTTACTGTTTCAAACCAAATAGGCAGCACCAATCCTTGCTTCCTTGGCTGAACTTCTGGGTGCAGACCATCTTGGAGCAGAACTTCCTGTGCTGTCCTGTGTCCCAGTCTATGTCAGCTCTTGGCCACCTTATTTCTCTACGTTTTCTTGATTGTTAGTGTGAACTATTGTCCCCACTGAAGGAAATTTCACTTCCCACTCCCACCCACCCTGAAACCCTGTGCATTGTCCTTGGGAGGCCTTATTCTGAAGATGTCCTTTCAACCATTACTACCCCGCTCATGCGTTCTGCAGCCTTTATTACGTGCAGCATGTATGGCAGTCTGTGT
Source organism: Rhabdomys pumilio (assembly GCA_030674055.1). Taxonomy (NCBI): domain Eukaryota; kingdom Metazoa; phylum Chordata; class Mammalia; order Rodentia; family Muridae; genus Rhabdomys; species Rhabdomys pumilio. The sequence continues at coordinate 16,254,908 of JANHMN010000019.1, read as the reverse complement.
GCTGGATGATGGACTGAAATCGTTCCAAAAGCAAAAGAATTCTAAAGTTCGGGCAGTTTTAAATGTATAGTCAACTGTATAATTTATGTTCTATTTCTTGAGTATTGTCTAATACTTGGAAGGCCTGGCATGGTGACAGACACTTTTAATCCTGCTGTTTCCAGGATCTCTGTGAGTTTGAGGCCAGCCTGGCCACACAGCAAGTTCTGGGTCAGCCAAAGCAACACAGAGAGACCCAGTTTAAAAACATGAAGATGCATTGGGAAATTTTTAAGTTATTTATGAGGAAATATATCAAGTAGACACTATTAAAATGCCTATGTTTGTAACAAGCCCTTAATTACTTGTGTATGTGAGAAGTGGGGGTGAGTTGTGTACACATGAATACAAGTGCCAGAAGAATGTATCTGATCCCCCAGAGCTGGAGTTACAGATGGTTGTGAGCCATCTAATGTTAGTGCTAGTAACTGAACTCATATCCACTGGAAGCATAATATGTGCTCTTAACTGTTGAGCCATCTGTCTGGCCCCACAGATATCCTTTTTTATTTCTTTTCATTTTAATTAATTTTATGTGTATACATGTTTTCCTGAATGTATGTCTTTGTACCATATGCACGCCTGGTGTCAACAGAATCCAAAAGAGTGTGCTGAATCCCATAGAATTAGGACGGTTATGAACTGCTATGTGCTGAAAATTGAACCCAGGCTCTCTGAAAGAGCAGACAGCACTCTTAACCACAGGGTCCTCTCTCCTGCACCACCATCACCTCCACTCTGTCTTAGTCTTAATAAGCAAAGTTTTAGCTCACCATGGTAACAGTTTCTAAATCCTAGCACCTGCTGCTTTTTAAGTTAAAATTATCTTACAATACTTTTAATCACGTTTCTTCCTAAATAACTACAAAATGAAGTTTGTCTTTCAAAACTCATACACTGGAGCCCTTCCAAGCAGGGTTCCCCATCTTTCAGGTAGAACCAGCCAGGCACACCCATGGGACCATCTGGAGCTGCTTCCTGGGGCTCTCCAGGTTTTCCAGCCACTGTACATGGCTTCAGATTATAGTCTCTGCCCAGATTTTCCTACCCTTCATTTTAAAAATTATGTGTGCACGAATATGTGTCTTCAGATTCCATCCTTTGCCCATACTGTCCCACCCTCCTCACATTTTATTTATTATAGTGTGTATGCTGTGTGTACTGTGTGTGTGCATGATGGGGTGCACACAGCACAGCACATGTGTGAGATCACAGGACAGTTCTGTGGAGCTGGTTCTCTCCTTTCACCTTTACATATGTTCCAAGGATGGAACTCAGGGCAGCTGGCTTCTGCAGCAAGTGCTTTCCCTACTGAGACATCCTGCCTTCCCCTTCCCTCTCTTAAAGGAGCAAATGGCACTGCAGACTGGACTGCTGCTGCCTCTGAATTTTCATAGCATATAGAGTACTTTCAATGTACTGTTCTCACAAAGTCACACCATGACTAGAAATTTTACTTTGCTCTTGGTAATCTCTATTTCCCTCTGCAGATGAGTCTTTCAATATTGGGTTAAAGTTTGAAATTGCATTTGAAGTCCGTCCCCGGAGCAGTTCTGGAACCCTTGTCCATGGCCACAGTGTCAACGGGGAATACCTGAATGTGCACATGAGAAACGGACAGGTAGTATCCTGAGGGTTAACAGTCTACCTCATCTAACCTTGAGTGCTGATGTAAAGCAGCAGACGTGTTTCACAGCATTAGTTCACCAGTTTTCTAATGGAAAGGAGAGAAAGACTGAACCTGAGTGTTAAGTGTGCACAATGTGTGTGTTCACATTCATGTCCTGGGAGTTCATTAGAACAGTCATGAGACTATGGCAAGACTACCAGAGAGTCACCAACAACAGCATGGCATTTTAAGAAAAGAATTAGAAGAAAATTTTTCAGCGGATAAAAGGAAAAAATATATCTACTTTCCAACATCCATGAATGTGAAAGCATCTTTCTGCGTGCTTATATGCTTATCACAGATGTGTATGCATATATGTACATACATATATATGTGCATATTATTTTCAATTACTAGACGTTTGTATTACGTTATAGTTAAACACCACATTCACCCTAAGATAATACTAAAGAACATTCAGGAAGGTATGAGAATAAGTTTAAAGGAAAAGGAATATTTTCATTATGCCTCAAACTTAATATAGCTAAGTTTTATTTGAGTTCTAGTACATATAATTAGACCATAAAAAAATAAAACTTAGCTTTGTTAAGACTCTGGAATGAATTCCCCAGCACATTTGTGTGTGTGTGTATATTTTTTTCTATGTATAATTATATATATATATATATCTTGAATTAAAAACATTATATATTAGTATTATATATTACTTATCATGTTAGTATAGAATATGTGCTATATATTATATATATTAGGTATTGAGTACTATTCTAAAATACTTATGCAAGTGAATTGACTTAGCCCTCCTAATCTCTCAAAGATGCATATAGTATTATCATACTTATTTTACATTGAGAAAAAGTGGGATAGAAATAGTTTGGCTTGAAAGTCCATTCTCTTCACCAGAATCTCTTATTTTTTTTCATTTTGATTGAAAAGAATTTTCCTTTCAATATAGTTTGGTCATGTTTTTCTCCTCCTTCCACGTCTCCCAGATCCAACCTCCCTACCCACTCAATTTTATGTCCTTTTCTCTCTTAATAAAAACAGACAAAAATTAAAATCAAAACAAACAAGCAAAAGATCAGTAAGACAAAAATAAAGTGGCAAAAATAAAAATTTACAGGAATAATTTGCTGTGTACTGGAAGCTACGCCCTGGCACAGGTCCTATCCTGGAGTGTCTTCAGGGTCTCAACCTGCTTTGTGTAAACAGAACACAGTCTGTAAACTAAGCAGACTCATTGTATTTTAGTTCTTACCATTCCTCTATTTCTGCCCAGTAGGGTTATTTTGTTCTCTCTCCAAAGATGTATTTAAACTATTTCAATGTAAAGTGTTTCTATCACCGATCCAAGAGCGACCTCTTGTGTTCACGTAGCAAGTGTACTCATGTGTGAGTATTTATTCAGGGTGTTTCTTATCTGTGATAAGTTAGTTATGAAACTCAGTTTTATCCTGATGGCGAGAAATTTAACTAACTACATAACATGCCTCATCTTGGCAGGTCATAGTGAAAGTCAACAACGGGGTCAGAGACTTTTCTACCTCAGTAGTTCCCAAGCAGAATCTCTGTGATGGCAGATGGCACAGAATTACAGGTGAAAAACTTGGAATGTCCCGGGTATCACACACAAGCATGAGTCCGCACCGCACGTGGAGACATGGAGGGTGGCGTCCTGGAAGAACTTAGATTTTATATGATCCAGACAGATGACTAAAATGTGTACATGCTCTTAGCTGTTGAGCCACCTTCCTAGCCTCACAGCTATTCTTTTTCTTTTTTTTTTAATTAATTTTATGTGTTCGCCTGCATGTATGTCTGTGCGGCACAGGCATGCCTGGGGTCAACAGAATCCAGAAGAGTGTGCTGGATCCCCTAGGATTAGATGGTTATGAGCTACTCCGTACATGCTGGACATTGAACCCAGGTTCTCTGAAAGAGCAACCAGTGCTCCTGACCAAATCTCTTCATCACCTCCACCCCCAGCCATTCTTAATAAGTGATGAATATGAATAATAAAAGCACGAATATGAATGCTACCAAAGTAATGCCAAAATATGTCAGGAAACCTTTGGAGAAAAAAAAAAAAACCAAGTACAGTGTAGTCTAATAGTCCTCTTTTCTAAGAAAAATGTCGCTAAGATTGCTTAGTTAATTATGCTTAGACGTTATTGCTGTTTTCAACGATAGAGGAGTATGGGGGTTTTAATTCTGAAACGTATTGGTGTCGTGATAAATTATTTCATGTAAAAATTACCCCGGTGTCACATATAACCAGTCTTTGTCCTGCTTTTCAGTTATCAGAGATTCAAACGTGGTTCAGTTGGATGTAGATTCTGAAGTGAACCATGTAGTCGGGCCACTGAACCCAAAGCCAGTTGATCACAGGGAGCCTGTGTTTGTTGGAGGTGTTCCAGGTACGTGCTTCTGAGAATGTACACGCTTCCGAATCCAGAAAAACTCAGTAAGCTCTCTCTCATAATTGTTGTTATATTAAGAAGTGAGCGCCAGGCAGTGGTGGTGCATGCCTTTAATCCCAGCACTTGGGAGGCAGAGGCAGGCGGAGTTCTGAGTTCGAGGCCAGCCTGGTCTACAGAGTGAGTTCCAGGACAGCTCGGGCTACACAGAGAAACTCTGTCTCAAAAAACCAAACAAACAAAAAGCAAAAAAAAAAAAAAGTGATCTATGTATTTTCATGACTCACCTAATAATCCAAAGGGATTTATATGCCATGGTCCTTAATAGGAAAAAGCAGCAAAGTATTGAATTTTCTAGGTAACTCAGTGCTGGGATTAAAGGTGAGATGACCACATCTTAAATGACAAGCACAGAGAGGAGGGAGCAAACTCAAAACAGTGCATGTCCTTAAACTCTCAGAGCCTGCCTTCAGTGTCACACGTCCCCCAACAAAGCCATATTTCCTAAACCTCCCAACCAGGACCATCTGCTGGGGACCACATATTCAAATACCTGAGACCATGGAAACATCTCATTCAAACCATCACAGGAATTTATCACAGAACACTGTTGAAGCTAAATGGTACACTACCTTCTGACAGGAAACAACAGTTCATTCCCACCCAGCAGCACACTGTTAAGCATCTGTCCCAGTTCTTGGTGACAAAACAAGTATGTCTCTCCAGTGCAAAAGTTACAGCATTTGTTCCCATCCCTGGACCTGAAGCATTTGCCATGAGATTCAAAAGAACTTCTTAACGGACTCCTTTGCTTTCTGAGTCTGATACTAGCACCATCAGGCACCATACACTGCTGTCAGTAAGTGCCACAGACTGAGTGAACAAGATTCACCTAAAACTGAGACCAGGGTGTCCAAACACATAATGAACAGCAAGATTTTTCTAGTGAGCCACCCCATGGAAACTAGCAACTCGCAGCATGAACCAAGGGTGGAAGCTGTGTCCCGCTGTACACAGGATGGCAGAGGGTTTGGAAGACCCCTCTTCTCCGGCTTTAGCTCAGTTTTTATTCTAAGGATGAAGTACACTGAGCAGGCTGTACAAACATGAAGCCATTGTGAATCAGATACAAATAAAAGGAGCTGATCCCTGGGGCCCCTTTCAAATCTAAAACTTTTTGGAGAGAGAGTTCTTCTGTGTAGCCCTGGCTGTTCTGGAACTCACTCTGTAGACCAGCCTGGTCTTGAACTCAGATCCACCTTCCTCTGCCTCCTGAGTGCTGGGACTAAAGGTGTGCACTGCCATTGCTGGGCTCAACGCTAAAGCTTTATGGTTACCGTTCTGACGGGGAAAGCCGTTTCCCTTCTTTATTTTCAGCACACGGGTTCTGTGCACACTCCGCACTGCATGCGGATGCACCGTGGCAGCTGCTTGGTGCTGCTGGTTTGGTCTCCTGCTTTGTCTGCCTCCCTCGGTTACAGATTGCCAACTGTTTTTCTCCTTTTGTCTGCTGATGAGCGAGCTGCTGTGTGTTTATAACAGTGAGCTTTGACTAAATGGATTTTAATTTCATGATATTTATAAGCTCTCCAAGTTGCTTTAAATTACATTGCTTCTATCATACCAACACACCTCATTGTATCGGTATAACTAATAAACGCCAGGCTTCGTCGAGACGCCTAGTTACAATAAGTGAAGGTTCCCTGGCACGCTGGAAGGCACCTGTGTCCACACAAAAATCTATGCTACTTAGAATTTCCCTATTTATAGCTCATGAGCCATGAGCTCAGAAAAATTAAATTTTACCTCGTTTGAATCCATTATTTTCTCATTATATTCTAGAAGCTTAGCAAAACTGTAGAGGCTTAAGGGTGACTGGTAATGAAGATAGGGATTAAACAGAAACAATAATTCTATACAAAAATGACAGGGAAGCACAAATTCCTTTTCCGTTCTCAGCAAAACACGGTAAACAAATAAGGCCATGGGGAAATTAACTCGGAATGGCACAGGTAGATCATGAAAACTCTGGCTGAGGCTTCACGGGGAAATGGTGAATTTCAGCCCTGAAAGGCAGCCACGGCATGCACGGGAATGTGATCACAGAAACATGGCAAACATTAAAATCCCAGTGTGTTCTCATTCTTCCTGAGAGTCCACTAGAGAACTGTGAGCCTCTGCTGACAGGGAATCATTTTGAAAGTCTGAGCAATCTTCCAGTTTATACTAAGAGGTGATACTAGAGCTTGGAATTCCCTGCACTGACATGTTTTTCCCTGTCCTTCTTTTCAGAGTCTTTACTGACGCCACGTTTGGCTCCCAGCAAACCCTTCACAGGCTGCATCCGCCATTTTGTCATTGATGGGCGCCCGGTGAGCTTCAGTAAGGCAGCTCTGGTCAGTGGTGCTGTGAGCATCAACTCCTGTCCCACAGCCTGACAGCTGCAAGGCTGCTGAAGAGAGTTCTGTCTAGCACTGAAATAAACACAGAAGTGGGGGGGCGGGCTTGGGGGACTGGAACTCCCCTCCCTACAGAAGCTCTCACCTGGTTGAAGGGGATTTCAATAAATCAGAGCCCTGCTGCTTCCCATTTCTTATTTGAATTCAATTTCACCCTGTGGATCCAAAATGTCTGCAGCGGACAGTGATTCTAAAAGTGCAAGAGTTTCTTATACTGAGAGCCCCTGTGCTTCAGCTGGTGAAGCCTCTGCTCCTCTCTCTAATAGTAGAAGGGGTTCTTAGCCAGCCCTGGTGTGCAAGCCAAACGTGACTACATTCTCAGAGGAAGCCATCTTTCAGGGAAGATCGTTCAACACATACCCAACTTTTGCTCATCCTCAGCTACCTTCTCCTACCTTTTATCTACTGACTTGTTCACAACCTAAATTAGAGTACCAGTTTTCACCTTTACAGTAGGAGTACCTGCTTAGCTCTGATGAGTGAGTTTTACGTGGCTGTGGAGATGACTCAGAGGGTAGGGGTTTGAGCACAAGCCAGATGAACTGAATTAGATCCTCAGCCCCATAAAGAAGGTGTCAGGAGAATTAACCTGTGACCTCCCAACAGATACATGTGTGTCTCATGCACACTGTACTTGGTACAATATGAGGCACGTGTGTGCACGCATAAGTACAAACACATAAAAAAAATTTCTTAAAGGAAATTGTAGTATAATTGAATATTTTCTGGATTGAAAGGAAGCCACCTTCTTACAGTTAGTACTTCTCATCCTTATGGTCAAAAAATGGGAATTCGCCTGACTCAGATATCACTTAGAACACACAAGGACAAGGACATCCTGAAACCCTTTGCCTCCTCATTTACATGAACTTGAACCAGTTCTTGGATGAGATTTCACTCTCAAAGATCAAAATGAAAAGGTTTCTTTTCTTCTTCTTCCTCTTCTTCTTCCTCCTCCTCCTCCTCTTCTTCCTCTTCCTCTTCTTCTTTTCTTCTTCCCCTCCTCCTTTTTCTTCTCTCCCTCCTTCTCCTCCTTTCTTCCTCCTTCTCCTCCTCCTCTTCCTCCTCCTCTTCCTCCTCCTCCTCCTCCTCCTCCTCTTCTTCCTTCTGCTAGTTAGGTATAGCATTGCCAGTACTTGGTACTGAAAACAATGAGTGCTGTGCTTTTGGTCATTGTACATAGCTCTTGCCAGAGCCCCACAGAGTGAAGAGGCTCTTGAGTGAAGGAGCCCTCTCTGTACCTGTGTTCCACTTCTTCTCATAGCCACACCCAACTGAAGAAGATGCTGCCCGGTCTGGAAAGATGGGTGTGAACAATGGAATATTTAGTCTTGTAAGTTTTGATTATGAAACAAGGAAATCAGGCACTTAGTCGGAGTTGAAGCCAAAGAGATTCCAACTGAAATGTGATTTTAGCAGCTCCGGATGCACATTCACAGGAATGAGAACCACAGCATCGCTCTGTGGTTCTAGGATGGCATATTCCCCTACCCTTTGTCCAGTAATGGTTACCTCAGTCCCCAGCTAGGAAGTGGGCCCATTGGTGATGGAGTTTCAACAGTTCCTGCCTTTTCCTGAAAATATATAGGCCTCACTGGGTGTGAGGCTCATGAAACCCCATGTCTCCTGAAAATAGACAATTAAAGCTTTATAAGAATTTTCTCTTCAGTGGTGTAGCCACTCGTAAGTTGCCCACGTCTCTATAAGCAATCCCTCACCCATACTCCTGCAACTCCAATTAAACTCACTGGATCTCCATGCTACACTTGGGTGGGATCATTTCTGTCATTGATGCCCTGTTAATAACATCTGTTCACATTCCTCAGAAAAAGCTCACACAACTTCAAAAATGTAAGCTAGAAGCTGGAAAGATGCCTCGGGGAATAAGAGCAAATACTGTTCTTGCAGAGGACCCTGATTCAGCTGCTACCATCCACTTGATAGCTCACAGCCACCTGTAACTCCAGTTCCTGGGCCTCTGCCAGCCTCTTCTGACCTCCTAGGACACTGCAGGCACACACATGCAGACGAAACACTCACACACATACTATGTTTTTAATATAAAATACATGGATTTCTGGATTGCTCACGAATCTGTTGTGAGAGCTCAGAACTGAGTCTGACATGTACAGGAACATATTCAATAAACACTGAGTTTCAGGACAGCAGAGTTTCCATGAAGTTCATTCCCCACCTCCCCTTCCAAGACAATAATAAAGTTTCTGGGAAAAGGAAAAACTGATGCTTCTACTTTTGATTCCACTGAGCCCCGGAGACTTGCCTGAGGGTGTGAGAAGACTGGAGGAATGACTGACAGCTGTCAGAAAGACGAGAAGTCTATAACCTTTTGAGTTCTCAAAACCAGCCCACAAGAGAGCGGAGACGGCACAGCCAGGGGTGGGGGTGGGGACAGGGGTAAATGAGATTGAAGGATGACATCCCAATTGTCTACATAATCATGGGACAAAAGGCACAAACATCAAAGTGTAGGACGACGCTGCCTATCAGATGCAGCACTGGAATCTTTCAAGAATGCCCAAAGTGCTGTGATAAGAGAGCTCAGAATTTATGTGACAATACTGAGGTCACAGTGACACACACCTCCACCCACACCCACAGCCTCAACAGAATATCTTTTCAAATGACCATGAGCTAATGTCAACCTGGAGGCAAGTTATAGAACTATGATCCACTCTGAGAGCACATACCCAGTAATGTGGGAGGGAATGTGAGAGGCATTTATTCAATACTCTAGCAGCCAGTGCTGAGAAAAGGTTTATCCTTGTCGTAGATTGGCAGGGATGCTCCATTGTGAATCCAGACATCAATTATTTGTGGTTTCTGTTCTGATAATTCTGCTGAGATGTTTTATTGACCATGTTTAAAAAAAGGGGGGTTTGGTTTTCACTTTTTCCCTCAATTCCTCTGCTTATTTTATATTACATTTATTTGGGTGCACATTTGTGTGTGGACACAGGTACTTAGATGCATGTGCGGAGGCCAGAGGGGGACCTGTGGGAGTCCTGTGGGAGTCAGCTCTCTCCTTCTACCTTCTGGCTCCTGGGGATCAAACTCAAGCTGGCGGTTTTGGCAGCATCTTCACCTGCTGTTTCGCTTACTTTGGGGAGTGAGGTTGGTTACATTTTCTGAGGATTTTGTTGCTGTTGCTGTTGCCATTGTCGATGTCATTTTGTTGTTTTGAGTCTTCCTCATAGCCCACAGTGGCCTGGAAGTTGTGCCAGTCCTCTCCACCGGCCTGCTGCCATTATAAGCATGTGCATCTCACCCCGCTTCTCCCTCCACTATAGCTAAGACTCATGTATTTTGATATGTGCTTTAACTTGGCTCAGACTGACTTCTCTCATTGCCACTTTATGTTATTTTATATTCTGGTGTTTGGAACTTCTCTGGGTGTCTTTGTTATTTCCGATTTATTTCATTTGCTAAACACATTTTTAATACACTGCAGACACTTTAATGCTTTTCAACTTTCTGAGGTTTGAAGGCCCCAATGTGGTCTGTATAGTGTGTTTTCATGAGCACTTAAAAAGAATATGCACTATTCTGGCTTTGTGAGGTAGTATTCTGTACAAATGAATCATGTTTTCTCGGTCTTCGATTGCTTTCTTATTCTACCACTTGAAATACATGCCATAAATGTGGAGTGATTCGGTGGCATCATCCTGTGGTTTGGTGCACTTTGAAGCTTTATATAATTATTTGTGCCCTTCCCCCAGGCCTAAGCAGGCCTGCAAGTCATTGACCACAACAAGACCAAACAACAATAGGACCTAGAAGGAGGCATTGCCTTGCCAGTCTTGGCACCCTAAGGTCTGCTACAGAGCTAAGAAGAATGGACTGCCTACTGAGCTAGCCTTGACACCTTCCAGACTACTATCTCCTCACCTAGCCCCTGGGTGGTACTGAGAAGAGACTCTGGGGGGTGGGGCTTCCCCTTTATATGTGAAAGCAAATTATTAAACTTCGGGCCTTGATCAGAATACTTTGTCTTGGCCCCATGTTTCTCTCGCCCTCCTTCCCGTTAATTCCCAGGCTTCCTCTCAGGAGAACCTGGTGATCGTGGCTTCAGGCAGCTACAGAATGGCGCCTAACGTGGGGCCTGAGAAGAGAAGACCGGTAGAGGAACACTGTCTTGGGTGGAGCTCCATGGAAAATGGAAGAAAAAAAGTAAAGTATCCGGAAGCACTTGGTGAACCAGGAACGCCACTGATGCTAGCTAAGTTATGGCTGTGTTTACAGGAAATGTGTGTAAGGTGGATATGGGGGTCTAGAATTGAGCTAGTAATGACCCGATGCTAAGCTCATCTAGGAAGAATGGCAGTGAGTTGAGGATAGGAGAAAATTTGGCAAGCCGGAGCCAGGCGGCCTTAGACGAGAGGAACTGGGTTTAAAAGAATTTGAAAGAAAAAGGGCAGAGCACTGAGTGGTATCCATAATTCTGCCTTCCTTGTTTGTCCCTTGGCGCGCCAATGTCCACGTGTCTCATTGTGTGTCTTTGTCCACGTGTCTCATTGTATGAATGATTGGTGGTCTATGTCTTGTGGTGCTCTATGTTTAATATTCAAAAGATCGTTAAAATTGCTTGATCCAACCCTTGGTCTAGTTTAACTTGGTTTTCAAAGGCAGTTTTAATATGCAGAGCAGTGGCTGATAAGTTTGCTTAACACCTGTAGCTAGAGTCGAGCTGAGCTGAAAAAGCCCTTCTAACAGTTGATTGTTGGTGTAAGCCGTTTTTAAAGGGAGCAGCAGGTTTTTTGGATTCAGTAAGGAAGCTAAGAGTGGTTTGTCCTAAAAAAATCTCTGTGACAAGGTGCTTCTCTCTTGAAATTACAGCTAGAAAAAGCGAGAAATTTTGTTTGGTCTAAATATATAAGATGTGTTGTCACTTCATTTTTGTTTCTAATTGGTATTAAAGTATAAATATGTTCTACATGTCCTGGTTATAGATTATGGCCTATAGGTTATTGGATATGATTAAAAATTTACAACCTTGGTAACAAAGGTTGGCAACTCAGGGTTAGAGTCATTCAGAAACCAGATATATAAAGATAAGATTTAAGAACAATGTCTCTTTAGTGAGATATTAAAAGCTACACTATCGTGCATTCATATAAAAGAATTGACAACAAAACTTTGTAACATAAAGGTAATTTTCTTGGTGTTGATTTTCGAAAAAATAGATTGCTTACATCGTTAAAAATTGGTTTTGTTTCTCAAAATTATGGTTATACTCTAATGTTGCAAAAGAAGCATAAAAATATAGTTAAACTGCCGATATTCCATTGGCTACAGTTGGTATTTCAATCGAGAGTTTGAGATTTTTTGATTTACCCATGTTTATAGAAAAAGGATACACGTATCTTTTAAAGTTTAAAGTTTAAATTTAAGGTTAAAAAAATTAAAAATAGAAAATAATAATAAATAATAAAAAAATTATTAATATCATTACTCCAACCTTCTTTTGATTAATGTTTGTTTGCATGGTATTCTATTTGAATCACTTTTTTTTTTTTTACTTTATAAAAAGTATTTTATGTGTGTGGGTGTTTCATCTGCATGTATGTGTGTGCAGCACATGGGTTGAGGGCGCACAGATGCCAGAAGAGGATATCAGATCCCCATGGACAGGAATCACTGACGTGAGTGAGACGCTGTGTCATGAGTGCTGGGAATTGAACCTAGGCCCTCTGGAAGAGCAGCCAGTATTCTCAACCATCTCTCCAGCCCCAGTCCTTTTGGACTTTGAATTTATAAGTCTCAAATTTAAAGTGACAAACAGCTTATGCTTACATTCTTCTTTCTGGCCAATATGATAGTCTTTGTCATGCAATTGAAGTTTAGACATTTTGTAATTGATACAACTATGTAAGGAACAGAATTTTAGTCTATTGTATGCATTTCTTTTTACCTTTTGTCCTGCTTTCAGAGTGAGTGGTTTTAGCTTACAATGTAACTCTGTGGCAGACAGCTCTCCCCGCATGTGGGAGAGCCTGAGTAGGATCTCTAGAAGAAGAAAGGCAGAGAGAGAAGCCAAGGAGGGAGAGGTGGGAGGAGAGGGGGAGGGGAGGAGGAAAGGAATTTCCACCCTGATTGAGACACACTCACCACCTCATGGATGAGTTCTCAGGGTCCTTTATGACAGGCTTCCTGATGCTCTTCTCTTATCCTTGGCAACTTTAACCTACATATGAGGCTTCTTTCTCTGAGGAGTGCTGCTGCTTTGATAGACAACTGGGGTACTTAGGGATCACCTCGTTTTCAGTAAAGTTGATACACATTAGGCTCTCTCCAGAGAGGTAGTTTAGACCTACAGAGGCAGGACCCGGTGCCTACTTTTCTGCATGGTCTTTTCTTTTTAGCTAATGAAAATTCAAATGCCCAGTAATCTGTAATTAACTAGTAATCTGCTGTGAGCAAGGTGACCTCTAGGGTGCCAAGTGTGAAGTAGTCTGTCTTGTCAGACACAACCAATGGCTTAGCATCACGAGTGCTCTACTGACCACACCTTTTGTTCTTATTAAAATGGAATCGTCAACTATTGTCATCACCCAATTAGTGCCACCACCTTTATTTGTTTACCAGGCAGACCATGAGATGATCCTGGCCGTTACCCTTGACCTAGTCAACCCTCACAGAAGACTTGATGACGCTATTTGGGATGCATGTCCTTGCTGCTTTGCGCAGGTGGCTTTCTCATGGTTGCATAGACAGTGATGGGAACATCAGTTATTGTCAGGCAATGACTTCCAGGGCATCTTCGGAGCTGCCTGAATGAAAGGGCAAATGACAGGTAGTGAAGACACCAAGAGGGAAATTCTTTTCAAAGCAAAGAAAAATTTCAATATCTTTTCAATTGTTTAAAATCTCTCTGAAGCCTCTCAATGTTACAGCGCATGCCTGTTACACACACATGACAACCAGCGCGTGCCTGTTACACGCACATTACTACCAGCATGTGCCTGTTACACACACACATAACAACCAGTGTGTACCTATTACACACACATGACAACCAGCATGTGCCTGTTCCCAGACTATCAGTGTTCCAGGTGTTCTCTTTCAAGGGTTTGCAGTAATAAACAGCAAAAAGGCATAAATATAAATAAGTGGTAATAGTATGTAAATTCAGGTATTAATTAATTGATAATTAATAATTTTAATTAATAATTAATAATTAATTAATAATCACTTTGGCTCATTAATTTCAAAACACTTGTGTAGTGAAAGCTAGCAGACTAATGCTCAGATGTTGGTAGAACCTCAGAGTTAAAATACAGAATGAAATTCAGAGAGTCTGGGTTCCTTTTCTGACACTCCTACCAAATAACCAACCCTGGATATTTTAGCCCTTTCTACCCATAAGTAAGTGTAACTTTTAAAGTATCTACCTTCCTAAGCTTAACTTTGTGGCCCCAAAATTTCTAATCCACTAAAAGAAGTAGGAGTGTATTGTTTACTGTTTCAGTATGGCAAACAGAGAAAAGTGAAGCAAACCCTGTTTGTGATGGCTTGCCGCACGCCTGTAAAGGCGGCTTCTCTTGTAGCACGTCAGTACTCTACTGTTGGCTCAGTCAGTGGTCTGAGTCAAGCCAAGTGACACCAACGAGAGCTCTCCATCTGTCTTTGCATTTGTGCCCTTGTGCCTAGAACAATGCCCTTCACATAAGTATACTGGTGATCTAAGTTCCTCTTGAGAATATAGACACAATCTAGATAAAAATGTATGGGGCAGAGGGAGGGGCAGAGTCTAGACTTACAAAGTTACAAAATATAGACTGTTAAAATCCGAGCTCTTGTTAGTGCTAATGTAATAATAGCAGTGCTTGACTTCCCAGAGTTAATTTGTTTTTTGCTATATCAAGTGTCAGTGCCCATACTGATGATAGCCAATCCCCATCTCCTCAGTCGGCAAGATAGTCACCTATTGGGTGAAGTCTCTTTCCCGTTACAGGAAGCACTGGAGCTCAGGCCTGATTCTAGCTCAATTGAAGAGTCTCCTCCTTCCACTGGAAACCTCCTTGGCTGGGTCCCAAACCGAAAAGGCATAATTCACTGAAATCCTAGAATACCAAGTTAAAATAAAAATGGTGCTTATCTTCAAAGATAAGTTGACATTTTTAGTGCTTCAATTTTCTTACAAGTATACAAAGGTGACATCTGAAAAATCTTTTTTTTTTTTTCTTTTCAAGACAGGGTTTCTCTGTGTAGCCCTGGCTGTCCTGGGACTCACTCTGTAGACCAGGCTGGCCTCAAACTCAGAAATCTGCCTGCCTCTGCCTCCCAAGTGCTGGGATTAAAGGCATGTGCCACCACTGCCCAGCTGAACAATCTTTAAAGTTAATTATCCAACTAACAATTCAGAATCTTATAACAAATTCAAAATGTCCCCCAAAAAATGTAAGCAAACTGTGCCTATGTTGTGGTTAGCCTGTGGTTAACAGTGATAATAGAAAAGAAAAGGTCAAATTTTCTTCCCATGATTATTGAAATCAGCAAGTTTCAGTCTTCATTCCTTACCCTTCCATGCCTCTACACTAATGTAGGCTCTCTTTGAGTAAAATAAACTTCTTGTTCCCATAGCCATTTAGTCTACCCACCCCCTACGTCATATTGCATTAGTTAAGAAAGTAGTTCTTTTGAGAGTAAACACTTAATTTGTCCCTATTTTCATTTAGTTACCTACCTCCCTCTCTCTCTCTCTCTCTCTCTCTCTCTCTCTCTCTCTCTCTCTCTCTGTTTTATTTTAATTCAGGATCTCTAACCAGGGTGCTATGGACGTTTGAGACCGCATGCTTCGAAGCTGGAGAAAGGCAGACTGTCATAGGCATTGTAAACGTTCCTCAGGATTTGCCCACTAGGTGTCAACAACAACCTTTTCCCAGTGTTTTGACTGCTTGTTTGTTTGTTTGTTTGTTTGTTTTTTGAAATGTCCCCAGACATTAGCACGTATCCCCTGGTAGGAGAGAAAACCAAAATTCCCCCCTGTTAAGATGCCTGTACTAATTATTTTAATAAATGTTTTAAATGTCCTAACCACTCTTTGACCATCTTTGTCATCATTTAATGGTGATGAGTTTGGACACCCAGTGAACATTTAATAACTATTTTAAATAAATTTACATATCTTTATTAATACACAAGGGATAGGAAAGATGAAAAATGTCTTTAAAGCATTTCTCATGCCTGATATTCTATTCATAATAAGTAAATACCTATTGGAAGTAATAATAAAACCAAATTTTTAAGTTCCAAGAGTTTGATTAGTGTGGCCATTATCAAGAAAGGGGAGATTATTCAATGAAGATCTTGGATAAACATTGTCACCTGTAGCTTCATGTAACTGTCTGTGGAAAATTAAGCCTTAGTTACCCGGCTCAAGGAGACATAGACTTACCAAAATAGGCCAAGTCTGATTCCTGTAGAGGTGAATAAATCAATTGCTTCTACTGACTTTCCATAGAAGGCTAGACTTGCCAAAGGAATGGTGATCAAATGTTCCAGTGACACCCAGAATTATGACATCAGAAGATTCCTTCACATAGCTTCCTGCCTGCTGACAAATCAAGCAGTTCATTTCATATCTCTGGCAACGGTTTTAGGGGTTTATTCTTGTCGGTGCCTTATTTTCAACATGACATATCTTAATCTATGAAGACCTAGAACTATCAACTTGCATAAAGCCGCACTCCTGATTCTTCCCCCCTCATACACCATTCCCTCTCCCTCTCCATCCCCCAAACTTGCTCTATCAACAGCAAGTACTCCTATCTGTCTACACCGTTCTCCCACTCAGACCAAAGTTCTGTGTCTCTGAACTTGATCTCAGCTAGCAGACTAGGAAGACATTTTCACATACGGATCTCATCTTACTTGGAATTCTTCCGTGTTCTGGGATATTTCTTGTAATGCCTGGACCAGCTTTTTCCTGTTTCATCCAGACAGCCTTGACATTCCCAAATGGAAGGAATGGAAGTTGTCAAAGGAGGACCGCACTTTGTCCACTCTTGCTATGCTATTGCCTTGTCCTAGAGTTTCTCCTCTGCTGACCCCGTCTTTAGGACTCCTCACCGTCAGCTCTGGGCTTCTGCAGCCTCTGCTTGCTTCGCTCAATGTCTCCCTACTTTGTAGTGCTTTTAGTTTAACCCATACTCCAGACTACAACAATCTTCAACTAACAACTTGTTCAGTTTCCATGGCTAAGAACTAAGTGTTGGATGCTAGAGGGAAGTGTTTAACTTTATGAAAGTCTTTGCAGCTGCGCATTATACTCGCCCATACTGTTGGGCTTCAGAACTTAGACTACAAAAGACTGGCATCTACCCTAGGAATGAAGCTGATGCTGGATAAAAATCTTACCTCTTCTTCCTCTTACAAGGGTTTCTGTGAACACACTGATCACAATTTCATCTTAGAGAAAACTCAAACTTAATGTAACATTCAGACAACTAACATACTTGCTGCCCATTGCTAGCTAGCACATGACGAACATCTTTTTAAAACAGTTTCTTTTAATTTTTTTTTGTTTGTTTTTTCGAGACAGGGTTTCTCTGTGTAGCCCTGGCTGTCCTGGAACTCACTCTGTAGACCAGGCTGGCCTTGAACTCAGAAATCCGCCTGTCTCTGCCTCCCAAGTGCTGGGATCAAAGGTGTGCGCCACCACTGTCTGGCTAAACAGTTTCTTAAAATGGTAAAAAAGTTTAATTTTGTGTGCTTGAGACGAGATAACAGTGAAAAGATGATGGGTTTGGGCATCAAAATTAGATATGAATTTTGACAGGATGCTATCACTAAAATTCTAAGCAAATCACCAAACGATTGTCTGTAAGATGGTTTTAAAACCACAAAGTGACATATCTTCAAGGCTACTGTTCTTTAAGCTCTTTCACTATTATTTTAGATGGTTTACTTGGCACAGATTGTGTCAGGCTTTCTGTGCGGCTGGTATAATGAAATCAAACAGACTCATCAGTGAAATTTGTCAACACTGTGTAATATAGCGTAAGACCACACGGCTTGACCTACAGCAGTGCCCACAAAGCCATACATACGTAAGTGTAAATGAGGAATACTAGGATGGAAAAATCTCTAAATGTGCCCTCAGATAATGATCTTTCAATAACTATCATATTCATAAAATACAAAGAAGATTATATCCCAAGAAAACATAACTATTATTATGCTTCATTTATTCATCCAGAAATTTTTTCCTGAGATTCTACCATGAGCCACATCCATGTT
Source organism: Rhabdomys pumilio (assembly GCA_030674055.1). Lineage (NCBI taxonomy): Eukaryota > Metazoa > Chordata > Mammalia > Rodentia > Muridae > Rhabdomys > Rhabdomys pumilio. The sequence continues at coordinate 16,237,104 of JANHMN010000019.1, read as the reverse complement.
AAATATAAAAAAAAAAAAAAAAACTGAGAAAAAACCACAGCCCTAGTAGACCTTACAGATTAGGATAGGTTCTAGATGAGACCAATCCATCTAAATGTAAAAGATAAACAGCCACTAACTACAAAGACATCTGGATGGTTAGGGAGGTAGCAGACAACAGCATATGCAAAGGTCTTTGGCCAGTTTAAAAAGAAAAAAATCAGAGCATAGAAATGTGGTTCTACCACTGAGAAGAACGAAACCAAGCTAAAGACTTTAACGTCTGATGAATGGAACCTATCAAAGAATTTTAATTTCTCAGGACACTGATCTTTTTCATTATAAATTTTGTTTTCTATACATGGATTAGATCTCTACTTCACTCTTATTTCTCTTTTCCTGATTTATTATTTTGCCTAATTTCCTTCTCTTTCTTTTTTCTTTCTTCCTTCCTTTCTTCCTTTCCTTCCCCTTTCCTCTCTCTTTCCTTCCTTTCCTTTCTCCTCCTCACATTTTTTCTTTCATTTTGTTTTTAGACAGGCTCTCTCCATGTAGCTCTTGGCTGTTCTGAAACTTGCTATGCAGACCAGGCTGACCTAGAACTGCCTGTCTGTGCTTTAGGAGTGCTGGATTAAAGATATGAACCACCAAGCTCAGCTTAGTTTGCTTTTCTTATTCTACTTTCTAAAGGTAAAGATCCAGCCATTGTCTTAGGACTTTTTGTCTGTTCCAGCATATTTAAGTCTATAAATTTCCAACAATGAACTACTTTACCTGAATTCACAAATGTTAAATTTTTGCACTTTTCCTTCAGTTAATTTTTCCGTAAAGTTTTTAATGCATATAAAAGTAAAATTCTGGCATGGCTGTACACGTGTACAACCCATGGAAAATTTGTTGTGATGACTTACAGTCTGTGGTCCAAATACCCCAGTAATGATCAGCTATGATTGGGAAGTCCGGGAATCTAGTAGTTGCTCAGTCCCACGAGGCTAGTTGTTTCAGCTGGTCTTCTGTAGGTTCCAACAGATATGCTTCCAAGTAAGTGCAAGCAGGCGAGAAAAGTGAACCTTCCTTCTTCCAATGTCCTTATTTTATATGGGTCTCCAGCAGAAGGTGTGGCCCAGAATAAAGGTGTGTACCACCACACCTGGATCTGGGACTTGCTTTGTCCCAGGCTGACCTTGAACCCAGAGATCTCCTGGGATTAAAGGTATGTACTACCTTGTCTGAGCCTAAGCTTTTCATGGCCAATATGGCTCAAGATCTCCATGCCAATCCAGGTGAGAAATTTGTGTCTTCCAGCCTCACAGGTGAGCCCTCCAATTCTGGATTGTAGTTCATTCCAGATAGAGTCCCGTTGTCAACCAGGAATAGCCATTACAGTTTTCGCTGAACAGGGCTAATGGGTTATATTCATCCAAGTGTTGTATCACTTTAATTTTTGCATGGCATTTCCATTGAATACAAAATCCAAAGTTGACAGTTTTGTTTTCTTTTGATTGTTTTAAGTGCTTTCCTGATTTTGCTCCACTATTTCCTGGCTTTCATTTTTTCCAATAAGAAGTCTGATGTGGCCAGGTGTGCTAGCACATGCTTTTAATGCCAGCACTTGGGAGACAGAGGCAGGCAGCAGACCTGTATGAGTTTAAAACTAGCCTGATCTACATAGTGAGTTCCAGGGTAGACAGAGCTCTATAATCAGACCATCTCTGATGAAAGAAGAGGAAGGAGGAAGAAGAGGAGGAGGAGAGCTCAGATAGTATTCTTTTTACTTATCTATATATTGAGTCTTTTCTCTCTGCTAGTTTATCTTTTTCTGTTGAGACCCGTACTCTGCCAGGCTTGGGGGCCAAAATGTCCTGGCCTGCGCTGCTGCTCGGGTCCACGGGTCAGGGTCTAGCAGAGAGAGAGTGAGGGGAAGAAGGGGAAGAGATTCGAAGAATAGAGACAAGTCAGAGGGTTTGTAGTCCAGTCTCGTTACTCCTTTATTGCCCCCTTTGATTCATATTGACTCCTATTGACTCTTATTGACTCCTATTGATTCTCATTGACACTTACTGATTCTCATTGACACTATTACAAGGAAATCCTGGGTATTTATAAGCACAAGCAGGAGAACACAGGTGAAGACATTTTGCCACATACACTATGAAGCTGGGGTCACTAAACAGTAAAACAAGCTATGTGGGATAAACAAGATATTTATCAGAGTATGCTCAGCTGTTGTAGACTATTGAAAACCAACTCTCTCTCTTGCTAGACCCTGACCCGTGGACCAGAGCAGCAGCGCAGGTTGGGACATTTTGGCCCCCAAGGCAGGCAGAGTACGGGTCTCAACATTTTGGCGCCCAACGTGGGGAGCCACTCTGTATAGGACCACTCTGCCCCACGTTGGGGGCCAAACTATAGTGGCCTGCTCTGTTCCGCAAGACAGGGTCTAGCAAGAGAGAGAGAGTGGGGGGAAGAAAGGGAAGAGACACGAAGATTAGAGACAAGCCAGAGGATCTGTAGTAAAGTCATCTTTACTGTCTCCACCATACACACACCACTACACCTACTACTACTACACCCACCACTACAAGGAAATCCTGGGTACTTATAAGTACAAGCAGGAGAACACAGGTGAAGACATGTTACCACATGCACCATGCAGCTGGGGTCACTAAACAGCAAAACAAGCTATGTGGGATAAACAAGATATTTGTCAGAGTGTGCTCAGCTGTTGTAGGCTGCGGAAAAACAAGTCTCTCATCAGAGTATATGGCTCCAGATGGCTGCAAAGATGATAGCTGCTTTCTAGCCACTTTCTGCTAAAAGTTGGCTCCCAACATTTTTCACTGACACTAGGCAATTTGATTGTAGGGCATACAGTGTATGTTCATCTTGCTTCTTATGTCTAAAATAAATTGACTCTTTTGAAACTGTGGGTCGGTGGTGTTTGTTGCAGTTGGAATGGACTTAGCCATTATTTCTCCAAGTGCTTCTTGCTGTCCCTTTTGGAACTCTGAGTCCTGTATCTTAAGCTGTCTAAATGTGTCCCACGGCTCACAGTTTTTCTTTTTAAAGGCCTGCTTTCATTCTCCACTGTGTTTTAGTTTCCAATGCTGTCTTTACTCTTTGGGTTTGCAATTCGTAATCTGTTCTTAACTCCTTCATTATTCCTTAGACACTGCTCTTGTTATCTCTTGAAGTCCAGTGTGGTTCTTCTTATCAGTCATCCCTGAATCTGCCCTTCCTTCCTTTCGCCTTCTTGAACCTGTGAGTGCTTATAATAGAGGTGCTATTGTTCCTGTTTACTGATTATTTCCTTTGTGCCCCTTTCTTGTCTATTTTAATTGAATTTTCTCCTAGTTATGGATATCTTTGCATACCGGGGAGTGTTTTATCTGAATGGCAGACAATGAAAATTTTACATTGCAGGATAATTTCATTTTTAAATCTTCTGAGACCTTATGAGTGTTGGTTTGGGACATAGAAAACAGCTTGGTTTTTTAGAAAACTGGTTTTATGCTTTCTTAGGCTATGTCACCAGAACCTTTCATTTAGTATTAATCTATCTTTGTTACTTAATTCAATAATCTATGGATTAGAAGGAGTCTTTGTTCATGATGTTGTGAATGTGAATTGGACCCAAACCTGTGAATTAATTTACTATATGGAATATTAATTGGTATTAAATAAGAAGAAGAAAAAGAAATCCTAAGTTGGTGGTGTAGCTTGGTGGTAGAGCACATGCCTGGCATGGACAAGGCCCTGGGCTCAACTCCAGTACTGCAAGGAAAGAAGGAGAAAGGAAAATCCCTGTCATTTACCACAACATGAATGAGCCTCTTGAAGACATTATGTTAAATGACATAAGCCAGGCACAGCAAAATATACACTATATGCCTCACCTGCGTATTGAGAGCCAAAAGATTAACCATGTAAGAGAAGAGAGTAAAATGGCGATTATCAGAGGATTATAACGTTTCAGTAGAAAAAGAAATGTCACTCAATGCCATAGGAGCACTGCTGTGAAATACGGTGCGTCCATATGTTTCATTGTTTTTATATCACTGAGAACGCTTGTCCTCGTATATTCTGTGTTCTCTAGTTCAGGGGCACCTATTAATCTTATGCAGAGCATTGTACCTCCACCACGAATATTATGTTTAATAGTCTTGATGCGTTTGCCTTTCCCTCAACCTTCTCTGATTACTTCAAGCCTGTCCTCTCCGTCAGTGAATTGGTTTCATTCCTCTAGTCTGCTTTTTCCATGGTTTTAAAACTTGTCCTTCAATCTTTTACCGCGCTTTGATCTCTGTTTCCTTACTTCTTTCAACACTTACTATCTGCTGCACAGCAGACAAGGTTCCATGTCCTGAACATACGGCAGCAGAAGGGCAAAAATCAGCGCGTGTTTTCAACACATTGTTCCTGCGTTCTCACACTGCTTAGTTCTGCACTGTGAAATACTTACGTAAATGGTCTTTTCTCCTCCTAGATTACATTTGATCTCATACCATGCTCGGCATCCATCCTAAAAGTCACCTTCCTTTCTTCCTCCTCCTCCTCTCCTTTCCTCCTCCCTTCCTTTCATAGGAGCGCTCTACGTGACCCACACTGACTTTTCTGCTTTTATTTAGCAATCAAAATCTTGTTGAGTTTATTTCATGTATTAACCTGTTATCACTCAAATACAATTGCACCCCAAAATCTCAATAATTTTTTTTAGCAAAAAAAAAAAAAATATTCTTGCTTGTAAGAAGGTGGACAAGCTGCCAATAGCTGTTCCTGCCACCTTGGCTCACCTAAAAATGTGCATACTCTAAGGTCCTGGTGTGACTGGAACAGAAGGTGCCACCTCACCTGGCTATGAAGCAGGCACATCTGATTCACTCCAGACTGAAGTGATCAGTGAAACTGGTGAGGACTTTCTTACAACTCCTTGCTGTTGCGTGGCTTCTGGAGAATGACAGGCACTACAGCATGGGTGGGGCTCTGCAAAGGCCAGAACACCAAGTGCACTGGTGGCACACAATCTACCGATCCGACCTAGTAACACCACAGCCTACGCATTTGTCTACGATTGGAAAACTTTGAGAGCCCCAGATTTGAAGACTTCAATATTAAGACCCAAAGTGTCTGACTAGCTTTATCACAGACTATATGCTTACCAAGAAGGAGGTTAAGAGTAAATCCAGCAATTTCTAATTTTTCCTGGCTAAAATCTACCCCTTAATTACAAGAGATATAAGAACAGAAGGTGTAAGACACCCAAACAGAAATATGGGAGGGCCTCAGCAATGCAAACACCCGCTACAACGTCAAACTTCACATCTTTCAAAACTGTGCAATAACAAGCTAAACCACATCTTGGCGGCAGAATAAGGTGTTCTAACCAATCAATTATTGTGGCTCAAGTCACATTATTGTCACATCACGTATCACAACACATTAATATGAAGTATAATTTAACTTTTGCTAAATGAAGACTAATGGTTTTTTAATTTCTCAGAATTTTTGTGGAAATTATTAACTTCATGAAAGCATTAGAGTTCTTGAGGGGATTTGTGTGTGTGTGCACATGGATGGAAGCAAGATGTGGGACATGAAGTGTTTTCCTTAATCATTCTTCATCTTACTTTTTAAGATATATTGAACCTGAATCTGGTGCTCACAGGTTCAACTAGACTCTGGGGATCCTCCCTTCTCCAGCCTTCCAAGCCTAGGGTTACAGGCTCCCAGATTTTTGTTAAGTGCTGGGGTCTGCATTTATGTTCCCATGCTTCAGAGGCAGGTATTTTACTGACTGGGCCATCTCTCTAGCCTAAATTCTTCATTTAGTTCTTAATTAAAACCTTGTTTGCTTTGTTCAGTAAAAATTCAATTTCTGAAAAATAACTGTTTTTTTTTTTTGAAATCTTGTCTACATTGTACACACATCAAACCAAATGGCTTAACTTTTAGCCCATCTCTTCTTTTCCTAGCCCTTTGTCCACTGAATATTACTGCTCTCCTTGCCAGCGCCACTTAATATTTTAGGTCATGTCTTTAGTGTATCGTGTGTATCTTCAAATGGCATTGCCGGCTGTTGGAAGAGGGATTTGTGTGGATGCTTTGAATTATCCAGAAACCTTAAAAGTTAGTTTGAGAAGTATGTCGCTCTGGCCTCTGAACTTAGCTGTGGTATTTGGTCGGTGTAACGAGCTTCCGTTGTTCTCAGGTGAGCCTATTTGCCTGGGGGTTTGCCTGAGGTTTCTCTGCGTTCTTCGACATTCGTTTTCTGTTAGATAACGACACTACGGGCAACTTCCCGAGGAATCGGACCCACTGTCCTACTGTTTAGACTGTATGCCTCTCAAAACCCGTGATCAATGTTAAAGTCCCTTATTTTAAATGCCACTCAGAAACCTAGTTACCCGTCAGTTACCAGGGCCTCCGGAGCTGCAGATGCTCTAGGATGTTGACAGGGCAGCTAGGATTTACCTGCCGGAGGCCCAGTCGCTATGGTAACGGCTAGCCGCAAATGCGCTTGCGCTAAAATCTTGCGCCGTAAAGAAACAAGGGCATTACGACATTGGCTATTTGCGGCAACGACGTGACTTAAAGCCGCCCTTCGAAGGACGTCGTTGTGTTCGAATGCGAAGGCGGGAGTGAGGGCGGGCGTGCTCCTGCTGGTCCTCCCGGCGGAATGACCCAGTCGGTGGTCGTACAGGGTGAGCGACCCCCGCCCGCGGGGACGGGTCGCTGCGGAGCCCAGTCACCCGTTTACCTTCCTAATGCACTTCTCTCTCTTCCTCGCCGCTGGCTGCAGTCGGACAGTGCGGGAACCAGATCGGCTGCTGCTTCTGGGACCTGGCGCTGAGGGAGCACGCCGCGGTCAACCAGGTACCCGCCCCCACCTGCCTGTCACCCGGGCCTGCCAGCAGAGTTCACTTGAGGTTTGGGGAGGGGGGCTTTGGATCCTGCGTCGGGGCCCTAGCTGACCTGGAACTCGCTGTGTAGACCATGCTAGTTCTCGAATTTGCAGCGATCCGCCTGTCTGTGCTTCCCACGACGACCACTATCATACCCAACTCACTTGGGCTTTTTAATCTGTACCATAAATTGCATAGGATCTTCTCATGCGGAACGTGGTTAGTTTCTTTTTAAACCCGTGTTGCTGTAAGTCACAGGTAAAAGGCTGTCACCAAAGAGTTTGGTTTTAAGTTTCCCTAATCCTTAACGGTCTTTCTTCTCCACCAGCAGCAGCACCTCCTCCCCCTCCTCCTCTCCCTTCGTTGTTTTGAAAGACAGTAGATGCTATAGGTGATGTCAAACTTGGTCAGAGGTTCTCTTGGCGTTTTACCCTTAGATGCAATTTTTAAGAGTCGACCTAGGTTTCTTTTTCTTAGAGCCCTTTTAGTGTTGTAGAATTGCTACAATTACAGGGGCTTTAGAGAAAATAAATGCTATAATTTGCTTTGTTTCTAGAAAGGAATTTATGACGATGCAATAAGCAGCTTCTTCAGGAATGTGGATACCAGGTAAGCAGATGAAAGTCTGTCTCGGGTTATTAGGAATCCTCCTTTCCCTGTCAGCAGAAGGGAAGGATTCCTTAACAGATAATAAGCAAACAGTCCCGAGCTGTGTCTCCTCTGTCTGCTGTTCTGATTGAAAGTGGATTCTCATGTTACATTTTCATACCATTCTGCAGAACCACAGGCTTCCTTGACAGACTTCAGTAAGCCAATAAGAACCTTTAAAGAGAATCCCAGCATTTTGAAATGATGTGTCAGTAAGTTTTCACTGAGGGTACCTACCATGTTATGAATCTAGCAATGACCAGTTTTTGAAAGATTTTGCGGATAACTTTTCCTAAGAATATGCTGAAAAGAAAGGTGGAAACTGCTCACAGCATAAGTTACTTTTTGTTTAGTGTAAGATACAGGTGTTAGAATTCTTTTAACATTTAAGATATGCCCATGGTCTTTTAATGTTGTCATCCACTTTCAAAGTTCTTTATAAACCAGCTGTAGTGGACTTGTCCTGACAGTTACTACCAAATGTTGGGCTTTTCCAACTTGGTAGAAATTTAGTTTGAATTATTTTGACCAGGTGTTGGAGCTGTTATCTTCTCAGGAAACCTGACTTTGGTTTGTTTGGGTTTTTTTGTTTGTTTGTTTTTGTTTGTTTGTTTGTTTGTTTGTTTTGTTTTGTTTCCAGAGCCTCCAGGAGAGTCAGATTAGGCAAATTCAAAGAACCGGGAGGTTAAAACTTAGTGGACAGTATAAACTCAGGCTAGATAGTCCTTTTGAGTCGAAAACAAGAAACAAGCTGGAGTAGCCATTCCAATTTCGAATAAGATCGACTTTCAACCAAAAGTTATCAAAAAAGATAAGGAAGGACACTTCATACTTGTCAAAGGAAAAATCTACCAAGATGAACTCTCAGTTCTGAACATCTATGCTCCAAATGCAAGGGCACCCACATTCATAAAAGAAACTTTACTAAAACTCAAAGCACACATTGCACCCCACACAATAATAGTGGGTGATTTCAACACCCCACTTTCAGCAATGGACAGATCATGGAAACAGAAACTAAACAGAGACACAGTGGGATTAACGGAAGTTATGAACCAAATGTATTTAACGGTTATTTGTAGAACATTTCATCCTAAAACAAAAGAATATACCTTTTTCTCAGCATTTCATGATACCTCCTCCAAAATTGACCACATAATTGGTCACAAAACAGGCCTCAACAGATACAAGAAGATTGAAATAATCCCGTGCATGCTATCAGATCACCACGGACTAAGGCTAGTCTTCAATAATAACAAAAACAATGGAAAGCTCACATACACATGGAAACTGGGTTTTCTTTCCTAAGGTCTAATCTTCATCCACCTTGTAGGTCCTATACTTCTTAAATAAAAACATTGGGTTTTCCTCTGTCTCAGTTTGGAGAGGCTGAAAGGGCTTGGCATCTCGCTCTTCCTTCTGTGCTGTCAGTACTAGCCTCTGTTTCATGAGTTTAGTACCAAAGACTCCTTTTGAAAGATGCTGCTACATCTTTGTGTACACCTGCTTTTCAAGTTAATCCTTTTGAATAACATGTGATAAAGAGCTACCAAACGTAGACACTGGCAGACTGTTTCTATGACAACCCAGACCCTAAGGCCTTGTTGCAGCTACTCTCCTGCCTTCATGGTTAGTGGGCACGTGAATGGGAATGGCTATGTTAAATACAATTCTATTTAGCAAAATAGGAGCTAATTGGATTGTCCTGAGGATTACTTGTTACTGGTCTGGGCTATCTGTGGTTAGCCAGCTTCTCTTCATCCCGTCTCTGTCTTGTGAGCAATATTGACTGGTACTGTATATATGCATAGGTTTCAGTACTTTCACTAAAATCCTAGAAGCAGCCGGGTGGTGGTGGCCACGCCTTTAATCCCAGCACTTGGGAGGCAGAGGCAGGCGGATTTCTGAGTTTGAGGCTAGCCTGGTCTACAGAGTGAGTTCCAGGACATCCAGGGCTACACAGAAAAACCCTGTCTCGAAAAACCAAAAAAAAAAAAAAAAAAAATCCTAGAAGCAGCTTGAGTGGTATGTAATGCTTTTTAAGCATTCTTTTTTGTTGTTTGAAAGAACTCTACCAAAGCAACATGCTATTCAGAAGGTGGGTAGAGACATAGTGTGAGATTAAAAATTAAAGTGAATTTTCATACTGGCAGGCAGAGTTGTGATTATAGGAAGAGGGCATGTCAGTTGACATGTTTGGCTGCAGCAGAGAACCTAATTAGTATTAACTTAAAACAGGAAAGATATGCATTTATCTCACAAAACTGGAACTCAGATGTTCTAGGTTCAGAGAAATGTCTCAGAACTGGGTAGGTACTGAGACAGGCAGGATGGCTCCGCAGGTCAAGGTGCTTGCTGCCGAGGTGAAGCCATGAGTTTGATCCCCTGGATCGATATGGAAGAAGGACCGCTGCCTTATGTGTAATGAAAGTAACACGAGCAGTCCTGACAAACCTTACAGCCCTTTCTCAATTTCCTTACCTTTCAGAGCGGTTGGGGATGGTGGCAGTATTTCCAGAGGAAGAATATCTTCTTTAAAAGCACGGGTAAGATACGTACTCTGCGATTTTTACTTTGTAACATGGCGGTGGAATTTGAGTTGTTTCTCTACAGTTTGTTTTTCCTTTCTGGTTGTTAACTGGTCTCTGACTATTAGAAAAAGAAAGGCAGTTAAGACTAGGTAAGGAACTGAGGTGCTGTAGTTCAGACTCCACAAAGACTAGAGCAGTAGGGTGGCTCCTGAAAACTGCTTCTCTCTGGGTAATCTCTGGTGGAAAACAAAACTGAAGGAGAAACTGTGCGCATCGGGGCAGTTGATGAACATGATGAACAGTGGAGGGAGCCCCGTGAAGCCTGGACTCATCTGTAACCACAGAACACCAAGCTCCCGAGGAGAGAACGGAAGGGCTTTCCAGAAATATGCTCACTTATCCTTTCCTCAGTGAGTGGCATCCTCGTTCCCTTCCGCTGCTCACTGATGTGATGGCGAGAAAGAGCTCAGTTATGTGTGTGGAGAGCTGGTATCCCAGCGTCAGGGAGAATGAAACGTCGACATCTAGGCCACTAAATAAATGTAGAACTATAGGCTGGTAGGCACTCGGAACGCTGTAAATCCTGTGTTCCCGTTATTATCACGCGGCTCTGGAAGGGAACGTAGACTTCTGCCTTACTAGAGCAGTTGTGACTGCAGACTGGGGCGCCTAAGCAAAGCATCTAAAACACTCCCAGCATTTGGTTGCTTCTCAAAGGAAGAAGAAACCAAGGGCTTGATGTGCCTCAGGAAAGATCAGAAGAGCTAAGTAGGCACTAGCGCAGCGCTGATCCTGTCAGAACCCACTCGGATAGGCCCAGATTAGAGTACATGCTCTACATGTTTCCGTGACAGCGAGCAAAGCAGTCACAGGTGCTGTGGCTCACTTATCTGGAAACTTCCATACGCAGTAGCAAATCTGGTTGGGAACAAGACTGATGTAATGTTTTATAATCTTAGACAATTTGTAAACAATTTTTCTGTCCAGTCAAGACTCTTGTTTGTGTAGTGTCTACATTTAAGGCAAATATTGCATATTGTTCAGTCTGTCCTTGAAAAGCCCTAGAATTAACCAATACACACTCCTAATAATCTTATTTATGTTTTAAAAAAAGGAGCACAGTTATAAACAGAATTGCAGAGAGAGCTGTCAGCATTAGCAGTTCTTGCTGCTGTTGCAGATCAGAGTACAACACTGAGGTCTGGCAGATTAACAACTGGCCACAGCTCCAGGGCAGTCCCACACCCCCAGCCTCCTCAGACACCTGCAGTCATGTCCACACTAAAGAATCATAATAATAAACCTTTAAAAAACAGTTACACGGGGCCGGAGAGATGGCGTCCAGGTTAAGATCACTGTCTGCTCTTCTAGAGGACTCAGAGTCTGTTAGGGGATTCAGTGATGTCATGGTCTCTGCCTCTGTTAGGGGATTCAGTGATGTCATGGCCTCTGCCTCTGTTAGGGGATTCAGTAATGTCATGGTCTCTGCCTCTGTTAGGGGATTCAGTGATGTCGTGGGCTCTGCCTCTGTTAGGGGATTCAGTGATGTCGTGGGCTCTGCCTCTGTTAGGGGATTCAGTGATGTCATGGCTCTCCCTCTGTTAGGGGATTCAGTGATGTCGTGGCCTCTGCCTCTGTTAGGGGATTCAGTGATGTTGTGGGCTCTGCAGGAACTAGGGATGAACATGATGTGATAGGAGCAGACATGACACATGGAGGCAAAGCACCCATACACAGAAGTAAAACTAATGGATTAAAAGAAAAAAGAAAAAAAAACTTTCAATAATCCAGTTTCAGCCTCCTGAGTGCTGAGAAGTTGCAGGCACAGGCATGTGTCCAGCTTTGGTTTATGATATGTCCGTTATGTACTTTCATCTTAGGGTTTCTTTTGCTGGGTTAAAATACAGTGACCACAGTAATGTGTGGGGGAAAGAGTTTGTCTCACTTACACATCCACACCTTAGTTGAGCATCAAAGTCAGGGTAGGAGCTCAGTCCGGAAGCAGGAACTGATACTTGCTGGCTTGGTCCTCGAGGCTTGCTCAGCCTGCTTTCTTATACCATCAGGACCACCTGCCCAGGTGGTAGCACCACCCAAAGTGCACTGGGTTAAGTAGGCTAAGTCAATAAATTGCTTCTTTGCATAATGGTATAAAGTGGAAGATGATTGGCAAATATGATGGATAAGGAAAAATCTAACAGCCCGGTTCTTTCAGCCTTTGAAGTGTTGGTTGTAACGTGGCTCTGTTGTTTTTACAAGAGTTGGGCCATCTCTGTTCACTCATGGAAGCTTCAAGCATTGCAGTTTGGTGTATCCCTTCAGTTTGCTGAGCTGTGGTACTTTCTCTGGGATTCAGAAAGATGTGGATTGGACCAGCAGCAGACCAATAGTGACTAAGACACCTTGCACGAGTGCACGTGTGCATGTGTGTGTAAATTTGGCTTTGGACATTTTTGGATTTTTAAATTTTCAAATTTTGAAGTTTTGGAAATTTCAAAACTTCTCAGTCCAATCTAGAGCGGTTTGTTGTTGCACAGAATAAGAGAGGACAGTAGTTCAACGATTTGTTTTCTTTTTGAGCATCTCCTTAGGCACCTGGTAGTCAAGCTTATTCACCGTCCAGATTGCTTCAGATGCTGAACAGCCACTACATGATTCACATTAAATTCTTTGACAGCTTTTCTTTGGAAAGTAAAGAAGAAAACTGGAAGGAGGGAGCACCTAGTCCTAAGAGGAGGGAGCACGTGGTCCTATTGGCAGACTGGGAGGAGGGAGCATGTGGTCCTATTGGCAGACTGGGAGGAGGGAGCACGTGGTCCTATTGACAGACTGGGAGGAGGGGCACGTGGTCCTATTGGCAAACCGTTCCTGGTTAATATTGGCCGCATCTCCTTTACCTTTATCTTTCATACTCTTATTTTCTAGTGTGGACTACCTCCCCTGTCAGCACAGTCAGAGCCCATGAGTTTGCCTGCGCATTACCTGAGCACAGTGCAGGAGCCTTGTCACCTACCTATGCCGTCTGTCAGTGCCTCGGCTTTAGCAGTCAGCTCACTTGAACTGGGCATTTCTTAGCTGTAATTGTTCCATTTTGATTTCTAGTGAGCAAATGCATCAATACATCCTATGTTTATTGAAAATGTTTTCTGGTCAGAATTGCCTTCTAGATTTCTAAGGCCCTGTTAGAATTCAGTTGAAAGGATTATTGGCTTCCTTTGTTCCCTACAGGCCCCTTTTGGAATAGAGTTAAGAGTCAGAATCCACTTTTTAATTGGATTTCATCATTTTGAGCTGGATGAAATTACCTTTTTAATCCTTACAATAGATAAAGAAAAATTTTAATCTAAAATTGTGAAAAAGAATAATATAACTTATAGCTCATGAATTCTTGAATTTATAGAATAAATTATTAAAGAAAATATGTTAAATTTAAATTCTCTTTTCAGGCTGTTTTGGTTGACATGGAAGAAGGGGTAGTGAATGAAATTCTCCAGGGCCCACTGAGAGACGTGTTTGATAGCAAACAGCTCATCACTGATATCTCTGGCTCGGGAAATAATTGGTGAGACTGTACTGGATGTCATTTGAAAAGGCTGATGATTGATTTCCGTATCTGAATCTGCCCTGCATAGCGGGTAATGGAAGCAGTCCGTGGTCTGCCTCTGCCTTGTCTGATTAATAGATGGCAGTGCTTCACAGCGCCCGCTCCGAAGCTGCCAGCGTGGTTTTTACTCCTCTTTGTTCTTTCTTCTTGTTCTTCAACCAAAAATGAATCATGAGAACTTGACACACTCTGTTCTTAAAGGTTTTAAGTATTTTTAAAAACAATTTGCTTATGTTACTTGATTCTTCAACTTCTCCTGTTTGTGTAAATCAACAGAGTTAACAGAAAGATATAAGGCAAACTACTCTCCTCTTTTCCAACCTGTGTCAGAGGCTGACTCTTAAATATGTAATCTCTTCTATGGGAAAATGCACCCCAACAGTTAAAGAATTCACATTGATTTTTTTTTCTTGCTTAAAAATTAATTTCCCACTGTTTACCAGTTTCTTGGGATCACATGTAGAGTTCAGACGTATAGTTTTATTAAAGCATGAATTTGGATTCTGTGTGTCAGGTGACTGGGTGTCTTAGTTAGGGTTTTACTGCTGTGAACAGACAGTTCAGAGTTTAAATGGAAATTAAAAAATTATACCTGAATTCTTAATTTTTATAATTTATCTGGCAAAAATTGAAAATAGCCGGGCGTTGGTGGTGCACGCCTTTAATCCCAGCACTTGGGAGGCAGAGGCAGACGGATTTCTGAGTTCGAGGCCAACCTGGTCTACAGAGTGAGTTCCAGGACAGCCAGGGCTACACAGAGAAACCCTGTCTCGAAAAACCAAAAAAAAAAAAGAAGAAAAAAATTGAAAATAAAGTTTTAAAAACTATAGTTAATACTGCTTGCTTATAAGGATATCCGAGAATTATTGGCATATAATATACGATGAATAGGATTTATTATATGATAGAATAGATTTTAGTACAATTTAAATAGTTCTCCATTTTTCTTCAGTCTTTTTAGATTGAGGAAATAATAAAATCATAAAATAATAATCAAGGATTTTTATTTTATGTGTATTTTTATTTTCAGGGCTGTGGGTCACAAAGTTTTTGGAAGTCTTTACCGGGAACAGATTTTAGAGAAACTCCGGAAGTCGGCAGAGCAGTGTGATTGCTTACAGTGCTTCTTCATCATCCACTCCATGGGAGGAGGTAACAGCCACTCGCTGTGGTGACGTTCCCTGCGAGCGGGAACTCATTCCCCAACATAAGCCTCCTCTCAGACCTGACGCTGGCTTAACATACACTAGCAGATGTGTCCTGTCTTCTCACAGTGAGACATGGTGTCAGCCACAGGGCTTGTGCTCAAGGGCCAAAGACAGCTGAGCAGAAACACTCTTGTGATGTGTCATGTATTGTGCTGGACCTCGTTCATGGCTAGCCTAGGGTACGCATGCCCCAAGAGATGTAGGTTGGATGCCTGTAGAGTGTGTGTATGCTTCAGTGTCTGTACGCTTTAGCTTTTCATCTCCAATGTTGGAGCCGAGGAGATGGTTTATGGGGCACTGTGTTCATGCTCATGCTGAAGCCTGAGTGGGCGTGTCAGAACCACATCAAAATGCAGGGTGGCCACATGCTTCTAATTCCAGAACAGGGAGCAAGAGACAGATGGGCTCCTGGGGCTCGCAGGACGCCGGCCCTCAAGCTAACGCCTGGTGGTGTCTTTGCCTCCATCTGCACACGCGCACACAATGCTTGAGCACAGCACACAGTGGAGCGTGCACAGCACATATATATATATATATATATATATATACACATTCTCTTGTAATGTTTTGAGCCGCCATCCAGTATGTACGTGCTTTTCAGACATGCTTAGCTTCAGCTGGGCTTGCTGAATTCTTTATCCCAAGTAGAGTTGAGCTTTTCCGGTGTGTTCTCATGTGGCCTGCTTATGAGGATACTAATCCTCTTCTGTTAGCCACCTTCAAACCGTCCCACCCTACCTCCAGTAACAAAAATGAAAAAGAAAAAGGAGTTCACTCAGTTCCTTAAACACCACTCCACACACGAGCCTGAGCTGGAAACATGATCTACGTTGCTTGGTTTCCCAGATAAGTCTGGAATTGGAAATGGAATTATTTTGTTCTATTATTGATAAAACAGAAACAAAATGATGTGCTAATTTTAAAATAGTCATAGTAACAAGATCTGGAAGAAAAAATAATATATTTTTTTCTTTCTAAAACTGATTTAAGAGTAGGTAATGGAGTTACAGAAAATAAATAAATAAATAAGTAGACTCATGTCTTAGACTTCTGGGTTCATGTTGGCTAAATGTAGCCCATGCCCTACTCCTGGGAGACTTTTAATCACAATAAACTGTGTGTGTGTACATATATTTATTTTTACACACATAGAATTTTCATGCAACAACATAGCATGCACACACCCTATAAGACAAGATTCTGAAAACTATGTATTTAAACTATGTTTGACATATTGCTACTTTTTACCATTTCAGCTTGTAAATTCTTCTCTTCATCACCAGTTTCATTGAACTAAATTGTAGGATCCAGTTTTCCCCTTTAGTCCTTAAAATTTTCTCAATTTGTGACTTTAAACATCAAAAAGTTACTATTGAAATTTCCAGAGTTTCTGCTTTTAAATAAGTGGTGATGGCATGCTGTGTTTGAAACTTTGTAAGTTCCGGGGGGGAGGGACATGTTTTTTTGGCTGTTGGAAGTTAATTGATGACAGTTTTCTATATTGTTAAGATGGTATGTATCTTGAGACCAAAGCTGTCAAAATAGGTTTTTGTTTTATTTTTTACCTTGCTATCAGGAATACTGGAAGCCATATTGGTTGAAGTTTTCATATTCAGTTCTTTTAGTATCTAATGATTAAAATACAAAAAAAAAAAAAAAAGAAAGAAAAAAAAGAGCTAGAGAAAGCCGCCCTGGACGAGTGCTCAGAGCCTAAGATGGAATTCGGAACTTGAACCCTGGCAGCCTGGCTTGTGCTCTCTCTGAGTTGAAAATTACGCCTACAAATAAAACATTCTGGATTCTTCAGACTTACACTTACAATTCGGGTTGTTTTCTTTTGAAATTTTAATTCTCAGGGACAGGCTCTGGACTTGGCACATTTCTGTTAAAGGTGCTTGAAGATGAATTCCCAGAAGTGTACCGGTTTGTGACAGCGGTTTATCCTTCCAGCGAGGACGATGTCATCACCTCACCTTATAACAGCATGCTGGCCATGAAGGAGCTCAGTGAGCACGCAGACTGTGTGCTGCCCGTTGACAACCAAGTAAGGTGGTCCTGAGCATCTCGGGTGGATTTTAGAGACGTTTCGTTCTGTGTTACGTCCTTTGTGCTTGTTTCCTACTGTAACCTCTTCCGTCGAAGAGTAGAAATAACTTTAATTTTTTTTTCTTCATAGAAAAATATCACCTAACTCTCACTAATAGTTTCTCACCCAATATTTTTTTTTCTCTCAAGTCTTTATTTGACATCATTAGCAAAATTGATCTTGTGGTAAATTCTGGAAAGTTGGGCTCAGCTGTGAAGCCTACGAGTCTCATTACTTCGAACATGGGGGCTGTTAAAACGCGCCACAAGAAGCCCTTCGACGCCATGAACAACATTGTGGCGAACCTGCTCCTCAGCCTGACAAGGTAGCCCTCTCAGGACACCCGCTAAAGCACCGCGCTTTGTGCTGTCCTCGCTTACTCTGCCTCATTCCTTTGTTTGATTTCAGGACACTATTAAATCTAGCCCTTGGGTGTATTGAAGCAAGCACCGAACCACTGAGCTGTAGGCCCAGCCAGTAGGGTTTAAAGTTGTTCAGAGTTATAGGGGCTTTCTTCCTTTCTTTCCTTTTTTCCTTCTTTCCTTTCTTCCTTCCTTCCTTCCTTCCTTCCTTCCTTCCTTCCTTCCTTCCTTCAGATTGGTCTGACACTTTATTAGTTCCTCAAGAATTTCTTACAACAGACTTGGTCATACTTACCCTTTGAGTCCCTTCTTCCTTCCCAACTTCCTGTCTGAT
>JANHMN010000019.1:16183879-16211630 GCA_030674055.1 Rhabdomys pumilio | reverse complement strand
CTCTCTCTCTCTCTCTCTCTCTCTCTCTCTCTCTCTCTCTCTCTCTCAAATTGTTAAGTTGTTTTCAGTGCAGTTTATATTTCAAATCCATTGGTTGGTTCATCTTTCAAGGAAATAATTTTAAGGGAAAAATTCTTTTCAAGCAAAAATAATCCAGTATGTGCCTCCTTACTACTGTTTTCTGTTTCGTTTCTTGCTGAGTGATTGATCTGTGTTTGTTTTTTATCTTAGGAGTTTAGACTTTTATCGTGTTTGGTATAAAAACTACAGTATTACAGTTATTAACAATATCATAGACATTTTATTTTCTCCTTCCTAGAAGAATCTCAACTGATCACAGACCAGGGCGATGATGATTATAGATGCATTTATAATACAATCTTACTTATTTCTAAGAATCTTGCTGTCTCTCTACTAATTATGTGATAGGATCTGATAGACTGTATTGCCAAGTATAAAATGAAATTTTAAATTGTGTCTTTTTATATCTACATAAAATGGTTTTTTGAGACAGGGTTTCTCTGTAGCCATGGCTGTCCTGGAACCCACTTTGTAGACCAGGTTGACCTCAGTCTCGCAGAGATCTGGCTGCCTCCCATGTCCTGGGATCAAAGGCGTGATATGTTTTATTATGTATGGAATCCTTACCTGGAGCCATTTTTCTGTAGATTACATAATTATAGGCAATACTCGAGAAAGGAGTTCTATGTAAAATTTTTCAAGCATTCATTTTTGTTTTATTACTATGTATTTTAGAAACTTCTATTGTCACAAATATAGCAAGCAAAGAATAGTCACTCTCTGTTTTAAATACCTTAGGTAAGCTTTTGGCCCTTGTGTATCTACTCCAGGGTTTTCATTATGACATGATTGACTTATCCCTAACCTTTCTTTCCTGTTTGGCTCTATAGAATCCTGAGCTCAGAAAATATATCTCCTGGTTCTCTGCAGTCCCTCTGACAAACACAAGATGTGACCCACAGCATCTGCCACTTAAATGACCCTTCACTGGGACAGTCAAACCTAACAGTGATCATTTTAGACTTGTTGGGGACACAGCATCTCTTGTCCAGGCACAGTCCACAGAAAGTGGGCCTGTAACTCTGAGTACTTGAGCATCCAGAAAAAACAAACTGTTCAGCTTTGGGGAGTTGGAAAGTGGGTTGACATGTTTCTCCTCTGGGGATCTGAAAAGGAACAAAGTTAAAAGGTTATTCTTTAATTATAATAATTTAATAATTTTTCAGAGTGCCTTATAACAGATATTAGGTATAGTCATTTCTCAGGCACTAATACTGTTGGGTTTCAGAGCTGGGACGAGCTGCTGAGGTGCCTGTTAAACATCACAGCGGACCTGGCCTCCAGGTTCTCCCAGCACCCCTCAGTCCCTGCCTGTTACAGGGCGTGGCTGTCACACCCCGCCCTCTGCCCTGAATTCTCCAGCCCAGGGACCGGGCTTCTCTCCCCCTGAGGCTCTTCCCTATATTATCCAGACATTTGGTCACAGCTCTTTCTGTCCCTGTGGTCCTCTGTGCACTCCCCACTACCCCACCCTGTCATCTCCCTGTGTGTGTGGCAATTCCCGGCCCCATTCTGAGACCAGTGAACCCACCCAAGAGCTGCTGGAAATAAACCCTGCTTTTATACTTTTAATTTGGCTTGACTTGGCTTATAAAATCTATTAGGTACTTGTGACACATAGGTCCCTCCTCTCTATAAAATGCCCTCACCTTCCCACTCTGTCATACTATCAGATGCTCGTGTTTCTTGTTCTGTCTTTCATTCAGTTCTACGATAAGCAAAAACTTCTTGTTTTGTTTCATTTCAAGAGCTATGCCTTAAGTGTTTATTTACCTAAGACTTAGCAAGTTCCTTACTATGTGTCACACAGTTTGGGGTGGGTGGTAGATAGATGAATGCATGTGCTATGTGCACAAGCAAGGTGTGTCATGGTTACACTGAAGGAAGCATCACGCTGCCCCTGTCATCAGGCAGCACACGTTTCAAAGTGACTGAGACTTTCTTAGATCTGTGCTTTTCCCAAAATGTCAAGTTCAGAATGTACATTAAAGAAATGCATTGAGGAAACAAACTGATGTGCCATCTACTAATTTGGAAGCAGAGGCAGATGGCTGTGTCTCTGAGTTCAAGACCAGCCTGGTCTACGGAGTGCGTTCCAGTTCAGCCAGGGCTGTAGGGAGAGACCCTGCCTCCAAAAAAAGAAAAGAAAAATAATTCTCTTGCTTCAGTCAAGAGTAGGGCCAGCTCTATGGTTTTATGCCAGTTTTAGGGTAGCATGGTCTTTTGGCAAGCTTACTCTATAACACACAGAGCATATTGGTGTGGCCCTCCAAGACAACCAGTCGTATGTATGTATGTATGTCCGTCTATGATCAGAACTTCTGTTTTCATCGCTGTGGTGTAACAACTGGAATTTTATGTTCACTATTTTGGTTACACTTCTATAATTAATATGAGCAAGAAAGAAGAAAGGTCTACTCTGAAGGAACAGTATGCATGGAGGGCTACAAGAGACTGGACTGCTCAAGACCTGCACTGACAGGACACCTAGAGTGCTTAATGTCTCTCAAGGTGAAATTTTCCCAGCAGAGTTGAGCTAGATTAATACCTGTAGGCCTCTGAGACAATTTGACTGTAAGAGTCACGGTCAAGCATGACCCCTCCCTCCAGAACATTCGCACATGGACTCTTTACCATCGAGTCATAATTCAGTTAAGTCTGCTCACACGTTACCTTCACTGCCTCTGATGTGTTCCTGCCGCAGGGCTGCAGGTAGCACAGCCTCTTCTCCGTTCTCATTTCACACTTGCGGTTTTCATTGGTTACACGGTTAGAAATCCCCATTCCGCACGTTCTGGAGCAGGGGGTCCACTTGGTTGCTTGCACAAGACATTTTTTCTTCCAAGTAAGTGGAAGATTCCTATAGGCTAAAATAAATGGAGAAATGCGTACACATTCGGATGTGTGCTTACCTGGACTCAGGTTTTAAGCATTAAGTCAGTATTTAAAAGTTGTAAGGCTTTTTGCATGAAAGGATAAAAGCTTACACTTTTAAGTCCCCATTCCCTTCCAGCTACCTAAATTACCTTCCAGTCAAGTGTGGCCATGTAGTTTCCTAGAGGGTCAGGGCCCTTTATCTTTACCTGTTTGCATCATTCTGCCTCACCCATTGTCTGAGTATCGGGCCTTGTGTTCCGATCAGTGTGTGTCTGTTGTTTGGTTGATATTGTTTTAGCAAATACAGAAGTAAACGTTGGTAGGTTTAGGGAATTCAGGATATTAATCAGAGTTGTGGGCTTTCTTTCCTCGAGACATAGTGTTCCTGTGTAGCTCACACTACCCTCTAACTCGTGACCCTTCTGTCTTCCACTCGTCAGGAGTACAGGCATGGATTACCATGCCTTCATGTAAACAGTATGATCTTAGTTCTTACATTTCATGATACATCAAAATCTGAAATAAAATCCTATTTAAGGATGAGATGATAAACTCAGCTCTCTTCTACTTTTTAAAGTCTAGTCTTAGAAAACTTTACAGTGAGGCACACAGGCATCAGGGTGGACTGGAGGTCAGGACAGCTGTGGTCAGTTCTCTCCCCTTCTTTATGCAGGGCTTAAATTCAGGTCAGCAGCCTTGCGTGGCAAGTCTCACCGGCCCATCTTAGGAAATTGTAACCAACTGAATTAAAGTTTTATAAACCAAGTCATTGCAGTTTCTATGTCATCTAGCTTGTCACATCCCCTGTCAGGCCCACAGTAGTCTCTACACTCGCCACTTAAAATCACCTGTGAGATACTCAGGGAAGCAGCTGTGAATGAGCTGTGAGTGCGGAACCAGACACCCCTCCCTCCACCCTCTGCCTGCTGCTCAGAAGAAACCGGAAAGAAGAAAGGTAATGTTCCATCTCCATGAAAAACCATTACGAGACTGTTGTACTCCAGTGAACCAGACCCTTGGAGTCAGTTAAAGCACAGATCTAAGAAAGTCTCAGTCACTTTGAAACGTGTGCTGCCTGATGACGGGCAGCGTGACGCTTCCTTTAGTGTAACCATGACACCTTGCCTGTGCACATAGCTGAGCAACAGGAAGCAGAAACACAGTAGACAATGGTTAAAGACCTCAATGCAGGAATCAGGTTAGAGGCCTAGCACACATCTGCAATAAGTAAAGGTAGCTTAGATTATGGTGTGACTAATGACCCTGCTCACAGTAAAGCCTGTGGGTCAGGGATTTGCTCAATGTTCATTAAAAGGCAAAGGAATTATGGGATTAATAAAACAAAAGCTTAGTGTTGGTGAGTACTGAGAAAAACAGGAGGGATGACACCACTGCATGCTTTGTACTGACCCAGCCGAAGCTAGATCCCATGCTAGATCGTATTATCACAGGAACATTCTAAAGGCATATGCTTTCATTGATGTCCACTGTGAAAGCCAGGTTCTTGTGTGGTCATAAATGCAAGTTACAGGTAAGCAACGGAGAGTCTTGGTAGACTGAACATACCCTTTGAAACACTGAGGCCTAAGTCTCAAATAGCAAAGTTAGGAGATTGGCTTTGGTTTTTTTGTAGTTCACTGTTTCATTAGTAATGGCATTCTGTTAGCTGAGAGACCATGTAAACAATCTGGCATTTTTTTTTTTAATTAATTGACATAACCAGAGTCCCCGAGGATTTATTCTTTCATATTTTTAAATATCTAAAACTCATTTCTCTTATAATTTTTACTGGTTAAGAACATAATGAAGTAAGCCTAGAGGACTCCTGTCTGGAAAATTCTCTGGTGCGTGAGTTAAAACATCATTTATACCTGCAGCTAGGTGCTCGGAATAAACAACAGCAGTCTCATTTGCTTTCTTGACCACATACATAGATTTAAAGTGTTGAGAATACTGTAGCTCTCCCCACAGTTTTGAGAACAATATTTTAAACCTCAAAATGTGTTACTCCTCAAAAAAAGTTTTATAAATCAACTTTCCATTTCTCCTGGTACCATATAAAAACTTTGGAAACACAAGAACTAACTGGTCAAACTTCTTGATCATAATAGATTACAGATGACAGGTTTTGTTTTGTTTTGTTTTTTTAAGGTACTTATGAACAGTTCAGTCTTCCTAAGGGAGTGAGACTAAGCAAAGGTGTAAGATTTTTAGTTTTCTGATCTGGTAAGTTTTAAAAATCAGAGTATTTTATTCTCAAAACCAAAATGTAAAGTTTTCTTTTCGGATACTTGGAATATACCTGCCTAAGGCAAACACTTCAATGCTAACTGACACTAAGTCTCTAGCCAGCAGCCAGTAGGTTCTTACTGCCTGTGGAGCATAAAGGAATGGGGAAGAAGCACAGGAGGTGACCCAGGGAAACAGCCCTGCAGAAGAGCACCTGGCATTCTTTTGTAGCTTGCTGAGCGCCCATGCTGCAGGATTCCCCTGCCGCAGTTTGGTGGATCAGTCTTCCTTCCCCCTTTAGCTGCAGAACAGTTGTTGCCAGCCAGCCTGGGGATGAAGCGGGGTGTGCATCCAATGGCCCCACTCACACAGAGGCAGCTGAACAGTGGGTGGGGCTGAAACGCTTGGCCGTTCTGATAATGGACCCTGTTGAACTCACATCCAACTGCCATGAGATCTAAAAAGAAAAGCAGATTGTCAAAAAAGAAATAAAACTATATATAGTTTGGTTAGATAAACCTACCCCAGTTGTAACTGTCTCTTTTATGAATATAGTTCTTAATTCCTTAAGCCTCTTTTAGAATCTCCTTCAGGGAAACATCTACAGAAAGGTTTGTCATGTGGTGGCCACACACACCTTAGTCTCCGCATTCCGGAGGTCTGCAGATCTCAAGGTCAAGGCCAGCCAAGTCTACAGGTTGAGTTCTAAGACATCCAAAGCTATACAGAGAAATCCTTGAAAAGGCAAAGGAGAGGAGGAGGAGGAAGTAGAGGAGGAAGAAGAGTCCTAAGGTTGCAGTGAAATAGTTATAAATAAGTGGGTAATACCTAATGAGATAATTCTACCCAGATACACTAATACAAGCCAGAAAGCATCCATAGGCAGCCTGGAGAAACCAGAGTTTCCCTGTGGTACTGCAAGGTAACTGAAAACAGGAGGAGGCATGGATGTCCTCCAAGGGCTGGTCTTCCCTTCAGGACCAGCGAGTTCAGCGTGTCCCACCAACCCCTCAGGAATGGCTGGAGTATTTTTATAGAATCTGAAAAGTCAAAATCCTTCAAGACACTGGGATATGATAGGCATCGTGGCTGATGAGTGACATCATCAATGGGACAGTGGCCATGGCTGAACTGATGCCTTAGCATGACTTGAGCAGCACAGGCAGCAGCTGTGTTCTGCCTTTCCTGCACTTGTAGTTAGAATAACAAAGCTGCCTTGACAGTGTCGAGTGGCACAGTAAAGTATGCTAGCTTTATTAAAAACCCTACCCATTTATGCTTAATATTCTGTATGACAAAGTATATCAAGAATTCCGTATGCAAAAGTAAAATAGCGGTCTTAGACAGTACTACTGTGAGAAGACAAGGAGTCAGGTTTTCGGTAGGAACATTTCTTAAGTAGCTGTCAGATAAACCATGGGTGTCAGACTTGGGTACTGTGGAGGGATTTTCGTGAAAACGAACAGGAACTTGTCTAATAGTCACTTCTAAGAAAACAGCTCAAAGTGTTGGAACAGCCAGTGATGGAACTCACACTTCTGAGTAATAGAATTTTGTATAGACTAGAATAGAAAAGCCCGCTGCTGAGACTTCTATCAGATGTATTAACTTTCTGCTGAGAGTGATGGTTTAAAATACACAGTGAGATAACACTTGAATGGCCACACAATGGGAAACAGATACTTTTCCAAAGACACAGAGACAAAACCATGCAGGAGTCAAAGACCAGCTCCAGGTGACTTCGTATTTGTTTGTTTTGTAAGATAGGGTTTTCCCCTCGTTCCATTTGCAGAACCCACATGGCAGCTCCATTGTTGGAGGATGGAGTACCCTCTTCTGACTGCTGAGAGGGACCAGCTGCATGTGTGGTACACAGGCATACATGTAAACTGAACAACCATAAACATAAAAATTAAAAAAAAATGTTTTAAAAAAAATAAGGTTTCCCCATGTAGCCCAGGCTGGCCTCAAACTCCCAATCCTGCCTCCCCCCCCTCCACCCCCCATCAGTACTAGAATTATCTGTGAGACAGAATTTAACTTATGGTAGAATTAAAGTTCATTGATTTAGTCTCAGATCCCACGATGCAGCTAATTTCTAAGAAGCTACCTCTTGTCACACTTGAATATATCAGAAGTATGGGTGTGAGTATGCAAAGCATGGTGACATGGCCCACCCTCTTCTAATCGTGTATCTGTGTGGAGCCGCTTTCCTCGGATTCCAACCACAAAACAACAGCTTGGAGAAGAAGCAGGTGGAAGGATGTACTCACCTACTGAGCCAGACGTCGGGGAAATTTTTACTAATGTAAAAGGCATTCCCTTCGCTAAGACTTTCTTTGCTATCAGTAATGGTCTTTTAAAGGAAGATGTATTATTTTTAAGGAAAATGTATTATTCCCTTCAGCTCACAGGTGTGTTATATTTAAATGAACTTTTAAATTACATATCCATTGACTGTCAATTGTCAAGAAGCCCACATTAGCAGAAGCTCCAGTCCTCAGTGATTTCTAAGACTTTAGAACAGAAGATTTACAACCAGTGTTCGTGGTCAGAGATCAGCAAGTTTTCTATACAAGCCTGAATAGCTTAGTCATTGTACGCTGCCTGGCCTCAACCCTTTTCTGCCTCTGTGCAGCAGGCAGATACTCTACAAATGGCGGAGCTGTCTTCTGATGAGGCACCAGCTATAGATCAAACTGCGGTCTAGGTCTAGGTCTCTCCCTGGCCAATAGTTTGAGGTCCTGCATTCCCACTTGAACTTTTGTGTGGTGACTAGACGCCTGTCCTGAGTCTGGCTTTTGTCAGAAATGTTATGTGTCCTAAGTGATTTGTCATTCTGGATTATCGTCGGCATGCTGTTGTTTTAGATGGTCTGACTCAGACGTGAACTGAGACACAGAGAGCCCAGAGTTGGGTTCTGCTTTGCAAATGTCCGGTGGTAAGTATGAGGACCCGGCGGTTAGTCAGATAAGAAATGAAGCAGACAGTGGGTACCACGTCTATGTCCTCACATTCACATCATACGTTTTAAAAGAGGATTCTCTTCTCCTTACTACAGGAGCGGCTGAATTCAGATTTATTTCAAACAGTATTAAGAAAAGCTGCCATTTTGAAGTCAGACCCTATAGACATAATCTTTTCTATATTCTGTATGAAAAGCAGCTACCTTGGTGGCACACGCCTTTAAATCCAGCACTCAAGGCAGAGGCGGGTGGATCTCTATGAGCTCTAGGTAGCTCAGTCTATATAGCAAGTTTCAGGACAGTCGGGGTCAAGTAGGGAGACCTTGCCTCAAAAAAAAAGACGAAACAAAAACTCAGCTGAGAATTGCATTTTACTTTAATACAATAAAAAGTTGTAGGTTTTCAAATATGTATCTATGGACTTCATATGTCATTCAGTAGAACTGAGCCATACACAAAATCTAAATCCATCTTGTTTTTAGCCAAACTGAATTCTCCACTCTCAATTGACAGTTATAGGAAGAGAAATGTGTCTCAGGTCAGCCTTTCCAATGAGCCCAGAAGACACTTACATGCACACACGCCTGTCTCGTACCTAGGCTTGTCCCCCGAGTAGTCACAGTACAGGCCTTTGTGTGGGTCACAGATCTCAGCTTCGGTACAGATGTCTCCGGGTTGCTTGGCACAGATTTTGCAGCATCCACAGCCATCTCTCACTAAGCTCACCCCAGGAGGACAAGTGGGCTTCTGAGCGGGGCATCTGCAGGGCCAGTGGCAGACCTCTTCACGCTGATACACTTCCAACGCTGTTCCAGGCCGTCCTCCGGGGGTGGTGTCCGGTGGCACACTGCCCCGTGCTCTGCAGCAGAACTTCATTGGTGATAAAGGTGACGTTAGAAGAGGATCCTGAGACTCCTCATGGGTCTGGAGGAGGTGCGTGCCAAACAGGTGGGCTACAGTCTGGTAAGTATTTGACATGGCCACTCCAGCTTCAGTTGGTTTCCAATTCATCATTCTCCCCTCCCCCATCCTCACTCGCCCTCCAAACTGCCCCTGGGTCTCCTGTGCTCCCTTCCCTCTCTTTATCTCCCGACCAACCAGCTCACTCCTCTGAACTCACTAAAACTGCTCCACCCAGATGGACCACACTCTCTGTTCTCCTCCAGTCTTTTTTCAACCCTATTTGAGCAATGTCTTTTTCCCAACAGACTTTATACATGGGGCATGCTGGACTCACACTTTAACATCCAACCTCATTGACAAATTATGTTAGTCACACCTTTAAGATGTACCACCACCACTCCCGCCTGGCCTCCTGCCTCTCTCTCCTACCACTGTGGTCCAGCCCACTATTAGTTTTTCCTGGGTGATTAGAAAACCTTCCTATACTGTCACCTTTACTCAGCATTCACGTGACTTTTTAAGTCAGTTTGTGTCACTCACAGGCTCACGGCTTCAAGTGTAAAATCCTTTCCCTTGGTTTTATCACTCCAAACCATCACCCCAGTCCTCCCAGCCGGGTAGCCTGCACTTGATGGCGCCCTGGACCGGTGAGCCTTGTTACTTTGTTGCATTGCTCGGTTCTGCATACCACCACCTGGCAGTCTTGTTCACCGCCTCATCTTCTGTTTTCTCCCATGCTATGCACCTGCAAAACTAAACTCCCAGCAGAGATGTCACCACTGACCTGTGGGCCCACATAGCTGACTACCCAAATGTCCTCCAGGGAAAACCAGGGTTCATAACTCGTCCTGTACCTAGACAGTGTTTGAAGTCAGAAAACTTGGAGTCATCCAAGCTCCTCTCTCTCATGTTCCCTGGTCTGTTCTTTCTCATTTTGCAGTTACTAAATATTGTTGTATCTGATTGTATTACCCCCAGTGGTCCCCACTGTCTGTGGCTTACCATGCAAACTTTCGAACATGGGACCTTCAAGTCCTGCTTGCCCTGGCCATGGCTGCCCTTCCATACTCCACCATGCCCTACTGTTTATGTGACATGGTGACTCGTTCTCTTCCCTGTTGCTCCTGGTTTGAATTGGAAATATCAACCATGGGCTGTTTTAAAAACTTGGTCCTTGGCTTGTGGTGCTATTTTGGGAGGCTCTAAAAAAAACTGGGAGTGTGTGTGGGGGGGTGTCTGGCTGTATAAAATATGGCAGGAGGGAGTATGGGTATATTTGTCCTTTTATTTCTGCCTGTTTCTTGGTCCACTACAATGTGAGCAGCCTCTGCCATCATGTTCTGAATGTACCCCACCTGAATTTACCCCACCATGAAGGGTAGAGCCCTATGGAAACCACGAGCCAAATGTTTCTATCAGACATGTCCTTAGCAATGCAAAACTGACGAATATACTCCCTCATGCAACGTCCACCCTCCAAACTATCTACCTGGAAATGTTCCTTTTTCCAGTCTTGAATTGTCTTTAGACCATCTCAGAAATTAAAGGGTAAAACTGGGGGAAATCCATGAATAAGAGAAAGTCATGCCAGAGGCCAGAGAAGAGGGAAACGTTACACAGAAGAGAGGTGACTTAGCTGAAGAAGGAAGAGGGAGAGTGATGGTACCCAGAAATGATGCCAACAGGACAGACAAAACCCCGAGCTGTCAACCTAGAATTCTGTGTCCAGTGAGCCTAACATAAATGAAAGCAAATGGGCTGAGGAGACAGCTTCATGAGTAGGTTTTACTGCAAATACGAGGACAAG
This sequence comes from Rhabdomys pumilio, assembly GCA_030674055.1. Taxonomy (NCBI): domain Eukaryota; kingdom Metazoa; phylum Chordata; class Mammalia; order Rodentia; family Muridae; genus Rhabdomys; species Rhabdomys pumilio. The sequence continues at coordinate 16,200,767 of JANHMN010000019.1, read as the reverse complement.
AGTTCAGAACCCATGTAAAGCCACATACCATGCAGAGCATGCGTCCATACCCCAGCCATGCAGAGCATGCATCTGTACCCCAATATACCAGATGGGAGGTGGAAACAGGAGAGACCCAGCAGCTTGTGGGCCACCTGATCCACATAAGCTAGGACAGAGCTGTCTCGACCACAGTGAAAGGTGACAGCTGACACAGAATGGCATATGCACAGAGATGTTTTAATGAAGGAATAAAAATTTCCAGATAGAAACAGATTTTTTTTTTTGCTAGCAGACTCACCTCACACAAATTACCAAAGAAATTGTAATAGATTGTAATATAAAAGTACACAAAATTGGATTTACAGGGAAAGAAAATATGTTGATAATATAAGGAAGTTTACATATTTTTTTTCAGATTTTTTTGTTTGTTTGTTTGTTTTTTCAGACAGGGTTTCTCTGTGTAGCCCAGGCTGTCCTGGAACTCACTCTGTAGACCGAGCTGGCTTCAAACTCAGAAATCCGCCTGCCTCTGCCTCCCAAGTGCTAGGATTAAAGGCGTGTGCCACCACTGCCCGGCCAGATATTTTGTTTTAAAAGCAACATCTTGAGATCACAAAATGAAGAAAGAAAATGTTCTAAAAACACAGCTGAGCTTTGGGACAGCTCTGTGATCTTAACTAATTTCCTATTATTTGTTCTTTGAGTATCAGTCTTCTGTGAAATGAGTTTAATATACACTTGGTTCTGTTGTTTAACAGTTAAGGTGATTAAGATATGGACTAAATGTCTGGCATGGTGTTTAGCGTCTAGTGGATGTTAAGTATATCGGCGATGTCATCAAACCCTTGATTATGTTTGGAAGTATGCCCAGGAAAGGTCTAGAAACAGAGGAATCAGTTCCCCAGGCTTGCAGGCTTCCAGTCTAAATGAAACTGTAAGGGCCAGTTTCAGTGAGAAACCCTGACTCAAAAAACAAGGTGGAGAATTAGAGGCAGGTGCTCAATGCTATATACTGACCATCATACAGACACAGACATGAGTACATGCATGTGTGCACACACTTATGCCATATGTACACATACCAGCCTGGTCTTCACTGTTCACAAGTGGACTGTGGGGGAGAGACTGTCATGAGTATGCTGACCAGATCGATGGATTCACACATTCGTGGACTCTGGGTTGAATGGACAACTGGAAGGTGGTACCTTACTGCAGTGCATCACTGGGGCTGTATCTTGTCTCTGCCTGTTAGCTTACAGGTGATTCCATAAGCTTCTCTCAGGAACCTAACATCGGCTTACATCACCTGCCCCTGTCACCCAGGGCAGGCTGTGTATAAAGGGATTGCCCACCACCCAGCTCTCTGTTCTCCACTTTCTCTCTCCCCCTTCTTTTCCTCGGAGCCCCTTTCTCTCCCTGTCTGCCCCCCCCCCCCACCGCTCCCATCAGGGTTCGCTTGCTGCCTCTACTCCTTCCCCAGGTCCTCACTCCTCTCCCTTCCCCCAATAAACTCCCTTTATACCAGATCTGTTGCATGGTGTAATTTCTCAGGGCCACACCTTGGCACCGACCGCCATGGCACCCCCTTGGCTTTTTATTTTTAACAACAGCCTCTTTCTCTGGTTTCTCTCTGTTTGTGAGGTAAGTTGCATCCTCGATCTCATGCTTCTGCCGACATGGTGTGTCTCATCAGAGACTGAAAAGTCCAGCCAGCAACAATGAACTGAAACCTCTGAAACCGGAAGCCAAGATCAACCTCCCCTTCCTTCAGTTGTTTTTCGGGTATTTTATCACCATGACCAAAACAAAGCAAAACAAAAGCCCAAATAACAAAAACACACATCATTCACATCGTTGAGGCAAAACTAAACACAAAATGATATTTTCTCCTCTAAGTACAATATCTTTTTGTGTTTGTGCTTGTTTTCTGTACATCTCTCTCTGTGCTGGAATATTGGCTGTTTAAGATCATGTCCTAACCCTCAGTTGACAGTAACCACCTGCCTGTCCTTAGACAGTAGAACAGGAGAGAGCTGGGTGCACAGCTAGTGAAGAGGTGTACCCCAGCTGTGACCCCAACGGGAAGAACCCCATCACTGAGACCCTCCTTAGGAGCCTTTTGAAACCTCACACCCCTAGACAGTATAGCAACTTCTCTTATTGTGTAAAACAAACACCTCTGCAGCCCGGGCCTCACTCAGCTCCAACTCCATACCTTTCCGTGTTTTCTATGTCACCGGAAGAGGTCAGAGCTCTGGCCTCCGAGCCAGCAATGGCCTTCACCGTGTAAATAAACCAGCAAGTAACTCTGCTTTAGTCTTCTCACTCAAAAACACAAGGCAATGAATTGCTCATTTTAAATTAAACGTCGTGTGCTCTGCCCTCCGAATTATTTAAAGCTTCCACGGACAGATTCACTCACAAAAAGTGAGAGACCCAAGGCCTGAGAAAAGATAAAGTAATAGTAAATTTTTAAAATTAAATGTTCCTTTCAAACAAGGATTGGCTTAGCTGGGGAGAAAATCACTGCCAAACCTGGTTTTTTCCCGGGGCTCTTTGCACAGATGAGCCCACGCCCGTAGCCCCTCATGAAGGGATCATGTTTACAGCTGTGGTCGGCAGTGTTACCCATCCGAGAGCTGAGGTGGACTCTGTAAATAGGTATAAGGGAACACTAGCTGTACACCTCAAAGGGGGAAAGGCGAGCATCTCTCACGAAACTCCCGAGCTAAAACTGAACTTTCTGGAAGGGAAAATGGTTCTGCATTTCTCATTAAATAATTACCCGTATGTTTCCCTCATACCTTGACGTTTTACTTTGGTCCTGAAGATGGACAGCTGGAATCTGAATGTGAAACAAGGACTTACCTGTGTCAGCCCAGTAACGAGCAGAGTGCAAAAGTGGAGTCTGTGCATGACGCCGGACCCGTGGGAGGATGGAGAGATGGAGAAGCGCTGGGCACAAAGCTCCCCTGTCTCCTGCACAGGGAAGCGCGTCTCCACCTCCCAGGCTTCAGACTCCCAGGCTGCACTTTCCGTCTGAGGATCCGTTCCAGTGCCCTGCGTATTTCATTGGACTTCTAGAAGCTCCTTGGGTCTGCACAGTGTGCGTCAGAAGAGGCCACTGACTTCCTACAGGGACTCTGCAAGATCAAGAGGAGGCTTTTCTTCGAGGGAGGACTGGCGCCCTGTTCTTGAGATCAGAGCCCATCTTCCAAGAGTTGGGTGGCATTAGACATCTTTCCCACCTTGCCCTTGGTCTCTGTGATTTCTCTGTCGGCAGTTGGTCTGGTCTCTCCCCTTTTGGTAGCTCCCAGGCCACTGCCTCTGAGCAGCCCCCACCCCACCCCATGTCGTCCTATACTCTGACACATCTCTCCCCTGGGGCAACCATAAGGAGCAAACCTAGTAGGTGTGAACGAACTCCCCACGGTACATTTGCTTAAACTAGGCCCCCCATCTGCAGTTGCAGTTTTGAGAGACAAGGGAAATGTTAACCCCAGATTTTCCCAGTCTAGAACCATTCACATTCATAGAAACAGTGAGATTTATTTTTTTTTATGAAACACTACAAGATACCCATTAATACATACAATTTTGTGGTTTGTTTTGTTTTGTTTGTTTGTTTGTTTGTTTGTTTTTTGTGGATCAGTTAAGACAATCTTTAAAAATCTAGAAAGTAAGTTACTATGAATTTGTAAACACATGTGGCCACCACTGTCCCCTTCTGTGTTGTCACCAGGACGTCTGTGTAGCCTTCTTGACTTTTGTCTTTTCTCTATCCAAGTCTTGTCTTCTTGAAGATCCAGCAGACAAAACTTACCTTCCCAAACCTCTTCTTTTTTGGCCTGTCACATGGTCTACAATATCCTGGCCTCTTTCTTCTCCTGAACTCATTGCTCTCCCTTGTGAGAGTGAAGTTAGCACAGAAGTAATGGTTCCCAGAGCAGTGCCCACTGTGAGCCTGGCGTTCCCACATAGCCAGTAGTGCTGTGAGCATGTGCACAGCGCAGTAGCCTGCAGCTCTATGTGCACTGGGCACCCGGATGGTACCTGTCTTAGTTAGGCTTTTACTGCTATGAACAGACACCATGACCAAGGCAACTCTTACAAGAACAACATTTAATTAGGGCTGACTTACAGGTTCAGAGGTTCAGTCCATTATCATCAAGGTGGGAGCATGGCAGCATCCAAACAGGCAATGGTGTAGGCAGAGCTGAGAGTTCTACAGTTTCATCTCAAGGCAAATAGGATAAGACTGACTTCCATGCAGCTAGGATGAGAGTCTTGAAGCCCACGTCCACAGTGACATACTTATTCCAATAAGGCCACACCTCCAAATAGTGCCACTCCCTGAGCCAAGCATATATGAACCTCACAATACCCTATGCAGTTGCCACCCTAAGGTCTTGGATCAGTTACTTTCCATTCTGATAAACTGTCTGACAAAAGCAACTTGAAGAAGGGCTTATGTTGGCTCACACTTTGAAGATGCAGTCAATCACAGCGGGAGTGTGAGGACACTGCTCACACTGCATTCACAGGAAGAAGAGAACGGCAGAGCTTGGTTTGCTTTACCCTTATGTAGCTTGAGACCCTGTCCTGCTGCAGGATGGTGCTGCCCGTATCCAGGGTGGGTCTTTCCATCTCCCTAAATCCTTTCTAAAAATACCCCCACAGATACAAGGAAGGACATATTTCATAATTGATCCCAGAGCCTGCCAAGTTGACAATCAAAATTAACCACCCCTGGGTCATCCTGCTCCTTGAGAATTATGACAAAGCCCCAGAGTGACTCAGTGAACGAAACTGTGCCTGCTTTTGGTCCAGTCCAGTCTTTCTCTTTTGATTTTCCTGGTTTAGTGATCTTTTAGCATTTAAATCCCCAGGCGCAATGATTTCTGGCCACAAGCCTTAATAATTTCCTCATCCCTGGTTAATCAACTATACATCTCTCTGGCTCTAACTCCCCCGTTTCAAACATAAAGCTGCTTCCGTCTGCAGCGATTGGTCTCTCAGAGATTCATGCCCCTCCCATCCACTCTTTGTGAAAACCTGGCAACAGCGGCCATTTTCCTGGAAATGTCTTCCTTTACTCTGAACTCTGTTGTGGAACAGGGTGGATGTCATTGCTGTCTGTCTGTCCTTGCCTCTCAGTAGGAAATGAAGAACTAATTAACAGAACCTCCTGCGGTTTAGAGAATCCATCGCTCTGGGTTACTCACTGCTGTTGTTCAGATTTTCCCAGCCTTCTCTGCTCTTTAACTATTTCACTCCCGAGTGAGTGATCTCAGTGGGTGGGAGATTTTTTTTTTTTTTTTTTTTTTAGAAGCTGGAACTGCTGCGTTCAGCTTGATGCAGTAAAAGCTGTCTCGGCGTGTATCCATTTCCAAGCACTTGCTATTCTGATCTAGTCTCTCTCACTATGATCTCATTTATAAACACTCAGCCTGTGATGTCCCCTCCAACAGACACAGCCTTAAGCGTAACTAATGTGTGAAGCACACTTCGTGACTTACAAGGACGTTTCTCGTGTATTATCTCTTTTAATTTCACAGCTCAGTGAGGTGAACAAAAGCCCTAGCGCTGTCCTCATTTAACAGATTAAAAAGTTAAAGCTAAGTCATTGTGCTTGGTCAATAAAACACTCTGCCCTCTGGAGCTATGTAATCTATTGGCAGAGCAGACCTTGAATAAATAAACACCCAAAATATCCATCATTAGAAATTGAATAAAGGCTAATGACATAAGAGAAGCTCGGAAGGAATGACAGGCAGGAGCTAACTTACACTGCAGAGTGGAGATGTCCGAGGGAGTGGTTGTTCAGAGGCAATGTCAGGTAAGGGAGGGTTTCTGTCCAGGCTCTGACAGCGTGCATGCATCTAAGTGATAGAACTCTGTCAGCAAAGAACACATCCCATTGCTAAGGGTATCTTCACAGCTAGCTATCAGCCTCTGGAGAAGCAAAAGTCAGAAACCTTAATTTTGGTCAGCAAGCTTTGCACAGGATAAATTCCTTTCTGCATTCTTCTTTTTTAATCTCTCTGGCTGTAGAGCAGACAATGTATCACTCTGACTGAAAGTGCAATAGCGATTACTGTGTGGTAACTACTGGAAAGAAAGCACTCTGTGAGGGAGCACCATGTTCCTCTCAGGGAAAGTAGGCTGAATTATAATAACAGATAATATCTGATCCGTCATTCTGGGACTCCACATGGCACTCACTGTTGTATATGAATCACTTGAGTCTCACGTTCACAATGCATGATGGGTATTGCTACTATCTCCTTTGTTTGTAACCAGGGAAGGTTACATGAACAGCAAAAGGAGGGGCCAGGACCGCAAGCTTCCTGTCACCCTGCCATATTCCACAGCCTCACCGCAGAGCCTGTCCATCACACAGTAGCCTCTAGCATGTTAATTTCCGTATTTGCCTGTGTTTTCCGTATATGTCTTTCTTCTGGTCTCCTCCTAGATTTCAAGAAGTTAGGGAGGCTCTGCTTCCTACCAACCCATCCCCCAAACAGAAATTGAAAATCAATTTTCAACTGGTCTCATTTAAGATGATGCTGAGAGGGGATGGTGTCTGAGGTATGAGGATGGGAGGCTCTGACTCCCACCAGTGAGTGACCCCAGGGAGGGACCAAGAGCCCAGTGGAACTTGACTCAGTATGAGGTGTTAGGAGACTCACTTGACCCCAGAGGTTCCTGTGTCAGCAGACTGGAGAACTTTACAAAGATGCTCGGCCGCAAGCACCTATCTGCAGAGGTGGGAACTCCAGGCGTGGACAGAAAGTTTGGTGACAGAAGCTCAGGAGCCTGTCCAGGCACCATCTAGGCCCCCTATATTGCTGCTGTTTGACCTCTACTGGTGTGGAAGCAGTGTATGTGGTGGAACTGAATGTGAGGAGGAAGGGTACACACGGATCCATTGGAAAAAAGTCCAATGAAAGTGAGTTGTGGAGTTATCCATTCTTGCTTAGGTAGGGTGAGGAGGAGGGGTAGAGAGAGAGAAAGTGAGCCTGTGGAGGCAACCATCCTCAGGTAGGGCTTTGAGGGTTAGAGCCAGACCAAATGCACTTAGGGAGCGACATTCATGTTTGGTATAAGTCCCGAGAACACACATGATTGCATGCACTGTAATTTGAAAATCTTCAAGTCTCAGGGTCAAAATCGGGTCTGGACTTGGACCACATGCAATGGAGCAGTGAGCTAAGCACTGGCATTCACTGTTCTTTGCTCCTTGACTGAAGATGTAGCCTCCGCCACTGCCCAGGACTTCTCCATCACTATGAGGGGCTGCTCCTTGAGACTTTGTAGCAGAATGGCGCCTTTTCCCTTGAGGTGCTTGGCGAGTACTTTTTCTTACAGCAGCAGGAAAAGTAACTCAAACAGCCAGGAACTTACATACCCAGAAGTCTGCTGGGTTTCAAACCTAAAGCAAATGCCTGAGGTGCCTATTTAACATACCAAAGCGGACCTGGCCACCAGATTCTCCTCAAATTCCTCAGCCCTGTTACCAAGCTGTCCTGGCTGGCATACCCCACCCCCGCTGGGCTGCTACTCTTTATATAACCCAATCATTTTGACTCTCTGATCTTTTTTGTCTTGTTGGACCCCCTGGCTGCTGCTTCTGGTTCCCCTCTCTTCCTCCCACCTCCCCACATGGCCCAGTTCAGGGTCATGTCCACTCTGGACTCCCCCAGATGTCCCTGCCTCTGGCTCTGCTCTCCCACATATGTATAATAAACTTTCTCCTTCGCCATACTCAGGAGTTGTGTCCTTTCCTTTCCTTTTTTATTTACTTTTTTTTTTCCATTCCAAGACTCTTCCAGCCAGATTGGTACCACAGGCCCAGCAGACTTGAAGGGCATTCGCATAGTAGGTATGCAATAGGAACTTGCTGGGAATTGAAAACAGTTCTTTTTTGAGTGTGTTATATTTTAAATGCCAGTGTTAAGCATGTGTGTTGTTGCAGAACACTTGATCACACGGATTACAATCACTGATACTGTGATTGCTGTATCTGTTATTGCCGGATACTGTGTTGCTTACTGGAAAAACCTGATTCTAGTTGTGGCATGGCTCACCCATTGTTGTGTTTTCTAAAAAGATAAGGAGAGAAGGAATATGCTTGGTGGATATGCAGTCAGGTGTGGGGGGAGGGGGTGCCTCTGTGGGCCCATGTAAAGGCATCCTTTTCCCCTGAGGGACCAGCCACACACGGGTATAGTATAGAATAGAGTTTATTCAGGGCATGGGGGTGGGGGGAGTTGAGGGAGTAAAGACAGAGGAAGGCAGAGAGACAGAAAGAGGAGTAGAGGCCAACCATAAGCACGTGGGAGAGAGAGGGGGGAAGGGACAAGAGGACAGAACAAGAGCAAGAGAATAAGAGAGAGAGGAGGGGCCAAGTATCCCCTTTTACAATGAGTCAGGCACATCTGGCTGTTGCCAGGTAACTGTAGGGCAGAGCCTAGACAAAATGCCAACACCTATAGCATACAACCTTTAATCTCTCTGACTAGAATGCAAACACACTCTTAGTATGCACCTTTAATCCCAAACAATGAAGGAAAAGTTAGTTTGTAGAAGGAAGCACCCGTGTTTGATGTCTAATTGAGTGGCAGACAAAGTGACAAATCAGAGAAAGATTTGACAGAATAGGATCCGCCCAACTGTCATGAGAACAGAGAGGAAAGGGAAGCTACTTTCCAGAGCAGAGTAAAAAGGGAGAGGAGGCAGTTTTACCGAGAGAGATTTACAGAGACCGTTGAAGAGAGAACAAGCTAGACGTGAAGACAGGCCAAGCCAGAGAATGAGAAGGAGACAGATTAGACCAGATTGCCAGAGTTAGTATGAGGCCAAACAGAGCAAAAAGTCAGAGGCAGAGAAGCCAGATTGACTCAGGCAGCTTGCAGAGAGGTTTGAGTCAGAACAACTGAGTTGAAGCAGCCAGCAGAGGTCAGAAAGCGTAAGCTTATTCAGCAGTAAGTCTCAGAGGCTGAGAATGTTCTAGGCCTAGGTTAGATTGTACAGAGGTGAGAAGCTTTCAGGACTAGGCCCATGTTAGTTGACTGAGGCAATAAACCACAGAGATAAGTCAAATAAAAGATACTTTTACAGTGTATAATTTTGAGGACATTTACTGGTCATTTAGTTTTGTGTCCATTCGCTGATACTACTTATTGAGCCTTTCTGTTAAATATCTCTCCAAAATTTACCAAGTTCTACCTTCAAGACTCCAACGTGAGCGGCTGGAGAGATGGCTCAGCAGTTAAGAGTACTGTTGCCCTTCCATATATAGCACGCGGACTCAATTCCCAGCCCCCGCATGGCAGCTCATAATCGTATCCAGTTCCAAGGGATCCAATACCCTCACACAGAGACACGTGTGGGCAAAACACGAAGCAGTGTTTTGCCTTCATGACTGCAGCGAAGCAGGCATGAGAGAAGACATGTTCTGTCTTCCCCTACTAACCTGTAGGCAGCCTGGTTAATGAACACTCGTGCAGTCCCTGAGGCAGCCTGGGGAGAGGGCCAAGGGGAGGTAGCGCCACTCCCATGCATGGGGAATGGAGGAATTACTACCTTCTGCTTGACTGTTAATGAACCAGGTCTCTAGCAACCCTCAAACCACAAAATGCCCTGCCCTGCCCTGCCACTTGTGTGGTCCTGGGTCAGAGCTTCTTGAAAATCAGCGGGTGCCCTCGTTCCCGAGGTATAAGAAAAGCAAGGCCAAATGTAAGTCCGTGCGGTATAATTCACTCTGTCACTTGCCGTGTTAGTCTGGTTTGCAGAGGGAGCTCTGAGTGGAAAGGCGAGCTCAGTTAATTAGCCACAGACCCTGAAAACCGCCACATGAAAAGGAGGGAGAGGACCGAGTATTAACCATGCTCCCGATTGTGGGTGAAACTAAAGTCACAAGGAAAGACAAGCTTGCACAGTGCAATGTGCTGTTCCTGGTTTTCTTTTTTAACTTGGAGTTTTTAATAATGCGTCTATGGAGGTGTGTGGGGAGGGAGTGCATGAGTGCAGTACCTAGAGAGACCAGAAGAGGGCGCACACAGCTAAATGCCTCAAGCAGTCCAAGCATAGCTACCAGCCTTTGTAAAACCTGTAGACAATCATTGCTTTTTCCGGAGGGCTGTCAGCCTTGGCTAACAAGATGAAAGATAATGATCATGCCAGGATGCCCAGTAAGATGCCAGTATATATGGCATGCTTATACTAAGTAATTGTTGGTTGGTAACCTGAAATTCAAATTTGCCCATATATGCTTATATAGGACTTTTCTATTAGCCTGGATCATGTAGAAAACAGACTATTTGAAAATAACAAGTGTGCTAGCTAGTTTTATGTCAATTTAACTCTATCTAGGGCCATCAGAGAGGAGAGAGCATCAATTGAAAAACTCCCTATATAAGATGGGGCTGTGGGCAACCCTGTAGGGAATTTTCTTAATTAGTGGTTAATAGGGGGAAGGTCCAACCCATTATGGGTGATGTCATTCCTGAGAAGGTGGGCCTGCGTGCTGTAAGAAAACAGATTGAGCAAGCCTTAAGGAACAAGCCAGTAAGACGCCACTCCTCTATGGCCTTTACATCAGCTCCGGCCTCCAGATTTCTGCTCTGCTTTCATTTTTTGTCCTGACTTCCTTCGACAATGGACAGTCATGGACCTGAAAACTAAATAAACCCCTTTCTTCCCGAGTTGCTTTAGTCATGGTGTTTCATCACATCAATAGTAACCCTAAGACATGTAGCATAAAACATAACAAGCCTGTATCTCATGTGATGATGGGGCATTAGGAGCTTCTAGCCTTCGTGTTAATTTTCAGGGGCAAATAGACACACAACTTATTTTTCCTTTGTCCTCTTTAAAAAAACGAGATCAGCTGTTGAAAACTCCCTTCTGGACTTTACAGCTCAAAGCTGCACTGGGCCCTGACGGTCGCTAGATGGCGCAATGGATCAATGTTCCAGCCGAAGGCTTTTGATCACTGCCAGGGAAGAAAGGAGGCGCGTGCTTGCCGCAGAGCCTTGCATTATTGATCTCTGCTGCCGCAGAGGTGGGAGGAGCCCGCCGCCATCTCGCCTAGCCTCCTGCGGTAGCGCTAGGATGGTTGCTGCAGGAGGCCTTTTCATCCCTACAAAAAGTCCTTGGATGGGTAGTGAAAGAGCATTTCTCCATCGCAAGCATTCAGCTTTTTTTCATTCCATAGCAAGATCAGATTCCTCCGTGGTGAGAATCATTTTACTTCAGATTGCACTCTGAACAGAGACTGTAGCTTTTGAAATCTTTAACTCCTTTCAATCCACATTTGTCTGATACACTACCGAGTAACGATACATAATATCAGGAGAAAGACAATGAGATAGTGGGGCGAGGCAGGGCGGGGCGGGGTCCATTTCTCCTTTTGGTTTTCTAATCAAAAAACACGCTTATCTAGATAAACGGAAGTACTCTTCACATGAAACGGTCTCCTTGTGTCGATTTAACCACAGCCAAGTGTTCACCAATCATAGTCACCGGAAATTTGCACAATTGGACAGACAGAAATGCTCTGACATTCAACCGTGGGTGGGGCCTCCACGTGATCTCTGCGGTGGCGCCTCGCTCTTCTGACCAGTAGAGGGCGACCGATCGATCAGATGGGAATCTCAGACAATGCAAACACATTTTAGAGCAAACAGCAAAAGTGTTAACGCAGCAGTCCTTTTATTTGGTCAGTGTGTTCTTTTGACTACGGGTTTGCAATTACAATGTTGTATTGTTCCCTTTCTTTGCAGATCAGACATAGGAGGCATCTTTATGTTGTTTGGTTTACACTCTCCTAAATGAACTAAGTATTTAAACACAGTCCAGAGCAACTCACAAATTCTAGAGCTTTTGCACCTACAGCCTTCAAATATAACTCACCATCTTACCTGACTTCTCTTCCTTGAGACTTCCAAAGCAACACACAGACTTTCACCAGAAACACATCTTCCTTTGCTTTGAAGTGGATCTTAACTGAGCTCATTCTTGTATACAATGGAACTGTCAGCTGACAGAACCCTCCATAAGATTCCCCAAATAAGCCTGAGTCAAGGTTTCAAACCATTTTTGGGTCCTGGATGCTGCTACTAAAATGCCGTTTGAGTGCTGGGTGGGCCTATCAACAGACAGTCTCAAGATTTTATATCCAACCTTAGTATACACAACTGCAGCAACCAAGAATTTTCATTCTTAAGCTTAACTATCCAGATACATTTAGAATGTCAGATATACTTAGAATCCTTTAAATCAAGTTACCTGTAGGTCCCAGGTTCCCCTTTTGTTAAGCTGAAAGCCGTCATTACCAGACTCCTCCTCCATCTTGGTTTGAATTGGGATTTCAGGTTCTGCAGCCTGCAGGTCATATTGTCCTTTCATCTATGGTTGAGGCCTGGAGACTCTGAAAGACTTCTTCTCCTCTCATTCTAGGATGGAATTCACCAGGAACCCTGTCAGACTACAGGACATCCTCCTGTCTTCAGTAGAAGCAAAGGATTCCAGAAACTGAGTCTCTGGGTTGATATCGAATGAAGTAAATTTTGTCCCAGTGAGAACAAGATGAGTGCCTCTGCCATGAATAGCCTGCCATTTCTGAGAGGTTATAAAAAAAAAGGGTTCATGATGGAATCCATGGGAACTCCCTTTTGGGGCTCTTGAAGCTTTTCTCTGATAAACACCTCACCTTGTTCACCAGCATTTCCAGTCTGTAGGTTCCTCCCATCCCGCCTCTAGCTAAGCAAGTACATAAAAATGTCACTTCCAGGAATAAATGTCAGTCCCAGCCCAAGAAACTGCTATTACAGTTGCCTTTTGCTCGCCATCAAAGAAATAACGCAAGGTCACATGATACAAATGTTGGTCCTGGGAAAACACACATGGGAGCTTGCCAGGAAGCAGTCAACAGGAAGCACCGTGGTGGGAAAGAGAGCTGGACTCTGCAGCCGCTGGGAGAGGGAGAGCCATTTCAGGTCAAGGGGCTGCTTCTGCCACACAGCTTATTTCTCAGGCCATCTGACCATTGCTGGGCTCAGTCCCATCCCTAGACAGCAAAACAATGTATAGTGACGGGAATATTCTGTAACACAGAGTGCTAGTATGCTCCTTATCGCTGAACCCGTGACCAGAGTGAATGAAGAAAAGACACTTTACTTGTATTTATTTAGTTCAGCTATTTAAACTGAAGTAGGCACGTGTAACTAGAGGCTACTGTGGTGGACAGCGTAACTCTGGAGTTGTTTGTTTGATTTTTCCATTTTAGCCAATGATCTCTTTCTTTCTCTCTTTCTTTCTTTCTTTCTTTTTTTGTTGTTGTTATTGTTTTTGTTTTTCTAGACAGGGTTTCTCTGTGTAGCCCTGGCTGTCCTGGAACTCACTCTGTAAACCAGGCTGGCCTCAAACTCAGCAAAAAAGAAAAAAGAGGAGAAGAAAAGAAAAAAGGAACACAGCATGGTAAAAGGGGAACTGGTCTGATTTTATTTTTTTTTTTTTTAACGACAAGACAGTGGTTTGAGAAGCAATGTGTGAGAGAGAATGGGGATCAGATGCTCACAGCGCACAGACTACACAGGCAAGTCACTGCCTTTGAAAGTCCAACACTTCTCTAAATGTCTGCAAAGCAAGGAAAACAAAGGAGGCATGCCTGCCGGAGGCCAAGTTGGAATCCTAAGTTGACAACTGTTTGGCTGCCCCACAACCTCAGTCTCTCCTGCATCCAAAGCCGAACGCTTGCTCGTCTCCCCAGATAGTAGGGCATGTCCCTTAACATCTTGTCCTATTGCTGTGAAGAGACCATGACCAAGGCAACGTATGGGAGAAAACATTTAATTGGGGGCTTGCTTACAGTTTCAGAGGGTTGGCCCATAGTCATTGTGGTAGGGAGCATGGTGGCAGACAGGCATGTCTCTGAGAGCTTACATCCCACCTTCCAGCCCCATGGCCAGACATAACTATCTAGCCATCCCCCTACCCCTGAGGGACTGAACTTTAGATATAGAAAAGTGACATCTCTCTGACGGTGTAGGTGGTGCTTGGAATCTGTGGAACAAAGAGCAAAAACCAGTGCACTAAGGCAGGAAAATGGGACCTGGTGATGGTCTCGGGGACAGGCTCTGGGTCACAGGAGACTAGCTAGGCAGCACGCTATGACTCTAGGCTTCCTGCTCTGTAGAATGGAATAATTTTAATTCTGATTTCATAAAGTTAAAAGAAAACATTCAACGGGCCCAACAGATACTCACCATTCCTAAGATATAAAAACTACTCTGTGGATACTGTATTAATTCTATAACGATGTTAAAGTCAAAGCCTGATAGTATTCCAAACTCTCTCTCTCTCTCTCTCTCTCTCTCTCTCTCTCTCTCTCTCTCTCTCTCTCTCTTTCTCTCCCTCCCTCCCTCCTTCCCTCCCTCCCTTCTTTTCTCTCTCTCTCTCTCTCTCTCTCACTCTCTTCTTACATTTTATTACGCTGTGATTTACGAGTCTCCATACCCTTACAATAAATTGTCGGTTTTGCTTAAGCTAATTCAGACGGGACTTGTGGACCTGCCGCAGCGGCTGTGCTTCACTGGGAAGTCTTCCTGTCTCCTTCCCTGCACAGAAGGTCAGGTGAGCTGCAAGGACCTGTGTCCTTCCCTGCACAGGAGGCCAGGTGAGCTGCAAGGACCTGTCTTAGTTCTGTTTCCTGTTGTCGTGATAAAACTCCAGGACAAATACAACTAAAAGGAGAGAGGTCTACTTGGCCTCACTGTTCCAGTCCATCACCGCAGGGAAGAGGGCCGCAGGAACCTGAAGCCGCCACTGGAGTTATACCCTCAGTTGAGAGCAGAGGGCAGTAACTCAGTGCTTGCTTGCCCATGCTCAGCATCTCTGCTCTTTATCCAGTCCAGACCCAGTCCAGCATTCCTGGTGGGTCTTCCTGCTTTGTTTAATCTAATTAAGAAGTTCCTGCCGGGAGGTGGTGGGTGGTGGTGCACACCTTTGATTCCAGCACTCAGGAGGCAGAGTATCTTAGGTGGTTGTGTGAACAGACACCATGACCAAGGCAAGTCTTATAAGGACAACATTTAATTGGGGCTGGCTTACAGGTTCAGAGGTTCAGTCCACTTATCATCAAGGGGGGAGGATGGCAGTATCCAGGCAGGCATGGTGCAGGAGTAGCTAAGAGTTCTTCATCTTATTCTGAACGGAACCAGGAGAAGACTGACTCCCAGGCAGCTAGGAGAGGGGTCTCAAAGCCCACACCCACAGTGACACACTTCTCCCAACAAGGCCACACCTCCTAACAGTGCCACTCCCTGGGCCAAGCATATTCAAACTAACCCACGGAGGCAGGCAGATCTTTTGAGTTTAAATCTCCTGGTCTAAAAATCAAGTTCCAGGACAGCTAGGGCTACACAGAGAGACTCTGTCTTGAATGAAAAGAAGAAGGTTCCCCACAGGCAGGTCAATCTAATGTACACAATTATACAATTTGTCATTGAGATTCTCTCCCAGGTGATTCTAGATTGTGTCGATCTAGCTGGTGACTACCATCCGGACACCAGGTCTTCACAGACTCTTACTACAGACAAAGGACAGAAAAGGACGGGTGAATTCAGTCTTAAAGGTACCACCTTTATCTAAAATTAGTCACTTTATTACAGTGAATGCATAAATTAAAAGGGTACCACCTTTATTGGGCAGGTCATGTACTGGCCCACACCTCCTCTGTTCTCTTCTTAGGTAGTAACAAACCTCCAATACTATGCATTATGGCAAGAGACGTCTTACTGATGAAGTGGGAAGTTGCATGGCATGTCCATTAACATCTTGGAATGGGAGTAGTTTTGACTACTGCACAGATACTCACAGGGTGGGGACTGTGACTACTGCACAGACACTCACAGGATGGAGACTGTCAAGGTCTCTCCTGTCAGGGGAGAGACATCAGACTCTCACCTGAGATTCTAGACACTCAGTCCATCCTGAATCACCTCCTTCTGGCTGCAAGCAATCCTGTTCCAGCCGTGTGTGCTCTTAGAAGGTTCTGGAACATAGAGCAAATAGAAGGCTGACTGAAGAGGAGCCTTTGCCTGTACAGTTTTCCACGTAGGAATCTCTAGTGATGCAAATGTTTTGAGATTGGCCACATTTCTATACATAATCTCTCAGCAGATAATTCCTAGTCTTACCAAACTACACGGAGACGAATGGTTTCCTCAGTCTGTTGTTGGTACTTTACTTGAGGCAAATAGCCATCTGTGCTCATCTCCCCAGGAAAAGGCACAAAACAAATAATGCTTGTGTCCACCTGTTGGAATGTGCAGTGTGGGTGTAAGCCCCAGGCTGGCTACATGAAGAGTGACAGAGATACAAACAACAATGGTGTGACAGTGATGGCAATGCCACATCACTGCACACTGCCTACTGTGTGGCACTGCACACTGCCTACTGTGTGGCACTGCACACTGCCTACTGTGTGGCACTGCACACTGCCTACTGTGTGTCACTGCACGCCGCCTACTGTGTGTCACTGCGCACTGCCTACTGTGTGTCACTGTACGCTGCCTAGTGTGATGACCAGTGCCTGTATGCACCTGCACCATGACGCTCTCACCACCTTCTAGGCCAGCCTTTCTTGGTTGTCTATTTCCATGCTTAATTCTTCAGCTTTCCTGTCAGTTTTTTAGGCTGCCCAACCTGTGGACAATGAATTGGGGTTTGGTTGTTGTTGTTTTGCATAAAACCACCCAAAAAAGGACTCTCCAGCCCTTCTTTTTGATTTTGTGAGACAAGATCCTGTAGGCTTACATTTTTTTTTTTGTTTGTTTCGTTTTGTTTGTTTGTTGGTTTTTTGGTTTTTTGGTTTTTTGGTTTTTTGGTTTTTTGGTTT
>JANHMN010000019.1:16158817-16179599 GCA_030674055.1 Rhabdomys pumilio | reverse complement strand
GTGTGTGTGTGTGTGTGTGTGTGTGTGTGTGTGTGTGTGTGTGTGTGTGTGTGTGTGTTGATATACATGTATGCGGAGATGTGCTTGAACATGTGTATGCATGTGTGGAAACCAGACAACAGCCTTGATCGCCATTCCTCAGGCTCTATCCACAGTTTTGTTTCCTTCTCTCACACGGTTTCTCATTGGCCTGGAACTCACCAAGAGGAGGCTGGCTGACCAGTGAGTCCAGGGATCCGCCTGTCTCAGCCTCACCAGCACTGGGGTCGCAAGCCACAGGCATGCGCCCCACACCTACTTTTCCACACAGGCTGTGGAGGCTGAACTAGGGCCCTGTGCTTACAAGGCAAGCAAGCATTCATGCTTTTTCCAGGTCCATGGTGTTTTACAGGAGCTACTAATGTGCTAGTCATGTCACCAAAGGGTGGGTTTCGATGCTGAAGTGGCGGTTCGGGGGTAAAATGCTTCCTGGAGACCAGAAGCTGTGACGGGAAGGGGCAGGAAGCAGAGATGGGCAGAGAAACACACTAACCTGAGAACCCAACTTGACAAAGATCCCACATTTCCCACACTCTGGAATTGTTTGTTCCACGAGAGTGAAGTGGCCAGGCCTTCATAGTTTTACCTCGTTCGTTCCTTCACAAACTGAGCTACCTCGAGTGGGAGCCATTAGGCTGGCGTGATCTCTTTACCTGAGCAGCAGCGCGACCTACCCGTGCCCCACGAGCGAACCGTTCCTTGAAGGAGTCTGAGCTGCGCCTCTCCCTCCAACTTGTGCACAAGCTGTGAACAGCTGCATGTTAACACAACATGCAAGCTTGGCTTGTCTCCGTTCTCACAACTGTTTAATGAATAGTCGTTGCAACTCTGTGTGTGCCGTTACTAGGACTTAACAGCCACACCTTCCCGACGCACAGCAAGCATCATCCCTGTGGTCACCTATGGTTTAGACATAAGGTGTTGCTTCAATCCACATGCAAATCGCTTATTAATTGTTTTATCCTAGCCGAAATTTATCAGTTCTACCTCCGTTAGGTCAGTTGTATGGAATGTTCCCCCTTCTTCCTAAAACTTTGCGTATTCATGACTCCTGCCTCACCTCTTTTCTGCAGTTTTTTCTAGTAACCTTTACAAAAACCACTCATGGGATTTTAGAAGTGAGATCATAGCCTTGGAAGTAATTGCGACCACATTAAATGTCCTTTCCTTCATTTTTAACAGCGAATCCCGAGACTATTCCAGACGAGCGATGAGTTCAGTCTATGTGGCGCCAAGATGGAAGCTCGCTCTTGCAAATAAGATTGATTGAGAAAATATTCAGCACGAGTGCTCTTTACAAAACACAACAGACCTGTGAAGACTTAAATATAACGTGACTCAACACTGGGACTCCTTCCTATCTTGGGTGGAGTAGCTAGAGGTGGGGCATCCATAAATGTCAAGCTTTGTCAGGTGACGGGATGTCAAGTGGTTAGCACTTTGAAGACCAAAGAAAGACATTTGGGCAAAATGTCGATGTATCATAGAGCAGAGACGTAGCCTAGTAAACATTATCTTAGGAAGCTCTGCAGCTAGGGGCATTTTAAAGATATGACTGGGAAAGGGAGAGATGACTCGTTGTTAAGAGCAGGTACTGTTTCTCCATAGGGACCAGGTTCAAATCCCAGCATATCTGGTGGTTCACAAGGCCCCTGTAACTCTAGCTCCAAGCCAGTTCCTCTGTGAGCACCTGCTCTTGTGTGTACATCCGTAGCACGTAATAAAAAATAAGCCTTTGCAGTTAAGGCTTAGGAAAAATTTGGAAGCAAGAAAATCATGTGATTGATGTAGTCTATTACTCTAATATCTTAGACTACGGGGATGTCACTGGAAGGGAAGGGGAAGAAAGGAATGGGAAAGCAATTTTGAAGGAAAAGTAACCAGCGTTGGAGGGTGCTGGACGGTGGGAGAGAAGCAAAGATGTAAGAGATCCTTGAAATGGATCCCTGAGGGACAGTGTCCGGGCCATTATAGAACTATGCATGATGTCACCAGTGGGAAAGCCACACTGGACACAGGACACAGGCACACCTTCATGCCCAGTCATTGATCCGCCCCAACTACCGCTTCTTATCAAAAACCCAAATCCATTTTTTTTTAACTTCTTCTCCTCTCAGTGCTGACTCCCCGAGTCCATACAAACACAAGGAGCTACAGCAGGGCTAGCCTTCACTACAGCCGTTGTCTTTGTAAGAGCCACAGAATACTGTATGGCACTACATTATTCTACTCCTAGACTGAGTTACTGGCCTAGACCTTGCAAACTTGGGGAGAGTTTTTTCTTAAAAACTCCAAAGACAGCTCCTTCTTATGATTCTGATTTCCACACCTAAAACATGGTAGATATTCCCTGAGAAACGACTGAGTGGCTCCTGGGTGATTAAGTGATACTAAATGCAGAAACCCAGGCTGTCTTCTGAACTGTCCCCAGCTGTACACTTAGACTTCATGGGCACAAGAGTCACCAGGAGAAACATATTAAGATGTAGATTCTGGAGGTAGGCGTGGCCTGAATGACAGAGCATTTGTTTAGCTGGATTAAGGCCCTGGGTTCTACTTCAGGAAACTTTTTATTTATTTTTTTTTTTAAGCAGTTCTGACTCAGTAAAGGGCCTTTGAGTCTGCATTCTTAATTCCCTTGAGTGGGATGTTGCAGGCGAAGGACCACAGCCCTGCAGTCTTCCTACAAAGGGAGCAGCCCGCCCCCGGAAATGACCTCCCCAGAGAGCCCTGTGCACACTGTGTAGATGAGCGAATTATTCACCGTGGGTTCAGAAAAGCCAGGAAGATAAAGGTGACAGGCTTTGGAGCAGGGAATTACAATCTCTCAGCCTTCCCTGAAAAACCCTATTGCCAGGGCATTTTGCTAGGTTGATAATGAATTATAAGGCTTAGGGAAGCCAGCAAAGCAACTGTCAGTCCGCTGAGTCTTGGAGGAGAGGGTGGAGGAGGGGCAGCCGATTTTGGCAAGGATGAAGACTATTTTATTATGGAGAACTCCCTAATTATGCAGTCGAGAGAATGGTGTGTGGAGCATTCCCGGGCCTACACTGCTCTCATAAGGATTCCACTGTTAATTTTAAAAAGACAAGCAGCGCCGCAACTTTCTCGACTCCCACGCCGTTCACACATGGCGTTTGTGTGCCAACTCAAAGCATACCCGCTGGAAAGGAAATCAGAGTCCAAGCCAGCCCTTAAACTGACGCTTGTCAGCCACAGACCGACGGGAGAGAAGGGCTTTGTTTTCTCTCCCTCCTTTCAAAACAAATTTCCCTCTGTGCCATTTCAAAAATGTACACAGAATATGTTTGCTAATTAAAGCCGCCAGATTTCAAGGAGCCTAATGTAGGGCCCTGCCATGTTGGATTTGCACATGAGTGGTCTTGTGTACATTTGCACAGTATCCAGGAAGAAGGCTTTGGGAAACAGACCCACACTTGTGTGTAACACACACGAATAGCTAGGACTTGTTCACTGTCTTCGGAAATGGCAGCAGGTGAGACAGACACAGAACAAGGTGGTCAGAGGAAGTCACTGAAGCAAATGAAACATAGGTAGACATTAGGGGACTTTTTTGTTTGCTTGAGGGACATTAATGACCAGTTAAGGTCTGGATAATTGCCATACCTACGGCTAAGAGCGCTTGCTGTTCTTGCAGAGAACCAGGCTCAGCTCTCAACACCCACGCCTCTTCTGGTCTCCTCAGGCACCGAACTCCTGTGGTAAACACACACATGTGCAGGCAAACACTCATACACAAAAAAAAATAAAGATAAACAAATCTTTTAAAATTACCATGACTAAAAAAGGGCATGCTGGGAAGCAAAGTTTTACTTGTGCCTGGCTGTTGGTACATTGAGCATCCATTTTTACAGCCTTGTTCTAATGCATGCAAATATAATGCTTTCTCAGGCCATTCATTCATTCATTCATTCATTCTCCTGACAAAAAATTACCAAGCATGAGACATGACATGCTGGGCATGGTGCCAAATGGCAGAAATGACACTAAAAACGTGGGACTTTAGAGTTATTGAAGTTTGGGGATAAACTATGTAATTTGTGCAGGTTATTTTCTTTCCATTTTACAAATGAAAGAAAAAAGATCATGGAAATGGGAGCGAAAGGGGAAGGGCAAGAAGTACCCATTAGTTGGTGCAAAGTTCTGAACCAACGGCAACTTCTGTAAACTGACTGTCTACAGAAGGACTGCGCACCCAATGGCTGCTGCAGTTGCCTTATAACCTATCTAGTGTTTGTCTAGCTTAGCACTGCATTTGAAAAGCCACTTTCTAAAACCTTCAGAAGAAGAAGATCAATTTGATATTGGTAACATTCAAACTGCCTCTGAGAAAGGCGCAAGGGTGGTAATGAATTCTGGGAACCAGAAGGAAGGAGATGATCAAAGACACTGGGGCAAGTAGTTCAAAGTCTGGAGGGAAGGATGAGCTGGCTGAGAAGTCCGGGAAGGGCAGCATGGAGAGCGCAGAGCTCCGACAACAGAACCAAGGACAGGCTCCAGGGTGTTATGAACTGGCCTCAAGAGGAAGGAAACATGCTTGTTCATGCTTTCACTAACAACTTGCAGCCAGCAAAATGGTTCCAGATTTCTGGCAGCCTTTTATGGCAGCTTTAGTTCAAAATGCAAAACAGAAACTGCCCTAGATTCCTGTTTTTCCAAAACGCCCATTTTTCTGTGGCACCAATGTTTTCCTGGATGCTTAGTGATGATGGCCTCACAAGCTCACCAGGAGAGCAAACATTCACGGAAGAGCTGCTATTGGCACGTTATAGAAACAGGCAAAATGACAAAGGAAATGACATGGTAGGTGAGAGGCTGTCAGTGAACTCTGCATGCTACAAGAAGTAGTGCACTGCACAACTGCCCAGAGAGATGCCCAGGAAAAGCGAGCTTTGCCTTAGTGGAAAGTAAGATTGACTTGCAGGGCAAGGCCATGTCACAAAGTGCCAGAGGAAGAGAGGATCCACTCAAAGGCCTTTAACGTAACTCTCAAAGCCCAGTGTCTGACTGCTATTTGTTGAACTCATGCTTGATTTAAAATGAGCAAGCTATTCCAGACACAGGACATGGTCCTTCCAAGTCATAGGTCCTAGTTGTCATGCTGCATCAAAACACCCATGTGATATCTGCATCTTTGTGGGATTGTTCTGAGATAACAGATGGGCAGGATTCTAGCTTCTCATGACTTTGGACTCCCCCAGTCTGTTGGACAACTCAGACACAGGGCAGGAGTTGGAGGATGTGGTGATTTGAATAAGTTTGGCCCTTACAGGGTAGTGATATTAGGATGTGTGGCCTACTTAGAGAAAGTGTGTCACTGTGGAGGTGGACTTTGAAATTTTCCTCCCATGCTCAGGTTCCACCTATTGTGGAAGAGAGCTTCCTCCTAACTGCCTGAGGATGCCAGTCTCTTCTGGTTGCCTTTGGATCAAAATACAGAACTCCCAGCTTCTTCTCCAGCACCATGTCTGACTGCCTGGATGCTACCATGCTTCCTGCTATGATGATAATGAACTGAGCCTCTCAAACTGTAAGTCAGTCTCAATTAAATGTTGCCTTGATTTTTAAATTATAAGAGTTGCCTTGGTCATGGTGACTCTCAATAGCAATGGAAACCCTAACAGAGACAGAGGCGCTATCTGGATAGACAGTGAGTAGATCAATGTATCAGTGTGTTGGTTGTCCTACCACGGAGAATGCCACCACTGGGAGAGCAGCTATTGGAACAGCTGTTCACACAAGGCTGTTACCTTGCTACATAGGCTTCTTCTCCAAGGAAAGCCCATATTAATTCTTGAGCCCTAAAATTCCTTCTAGAACAGTGTCAAAGACATAGAACTCATATCATAGGACGTCTTTATGGGAAGTAAAGGAATCAATTTCTGAATCTTAAATTGTTGGTGTTCTGAATCACATGGGCTGATCAAAGAAAGAGGGTTCCTGCAGGATGTATTAAGGATTCTCAGCTGCAGGGTGGAACAGTCTTTGATGGACTGAACCTGGAACCATCCTACAGAAGCGTACTTATGGATTGCCACACAAAAGTTATTTTTAGAGTAAAACAAGTTCCTCAAACCAAAACCCAGATCTAATCTACATGTTTCTTGAAGGAGTGCCTCAGCCTTGCAACTTCAGTTCTTATATTATACACGGTTTGCAGTACTCAGTAATTCAAGCCCTTCCAGGTTTTCCAGGACCATCTCGTGACTAAAGCCATGCAAAGGCCGTGGAGCTTCCTCAGGAAGACAGCTGTATAAACCACAGGAAACAATCCACTCCTGTTACGACACATTCTTCAAGGTCGAAGTACTTCTAGAAAACAACTACTGTGTTCTGACGTTTACCCTACATACAATGACTCCACTAACGTTCCCTCTACACTAAACAGTCACGAGCTTCACATGAAGAACCTGCTGGTCCATGGAGAAAGTTTTCAGCAGAAGGAATCCATGCAGAAGCTGTGCAGAAGGAGTTTGCATTTGTCTCCTCTTTCTTGCTCTTGCTTCTAGCTGGACACAAACTACAATGTGTTTCTGTGACCCTCAGACCAGTCCAGAGCCATCAATACTTTGCTTCTGTGCATCCAACCTCAACCATCTGAGCATAACAAGGAAGAACATATAAAAAGTTGTTCTTTCAGTCGACAAGTGGTTTGTGACAACTACCAAAGGGTGGGGGAGTGTTGATCACAAAAGGGGCGTGGTGAATGAATCAAGCCTCACTCAGCAGGGAGAAGACCTCTCCCAATAGATCCCTTAAGTCTCTTCTCATTGAATTTGGCCACATTGCTCTTGACCTCAGAGCAGTTGAGAGAATTAGGACTTTTAAAAAGATTATCTTAGTTTATACATGTGAGTGCTTTAGCTGCATGTGTGCAAGTGCACCGTGTGGGTACAGTGCCCAGAGAGGCCTGAAGATGGGGACAGGAGCTGGAGTTACATCTGGTTGTAAGCTGCCAAGCTAGGAATTGAACCCAGTTCCTCTGCAAGAACAATGAGTGTTCTTAACTGCTGAGCCATTTCCCAGCCAAATCAGGACATTTCTGAAGCCATTCCTTGCCCTTACCATTGCATGACACTCAAGGACCACACTTTATGCTTTCTTTGTACCATTTGCCTAAAGTAGCACTTGATGCAGGAATAAGCTGACCTCTCCTCTCGGTTCCATTCTTCCTATCTCTATCACTGCTTTCGCATTTTATTTGTGCCAAAATAAAGGAAGGAGCTTCCAGAGGAAACTCATCAAGTTCAAATGTAAAACCATTATTCTGCAGCTTTCATTGACTTGGGTGCTGGCATTTGTTGGGGTCTGGGAATTGCCCCACAAACGTCTCAAACACCGATCTCAGTCAAACAGGAGTGGTTTATTGAATGCCACACTCCAAGACTGATCAATCGGGGACACATTCCAGACTTGGGAACTGAACTGTGATGTCGAGTTAAGATCCTACAGGCTTCTTAAGCCTGAGAACTACAAACATCTTTTGCCAAGTTACTTCACCAATCAGGATTTAGGGATAGGGAATTTCCTTAGGAAAATGTCTGTGTCGTATGCTTACCCTGCTCCCATTGGTTGAGGTATTCAACTGTGTCAGGGGATTTGCCTTGTCTAACATTCATGTCTTAACTTGCCAACCAGGATGTCAGTTACCCATGTACACGTTTCTTTCTGCTAAGTAGGATGCCAGTTATCAGGGAGGTCCTGGGAACTTAAACTTTACTTAACCCCTACTCAAAATGGAAGTCTTATTCCAAATAGTGTTTTATATTGGTGCAGGTGTCACTCTTGTGTTGGGGACTATCCCAAGGGCAGCGTACAAAAAGCAAAAATCATAAAAGCTTATACACAGGTGCAGGAAGAGCTGCTGGGTGGTTGGTTTGGGTCCAAGCTTATAGTGGGTAACTATACAAAGCAGTTCTGACTTCTGTTGGGATTAGTTTCCAAGGGTACAGCCAGAACATAGCAGAATATGTAATCAACTTGGGCATGAGAAAGTTTCTCAGGAACAGCAGTAACAACATAGGAGAAACTCTCCTTATGACATCAGCAATAGCACAAAAACGGCAGGCTAGACAGGTAACAGTTACCAGGCCTTAACATCCCCACTAGGCCTTAACAGGGTCGATGTCACAGAGCCCATTAACCACACAAGTCCACACTTTCTAAAGTGAGCTGGAAGGCCAATTGGATTGGAGGACAACTGAGAAAGAAGAGGGAAGGGGAAGCAAAGACGAGCCAAAGCAAAGCTGTGCCTCATGGAGGGTAGCAGCCACCCACCACCAGACAACGTTCCCATCCAAGAAGAAGGAGTCCTTTGACCTCCACCTTGGCCTGTGACTGTGTTTACTTATTTACTTACTTTCACATATGTGATTTTTATTTTTGTTTGTTTGTGTCTTCATTTTCTGTTGCAGTGAAGTAACCCAGCCCTCCCCCTGGACCCCCCTCAAAAAAAAAAAAAAAAAAAAAAAACAACTTAAGGGAAAATGGTTTATTTTAGCTCACAATTCCAGGTTGTAGGTTCATCACTGTGGGGAAGTCAAGGCAGCAGGAACTTAAAGCAGTGAGTCATATTACATCTACAGTCGAGAGCAGAGAGGAATGGATTAATGCATGGATGCTTGTGCTCAGCTCCCTTTCTCCACTCACACAATTCAAGATCCTACTGAATAGGGAATGGTGCCACCTTTAGTGGGCAAGTCTTTTCACCTCAATTAATGTAATCATGATAGTTCCCAAGACATGTTCACAGGCCACTGTAAAAGTAAATTTTATTCTCTTGTAAGTGTTGTCTTGGAGGCTTACTGACTCGTCTACTAACCTAGGCCTAGTCCTGTACAATCTAATCTAGGCCTAGAATGTTTTCAGACTCTGAGACTTACTGCTGAATAAACTCACCCTTTTTTCTTCTTTTTGAATTCTGACTGATTTGACTCAGCTGTTCTGGTGAGAATTTCTCTCCCACATGACTTACTCAATCTGGCTTTTCTCTCAGCCTCTGAATTGTTCTGCTTAGCCTCAACTGACTCTCACAAGCTTTTCTAATCTTCTGGCTCCTTCTCATTCTCTCGCTCATTCTGTCTTTTTCTGTGTCTAGCTTGTTCTCTCTTTAACTGTCTCTGTAAAACTCTGCTGGAAAAATCGCCTCCTTCCTTTCTTTTTTCTCTCTCTGTACTCTCTTAAGTAGCTTCCCTTTCCTCTCTGTTCTCATGAGAGTTGGGCGTAGCCTATCCTGTCAAATCTTTCTCTGATTTGTCACTTTGTCTGCCACTCAATTAGACATCACTTTCAAACATGGCTGCTTCCTTCTACAAACTAATCTTACCTTTATTGTTTGGTAAAGATGAGTACTAAGGTTGTATCTGTATTCCAGCCAGAGGGATTAAAGGGATGTGCTTAAGGCTGAGCCACACCCTAACTAGAAACAGGTTCTAATATTCTGTAACAGGCCAAGCTGATGTAGGCAATCCCCCAGCCTCCTCTCTGATAATTCTAAATTGTGTCATGTTGACAATAGAACTAATTATCACACTTCGTTTGTTTTGAGATGGGCTGTCAGATAGCTCAGGCTGGGCTTGAACTCCTCGTGTAATTGAAGATGATCTTGAACTTCTGATCCTTCCCATGCAGAGATGTGATACCACACCAGGTTTTATTTGGTGCTAGGGGTCAAGTCCAGGGCTTCATACATGCTAGGCAAGTAGTTGACCACCTAAACTCAATCCCCCATTCATACTATGTCCTTCTAATAGGAATACTCTCAGGTATCAAATATCTTGACTCAAAATGAGAGGCCATTTTGATATATTTTTGAGGAATGCTACCTAGGGGATCTGTTCTCCTCTACAGTCCTGAAAAAGACTCCAGTTCAGACTAACTTCTAAACACTAACCTCTCACACTCAGGAGGCCAACTATAGAATATTATCATGGGTAATCATTTATCACTGTAGACTTCAGTACAATCAGCTGCTTTTGCAAGCCTTTGGTTGTGAGCACCCGAGCACAACAGGATGTGGTTAAGCAGTTGAAGCTCAGAGATCTGAAGAGCCCTATCGGGCAAGATAGAACAAGGTATCTGAAAATCCCCACCTATCCTATGCAGGTTTTGCTGACAATGTCAGGAAATTCAGTTTCAACAAAAATATACTTAGCTAATGCCTACCATGTACAAGATATTGCACTTTGTGCCTAAGAGACAGAGACTGCTTGCCATGAGGGTGCAATGCTGCACAGGCTCAGATTGAAATAAACCCAATCTAAGCTCCACTCTGAAAAGACTGGATTTCCCACTCTGAAAATTGAATACATTTAAATTATTAACTAAGGTTCACTTCTGTCAGGCCACCTGAAGCAGCGCCTAGGAGGGTTCTTAAACAAAACATGTGCTAGGAAAAGACTGAAGCAAATAACACACCAGAAAGAACGACACACCCATTGCACACAGCTCACATAGCTGTCTCTAAGCACACAAATCTAAAAGACACGAATTGCGTTCTGAGGAATGAGTCTCCCTCCTTGTCATCCGGGCACTAGTGGAAACCAATGTGAAGACAGGGTCTGAGTTTGGAGACTGGGGGGTGGCAATATCTCCCATGGTGCTAGTTGCAACTCTTTTTTTCCTCTCTGGGCTGAGAGGCTACATCTCATTCTCTCTGCATTTTCCAGCAGTAAGAGCGGCTGTGGGGCTGTGGGTGCATTTCCTGCACAAGTGCCCAGAGCTACCTGCGATTTGAATAAAAAGATGGGAGGGGAAAATGTGATGAAAGAAGCCACTTCCCACACCTGGAGCCTGATATAAAGGCGGATCCTGCTTTGAGCAGAATCAGGCTCTGTGTGCTCTTATGTAAACTATTCAATGTCCCGTGGCTTGTTTTCCAACATAGTCTCTGATGCTAGCCCTGACACAGTCAAGCTGGGCAGAAGCAAGAGATCATCAGGTGGGAAATGACCACAGAAGGGACCCGGTAAAGCAGCCATCTTGACTTTATTTTCCTCTACTTCTTCATATCTCTTTGTCAATAGTAATAGACACCTGGCCTAGGTGTCATAGCCATGTGCCCCCAGTACTGCTTCAGATGTGAAGCTAGAGTCCAGTCTTCCCTTGAACTATAAATTAGTGTTCATCGATATCAAAAGTTGGTTCTGGGCTGGCAAGATAGCTTGATCAAGAAAAATGACTTGTACAAGCGTGAGGATCTGAGTTCAAATCCTCAGAACTCCTGTAAAACGCTGTGTGTGGCCACACGCCTGTGCCCCCAGTGGCATGGGTGAACAGATGATGGAGAATCATCAGGGCCTTGTGACTGCCAGCCTAGCTCCAGGATCAATGACAGATCTTGTCTCAAAGGAATAAAGCAGGTGACCGTGAAGGTGACTGATGTCCTCCTCTGGCTATGATAAGAGGGTTGGGAGAGAATAAACAAAACTTTTACAAGTTGGTTACCTGTCACTGCTGTCCTTGTGTGTGTTCGCTCTTGGGCTTCCAAGGCTTGTTTCGAGTTGCATGTCTGTGTCTGTCACACTCTGATGCGATCACCCAGGTATTACAAGGCTGAGCTCTCAGAGCCCTGCCATACACCTCACACAGTCACAGGTTACTCCTGCAACCAGCACGTTTTAGGCACAATGGGAGGGCTCAACCATCATTACTGATGATATAAAATGCAAAAATAAGCCACTAAGTTTTTAATTCATCTCAGGATGAGAGGGGTTCAGGCTTGCTCCTCAATGATTTGCCCAAACAACACTCCTATGTAAATCTTAAATTCCCAAAGAAAAACCATCAAGCTATTGGAAATTCAATGGAATTGAAATTCACGGAGGGTAGGAAGGAAGAACAGTGAATCTTCTGTATCACACAATGGTGATATGTACAACTATTGTATCTGTCTTAGAGTCTTACTGAGGTGAATAGACATAATGACTAAGGCAATTCTTAAAAAAAAATAATTTTTTTTTAATAGGGGCTGGCTTACCATTCAAAGGTTTAGTCCATTATCATTCTGGTGGGAAATCTGATGGTATACAGGCAGACATGGTGCTGGAGAAGGAGCCGCGAGTTCTATATGTTGATCTGCAGGCAGCAGAAAAAGACTACAAGCCACAATAGGCATAGCTTGAGTATATGAGACCTCAAAGCCTGCCTGGACAATGACACACTTCCTGTAACTAGGCCATACCTCCTAATAGTGCCACTCCCTATGGGCCAAACTTTCAAGCACGTGTCTATGGGGGTTATTCCTATTCAAACTACCACAAGATCCAAACTAAACACCTACCCCACTCTACTCTGAGCATGCTCAGAACAGAGCTCTATGTACTGTCAACCGGGCAGAGGCAGGTTCAAGTCACATTTCTGGCACCTAATCTCTGGTATGGCAAATACTGTGGGTGTCTATAAATGTGGAATCACAGTCAGTCAAATTTTACATATTGAGGGCTTATTCCCCAGCAACTTGAAATACATTTGGAACTAGGACTGTTGTGTATGTCCCTAGTTAAGACAAGGTCATGCTTGAGTAGGGTGGGTCCCCAATCCAATATGACCTGGGGGGAGGAGGGCAGATTTGACATAGAGATGTACACAGGAGAAGAATTCCTGTGAAGACTTCAGTTATGCTGGATTGATCCTAGAAACCTGGAGCCAGTATCTTTGTAGGATCTTCAGAGGGATTGACACAGCCTCAATTCAGACATCTGGTCTTCAGAACTGTAAGACAAGAAAATTTGGGGGTTTAAGCCACTTTATCTGTATAAATTTCTAAAAGCAGCCCTGGAAAACTAAAAACATGACCTTTGGCAAAGTAACTATGGAGTAAATAAGTATTCTACCTTGTGGGATTGTAATGAGGATTCTACTGGTTAATATTTACGCAGCATGAATAGTAACTTGGGCAAAATTTGGTCTTACATGATTAAAAATCCCTTCTATTTCTGTGTCTTACATGATTAAAAATCCCTTCTATTTCTGTGACACTGACAGGAGATGTCATGAATTCCGGCATGGGTTCTCATTTAAAAGTTGCTGTTGTGCTGGGACACCTCACAATTTATCTTCAATGTGGAACGAGGACACCTAAGATCAATGAGAGTGACAAGCGTGGGACCACTATGACCTTCAGAGGACACTAATGGAGCAAAGGCTCTCATATGGCCAGGTGGGACCAGGTGGGACCAGGTGGGACCAGGTGGGACCAGGTGGGACCAGGTGGGACCTCAGGGAAAATGTTACATGCATTTTTTCCCCCTAAGGTAAAACCTTGAATTAAAATAATCCTAAGTTTTTTTTATCAATTCTGGTTTTCCTATGATCTTAATCAATTAACTAATTAATTAATATTTGTGAAACTGTCAGTCAACTCAAATTAGCAGGAGAATTTACTCATGTAAATGAAAGAATTGAGCATCTCAGGGGAAAATGTCTGAAGCCAAAGAAAATTCAAGAATTTTTGTTCTTTTTTCCCCCAGAGGACCCTCTGCTTAAGCAACAGTATCCCTCTTAGCCGTGACCAAGGCAAGTTATAAAATAAAGCATTTAATTGGGTTGACACTTTCAGAGGGTTAGGAAGAGCCCATGATATCACGTGAAGGCATGGTGCCAAAAAGAGTTGAGAGGTCACATCCAAAACCTCCTAGCAGGAGGCAGAGAGCACACTGGGAATGGCAGAGGATTCTGAAACCCTAGACCCCACCCCCAGTGACATACCTTGTCCAACAAGGCCACACCTCCTAATCCTTGCCAAACAGTTTCACTAACTAGGGACCAAGTATTCAAACCTAAGAGCTGACAAGGGGTTATTCTCATTCAAACCTCCATATCAGACTAGCTTCACATTGTCCACAATCCTCCTGTCTCAGCCTTTCAAGTGCTGAGATTACAGGCATGAGTCACCACCACCAGCATGTGTGATTCTTAATTAATTAAAAGTTATATGTGAGCTGCACAGGTCTCTGGTGAAAGTGGTGTGAGTTTCTCTACCCTCCTTACCCTAACTTGCCACTAGGACATGCATTCTGACAGTCGTTACACAAGGATCTGTCTTGAGCAGTTACTATACGCTGGGTACTGCTTTAGGTGTTGGGAGTATGATCATCGATCAAAATAAGCAAAAGTCATAGTTATAAATGCTAATAAGAAAATCAAAGCAGGAGTATATCAGGAGGTAAGAGCACAGTTTGAAGGTACAGGCTGAGATAAAGTGCCTGGGGAAATCTCACTGAGAGGCTGACATTTAAAAAGAAGAGTTGACAGAGGTGAGGCAGTAAGCTGTCTGTCTGAGGGAATAGCAAGTTCAGAGCCCCCAAACAAGTGTCTGCTTAGAGTACTGAGAACAGGAAGGAAGCCAGGGTGACTAAAGAGATGACAGATACTGCAGAAAAGGAGATAAAGTGTGGAGTAACAGCAACCCAGCCTCACAGAGGTCTGGCATTATCATAAAAACTTCAGATTCTGCACTGGTTGAGAAAGGAGCCATAGGGCAGATCCTATCGTGCCATGTGGTCTGTAAGAGGGGGGTATGCAGAGAGGAGCTGGGAGGCTGATTTAGTAACTTAAAACAAGAAGTGAGAGTGACTCAGCCAGGACAGTAGCAGAGGGATGTGGGTACAGGACCCAGGATGAGGGGTGAGAGGTGATGGAATCACATGATAAATCTCAGGAATCAGTCCAGAGACTACCATCAGGGTGCAGACACGAGTTTATTGCAAAGTGCATATGCTTATTTACAGTATTGAGCCAATCCCAAGTCCCTAAATCCTCAGCAAATTGCATCTAGCCATAAGGCCACAGTCACTGTGCCCTAATGGAAGCTCTGTCTGAGGAGGTCACTCAGAAGGAGGGTGTGGGAGAACTGTTACCTGTAATGACTTCGTTGTAAACACAGGAAGCAGACATTGCCCCGGCCTCGGTTCCGTTTTGCTGTTCTGGACACCATCTTAGATCTAACGCCTTGTATGGCAGATCGGAACTCTTCAAGGCATCACAGGAGCCTGTGGCGCCTGGCTCTCTATCCCACATTTTCCTTCAAACAGTTGACTTCCACATCCGCCACAGAGAGGGTTGCTCTGGCTCTGTGTGCATAGCAGAGCAAGTGGGATGAGCCAAGACGAGAAGGGTGAACCAAGGAGAGGACTTCTGATTGGCTCTGGAGAATTTGGCCTGAGTGACTAGAGGAGCAGAATCGTCACTGTCCTGGGCCAGGGAGGACTATGAGAAGCCCAGGCAGGCCTGCGGGGAGTGAGCTGGATGGGCCGGGTGAACTGCTGAGTGGTTACACTGTTCATTTTGTACAGCTATACACCAGCAGGAATATGGTGACTTAACGCACTAAACTTCTTTCATGATTGTAGAAGCCAGAAGTTCAGAATCAGTCTGCCTGAGCAGAAATCAAGGTATTGGAAGGGGTGTACTCTCTCATGAGCTTTAAGGGAGACCCCCCTACTTGTCTCTAGCCTTTAGTGCCCTGGTTCACAACCTCCCTCATGCAGAGCCTTTAACACAGTACCTCATGTTGGGTGACCCCCAACCACAGAATTACTGTTGCTGCTACTTCATACCTGTAACTTTGCTGCTGTTGTGAATCATAATGCAGGCGTCTGTGTTTCCCAGTGGCCTTTGGAAGGGGTCGCGACCCCCAGGTTGAGAACCACTGCCATAGTGGCTGCCTGCATCCTTAGATGTGTGACTAGATCACTTCAGCCTGTCTCTCTCCATAATCGCCTAATCACACTGGCGTTTCTTCTTCTGTGCTGTCTCCTGTCCTCCCCTATTATAAGAATATATGTGATTGCTTTTATGATCCATTTAGGCAAAATAGGGTCATCCCTACCTTAAGACCCTTAACACAGAACATAAAGGCACACACGAGCAGCAGGGGCTCAAGTATGAGTGTTTTTAGAAGGCTGTCTCTCAGCCTACTGCAGGTATCCAGGTAGAAATGTCGCCTCAGCCATGGTCTAGTTGAGTCCAGACTTCAGAGTAGTCAGAGATAGGTGCATGAATCTACATATCCTTAGTATTTGTGTGGTAAGTAATGAGTGCCATTTAAGTCTGGAGCAGTCAGGGGTAAGTGTAGACAAAAGATGTCCAATCTGGAAGTCCCTCAAACAATTAAAAGGAGAAGTACCCGTCGATCCACTAATTTCACCTGTATATCCAAAGATCACACACAACGAGATATCCTTTCCATGTTCATTGCCATGTTGTTCTACACAACAGACAAGACATGAAAATGACCTAAACATTGTTAAACACAGATTATAGGGTCCACGATACGGAATGTTAACAGACCAGGCTAAAAGTAACAGTAGAGCCACTCACTAAAGCTCCATAGCGCCATGTTGACACCAAGTCACCAAGTCATTTTGCTGAACTTCTAAGAGCTTTTCAACGTGTGTTGTCCAGAAGGATTCTCCTGGGAAGAATTCCTTCTCCTACCTCAGCTTCCAAGACCAGCTGTAGCTGGTGTTGTTGAATCCTAGGAACCAGAAAGAGAGAAATGGAGGGAAGGATTTTTTTTCTCCTTGACTCCTTTTCCTAAAGTCTATCTTGTGAGTCCTTCTAACAAACTCCCAATACAAGGCTTGTCCTTGAAATTGAACCTCTCCTTTGTGTGGAAGCTGACTGTCCTCTACCACAAGCAGGGATGCCTTGGCTCTTAGGTAGTTGTTCCACAGCCGTCTTCCAAATGCTATGAGGTTCTGAGTTGGTGGAAGCCAATGCATGTTTATATACTGACTCTGGAGATATAAAGCTAATTATCTTCAAACTAGGAAAGCTTCCAACTCTCCCAGAGAAGTTTATTTATGCCTCGTATAACTCAGGGCAATGACTACAGTTTCTGATTTTAATTCCAGGTTTGAGAAATTGTGAGGTATTATTTCAATGCTAATGGCAGGAAGCATACTGAAGTAGCAACAGCTTGTATGGAGTCTGCTAGAACGCTCCACAAGGCTCTTGCTTAGGCTACATCAGGAAAGAGTTAATGCACTTACCTTTTCGAAAGGGTGACACTTAAGAGGTCACCAGGACAGTTTTCAGTCAAGACTGGAGGTATAGCACCAGCTATCACAAACTGAGTGCTTGCTAGGTGACAAGTAGCCACCCATGTATTATACACATGTGCACTGCCATTTAATCTTCATAAAAGTCCTATGCAACAATGGTGTCTCCCTGTCTCACTTTATAGGCAGCTGAATGAGTCGCAGTGAGATCACATGGTGACCAGTCTTTTCCTTGGAAGCTGAAGGTGGGTACATAGCCACCACACCTGTGTGAGGAAGGGGTCAGCAGCTCAGAAAGAGAACTAAACTCAAGGCCCTGGGAGGAGCCGGATGTCTAGATAGCAGCAGATTCATTGCCCTACATCTGAAATCACCGTTAGAAGTCTCCATTAAAGGAGATAAAGAGATGACTCATTAGTGAAGAGTACTAGCAGTTCTTGCAGAGGACCATGAGTTCAATTCCCAGTACCCACATGAGCTTAAAGGCAGCCATTCTTATATTTAAACCCCTGTATTCCACTCCCTGGCCCCATAGGCTTAT
Source organism: Rhabdomys pumilio (assembly GCA_030674055.1). Taxonomy (NCBI): domain Eukaryota; kingdom Metazoa; phylum Chordata; class Mammalia; order Rodentia; family Muridae; genus Rhabdomys; species Rhabdomys pumilio. The sequence continues at coordinate 16,161,995 of JANHMN010000019.1, read as the reverse complement.
AGCCATGTAATAATGCAAAAATGCATTCAGTTCAGCTACAAAAGTCTCCATTGTCTATAGCAGTCTCGACACTAAAATCCACAGTTCAAAGACCCTTCGAAAACTCACTGCAATCTCTTAATTGTAAACCCTTGTAAAATCAAAAAGAAAAAAGCAGACCATACACTTCCAATATACAGTGCCACAGGATATACAACACCATTCCAAGAGAATGCAGTGAGAATTTGGGTTTTATAAAAACCCAGCTATGCTATGTGTCATGTTATATGATTGTTTTTGTTTTGATCCCAGCTGTGGGATATGGGACAAGTTCAGGTTGCCCATAGCCGCTAACTATGATTTGTCCTGTGCTCTAGGAGGGCAGTGATTTTTGCCAGCTGCAGTTAGTTTACATTTGGAATTTGGGGAACTCTTGAAATGGTATAAATGTGAGTGCCCCTAGAGGGCCTGTGACAGCAGCTGCTCCCCCTGCTGCTGCTACTGGTTCTTGCCATTGTTACTGCTGTTTCCTGCTTTGGCTATTGTTGGATTGCTGGGCTGCTGGGCTGCTGGGCTGCTGGGCTGCTGCTGGGCTGCTGCTGGGCTGCTGGGCTGCTACTGGGCTGCTGGGCTGCTGCTGGGCTGCTGGGCTGCTGGGCTGCTGGGCTGCTGGGCTGCTGGGCTGCTGGGCTGCTGGGCTGCTGGATTGATGGAATCTGGAGAGGTCCTGACAATGAGGATTGAAAATGCCCCTAGGAACTCTAGGCTCCTAATTAGCAAGAAGTAGTCTAAAGAGATCTAAATCCCTTTCCCCCTCTAACCTTCCTTCTCTCCTACCTAGTATTGGGGGATTATGTAGGACCATGAAAGGCGCCTGATTTCTGGTTGAGCTAGGTTTGAAACCCAGGTGACCCAGCAGGTGATTCCACAGGGTCCCATGCAAGGAACAGTAGGTATTTGCCACGCTCCCAGACTCCAGGCTCCTGACATGAGGTCACAGCCCTCCATAAATTTGTGTCTTTCAGTTACATAAGGGCAACGCCCTCTAGCCCCTCCACAGGTAGAAGGCATGACCACAGGTCTTGTAAGCCTCAAGACAGATCTCCATATTAATGAGGTACCTAAAGGCCAGAGGGGCATAGCCAATTAAGCATTCCTTCCCAGACCCTCCTCCCTGCAAAAGGTATTTAACCTCAGGCCCACCATGAGGAAACTGGCATATAGTTTTTCACCCACTTTCCACCATGACAATAAACATCTTAAAACCACGGACCATTTCTCTTTTATTGGAATCCACCATGCGGAACAAAGGAGAAGGTTTTCACCTATAGAGCCACAGTCTAATCTCCCACAGAAGACCTCACTGCATTCTCAGCCAAGGTGACCACCAACCCAAGCAAGCTGGGCCAACTGTGGCCAAGACAAGTGGGACTCTCATCCCTGCGGGACACAGCTGGAGCTTCTCTCCCTTTCTCCCCTTTCGACTGCGGGCCTACATGGGTACCCAAGAGCCTGAGAACCAGATGAGCTAGCTCTGGCTCCCCAGCAGGACCTCAGACTGCACTCCCTCACCCCCAGAGTGGGGTCCCCGGGCTTCACATAGCCTGACACCTGCCCAGCACTGTTGTGGGGAGACCACAGTCAAACTTCGGTGCCTCTGTCTTCTCCGAGTGGCCCTAGCCCAGTGTCGAGACAGACGCAGGACACACATTAACCCAACAACTGTTTCGGGACACCCACACACCAACCCAACAGGATTGAAGGGAAAGGTGGTAGGTAAAAGAACCCAATAAAGTAGCCAAAAAGTACAGCTACAGGGAGGAAAGGGAACAAAGTGAGGAAATACTGAACCAAAGAAGACTAAAAACCAGGTAAGCAAACTCCAAATTCTGCATCTCCAGGTCTGATGTCAAGGCATTCTTCAGATCTCCAAATCCTTTCAGCTCTGTTGACTGCAAAATTCTTCTCTCTCTTGGGCTGGTTCTATTCCCTGTTGGCCGCTCTCCTTGGCAGGTATCCCACCATTCTAGGATCTTCACAGCTTCACACAATGGCCTCTCTGGGCCTCTGTACAGGTATATCCCTGCCATATGTCTGGCCTCAATGACTTTCCTTAGTCTCAGAGAGAGATTTCACAACCTCTTTCTTGTATCCTTGACTCTACATCCAGAACCACATGGCCCAAGCTGTCAAGGTCTGCTGCTTATTGGGCCTGGAACTTGGTCTCCTCATTCAGTAATGTCTGTATCAGCTCTCAGTTTTTAATGGTTTTCTTCACTGTTTAAACTTGGCTGTCCTGGAACTTGCTCTGTAGACCAGGTTATTCTTGAACTCAGAAATCCTCCTGCTTCCTCCTCCTGGGTGCTGGGATTAAAGATGTACCCACCTTAAGCTTTTCTTTAATCTCATTTTATAAATTGAGATCTTAGGTGTGTGGGGTCTTGCCCTGAGGTCACCACGTTCTTTATTCCATTTATAATCAGGCTTTTCTTTAATCTGTTTATCTCCTTGAACGTAAGACTTAGCTCCATTTCACTTCCTGGTGCCCTTCCTTTTTTTCTTTAAACTGTATATTTTGTAATTTTCCATGCTTCTTTTCATTATAGATCTGTATTAAGACTGGCCACTAATAACCACACAACACAGCCAATACTAGGCTGTCTTGAAATCTCTTCTGCCAATGCCATTAATCTAAAACTCTTCAATTTAATCTCAGACACAGTTTCTGAATGTAGGCAAAAAGCAGCCCCATTCTTCACCAAAATATCATAAGAATGGTCTCTAAGCTACATACTAATATTCGTCCCCCCTGAAACTTCTTAAGTTGGGATCCCACAATTCAAATAACTCTCAGTATCACAGTCTTCCATGATCCTAACAGGATGGACTATTAATCCCTGCTTAATATGTCTAATTGCTTTTCTAATCCAGAGTCCCAAAGTCTTCCAAACAAAAACGTGTTCCAGCCTATCACAGCAATATCTGAGTCCCTGGGACCAACTTCTGGTTTAGTTAGGGTTGCTACTGCTGTGAAGAGACACCATGATCATGGCAACTCTTATAAAGAAAAACAGTTCAGAGGTTTAGTCCATTGTCATTATTGGGGGGCAGGGGGAAATATGCAGGCCAACATGGTGCTACAGAAGTAGATGAGAATTCTGTAATTCTGTACCTGGATCCATAGGGAGCAGGAGAGAGA
>JANHMN010000019.1:16092550-16156125 GCA_030674055.1 Rhabdomys pumilio | reverse complement strand
CTCTCTCTCTCTCTCTCTCTCTCTCTCTCTCTCTCTCTCTCTCTCTCCAGTCTCTCTTCACCCTTATCCCCCCAAGAATAAACAAAATTCATCATAAGCTAGACACGGAAGAGATGCTATACAAAAAGTGCTGATGAAGGAAGATGGGTGAGAGATAGAGAGATAGACAGAGACAGAGAGAGACAGAGACAGAGGGGACAGGGGCAGGGAATGCAATTAACATTCCCAGAGTCATAACTCAAATGCAGTCCAGGTGTTGGCAGTTACAGGGACAGCTCAGCTAATCTCTCAAACGCTGTGCAATGCTCTGAGGATTTGATGTTGAAATGTTTTCTTGAGTAAGTCACAAAAGGAACTATAGTGGCCTGACTCTGCTCCACGTTTATGAGACTGGTCATTGTGTGCACGGGGCAGCAAGCACACCCCTTGCCCTGTGCTGCCTTTACCCACGTCTCAGTTTCTTCAGTTTGACTGCTGTTCTGCCTCATGTTTAACTAATGGTATTTAATATTTGAGGAAGGAAAGAAGAAAAAACTTTAAGGAGATTTGCCTTTAAAAAAATCATGTTTTAGGAATTCCTAAGAAAGGTTTCCAACTTAACCATTCTTTGAAAAAGCATCCAGTTTCAATAAAATCTCCTTAACACATCAGAGAACACTTGAGAGTGGCACTCTGGGGCTTATCAAGATGGAGCCAGCTCCAAAAGGCCAGGGACATTAGCTGCTGAGTCAGCCAACAAAATCTCTGAGCCAGGATGGACAAAACCAAGCCCAGGGTTCAGAGTGAGCCAAAGGGCCCCAGGGTATTTGTCTTCCAGCTTCTATCTGCAGTGTTCCCGTTGCTATGGGGACAGAGCCCTTTGGAAGGGAGAGCTATTGCATCCATCCCTGGCTACATGTGGAGATGCATTGCTTTTGTTGTTGTTATTTCTTTTTTGTTTCTCAAACAACACCTAAAATTCCAAACAACAACTCAGAACAACTATACCCAATTAGGAGCAGAAAGGAACCTTACTTGGCTCCTCACCCAAGCACTGTTTCCTCTCTTGAGGAGAATTAAAAATCGTAAACAAGAATGGGTTGTGAGATACAAAGTAGTCCTCCACTCATGTCATTGGCAGTGTAAAATCTAGGAACTCAACAGGGCAGAGCCTTGGCTGTAAAGGAGCTGGAGTCCATCTGTGAAATGTTCCCCATGCATCTAGAGCCAGTTCTTTGATAATCTTAGAGCCCACGGGGGTCCCGTGCTCCACTGTGGGCCTCACTGTTACAAGCAGGCTTAGCAGGCAGGCTCCCTGCCTCCTCCACCAGCACAAGGCCAAACTGTTGGCTTCCCAGCCTCCTCTTCCCAGAGCTGACTTCCTAGGGGAGGGTTTTTTTTTTTTTTTTCATCCAGATACGTTCTCATTTAAATTCAAGGGCATACACCCACTGGCTGATCCAGGAGGGGAGGGAGGCTCACCATGAATTGAATGATAAATAATACATGTGGTAAAAAAACAGTACCAGTCCTTATTTGCAAATGAAAGAACACTAGAAATTATTTCTGGTGGAAATATAAAAGATTAAATTCAAGCAGGGAGTGGGAGAGGATGTTTTTTCTTAAACTCTCAAGAAGCCACTCCATTGTTTCACGTTTAAAAGACATCATCTGTCTTGAGTTGGGAATTCAGTGGGCAGTGGAACGCTGGCCCCAGTGGAGGGTGCTAGGCCTCCCTAGAGGGGAGCTCAAGGGGGTAGGGAGAGATCTAAAATGGGGTTCCCCTCATGGTAGGTCAGCTTAGCATCCATTTCTCTTCCTCTGGTGTTTTTCAATTTTCTGTCACTTTCTCACCCTCTTGCTACAGGGTCAAACCCATTATCCACGTGAAATGCCATCATCTCTGGAGATGGAGTAGCTGTGGCACATGACCTAAGTCATGAGATGGAGCTGTTAGACTCTGTTCCCCTTTCACCAGTCATAAGCCCAGGAGAACTAACTTGGAGCTGCCAATGCCTGGGGACTCGTGGGTCAGCCACCTGAGAATCAAAGCCATCTGAGTCAGGGAATGAACATTCCTGACTTATGTTATGCCAGGTGCTCCGAGGAGCACCTGAATCTGTCTATTTCTGAAGCTAGACTGGCCTGGATCTGCCTTTATGTTTGTTACTGTACTGTTTACTTTTCTATTGTTGGTATAAAATACCATCATTGTGGTAACTTACAGATGAAAGAGTTTATTTGAGCTTACCATTCTAGAAGGTTAGACTCCATATGGCAAAGTGAAGGCATGGGGTTGTTGCAGGATATTTGACCACACTGGGAACCCTGAGATTGTGTTGTCTACTGGAAAAACCTGTTTCTAGTTTCCGTGTGTCTCAGCTTTAGTACACACTTTTTTGTTTGTTTGTTTGTTTGTTTGTTTTTCATTTTTCTAGAAAGGGTTTCTCTGTGTAGTCCTGACTGTCCTGGAACTCACTCTGTAGACCAGGCTGGCCTTGAACTCAGAAATCTGCCTGCCTCTGACTCCCAAGAGCTGGGATTAAAGGCATGCGCCACCACTGCCAGCTTAGTACACACTTTTAATCCCAAACAATAAAGGTAAAGTTAGTTTGTAGAAGGAGGCAGCCATGTTTGAAAGTGATGTCTAATTGAGTGGCAGACAAGGTGATGAATCAGAGAAAGATTTGACAGAATAGGATCTGCCCAACTCTCATGAGAACAGAGAAAAGAAAACCTACTTAAGAGAGAGCAGTGCAGAGAGAGAAAAGGAGAGAGGGCAGTTTTACCAGGACAGTTGTACAAAGACGGCTACTGAGAGAGAACAAGCTAGACACAGGTGAAGACAGAACAAGCCAGAGAATGAGACGGAATCAGAAGATTAGAGCAGATTGTCAAAGTTAGTATGAGGCCAAGCAGATCAATTCAGGAGAAGCCAAGAAAAGTCAGATTGAATCAGTCAGCTTGGAGAGTTTGATGAGCTAGCCAGAAATCAGAAAGAACTATGAAAGGCTGACTTTATTCAGCAGCAAGTCTCAGAGGCTGTAAACATTCTAGACCTAGATTAGATAATATGGATGCTAGAAGCTTCCAGGGCTAAGCCTAGGTTAGCAGATGGAGGCAATTAACCTCCAAGATGACAATTACATCAGGCAAATAAAAGATGCTTTACATGGTATCAAGAGTAGGAGGCTAAGGGCTCACATCTTGAACAACAAACATGAAACAGAGAGAAAAATCTAGAAATGGGCAAATCTTGTATTTCTCAAATTCCACCTGCCAGTAACCCATCTTCCAATGAGGCTACACCTCCAACAGTGCCACCAACTGGGACAAGTATTCAAGCATCCAGGCCTATGGGAGACATTCGCATTCAAACCACCACAGTGACCCAGTGAATTAATTTTGTGTATAATCAGCTCTATCCGAGTTTCTGTCACTTGCATTCAAGCACTCAGTAAGGTGGACTGGTGGCTGCTACTCAGGTAGTTTGGGTGACATCACTGAGTACCAGAAACAGACCTGAGTTTGAATTCAGGAGGAAAGAGCATGAGGCATAGCCATCTTACCCTGAGGAATCAGAGCCCAGGGGAGGCTGCTGGGTACCCATGCTTCAGCATTCTCTGATTTTAGTCCCACTGTGTGAGAACAAAGCTTTCAAGAAGACTTGAGTAAGAAGAGCCTGAAATCTAAGAGTGTCTAGAGACCACAGATGAGAACTAGCCCCGGAGCCCATACTTTAGGTGTTGACAGCCTTTGGATGGCAATGTGTATGAATTCAGACCAGACACTGTTTTCACTGTCACTGACAAAATGCTTGAGAGAAGAAATTTAAGGGAGGAAGAAGTTATTCTGGTTTATAATTTGGGAGGGTTCTGTCCTGTATGGTGAGGAAGGCAGAGCTGCATGCATGGTGTTGGGAATACTACCGGGACTTGTTCTGGCTGTGGACCAGGAGGCGGAGACTTTGGTAAAAGCAGAACAGAGCTATAACCCTCAAGGCTGGGTTCCCAAGGACCCATTTCCTTCAGCTATGTCCCACCTACCAAAGTTCAGGACATCTCAAAACAGCAACAAAAGCTGAGAACCAAGGGTCAAACACACGAACCTGGGTAATATTTTACATTCGAACTATAACAAATAAACACAATATATGAACATACATGGTTGCAAATGTGTGCATTAGTCACTTGAATGATATCTTCTGTGGATACTGTGAGATTTCTCTTACTGACAGACAAAGCTTACGTAAGGAAATGAAGGCTTATTAACTGACAAATCAAAGAGTGGTTATTTACTTGTTAAGGATTGCATAGGATATATATCAACAATTACATAACAGACATGAGATTTGGGGAAATGACTCTCCTCAAAGGTTAGCACAGCCGGCCAAACACCTCAAAAAATATTTACCACAACATGGAAAATGCAATTGTGTGTATATGACAGGGGTGTGGTATATGTACATACAGGCACGCACGCGCGCGCGCGCACACACACACACACACATGCACACGCGTGTTTGCATATGTATGTGTGTGTGGTATAGTGTAGTGTGTATACTGTGTGCCTGTGTGTGGTGTGTGTATATCTATGTGTGTGGTGTGTGTGGTGTGTGTGTACAGGTCTGTGCCCAGGCATGTGGCAATCAAGGGTCAATAGCAGGTGTCTCCTTTCTCATGCCCCATCTTTAATTTTTGAGACAGTGTCTCCTTCTAAACCTGAAACTCATGAGTTCAGCTAAACTGGCTGCTCCACGGGCTTCAGAGATCCAAGCCATGCCCTTCCCCCACCCCACCCCAACCTCACCACTGGCAGTGTGATCACAGACGTGTGGGGCTTTTTATATCCCACTGGGGCATCTGAGCAGACGTCTTCATGTTTGCACACCAGGCGCTTTACCAGCTGAGCCATCTCCTCAGCCCTGGAAAAAGGTATTTTAGATATGAAAGTTAAAGCAAAAGTAATAATCAAAAAAATTTAAATGACATTATAAGAAACACAACTTGGGGAAATGGGAAAGGAGAAGGGTGCTCCTACAAACAGCTCGTTAGGGGAGACCCAAAGCCTTGCTAGCTTGAGTCCCAAACATTCGCATCTTCTGGATCAGTGATTAGCAAATTCCCACAGACTTTGGGGAGTTCTGTACTCCTGAGGGAACTGGGTAGGATCCCTCTGATCCGCATACAGGTGGTTCCAGAAGTTGTTCTCAGCTGAGAGGCCTTCTCCCCACCTCAGGCTGCTACGGACGTGGCTCCCGCTAGCATGCTCCGTCTTTATCCTATTGCTGACCTAGGGCCCTCAGTAGAAACACAGAGTAGTTAGTTCTCAAGTCTGCGTCTAGGACAGCATCAGCTCTCATGTGGATTGCGGTGTCTTCCGGTTGGTCTAACTGCTTCCACCCTGGCCCTTCTTGTAGATCGCGGAGTCTTTAAAGACATGTAAGATCTTCACGTCAGGAAAAAACGGCCTTACAAACGTCCACGGAGCCTTTGGCTCTTTGACTCCCTGCTCCATGACTGTTTCTCTGAGCTCATCTGTTCCATGCCTTCCCCCTTCTGTCAGCCTCGCGGGGCCTCCGAGTGTGTTCTGGAACCCATGACAGTTCTTAGAAAATGCCAGGCTCCCTGGATTGATAGCACACGCCTTTAACCACAGCTCCTTAGGAGGCTAAGGCAGGAAGATCACAGCTATATTTTTGGAGATAGGGGGTGGATTTTTTTTTCCAGACAGGGTTTCTCTGTGTAGCCCTGACTGTCCTGGAATTCACACTGTAGATGAGGCTAGCCTCAAACTCACAGGTTCACCTGCCTCCTCCTCCCAAATGCTAGGATTAAAGGCGTGCACCACCCTACTAAGAGCACAAATTTTAAGTCATGTTTGAGCTATAGGTGTGTTCAAGGACAGCCTGGGCTACTTGGTGATACCCTGTCTCAAAAGCAAAAGCAAAAAGAGGGCGGGACTCGACATCAGCAGTGCAGCATTTGCTGAGCATGTGCTAGGTCCTGGGTTCGCTCCCCCCGGCACCATGAAAAGTAGAGAGGAAAGGAAGTGGGGGAGGGGACGGGTAGAGGAGGACTGAGGTGGGTTTCTTGCACAGAACACACCTTGAGCCCTTGTCATTCACCTATCCTTGCCTTGCCTTGGACAGTCTTTCCCTGTACTCATCAGATACAAGTGAAGCAATATTCTTAAAATGTATTCTGATCATGGGATAATTTTTAGGCCACTTATTAATGAGGAAGACAGAGCAGATTCAGAGAACATCAAAATACATACGTTCACATGTAGTCAGTCTGAGAAACAAAAAGAACGAAGACAGGTACAAGAGTAGTTCATGTTCTAAAAAGCGAGATAGTTAGAACCTTCAAAGTACCTTACTTGCGAGGGCCCTCCTTCCAAACACACAAAACACATTGTTACATCGTTTTATTTATTTATTTATTTATTTATTTATTTATTTATTTATTTATTTATTTATTTATGCGTGCGAACACGTGTGCACACATGTTCATACGGAAGCCAGAGGTTTCCTCTATCACTCTCCAACTCATCTTGTCAGACAGGGTCGCTCAGTGAACCGGAAGTTCACTGTTTCAGTGACACCGGCTAGCCAATGAACTCCTAGAATTGACCTGTCTCTGCCCCTCCAGCACTGGAAGTACAGATACCATCTTGCCACCACGCTTGACTCTTAGATGGGTGCTGGAGATCCGAACTCAGGTCTTTACACTTGCACAGCAAGCACACCCTCACTTCCAAGGGTTCATCTTCAATTTCCCAGACTCCCAAAACATCAGTGTCCTAAGAAAGGTTATTTCCCTTAAGAGTCAGAGGACAGTCAAGGTCTTAGAAAACATTCTCTCACCACTACTATGTACCCCATACCTAGAATGATGGCTGGCCCATCGATAGTAACAAAACATGAAAGTACAATAAAGTCAATATAATGCTGAATTTGCTTTGTGAAATGCTACCATACGGCTACTGATAACAGACAGACTATTGTCTCACTTTCTCTTTAAATTCCTTATAAAATTCACTCTCTTGCACATAGCAGGCCTTGTGCTTGCTCATCAGTTTCCCGGAATGTAATCATCACTAAAGAGCTTCAGAAAGTTTGTTTTACAGCCCTTTGTGTTTGCTTCCCATCTGATCCTTCACCACCGCCAAGGCCTCTTGCTGCTCATTCCGGATTGTCCAATCACTGCTGTCAGGTGCTGGAAACTTTACTCTCTAACCCTTGGGTTACTAGCAATCATCATTACACAAGACATGGCTGAGAGGATTTTCCAAATATGATTTTACTTTCCTCCTCCCTCTCCTACAGCTTCCACGATGTCTGTTTAGACATTAATTGAAGGGATGGTTAAAAGGACATAGGATAATTCTGACATTTCAAACTGGACAAGGACCCAAAAGTAAGGACAACTGTTTAGGCTCTCTCTTTCTAGTATAAATGCAATATATATATATATATATATATATATATATATATATATATATAACAGGAATACAACAACCACCTTTATATCCAAAGCACTGTGAAGGAGAAAATAGTCAAGGCTTTGAAAACAGAAGAGAGCAGCCTTGATAGACTGTAGACTCTAGACTTAGGGTCAAGTCACTTCTCGGAGTCTCCACGTTCTCATCTGTGGGAGTGTACTTTATCAGATATTTGTAACGATGTTAAAATAACATGTGTGGTGTGATTAGAGACCTGTACAGTAGGAATTCGATATGTTTTATAGATTCAGTTATCATTTAGTTGACAAAGGAAAAGTATTAAGATAATCTAGTCGGGTGCAAGTGTGAACACATTACTACCAGTAATGCAATGAAGGTAAAAAGGGCTTGAAGTAAGCTGTCTTAGTTACTTTTCTATTGCTGTAATAAAGCACTAAGACCAAGGCCCCTTATAAAAGAAAGCGTTTCAGGGTAGGGTTATGGTTCCCAAAGCTTAGGGTCCATGATGGTGGGGACATCGAGGGAGCTAGTGTCAGACATGGTGGCTGGAGCTCGTATCTCACACCACTAGCATGAACCAGAAAGAACTAACTCGACATGGCACTTAGCTTTGGAATCTCAAAGTATGGCCCCACCAACATATTTCCTCTAGCAAGACCTTCCCTTCTAATCCTCCCCGAACAGAAACACCAACCAGACACCAAGTATTCAAACATCTGAGCCTGTGTGGGACATTCTCATCCAAGCTTTCACATACACCAAGTCAAGGGAATAGAAAATGCTGGAAATTCCACAAAGTGAACAATGTGAAAAGAAAATTACTGGTTGAGAGTCTCACAACTCTTTCTTGTCAACAGGTGAGTCACTGTTTCCTAGATCAAACGACAATAACACAATTATAAACATTCAGCAGAAACTTGAATATGTGTGTTCTTCCCCCCAAAAGAAGTGACAATTTTCTAAGCCACAGAAGAAAAGTTCTACACCAGAGCAAGCTTGTGATCGTTTTATTAGAGAAATGAGATGTCTTATCCACCTTTCCCACTGTTCCCGCGGGGATTCAGTATGAGAGGACAATTATGAGTCATGGCATCATCCTGAAACTGTAAGAGTGAAGCCTCTCTCCCACAGGACACTAAGTTCACACAGCTAGCTCGTTGGACATGTGACAATAGGAAATCTCATTCATCATAAACAATGAAATGATGTCATGGAAGATACACTCTCTGAGTCAAGCAGAATCATAGCCAAATCCTGACTTGGCTGAATTACTTAGCCCTGTTAATGTGATGTTAGTTATCTGGAAATAAGAATAATGTTATCTGTCTCAGAGGGTGATTGTATGGACAGGCAAGCCCAACAATATCAGTGTACAATATAATGCTAAAACATAATAAAAACTCACGACAATATTAGTTTTCCCTTTTCTTATTCTTTCTCATTGCCTGCTATGGTCAAGTCTTTGACTTGTGATCTTAGCCACTACCCATTACATGCCAAGCTTGTTGTCACATTCCCCACTTCCTGTGTTTTTTAGGAATTTCCAAGAGGAGAGCCAATTGTCAACAGACCATTTACATATACTACATGGATATACACCTACTGGAAGGCCTCCTGCCAAGAATATTTGCAATGGGCTCAACATGTCCAGTAACCAGAGTTCTGGAACAATAAACTTCTAGATAGGCTGGGATAATGGCTCTCTTTTTCTCTCTCTCTCTCTCTCATTCTCTCTCTCTCTCTCTCTCTCTCTCTCTCCTCTTGGCTATGTAACCTGGGTTTATACTCACAGTATAAGTGGCTCCATCAGCTTCTGGCATAAAGCCTATAGCCCTACTGTCTCGGCCCCAGCTGCCCCACGTTGGGGGGCCAAAATGTTGAGAGCTGCTCGTCAATGTTGGAACCTGCAGTGCCAAAAGCCTTGGGGGCTAAATTGTTAGAGCTTGCACTGCCCCCAGGCTGCTCCAATCTGAAGATCAGGGTTCAGCAAGAGAGAGTGAGGACGGATGCGAGAAATGGAGACCAAACAGAGTGTGATTCAATCCCGTTTATTCTTCAGTCTCTCTTCCTAGTCCAAGTCCCAAGTCTTGAGTTCCTAGTCCCTAGTGCCTCCAAGTTCCAAGTTTCCAGTTTCAAGTTCTTTCTCATAGTGCTAAGTGCCTAATACCTAATGCCTAATAATTTCTTCTGTCTGCCTCTCACCTTTTATATGTTTCACTTCTAAGCCATGCCTTTAGGTCACGCCTTTAAGTCATGCCCTTAGGTCTTGTCTCTAAATCTGATCTATAAGTCACACACCTTTAAGTCTCACACACCCAAGGGAAGATCCTGGGTATCTAAAACAAGATGTTATCAGAGTGTGCTCAGCTGTTGTAGGCTATTGTAATCAAGTCTCTTGTCAGGGTATATGGCTCAAGATGGCTGCAAGGATGATAGCCGCCTTCTGTCGACTCCCCACACTTCACCGTGAGTCTTACTATTCCTTATGCCTGGATGTGCAAGCTCTTACAATATTTCTTTCATTCCTTTGTTTCTTTGACTTGCTCCCAGCTACAGCATTAAACTCTACATGGCTGTAGTGTGCACATTGCTGAGAGTGAGGAGGGAGCTACTAGAAGCAGTTAGGCCACTAAGCTTAGTTATGGAGCAAAACCCTTTGATGAGCATAAACTCTGAATTAAAAATATGCCCAAAAAGGGACAGATACAGATTTGGTTCTTATTAAGTTTGTTTTTCAAGAACGTTTTCTATGTCTTTGTGTATGCCAGAATCTCAATGGTTATTAAAAGAGTAAATTAGCAAAAGCTCTCTTTAGCTCACTCAGTATGGACTCAAAAGATGTGAACCTTATCGAACAAAATATTCATGCTGAAGCATTAGGACACTGGAAAAATTACCTTATGGAGTTGGAGGTGTGTAATACAATATGTGTATAGTCAGAAATACAGACTAGGCTCCAATCAATAAAATAAGATTCAGCAAGGGCAAGCAAATGGCTTTCATATGGATCAAGCTGAGAACTGGGGGATAGTGGGCTGGCTGAGCGCAGAATCAGTGATGATTTGGAATTCCACAGAGGGCTCCACTGCAACCAGAGAGCATGGCATGTGGGGCTCGGTGCGCAGATAGCTTACTCTTCAGCCAAGAGGTATGCATTTATTACTCTCGATCAGCCTTTGCCAAGTTCGACCCTGGTGGGAAAGCTAAGCACATTCCTCTTCAAGATCCAAATCTCAAAATCAATGCAAACTAATCAAAGAAGTTTCAGAGTGAAAAAAAAAATGAGAACTATTAAGAATTTGAAAAATAAGTCTTGGGAGAAAATACACTGAAGATAGCCTGTGTTTGGTTTGTAAGAAAGAGACCAAGGGAACAATAAGTCTTTAATTACGTAAAGTTATGCTGCAAAAGGACAAAAATGACTTACCTTCTCCATACCTCGTGGAAAGTTAAAGTAACAGAGGCATGGCGCCGGCCTTGCTTCATAATAAATCTGTGGCTTGGGCAGTTGAGACAATCACCGGCACAGTTAGCTCCACCTAGGTTAGTCTGGCATTGATTCGGTGTCTCACTTGAAGGGCTGCCCTCCCCCACAGTATAAATGAGAACTACCCCCACCAAAACCATGAAAGAGGAGGAAAACACCATGTTCTCTCATAAAGATGTTATCAAAATTAGAGACTGCGTCTTAGAAAGAAAAACTGGGACTGGGGAGGTTGTGCTTATCCTGTCGGCTCCTGGCTGTTTACATGTGTGTGACTGGGTTGGTGTAAGTAGGTTTGTCTATCTCCTATGCACACTTTAATTTGGCTAATACATCCCAGTTATAGGCCTGGAATCTTCTACACGATCTTGGGATCTTTTACATGATGCAAGGTAATATGGTATGCTGGATAGTTTTATATTACCTCAATATACGCTATAGTCATCTGAGAGGAGGGAATCTTGAGAAAAATCAAGGTTCCCTGTAAGAGTGAGCAGTAGGCAAGCATGTAGAGAACTTCCTTAATTAGTGAGTGATGGAGAAGGGCCCAGCCTATTCTAGTGGACTTGACTTCTATAAGAAGGCAGGCTGAGCAAGCCACAAGGAACAAGCCAGTGAGCTGTACCTCCTCATGGCCTCTGCATCAGCTCCTGCTTCCAGGTTCTACTCTGTTTGAGTTCCTGTCCTGGCTTCATTTGATGAGAAACAATGGCGTGGACATGTAAGCCAAACAAACCAGATTCTCCCCAACTTGTTTTTAGACATGGTGTTTTATCACAGCAAACGTTGCCCTAAGTAGGATGCGTGGCCTTCTTGTGGCCCCCTCGTCAGTACCTTTAATGCTCATGCTGCAGACAAAGCCATGCACACTCTGCAGAACTCCTGGTGACTTCCCTCTATGCTCTTCAGACAGGCCCCCTCTTTTGCTAACTCTCCTGCCCTGTATTTCCATTTTTTGGCCTATTTTGCTCCAAGCACTTTTGTTGCCCCCCTCCACCCACATTAATGTCCCATAGGTTCTGTCTGTTCAGTCTCATTTTCTTCCATGCTTTCTCTTCTACCTTCTGTGATTCCCCACCAATGACTTCACCCTACTTTACCTCAGGCTCCTGAATTCAGACCCAGCCAAGAGCCCCAGAGCCTCATCTAGGGAAGCAATTTGCATAACTCTTGATCCTGCTCTCTCATGAGGTCACTCTGACTCTGAAATAATCCTAAGTATTTAGATGGGTTATTCAGGATGAAATGCGCAGATGTTTGGCTCAAATCCAGAGCCTCCAACTTTTCAATCTATCATTCTTGAGATAAAAAGCCTTGCAGAAGTGTCTTATTTTTCTCATCGCACTTGAAAAAAAGCAATTTTTTGTTTCAAGTATCAAGGAAAGATTGGTGTCTTTTGGCTTACAGTTCCAAAGGATACAGTCCATCATGGAAGTATTAGGAATAGTTTCAGTGTCACACAAAGGAACACCTAAACCAAGCAAAAGTATCTCAACCAGGCAAAACTTTACTCTTGACCAAGACAGTGTGCTGGCAACAGCAGCAACCACGGCAGGCAAAGAGTACGCCTGGTTTTTATTCTAAGGTGACTGCAAATTGGAGCCTTTCAATCTTTCACAGTTGGCTATTTTTAAACAAATTGGTGCAAAGGAAAGAAAGGAGAGCCCGAAGTGGTTGGCCACTTGAGTTTTGAAATGTATTGGAAAAGAAAATGTGTAAACAAAAACTTTACTAGGAATCAAAGTGTTGAACATTTGCATACAGTTTCCAAGGGGGGGTGTGGTGAACAAAGAAGATTTTAATTCCTTGCAGCAAACAAGAGTTTTATGGTATTGAAAAGACTAGGATGTAATGTTTCTTATAGTGGGAAGGCATGGTAACAGGAGCAGGTAGAAACTGGTCATGCTGGGCTTTCAGGAAACAGAGTGACAGCTGCTGCCTTCAGCTTCTTCCTTTTTCAGTCCACAGGGTCCTCCCACAAAACAGTGCCACCTGCACTGAGGGTGAGTTTTTCTGTCCATGACTACCATAATCTAGAAACTTCTTCCCAGACACACCCAGAGGTTTGTTTCCATTGTTGTTCCCAATGTTGATAAGACCCCAGGCTTTCCTGCAAGTAGAAAATGGTGCTTTGACTTCTACAAGCCTGGCCTGAGAACCATGCTTCCAGGGCTTGGTTCAGAGGATTCTGAGTGATTCATATGCCAGTCGTTGGGAATGTCAGGTGTGGGTTGTCCACAAATGTATCTACACACTGAAGAAAAGCCCTGTAATTGCTGAGCGCCCTCTCCACTGGGCACAGAATGGAAGAGTGAATAAAATCATGCCCCTGTTCTCATAGGCTGTGCAGTACTGCCAAACACCTGCGTTAGGTGTCAGGCAATGGCAACTTCCTGTTGGGCTACAGCCAGGAGCACCACAGGAATCCAATAACTAGAATCAGTGTCATCTCTCTCCCTGTTGGAGACATGTTGCTTGACAGTGATCACAAATGTGCATAAGCCCCAAACTCTGCTTACATTTATTTTTGAAATAGGGTCTCACTATATATCTCTGGCCTAGAACTCCCTTTATAGACCAGATTGTCATCAACTCACAGAGATCCATCTACCTTTGCCTCCTAAATGCTGGGATTGAAGGCATGTACCACTATAGCCAGTCTGTTTACATTTACTTTGGGGGCAAAGAGAGTGTCAGAAGTGGCCAGATCTAAGGCTGCATGGAACTGGCCAGCTGTAGCTGAATGGAGAAGTGGTTTAAACCCAACTATTCCAGGAAGCCCTTGTTCTGACTGACTCAGAGATGGTGACATGGTCAACTGGCCAAGAATGACAGATAAACAGGGAACTTGGGACTTCTAGAGCTGTCAAAAATCTGTGAACTAGGAAGCCACAACTGAAACACGGGGTTTGATGTCACTTCCCTAAAAGCAGAACACAAGCCTTTAGAGAGAATATCTTATGTCTGTATGGATGTGGAACCTGTCAATAATAAATCTGATGTCTATATGGTGTAGGCAGGATATAGGAGGTGGGACATCCAGGAGGAGAGAGAATTCTGAGGTGGAGCCACAGGAGAGATTTGCCTGGGGAACATGTAAGGAGACAAATATGTGGTAGACACCTGAGCACAGGTAACCAGCCACATGGCAGAATGTAGATGAAAATAAATGAGTTGCCAGGCAGTGGTGGTGCACGCCTTTAATCCCAGCACTTGGGAAGCAGAGGCAGGTGGATTTCTGAGTTCAAGGCCAGCCTGGTCTACAGAGTGAGTTCCAGGACAGTCAGGGCTACACAGAGAAACCCTGTCTCGGAAAAAAAAAAGAAAAAAAAATTAGTTATTGTAAGTTATGATCTAGCCAGAGAAGAGCCTAGCTACATGGCCAAGGCATTGGTAAATATATTTTGAGTCTGACTCTTAATTCTGGGAGCATGGGGCTGGGAGAAAGAAGTAGGACCAAACTTGTACAAAAGCCCAGGAACCCGGAGGTATAAGCAGATGATGAAGGATGTAAGGAGTCAGAGTCCAGGAGCTAAGAACCAGAAACCAGAAATGAGTGCATTCAGCCCAGACATGGCAAAGGTCCAGAATCCAAATGAACTCAGGCGGTGACTATCACAGGATATGGATACAAGCTGAGGCGTGTGACTTATTGACCTGGTTAGCAAGTAGTCTTAACTAGTGGATGCGGTTGTGCACACCTGACAGGACTTAGCACGGCTGGCAGAGAAATGTCTGGTCCTAAAATCACTTCAGAACCCAGCCGGAGATGAACCGGTTCCTGTGATACACAATCCTTGCTCAATTTTAAATTAAAAAAAAAAAAAAAAAAAGGTTTTCAAAAACAGCTGCACTGTATCAAGAGCAGAGGCCTGGGAAAAACACAAAGCCAGGCAGGAAAAACACAGGCCGGAACCCCCACAGCACGAAGAGCATGGCAGTGCAGGCCACCACAGTCTACTGTAGGAGCAGAGACAGGGCAGAGACAACAGCCTGTGTCTGGAACAGGACGCAACCGTGTGGGAGCTGTCTGAAGGAAGCCACCAGGATAACAGAGCCTTAGGTAATGATGCCAAAATATACCCGGCACTATTATCAATGCTTTGTATACCCGAACTCATTACAGCTGCCAAAGAGTACTGGGTGATACCCAGTTTAAAGAAAAAAAAAAAAAAAAGGGAGTCCCAAAGATATTAAATAACTTGCTGAGTGGCCCCTTGATAGCACGGGGTAGAGCCTCGGCAGACTGTCCCCAGAGCTTGTGCCTTGCTGCTTAGGGGGATATTAGGATTGGACTTACAAGGATCATTCCCAAGAGATACCTGTGCCTGAATTCACCTGGGAAGTTATCTAGTCCTAGAGAAAGATCTTGAATTCCTGGATTATTCCTCCCTCTCAAAGGAGTCAGTTTCCCTAAGCTAAAAATGTCTGCCCAGCAAGGATGCTACTCAGTTGCTGTGTAAGTAAGGGTTCTCTAGAGGAACAGAGCTTATAGAACAAATATTTATTTATTATTTTTATGTTATATATAAAGGGAATTTGTTAGAATGGTTTACAGGTTGGGGTCCAGCCAGTCCAACAATGGCTATCTATCAATGTAAGGTCCAAGAATCTAGTAGTTGTTCAGACCATGAGGCTTGGATGTCTCAGCTGGTATTCAGTATATGCCAGAATCCTGAAGAAGCATGTTGTAACGCTAGGGAAGGAATGGACTTACCAGAGAGAGCGAAAGCTTGTAAGCAACGAGAGAAGTTTCGTTCTTCCATATTCTTTATGTAGACTACCAGCAGAAGCTGTGATCCAGAGTAGATCCTTCCCACTGCGAAAGATGTAGATTAAACATGTATCTTTCCACCTCAAAGATCTGTATCAGAAATGGGTCTTCTAATAAATAAAAGTCCCTCACAGATGTGCCCAGTCATTTTAAGTTCTAGTTAATTCCGGATGCAGTCGAGTTGACAACCAAAACCTGCCATCACAGTTGTTAACAAAAATAAATTATGGCCACAGTCAAATGTCATAATCCCTTGCCAAATTTCTAGGTGTGAGCCAGTTTGTGGACATGGAAAGTTGACTAAAAGAGAGGCTGGGTCCTTAAGAGAAAGCACAAGCGACATTGTAGAAAGTGCACACAGTCATGATACAACCAGTCCTCCCTCTAAGAGCCTCCTGGCCTTTTGCCTCAGTAACACTGGGGCAAAGGTGGATACCCAGACACAGCTGTCAGTCTTTGAATTGATAACTGTGTCAACAAAGCATCATCATGATCCTCTTATTTAGAGCAAAGAGCAAGAACTCCAGCTAATACTGAAGGTGACCTGGGTTACAGCAGTTTCACTCAGAGGGGAGCCATTGAATCAATGGACATTATATTGACTTCAGATGTAAACTAGACACCTATAGACACACCCTGACTTCTTGGGCAGTGACTATGGAAACTGTACCTCATACTTAAGTCCAAGGCCAAGAGTACTAAGAAACAAACTCAGGGGAGATTTAGGACCTTTGTCATCAGAATCAGTTGTAGGTGGCCGGTGGTCCAAGAAGAGCTAAGGCATCCATCTGCTTCAAAGTAAAAGATGCATTATTTCACCATGTACATCCCACTCACAAAGAAGACTATCAGTGTCTTCTTCCAGTGACTAGTACCTAAAGCACACTCAAACTTCTCACCACATGGAGTGAGGAGTCAGCAGGTAGCAGGCATTAAGAATATTCCTGAGAGCTGGGCAGTGGTGGCACACGCCTTTAATCCCAGCACTTGGGAGGCAGAGGCAGGTGGATTTCTGAGTTCAAGGCCAGCCTAGTCTACAGAGTGAGTTCCAGGACAGCCAAGGCTACACAGAGAAATCCTATCTTGAAAAACTAACTAACTAACTAACTAAATAAATAAATAAATAAATAAATAAATAAATAAATATTCCTGAGAGCCACTAACACTCAGAAACAACTGATAATAATTTAAGTTTAATGCCCTATCTAACCCAAATTTCTCCCTAACTCACCTCCCCACAGCAGGATCCCCCCCAAAGCTCTGGACTCCTGTAACACAAGGGGAAACTAAGAGTACAAAAAATAATTTTTTAAAATTCAATTCAAAGGAACACATCACTAAGGTCTCTCCTAGATCCTGGGGTGGGGGAAGGGTCTGTACAAGTGAGCGGCTCATTAAGTAAGGCCCATTAGCTTCTAGAGTGATTCGCCCATGGCTGGGAGCCCAGAGAATGAACCTGCAGGGGTACTGCAGAAGTGAGCTGGGCAGGAAAGCCTGCGTTAATGTTCTCCAGCCCGAGCCTCTTTTCTGCCCCTCTATAAATATTTTCACCCTGTGACAGTCACCAAGGGCTTTTTGTTTGTCTGTTTTTATCAAACCAGGTCCCACCAAATACTCTTGTAATGAGGAACAGCTGGTAAAGTCCTGGCGCTGAGTCGGGCCAGCCCTTCATCCTCATTCAGAGAGTGATAGAGACCCAGGGTTGACTCCGGAGCAGCCGCTCTGGGTGGGAATTAGAACTCTCTGGACATCGTTGGCCCCGTCCATAATTCAACGGGAGCGTGCCCCTTCATTTTTCTCCATCTGTAGATCGATGCTATTTACTAGGCAGCGAAGCTGGGTGAACGGCATTATTGAACTGCAAAAATGTTAGGATTATTGCTTTTCCTCTTTGATCTCATGGGGCAAGATAAATTTATGATATCTTAATTGTTTCCATGGCAGCAAATCATATTGTCCCAAACAGAGAACTTGATGACTTCATGGCTGGATTGAGAAAAAGGAGAAATCAGATTGGGAGTGAGAATTCTGCTCAAGCATAAATATCTTCAACGGCAGCGGAGGGAATAGAGTGAATTGCAGACAGGCGAAATTGCTTTTGGTTTAACTGTTCTCTCAAGTTCACCCCGGTGAAAAACTCCTTCTCCAGGCTTGTAATTTGTGTAATGACGCCTTCTTGCCCGGATGCACAGAAGGCTAATGGTGAGACTCATCAGGTTTGGGAATGTCTCAGCAATGCTAATTCCAACTGTTTTGCAGCAATATCTGCATATCTGCTGTAAGCTGGTGTGTGTGTGTGTGTGTGTGTGTGTTTATTCCATACAAAGGCTTTATCTCCACATTTTTTAAAAACCAACCAACTTCTAGACAAAAGTTAGTTTTTTTGTCATCTGAAAAAAATAAAACCTGTCAAGAACTGTTGCTCTGTCACTGGAAGTGTCTACTTAGCCTGATTTAGTTGCTATTGACTTTATTCTCACATTTCCAGATTGTGTCATCAGTTCTTGCCTATTGTTTGAACATCAGCAAACTTCCTACCTAATTTTGAACCCCTTAAATTCACCTCAGTTAGTTCAGCCACATACAACAGAGACTTGAGATTTTCAAACCTCCTTTCCTCTCTATCAACCCCTATCTTTACATGCAAACATTTCCAGGGCCTTTAAGCAGTGACAGTCTTTTCATGAACTTCCCTTCTGGCTTCACCCTCTGTGCACCAGGAAGCTCAACACTTCTGTCAGGGCCACCCTGTTGCAGCAGATATTATTTGGGGCTTTCGACCCCACCTTAGATAATTTAGTTCCCAGATAAAAGACACAAACCTTTTATATTTATAATAAGCCTTAAAGCACTAGATCTGGGCAGATATCAACCCCTTAAGCTATTTTGTCTACTTCCTGGTCAATAACCCTGAGATATAACTTGCCATGTTCCATTTGGGCTGCTCTTACTCTAACAGGCTGGCCCTCATAGCCACGCTCTCATGATCCACCTAACCCCCTCCACGGTGAGGCAGGGAGGAGAAGGCTCCTCTTCCTTCTTTCTCCCTCTCCCCTCACCGTGTCCTACCTCAGACCCCAAGCCTGGGCACCAAAGTCTCGCCTACCACTCTACTGCCCAGCTACAGGTTATAGGCTTTTCTATTCAACTAACAGTTTTAAATTAAGAAGCAAGGTTAGCCCAACTAAAGCTGGCATAGGTGAGAGAATTCACTCGGTTTGAGGCAACTAGACCTTGTGGTGTAGAATTTAGCATTACAATACATAGCAGTAGACCAAACCTCAACATCTCTCAGCAATACCTCACTCTTATTCTGAGAACTTTATCATGGTGAGTCCTGTACTCTGTACAACTCCACTAGAAACTGCATCTCGATAATCAGCTATGTCTACCTGTAGATTTTACTACTGCTATTTACTGGAACACTGATCTGAGTGTTTCTTTGAAGGTTTATGTGTACACCTGTTAAACACGGGAAGGGAGAAAGGCTGCTGAAGGTGAAGACTACAATAATTTCAGACAGACTTCACCCAGGTTCCTATGATTAATAATTCCTCGTGAAGAGGTCAGCTCAGGAACTTTGGAACAGTTGTTCCCCAGAAGGGAGAGGCTAATTAACATTCCTGGTCAGCTCAGGAACTTGGAAAGGTCATGGGACACTTGCTGGATGAGAGAGGCAGATTAACATTCCTCAGACCAAAGGGGAGGAAATCCACCTGTGGGTGGACAGGCCCAAAGCATGTAGACATGTTCCGCAGAACGGACCAACCCTTGCCACCTACAGACAAGGGAAGGAAGTCCTTGCCACCTCATTCTCTAAGACCAATCAGTTTAAAAGTCACACTGTTCTGCCAATCATATTGTGCCTAGTCACTGTTTCTCTAGTCTACCCCTTAAACTGTATAAAAACTGACTAAATGTGCTGTCTGGGGTCACCACTCCACCTTTGGTGTAGGACGATCCCAATGCGTTGGATCATTAAAATTCCTCTTGCTTTTTGTATCGGTTCTTGTCTCCGAATAGTTCACTCAGGGGGTCTCCAGTAAACTAAGGATCTGCTCACCAGAGTCTTACACTTTCCCTCCCTCTCCCTGCTCTCCTTCATGTGTATGCGTGTTTAATTAGTGGTAAGCCAGGGAAACCTCTTATAACCTTGTTCTTAGAATAGTTCTCTCCCCCTCCCCCTCTTGCTTACTCTCTCTCTCTCTCTCTGTAAACAAGAAAGACAGAATCCTGTGCCTTTGGTGGAGTGGAATGATACGGTTTCTGCTCCTAGGACAGGGCCAGCAGGCGTGGGCCTCCACAAGTGTCCTTGACTGCTGTGGGCATAAGGCTTGTTTCTATAACAATGTACATATTTTATGTTCCTCCTTCAAGGAATGTTCTTCCTGCCAATGATATTGACTCCATGATAATTAGAATTAGCAGAAGTCCAGGAGTGAAGGTTGTGGCTATGTCTCAGCAAAATGCTAAACATTGGGACCTTCAGGAAAGCCCTTAAGGCCGCAGAAAAGAACTCTAAAAATATGAGTTTGAAAATATATAATTTCTCAACTATGCAGAATATAAGGATACAATATGAATTATGAGGGGCTTCATGAATCTAAAGGAACAGAAGCAGCTGTGCCATGAGAAGACTTGTCAGAAAGATACTAAGAAAGGAGATAAAGAGACTTAGGGAATGGTGATAGCAGGAGACCCTATCCAGATAAATTTTTTATTTATGCTTACAAAGGCAGACAGATTCCTGAGTTCCAGATCAGCCTGGGACAGAGAGAATCTAGGTCCAGGCCCAGGCATGGTAAAAATGGTAATTTCACGTTGGGATCCCACCTAGCTAGCTTATTGTCCATGCTTAACAATGACAGTCAGATCTCTGAAATCTTTTGTAATATTAAGGGGAAAAAATGTGGGTTTGTTGTCTCCTAAGAATCAAGGGGCCAAGATCACAGGATGCTGATTCATGGGAAAATCAAATGGGAACCTGGGGTAATGACTGAATTGATATGTAAATAAAGAGCTGGGCTTGTGAGCTGCAAGAGATGAGCTCTCCAGAGAATGCTTTAGTATAAAAAAAAGAGAACTGCTTGAAGAATTGCCAGGCAGAACACAGAGCGCTGTCTGGAAATCTCCAGAGAGAGCAAAACACAAAGGAAACTATCAGGAAAGCAGTCTCAAGCAGAACATAGGTTGTTGGATGGAATCCACGGTTTGACTTGGAGTCACTTGTTTCACTACTCCCAGATACTCCTTCCTCAGAATCCCTCTCCAGGCCGAGGCTGGTCCTTGGCAATCCTAAATAGCAAAACAATGAACATGTTTGGTTGGTGGACTATAGGAGCTGGAAGAAGAAAAGAGAGAGTATCCCAGGGCTATGAAGCAAGGACTTCTACCAAAAAGTAAAATTAAGAGTATGACAAAGGATGGAGATGAGGTCATAAGAACCCAGTATCCTCTTCCACCTTTCCCAGGCCTTAGCACATCTGGCAGTGCCAGAGACTCCTTGAGCCACCCTAGTTGTCTCCTCCGAAATTGCTTTCCTCCTCACCTCCTGACACCCCTCCTCCTTCCACCATATCAGTATGCTTCAGACAGATCTGTGGTGAGCTTGTCTTTGCAGCCACGCCCTGGCAACGGCCAGTGACTTCTGAGCCTGATTGTTCATCGTGATGGGGAGGAGAATGGTCCCCAAACAGCTACTGCACTATCCAACTGTGGTCATGAGTTTCAGGATCCTGGGCTCAGCCCTGTTTCCATGGGGATCCAGCATCTCAGCATTCCTTTGTTATGGATTTCTTTTGGTCCTCCACATTTGATGGCATGTGAAGTTCTGCTCACCTCGCCCTGCCCTCTCTTCCATTTCCCCGAGACTGCTTTTCTACACTGGCTGTCCCTGTTGTGCTCTGTCCTCTGTCCTGGATAATTACCCCTGCTTTGCATTTCTCATCTATAATGCGTTTTAGAAGCTGCAACTAGATTAGCATTCCTGAACTGCAGCTCAGATGCATTATTTATCCACTCAGTATTCTGCAACCTCCTCCCAGTGCCTTTCAAATGAACTTAAGAGCCCCCAGCCGAGTCTTCCCATCCACACTGGCAGTTGCCTTACCTCTGGTGTTCTGTCTGTGTTATTCCCTCCCCTGGGATCTGTCTGTCCAAATACTACCTGATTTTCAAGGCCCATTCCAAAATGTCCCATCTTTCTGAAGTCTAATTAGAAGGGATTTTTTCCCCCTTCATCTAGATTCTCATAAAATATAACATGTCTCATTGTTTTTGACCTTAAATCATACTTCCTCAGTATTTAACTCAAAAGCCAGAATGACAAAACTCTTCATGAGAAGAATAGAATTCTTTATACCGTCCCCCCACCCACAGAGCACTTAGCACAGTTTTTTACATATATTAGGCAATAAACAAATATTTCCTTAATTAACAGTTTTGAGGGGGGGCTGGGGATGTAACCCAGTTGGTTGAGTGTTCTAGGACACACAAAGCCCTGAGGTGAGCTTACTCCCCATACCATGTAAATGGGTACTGTGGCACTGTGGCACATACACACACACACACACACACACACACACACACACACACACACACACCCATGACCCCAGCTCCTGCCAGGTGGGAGCAAGACGAAGATTAACTTCAGCTACAGAGTGAAATTGAGGTCATCTTGGGCTACATATGACCCCGTGTTTAAAAAAGTAAGTAAGGACCAGCAAAAGGTGGAGGTAATTACCACCAGCCTACAGCCTGAGTTCACTCTCCAGAACTGACAGGGGAGGACGAGAACTCTCTCTTTGTGTCGTCTTCTGACCTTACATGTGCACCCCCCCTCATAAATAGCAAAAAAACCCTTTTGTGTCTTTAAATAAATAGGGATGAGGGCTTGGCTCCGTGCATATTTGCTGTGCAAGACTGAGAGCCTGAGATTGGGTCCGGGCACCCAGGTGATGGCACATCTATGACATGAGTTCTGGGAAGCATAGAAGGGCAGATCCTGGCAGCTTGCTGCCCAGTTACCGTAGCCAAATGGTGAGCCTGGTTCTGTAAGAGCCTCCACCTATGAAAAGAATAAGGCAGTTAGAGGCAGGTACCTGAAAGTGACCTCTCGCTTCCACACACACATGCATAGATGAGCATATCCGCATAGATATGCATACGCCCCCACACACACACCAGGAAACAGAAAAATAAATAAAATTATAAAGAACACCGCTTAAGACTTGGTGCTGATTTTGGAAAAATTTTCTTTAAAAAGAAACAGTGAAAAATACTTGGATTTCTGGAATAGATTAACAGATGACAATCTGACTATTGTTAAGGTTAGTATTCCTGACAGCAGAAGGTGGTTTGAGTTTTAGGGGACAGTGAGACATTCACATGAACATGGCCACAGGAAGTGGGATACTTAAGACTGGAAGATGTGGATGTGAGAGATAACATCTGAGATTACACACAGACCCCACTGGGAGAAAAAAGTCTTAAATCTTTCTGTCACTAACCAAACACCAGGACAACTGATTTGGGGGGGGGGGGGGGGGATTTGCCTCTGCTCACTGTTTCAGAGGTCTCAAATCCTGATTGATTGGCCTTGTCACTTTGGGCCCATGGCAGAGCAGTACACCATGGCCCTATCAGAACAAGCTGCTTAGCTAGGGACAGCCAGGAGGCAAAGAGAAGATTCTCTTCAAGGAGAAACAAGGAGAGGCACCTCAAGAGGAGACTTGAGGGAGGAGAAGCCTGAAATGGTCACTGGGACAGAGCAGGTACAACTGTGGGGCAGATGGCCAAGAGCTAGGTAGAGCTTCTGAGAAGCAGAGCCAGAGACAAGGCCATGAGGGACTTGGCCTCAGAGTACACACAGCCTGTATCTGCTTCTCCATTTATCCCTAGAAGGAGCTGGTCCTTCTTGAGAACCCAACTTATCAAGGATAGCATCTTGCCAACCTCAAGACAGAGAACCTCTTTGTGGTCTTCAATCTGCAGTCTTCTTTATCAGCTCTGATTGTTACTGAGCCCTCCTTCCCTGTTCCTCTTCTGCCTTTGCCTTATACAGCCACATCCTAAGGATGGGCACTGATCCTTTTCCATGAGAACCTTCTTCCTCTTCAGACTCCTTCCTGAAAACTTGCTGTGGCTTAACATCTTTTGTTTGTTTTCAATTCAATTCAGTACTAATTTCATGGCAAACATGTACAAGTAGTGCCTCCAGTGCCCATCAGTCACTGAATGGACTAACAGAGACAGACAAAGGTGGCCATTAGAGTGGCAAAGATATACATTGGCAACTGATGAACAATAGATAGGTGAAAGACTACAACCTGGGCTGACTTCAGCCTCAATCTGCAGAGGAGACTAGGAATTTTAAAGGGAGATTAGATGGGTATCAGTGGGAAGGAGAACAGGGACAAAGTAGACAAGAGATATTCATAATCTATCATCTACAACAAAAGCCATTATAAAATTATCCAAAACTATAAAATTATGTTTTAACATTGCTTGTGTATGTGTGTGTGTGTTTGTGTATACACAGACATGTGTGTATATGCATGTATGGGAGCTGAAGTTGGACATACTGGGGGGTCCTTTGGACATATTGGGGGTCCTTTTCAATTGCTCACCACCCTGGTTTTCTGAGACAGGGTCTCTCATTGAACTTAGGCATCCCTCTGTCTCTGTTCTCAAATGTCATCCTTCCAGTCCTCCTGCCCCCAGTGCTGGGATTCTAAGTGTACACTGCTGTGCCTGCTTTGGAGTTTATGTGTGTGCTAAGGATTGGACACAGGTCCGTATGCTTTTTAAAATAGTTCTTGTAAGTATTCAATATTTATTGTCACCTGGCTCCTTCTTCCCTCAAAGATGGAGATTCAGGGGTCCTGTCTTTAGGTACCGACTAGGACAAGCAGTACATTCTTTTGATAACTTTGACTTCTCTAAAGTCAGCTTGTTTGGGGGTCCTGGGGCCATCCAGGGGGGTGCAGCTTTTAAACTTTAGAAACTGCATTAGTGTTTGTCCGAGTCTTTGTAGGTCAAGGTTGAGGGCTTGTCATGAAGAGAGCTCAGAGGAGCCAGGCTGGAGTTTAGCCAAGAAGAGGATCCTTGTCAGAAAAACAGTCACCACTGAATAGGAAGAAGCAAAGTGTCAATTTTCATCACACCATGAGCCTGTGTGAGCGGTGGTAGTACGGGCAGGTTGTTCCTAAGAGTAATAGCTTTGAGCAAATGCTTAAATCAAATCATGAGGGAAGCCCAGGTGACAGAGAGATTGTCACACACAGCTTAAAACTACAGCAAGGCACGCAGTGCCTCCATTTTGAAACTTAGTTAAAAGGCTGTATCAAGCCCCAGTCCAGTTATCACAGTATACACATATCAAGACT
The DNA here is from genome assembly GCA_030674055.1 of Rhabdomys pumilio. Classification (NCBI taxonomy): domain Eukaryota; kingdom Metazoa; phylum Chordata; class Mammalia; order Rodentia; family Muridae; genus Rhabdomys; species Rhabdomys pumilio. Next base: position 16,131,035 of record JANHMN010000019.1, on the reverse strand, counting down.
GTACTGGCTTTAAATGTCTCTAAATTTATTCTAATATCTATTCTCTCATGCCCTAGACCTTGAACTCCTATTCCCATCACAAATCTGTAAGGTCACATGTCAGGAGCTGTGATTTTAGCCTTTCTCCAGTAGAATTCTCCCAGCTCCTGACAAAGTCAGAGGTCACTCTCTGGCCCATTTTTCCTTGGGAATGAGTATCATCAACAGAGCTAAGTCTGCCTGGATATCACCCAAGAGAGCAGATCTAGGAACTGTAGGTGTGGGTGAGGCTGAGACCAGAGCCAGAGAACAGGAAGAAACCCATACCAGCCAACTGCTGCTACTGGAAGAGGATTTTTGTTTCCAAAAGCAACACACAGCCTCGTATGGGGACAAGGGCTGGCAGCCCAGGGAAGAAGTCATAATGTACTAGGGTGAATAGACACTCAGGCCTTCTTCATAGCTCCCGGGGTGGTCCTGATCTTTTATCTTCCACTATCATGGTGATGTATATCCACCCATGTACACACACACACACACACACACACACACATGTGCACACGCGCACGCGCGCACACCCACACACATGCACAATCACAGTAAGAGAAGTTAATGGCTATCTATGAGAATTCTTGGGGTTAAATCTTTGAGCCAAGCAGGAGAGCCTTTAAAAATCAGAGCCAGTTATAAGTTTGAAGGAAGGGGCAGGAAGTGGGGGGTGGGGTGGGGTGAGGTAGGGGAAGCAATGAGTGAGTATCACCTCCAGGAGTGAATGGTGCAAATGAGGCGAAGTCTTCAGACCTGGGTCCTGGACTTCTCTACCAGGGAAAACAATGGGAAAGTGTCTCCTTTGTTCCTTTGGAATTTGATCTGGATTCCCATTTCCTTGTGCAGTCTTTGCCAAATGCAAATTCTAAGATGCCCACTAGAGGTCGCTGTTCGTTACACTCAAACCCGGCTCCCGTGTTGGGCGGGGAAGCCCGAGCCGCGGGGTCTTCACCGCAAAGCAAACTGCAGACTTCAGTGAAGGAAAATCAGCTCGGTCACTCCCCAGGGTCGGTGCGTGCTGACTGCAAGGACATTGCTTTTCGTTACAGAAGTCAAAAGAAGATACAGCAGATCATCAAAGAATGTTCTTCAACCCCCTTCCCCCGCCCCCACCCCCACCCCGCACAATTTGACTTTTCAACCGGTTCCACTGCCTCTCCCTCCCCCACTGCCAAATTGTATCATTTCTTCCCAGGCGACCATGAAGCAATCAGACTTGAGTAAAAGCCAAGCTGAAGTACAGACTATATGCTTGTTGATAGCCACTACCCCCACACCACTGGGCTTATTTCTTTCTCTGCTGGGACTGTACCCAGAATATAAAATAGCTAAGAAACACAGGGAGACAGCCGACCTGAAGACCCTCAGCACCTGCAGCTTCTCTCGATGGTAAGGGCTCTAAAGATGAAGACCAAGACCGGGTGTAGTCACAGCTGTAATCAGTGTACCAGGGCGCTGCCCGGCTGCCTGCTAGTCTATAAGTGGAGGCCCTGGTAAGCTGACCACTGTCCAATAGAAGGCCATATGTCCAAACACAAATTGGTAGCTAAAGGTTTTTAAAGAAACAAAACCAAAACAACAAAACAAAACAAAACACCCATAAAGTTGGGTGAATGGAGAAGGGGTTGGGCCGGAAGCCTTTACTGATGTACATGTGAGGTAAATAGAATCAAAACACATGCAAAAGTGTCAAAGAACTAATGAACGTTTTAAAAATGAAGTTATCTATTTTTATAAAATTAAGATAATTAAGAAAATACATATATAGGGTTTTCTTTTTTTTTTTTTTTTTTTTTTTGGTTTTGGTTTTGGTTTTTTCGAGACAGGGTTTCTCTGTATAGCCTTGACTGTCCTGGAACTCACTCTGTAGACCAGGCTGGCCTCAAACTCAGAAATCCGCCTGTCTCTGCCTCCCAAGTGCTGGGATTAAAGGCGTGGGCCACTACTGCCCGGCATATAGTTTTTAATTTTATTTCTACTCAAGTCGGCCTGGACAGGGGACAGAGTAGATATAGGAAGCAGTCAGGACTGTTTTTCTGCTGTCCCTCAAAACAGGAATGGACTTGTACATTACACACAAGAAAGACAGTGGATGCAAAGCCCGAGTGTTCAGCTTCTAAAGAACTTTTGAAGCAGCTCCACCAGTCTGAGCCCAGACTTCTCTGGACCATACTCCATCTTTCTCTCCACTTAAGACTGCAGCGCTGTGTTAACGTCTTCTCGGAATACAAGTGGGATGGCTTCCAAACCGCTTGGATGCCTGTATTGGCATCACAAGCTCCTGCCAATGGCCTGTGAAAGTCAGCTCTGAAGGCTGGGGGTAGCCGTGATGGGCCAGGGGTGTTGTGGCTTCTAGACCAGTGGCTCTCAACCTCCCTAATGCTGTGACCCTTTAAATACAGTTACCCATGCTGTGGTGACCCCCAACCAAAAGATTATTTTTGTTATTACATCACAACTATACTTTTGCTACTTTAATGCATCACAATTTAAATATTTGTGTTTTCTGATGGTCTTCAGTGACCCTGGTGAAGGTGGTGTTTGACCCCCCCCAGGTTAAGAACCATCATTAAGACTATCCTGAGACAAACGAGGCCCAGGCTTTCTTCAGTGTGACTTCTCTAGCATTCAAGGCTCACTCACAATGGCCTGTTTGCACCTTCTCCTGAGGTCCTGTTTATGTGAGAGGAACCAATTCAAGTAGAAAGCTGTGACTCCAGGCCTTGTCTCACAGAGAGATATCTCTTGACACTGGCACACAAAGTCCCTCAGAGTGCAGGCAGCCTCCCTGCTGGCAGACAGCATTCTTACTGAATGGAGCATACCTTTCTGCAACTCAGTTTATTCTGTGTCTGGCAGTACCTATGGTAATACTGTCTCCCAGCCCCCATGGTAGTGTAGAGTGAAAAATTATAAAGACCATTTTATAAAATATATACAGGCTCACTAGTTCCAAGAAGGCGGAACTGAATGTAAGATTTCAGGCCTTCATTGCCCTGGAATACATCCTGGGAAGAGTATTAACATTCCTCAAGCCTCAGGGAAAAGAACCCACCTGAGGGTGGGAAAAGCCCAAAGCAGGAAGACACATTCCTGACAAAGAAAGATGCAAGTCATCTGGGTGGTTCCAAGAACTAACTAACTTTCCACTGATCTTGGTTACCCCTCCCCCCCCTTGAGGTCTTTTCCAGTGTTACAGCTTGCTGAGTTCAAAATTTATAAAATAACCAATCATGTGTAACCGCACGAAAATTCTTTCCTTTCTCTACCCCTTACTATAAAAAGCTCCTTAGCGCACCACTCGGGGTCAAACTGTACTCATGCACAAGTGTGCAGTTTGAACGCTGGCTGCCAGCTCTCTTCCCTAATAAACCTCTGCTGATTGCATCCAGGTACGGTGTCTTGGAGTTTGTGGGTGTTCGCGACTTTCCGAGACTTGAGTAAGGGTCTCCCGAATTTGGGAGTCTTCAGTAGCACGTGTCACAGAAATAAGTGGATAAATGAACCCCAGGGACGTGTAAGCTGAAGGTTACTCAGCTGCTCAGAAGTAGACCACCTGACCTAACTGGCTGGTGAGTCAATAGGGCCTTCTCTCATAGAGCCTGGAGCCGAGGGTCATGTTCAGTGTCTTAAGTTGTCCTTTGTTGAGCAACAAACCCCATTCCTGTCAACTTTGCACACCCTTGGAATTACATCTGAATCTTAGATTTCACTCCTATGACTTCTGCTCACTGCCTTACACAATTCAGAGTCACCTTGTCTAAGTCACGTGGTCCCTCTCCATACCGTCTGCTGACTGATGAGTCAAACCGAGTTTCCTGTTTGGTTTCCTGATGTTTGAATTCACCTTCTGTGCAGCATCTGGCCTAAGCAGGTTAATGGTGGTTCTCTACTGAAGCCACCTCAAGCAGAAGACAGTTTCACATTCTCTGATGTTCTGATGGCTTCTCTTCCTTAGGCTTTTCCTGTGTCTTTAGCTATCATGGGCTTCTGAAGCCTTTCCTAATGGCATAATCAACGACCAGAACTAACTGGCTCCAACCAGTTACCACCATTGCCAATGCAACAGGAAATAATGATGAACACCCTGCACAGAGGCAGACATGCCAATCTCCCAACTTCGTCCCACACAAGTATCTTGGGAAGAACAGGCCAGGACCAGGTCTCCTGGCCACCTCCCGGGATTGAAGAGCACATGAGTTTCTGCACTTTGAGCAGCAAATCTCGAGAAGAAAGACCTTCATGGTCCATAAAACTTACAAGAAAACTAGAAAGGTTGCCATTCAGGGTAGCTACCACATCCCAACCTAGCTCCATGACTGTGGACAAGAAACGGCGCTTCCCAGGCTCTCCCTGCCTCACAGGATGCAGCCAGACTGAGGCCAGGATATGGCCCAGGGCTTTCCATTCTTAGCATCCTCTCCTGTAACTTTCAGCTGGCTCTGCATAGGCGAATCCCTGTTCTGCTACTCAGTTCTTCACCAGGGCAGATTCCTTTCCGACCTCTTCTGTGATCACTGGTAATACTAATGCCCTTGCAAGCATTACATAAAGACCAAGTTAATGAATAAACTTGTTCTGTGGTCCCTACTAGCTGTTCTGCGAAGGGCAGGTATAGCCTTTGGTGGTTTCTGTGTGTGCATCTGTTAGATCAGGCAGCCAGTGCTCTGGTTTAGCCTACAGGTATGAGTGAAGGTTCGGCAACACGTTCCTACAGGGGTATCGGCAGCAGCAAAGCCTGTGGCACCAGAAGCGGGAAAGGGGGCGAATTTAATGTGTCTATCCATCCAGAAGTGAATAAGCCATGGGTTATGCTTCTCTGTTAATTTACATTTTCAACCATGGATGAATTTATTCATTTATCAAAAGTGATTATAGTTTGCCTTTTTATGTACCTCTTCACATCCCTCTTCATTAATAGTCAGTCCAATAAGTACTCTTATTTTATGTATGTTTTGTTTTGTTTTTGGAAAAGTTCTCATCCTAGCCTAGGTGTTCAGGAACTCTGTTTTTAGCACAGGTTAGCCTGGAACTCTAGGTAGACTGAGATAACTTTGAACTTTAACGCCCTTCCTCCTGCCTCTGCCTCCTGAGTGCTGGAGTTGCAGGTTTATAACCATTTTCACATAAATATTTTCTACTCCATATACCTGTTTGTTAAACAGATGTGTGTTAGTTATGGTAAGGCTGATGAAGGTGCTGACAGTCACTTCAGATGGGGGTGGGGAACCTGACGGCATCCGGGGCCGCTCTCCACAGAACCCCATCTCCAGCTCTTCATCTAATTCCCTCTGCTGTTGTGCCCACACTGGTGCCACTGGAATTAGTCGATCTCTCTATTGATCTTCACTGGAGACAGCTCTCTCCTGCTTGCTTCCCCTTTTCTCCATCTGACTGCAGAGAATGAAGACTTTCCAGTTCTCACTCTGTCTCAGAACATTTAACCACTCTACTGCACAGCACTGGGAGGCGAGGGTGTCACTCTGCAGACCTAAAGCCTGACCTCTCTGCTTGCAGAGCAAGTTTCTCAACAGCTGCAACTGAGCATAAAGAAATCCTCTCTCCCCCCGCCACACAGAGGGGGCTGGTCACCTTATAGAGAGAGAGCTCAGACCGCTGGTGTTTTTGTTTTGTTCTTAATATTTCTTGCCCTAGATACTTTTTACTATGAAATACTTATTTTTTTTTTAGGTATGTAGGTCAACGCTGGCCAGATGTTCACATCACACAGATTTAGCTCTCCAGAGCACTGAGCTGATGTTAATCCAAATGTGCCAGGTTTATGGAGTAGGGAAGGAATCTGTAGGCAGGATGTCTCTCCCCATCTCACTTGTGAGCCGCCTGTACACACACACATTACATACATACATACATACATACATACATACATACATACATACATTCTCAGTAGCTGAATGTCATGCTACTTCCTCTGGCTACAGAGCCCTGAATGACATTCTGTCAGACCTGATTTCTTCTGAAATGTGCCAAACTCTACAGAACTCCCTCTCTTCCCCTCAACACCTCCATTCCTCTCAGAGTCCCTCACCCCTACAATGCAGATTTCCCTTGTCCCTAAAAACTGTTCAGATGCTGAGCCACCAAACAGACAGCATACACCAGTTGATATGAGGCCCAACACATAAACAGCAGAGGACTGCCAGGTCTGGCCCCAGTGAGAAAAGCCTCACCTAACCCTTGAGAGACTTGAGGCCCCAGGGAGTGGAGAGGTCTAATGGGGTGGGGGTGGGGGGGTGGGGACATCCTTTTGGAAACAGGGGAGGAGGTATGAGATGAAGAACATTTGGGGGTGGACCAGGAAGGACATAATGACTGGACTGTAAAAAAACAAAATTAAAGAATAAACAAACAAAGTAAGCTGCCTCACTAACAAATGTATAGCGTGACTGAGCAGTCTCTGGGATCTTGGAAACCTGAAGTGGTCTGTGCAGATTTTCACTCTGCCAATACTCCAAATCCTCCTGTTCTCTTCCTCTTCCCTCCCCGATCCCAGATTAGATATCAGTGTACTGGGACCTACTGACATACCTACCATGGGAGGATCCTGGAGGCCTGAGAGTCTGGGTGTATGCGGAAGACAGCTGTCTCTTTTCCCTGGCTCGGTTCCATCCCAACTATACAGGCTTTCTGCTCAACCTGAACCAACTTCATAATTGCCTCTCTCTAGCTGCTCAGTGGTCTGGAATGAAGACAGAGCCACTTGATTCTTTTTTTTTTTTATTGGATATTTTATTTACATTTCAGATGCCATCCCCTTTCCCCATTTCCCCTCCCTAGAAAACCCCTATCCCATGCCCCCTTTTCCATTTTGCTTTTATACAATTTTTTTAAATGTTAATCAAAGGCTTTATAAGTATGGTAATGCTCAATCAGAAGTGTAACCCAATACCCAACCTAGATATGTAAACTATCTTTGACTGGTGGAGACACGTGAACTTCTGCCTCCATGCCCCCCCTCTCTTTCTCTCTCTTTCTCTCTCTTTCTCTCTCTCATCACCTAGCTTCTCCTCTACTTCATCTTCTCCTCTCCTTACTCCATCTTTTCCTCTTGGTGCTCCTTCCCCCTTAGCTCCTCCTACATATCACCCTTCCTGTTAAAATAAAACTTTTCTCTCAAAATACAATTAGAGCATAATTATTCCTATTTGTACCAGTGAGGTACAAGATAGTCTTAATACCCAGTCCATCATTTTGTTGATTAACCAGAACCTCTGTCGTCTCTCTTGACTAAAACACTTAGTTTTGAACCTGGCTTTTTTCTTGGCTTTAGAATGAATGTCAGCTGAAAACCATCCACTCAGATCTTTTCTCTCAAAGTAAATAGCCAGGATTGAGCCACTTGATTCTTAAGGTCATGGGATCTCTGATGCTGGTTCCCGCAGCAAAGGCATGTATGAGCGTGCTTGAAGGTTACAGAGATAAGCAACTGTTACCCAAGCTAAGAGTTCATCCATGAAGTCATCACTGCTGCCTGCGCTATGCTGTGCATGTCTGTAGGGCCCCTGGATGGCCACTGCTGCTCTGTACTGTCAAGGTTGTCCCTGTGATCTGGGTCCCTACTATCCTTCAGCTACATTAGTCACTTGGTTGTGTTCTGCTGAGTTCTAGTCTTTCTCGGAATCACTGAAAGTTGAACCCACCCCCCACCAATGTTAACGGTCTCTTCATTTTGCTAAAGAACGAGACCAGTGGGCTGACCTGGTCACCTCTCAATAGCCCGTGGAGCCCACTTTGTCACTAGAGTTAACATTTTTATTGCATTATTTATAGAAATATTAATTTCCCTTCCCTATAGAAGATGGCATATGTTCTCTGAACTATGAGATTCAATGGACACTGGCTGCACAAAATATCCCACAAATACCCTGCTGATAGGTGAGAGTCGGGTTTTTCATGGCAGTAAAACAAAGACACTCCTCAGACTCGGTAGCATCGAAGTTGTGGAGGATGAGAAAAAAACAGTTATGGAGACTGGTAAATGTCGCTGATCGTCTTCCAGTGTGGAAGCATGCTCAAAACTGATCAAGGATAATAACGTCATAGTTTAGGATGGGTGGACAAAACAAAGCATGGTTTTAAGTCAAGAGTTTCCAAGGCTCTGAAGATGTAAACTGTTGTCTGATACTATTTCTTAAAGGATAGTTTTTGGGGGACGTTTCTGCAATGAACAATGATGTTAGCTCTACGTTTTAGCTCCTGAGGAGTTTCCTGGGTAACAGTTATATAAAAGAAGATGGTAACATAGGGAATCATGTGGATACATTGTATACAATGTAGAGGTTTGGTTTGAAATAGTAGCAAGATCCATTAATGCCAGCTTCACTGTCCTCAATTGTATCTTTCCATTCTGATCCCAGAGAGCCAGCCTTCCCTGCTGACAGAATCTGTAGACCTACAAGGTCCAGCCTCTCTCCCAGCTGCTGTCCCCACTCATGTCACTGCCTAGAAGGTTCCTATTCAGCTCCTTGCTTGCCTCTCCTTGAAGTTCATTGGGATTTTTTTGCAAACAGAATCCCACCCAGCCATCCACACAGGTCAGGCATGACCAGCACACAATAGCTGTGTGACATGGGTCCTTGCTCTACAACTGCCACAGGTAATTTGACAAGAAAGGGAATTGTGCAAGTCAGGTACTTTCTAAAGCGGTGCCAAGTTTAAGAGCACCATGGGAAATAGTCTGCATTCATTACTTTCATTACTACAGGAAGTGGCAGAGATGAGGGATACCCAGTTCACCAACATTTCATCCCCTCTTCTGCAATGTGACATTCTGGCTGACCAGCCAGGGGTCATATTTCCCAGCTTTGGTTACTCTATGTGGCTAGGTCTTACTCAGGAAACAACAAATAGAAGTGACATCTGGCCTTATAGGCATTATGTTCTCTTCTGTATTCTGTCAGTCCAATGTGCGAAAGGCTCAGGCGACAGCATGTCCCCATGTCTCAACGTTTCTATTGCTGTGTTAAAACACCATGACGAAAAGCAACTTGGAGAGGAAAGGGTTTATTTCATCTGCTACTTTCACCTCAAAATCTATCATTAAGGAAGTCAGGGCAGGAACTTGGAGGCAGAACCTGAAGCAGGAGCCTCTGAGGAATCCACCTTTCTCTCTATGGCTTGCTCAGCCTGTTTTCTGTAACTACTGAGGACCACCGGCCTAGGCATAGCACCATCTGCAGTGGGCTGGACCTTTCCATGTCAATCAATCTGACTTAAGTATTTTCTCAATCTAGGTTCTCTCTTCTTAGATGACTGTAGCTCAATGGTTCTCAACCTGTGGGTCGGAACACCCTGGGAGTGAAACATTTTCACAGGGGTCTCCTAAGACCATTGGAAGTCATAGATATTTGTATTGTTATAATATTATGTTAATAAGTTTTCATTGTTTCTCTCTTCGTGGTGGCCATAGGGATCATGTTGGCTCTGGGATGAATCTGATTTATGAGTCTTGGGTGGAAAGAAAGATAGCTGCAAAGCCACATTTCAGCCGGGATTGTCTCTATGCCTAGGTCATTTAAGTCAAAGCTGTGTTTCCTGTGGAATCAGATGCATACTCTCCAAGAACCTTTCTAGGTGATGGTTCCTCCCCTCCCCCCGCCCCCGTACCTGAAAGGATGACTACTGAGACCAAACAGAATCCTTAACTTCAAGGGTCATCCTGTAGTTTTCCCACAACTATACAAAAGGCTTGGTCCTGTGGCTGTGTGGTGAGTCTCAACTCAAAACACATTGCCGCTCTGAAGGCGTCGGTCCTGGCCAGTGTGTGCGCTGGTTCCAGATATCGCTACAACAATCTGATCTCCATTGTAGCATCCAAAACCACCTTCTCCGCCTCCTCCAAGGTTTTCTGTAAAACAGGATTGATGAAATTGGCCAAGTTCACAGGGGAGGGGTAGTCTATAGATGCTGGATGATAAACTGTAAACACAAAGACGCAGAGCACTGTGTGTGAACGCTGTGTGCATGCTAATTTGTTGTGATGTTTCAACACTTCTTCCTACAAGGTATAAGAAACCAACATATCTTCTCAAAATTTCCCCTTCCTCGGGAAAGCGTTTACTTGGAAAAAGTAAATGTAGCGTTTGGCTCAAGCATCACGAAAGGAATCTACAGGCAGAATAATGTTATTAGAAAGACCTCCAGTTCATTCTTGCTCATCCATCAGTGAGCGCTTGAGGTGCTCTCTGACAAACTGGTTCTATGACATTCTACTGTGACGAGGTCACGTGGGCACCTGAAGCACACCCGTAAGCATGACTCCTGGCTTCCCTGGAGTTATTTGTGGGCAAAGCCTGATGCAAGAGTGGAGGTTTTAAGGTCGAGATGGGACAGGCTTCAGGGACAGATCCAATTCTATTTCTAGATAATATTTCTTCAACCTTATTGACTTGAAAAATGCCAAGTTATACAGGACCTTAATGGAAGAGGCCTGGTTGATCCACAGAACCCACGGGATAAGAACCGAGAGCACTTCACATCAGTGCTGCCATTTTTGGTCAGGTGTACTCGCTAACTTCTAGGGAAGAGTCCATCTTTCCACACATGAGGAGCACAGTGTCTTTGTTTGCTTTCAACAATTTTTTCATTATGTGAATTTGTGTGTCTGTGTGTGAACATGAATGCAGGTGCCCATGGGACCAGAATGGGGAGTCATAAGTGGTGTGTGCCACCCACTGTGGACACCAGGAGATTGCTCTTACAAGAGCAGTACACACTCTTAACCACTGAGCCACCTCTCCAGCTCCTGCTATTAGAGTTTCTTAATGTCTGACGACATGAGATTTTAAAATAAATATAAATAAATACACAGGCCTTCATTTGCTCTTGATCCAAATGTGCTTTTTGTCCTAAGCTGTCCAAATAAAATAAAACGTCTCAGGCCTTTATGAAATCACAGGGAGACTGCGCCACTCACAGACTTTGTGAGGTGATCTCCTGAGCAGAGAGAAAACGCTGTCCAAGGTGTTCATGTTGCACACCTCACCTGGCCAGGGAAAGTGCAAGCCAAAGGGATGAAAGAGGGGCTGTTGTCATAAATCATTCCTACATGAAGGACAAGGAGTCCTAACTATAGATGAAAAGCAATTTGTTGTGGGAATACACAGGGGAAAAACAACAGCAACAACAAAAATAAGGATGTTTAGCTCTGTCTGAAAACAGAAACTGTAACAGAGCTACCCTCAGGACCTTCATGGACCTCCAGGAAGGTAGTTGACCCTCATGCTCACGGCTCCAAGGTGTGCAAAACACCCGTCAATTTCCCTTCTTTGCTCAAAACACTCCGAAGCCCCCATCACCACATCCTTCCTCCATGGCTTCCTAGTCCCTTTTAAAATTGTCTATTATGACAAGAGTTTTTTATTTTTTAATTTTATTGGATATTTTCTTCATTTACATATCAAAGGTTATCCCTTTTCTCAGTCCCTCCGCCCCCCCCCCAATGAAAAAAGTTTAAACACACTAAAAAAGTAGCATAGTGAATTCTCTTTGTCTGTTACCAGCCAGACGTCGGAACTTTGGGCACGCTGACTCGGTTTTCCTTCAGTGTTTTCTGTGTTTTGGGCGCGTGTTGCTTGAGATGGAGCCCAGAGCCTGGCGCCAGCAACTCCAGCACTCGACTACCCAGCACTCCTTGCGTCAATTCTAACTCTCCTTAGCACCCAGTTTCTATTTCCAGTTTCCCCTGATTACTTGGTGTCACTCCACTGGGATATCAGCTCTAAGAGGGTAAGATTTTTGTTCAGCTTTGTTAACTAAGGCATCCCTCCCGCCCAGATGAGTGACTGACACATAGTAGATGCCCATTAATAAGAGCTGGGTGAAGCAATTTCCTTTCCCACATCCTGGACCGCCATGAATGCACTCAAGTACCCGCTCTCTGACTCCACCCGATGATTGTACAATCGCTGCACCTACTTGCCCCTCTCTCCCGGACTCTCAATAGTTCCTGGACTATAATCCCAAGAGACAAAACTAAATTGGCCCAATTCTCTTTGTGTACCATGTCACAGTATGCTGGCACGGCTGTGGATGAACTCACTAGGTGTCTTCTGGCCACCACTGATCACGTGATTTGGAAGTGGGTCACCACCAGAGGCCATGCATGGAGTAGTTCCCTTATCCCCGCCCCTTACAATAGAAAACAAATGATTGACCTTTCGTCCTTTTAGAAGGGTGGGTGACTCCAAGCAGCCTCTACTCAGCCTAGCCATCCTTGAGCACACCACAGAAAAGATAGTTCCTGTTGGGCTCCGCCTGAGGGAGGGGCGCATGCGCAGGACATACTGTTATTTGGTTCAGGTTCTTTTTTCCTCCATTTCCATGTTTGTCAGGCTGCAAAGACATTCAGGCATCAGACACTCTTCAATTAAGTCTTCAATAAAAGCCAGGGGATGCTGCCAGCCATGATGACAAGTTAGGAACCTGTAAGACCAGTAATGGGCTAACTCTCCTACAACCACAACTAGGGTGGTTGGGTCACTGCCACTCCCTCCAAACAGTGTGTCCTGTCTCCTGTAAGCTGGTCTTAGCTACTGTAAAGCAGGGCATGGCCTGGCAAAGCAGATCCAAAGGAGAAGGCCACCACATTAAAGTTCATGGCAGGGCTACCACATTCTTCCAACAAAGTACTTTCAAGGGGCCGGTACCCTGACAGCTGGTGTTCTACCTAAGTGCCTCATGTGACAATTGCTAAGGCCATCTTATTTCAAAGCTGTCTTAGAGGCTTTTGAGAACTCAGTAGCTATGAGTTCTAATCCAGATTCAAACTTTAAAGTTGACCTGGAGATGTGGCTTAGCAGTTAAGAGCACCTGTTCTCACAGAGGAGCTGTGTTCAATTCCGAGTACCCACAGGAAGTTTCCAAACCAGGGGACCTGACACCCTTTTCTGGCCTCTAGTGGGCCAGAGCATGTGGTACACATACATACATTCAGGCAAAACACTCATACACATAAATAAATCTAAAAAGTCAAAATAAATAACACTGGAACTCTTGAACAGGGCTCCAGCTGAGAACTCAAGAGCACAGCATTTTCTAGATTCTTCTGGGGGGGGCGGAACTGGCATCCATACAGTTTTTGTTTGATCCAGTCATTCCATGGTTACTTCTGTGCCTTCCCACAGTCAATGTTGCAGGCACCTTCTCCAGGAAACTCGATCACACCCCAGGCTATTCCAGGCTTCCTCCTGAGATCACACCAGCTACCCAAGGCTTTCTCCTGAGATCATACCAGCTACCCCAGGCTCTCTCCTGAGATCCCTGAAAGGAACTGGCTTGAGGCGTCGTCCATCTGATTGACCAGCAAGCACCTGTGCTACACTGGGTGCTAAGTATTGTAAACACCACTCCTAAATCTAAGTTAAAACCAACTACAACTGCCCCCTTATGTTAGCCCCTGTTGGCTCACCCTGACATAGAGACAGAGAGGAATTGGGATGGGGATTGGACCAAGATCCTAATCCCACATAGATGCAGGGATGTGCATCTATGACTGGAAAGAGCAGTCATCGTCCAGTCAGTGGTGCTATGGATATGTTTTCTTCTGCTTTGCACTCTCCCTATCAGGATGATATATGCAAAGACAAGGGTGACTGTGTGCTTCAGCTGCATCTCTGTCAGCTCCTAGCTACGTGCTCAAACAGAATCCAGGAGCACCCAGTGAATCGACAAAGCTCCTGAAGCCCAGGTGTTGCCCGACTTAACAAGCAGGAGACGCCCCGACTTTCTTGAGATGTCTCAGCATTGGTAGTCCCCTTAGTTATGACATGTCCTTACACACCAAGTCCTATCACCATACCCACCACTATTCCAGTCTCCAACACACAGCAGATGACACAGCCATCTCCTGGGACCTGTGAAACATTTCAGTTTCCCCAGGAGACTGGAGTTTCCATCCCTGGGTCATTAGCCTCTCCCGGGACAGCATCTTGACTAATGCAGAATTCACTTTAGTACTGCATCTGGCACAGGTAAGAGAGGACAGTGATGCTCTAAAGTCACAGCTTGGTCACAGTGACAAGGGTGATCTGAAGACTCAGCTTCATGACAGAAATGCTGTGGACTCACAACCCTGTCCCAGCATCACTCTGAAGTCACAACACTGTCACAACCTATTACATGTGGTGATGCTTTGGAGATGCTCCAAGGTCATGGTCTTGGGTCAGGGACTAGGAAGAAGACCTAGCAACAGGTCTTTAAGGGTTAGGATAAGAAGACAGGCCATGGGAGTGAGTATGTCCCACCCCACCCATCCCTTATCCCCTCCCAGAATGTTCTGACAAGATTTGTTCACCTACAAGGTATTGTTTCTCATCAAATAAAAAGAGAAAGTAAAAGGGCGTGGCACTTGAAAATCATCTTTCTCCTGATAGCAAAACCATCCAGAGAAGGCATCAGCTTGTGACCAGGTCCCAGAGGACCTTAGTTGGTTCTTACGGTTTGAATCTGAAATCTCTCACACAGGTTCATGTCTTCAGTAGTTGGTTCCCACCTTATGGCCCTGTTTTGGAGGCTGTGGAGTCTGTGGGAGATGGAACCTGACTACAGGAAGGAGGAAGTGGAGGCTGGCCCTCAGTTCCAACTTCTGAGGTCTCTTGACTGATCCGAGTAGCACAAGGGCTCTGAAACACATGTTCCTACTGCCTCTAAGCGAGTCACCTCAGTCTTCCTTGCTGAAAGGGACTGTAAGAGTCCCAAACTGTGAGACAAATCAACCCTTTCCTTCTTTGCTTCCTTCTGTCAGATAGTTGGTTATAGCAATGCAAAAATAATGAATGCAGGTACCAGTGTGGCTTCCAATACAGGTTCTAAAGTAAGCCAGCACCCCAGCTTAGAGCCTAGCTTTTAAGATAATTTCTTTATACATCAATACTTGAAACAAAACAAAACAATGAGGAACTGAAGAGATGACTCAGCGGTTAAGAGCACTGACTGCTCTTCCTGAGATCCTGAGTTCAATTCCCAGCAACCACATGGTGGCTCACAACCATCTGTAATGGGATCTGACGCCCTCTTCTGGTGTGTCTGATGACAACTACGGTGTACTCATATAAATAAAAATGAACAAATAACCGCTGCTGTTGTCTCTTCCTCCAGCAGACACATGTCACTTCTTCCTCTTGGCTCTCCTGTTTTCTAAGAAGATGGCCTTAAGTCCAAGGCTCATCTGCATCAGTTCTAAGCTCAGCACAGATGACAAGCGACAGGACACATTTTACCAGGCCTCGCAAGTTACAGCCTTAACCCTTTCATCTCCGCATTGGCACGCAGTTTGCCAACTTTAATGGCCCCTCACAAAGCAGCGAGCGCCATTATTACCTGCATTAAGGTTTAAGAAACCGAGTCACCCACAGGCCACAGGCTGAGTCAGAGTGAGAGGGAGTCTGAGCTCCTGACTACCTGCCTTGCCCTCATACCACTGCAGGAGCATTTCTCATTTGAACCTGGTGATTCCAGCTTAGTACCTTCTCTATGGTCTCATCTTTATTCTGTAGCTAACAAGGTGGCTGTAACTGAGCAGAGGAAGAAGATGCTTCAGAGGAGTGGTTTGGATACTCTCACATAGTGGAAAACATCTGAAGCACTAAGATACCAAGGATTCCAGCCCTGGGCACTCAGCGAGGGGTAAAGCCCAGGCAGGAAGTTCTTCTCTCTCTTGTCAAGGTGATTTTCTACAATGAAAAACCTCACAAGGGCCAGAGCTGGATCTCAATGGTAGAACACTTGCCAACTTCAAAACAAAACTGTACAACCTTACTCAAGAGCAAAAGCATCTAACGCAGGCAGGGAGGAAGAGATGAGTTTAAAGGCAGTGATATTAATTAGGGCTTCACACATCCAAGTGGACATGAAAACCTGAAGTAAGGTTCTAGGCAAAGGGAACGGCATGATCGAAACTGAGCCAGCAAGGAAGGACACATCATACGCAGGGAAATACAAATAGTCTGGTCCCATTCAAACACGAATCAGGGAGTGGTAGGCAGAGGAGTGTTGGACAGACATGGGCAATGTGGAGAAGATCTACTGTGCAGAGCCAGGTCCAGGGCTCACTCCAGTCAACTAAAAGCTGCCCACCGGTCAGTTTCTTCTACCAGGTCTGCTGCTGGATTCTACATGGACCCATCTTCCCCCTCTGCTCTAGTCCAGAGCTTCAGTTGCCAGTACTTGGTACTCTGAGGACCCAACGTCCTCCCCGGCTTCCAGTCTCCATTAAGGCCCTGTGTCAAGGGGCATTGGTGAGGTAGGGGATGTGTCTTACTTATTTGTCAACTACTGTTATGATTTGGATCTTAAATGCCATTCAAAGGACACATTAAAGGTCTGGTCGCCAGCTAGAGGCAAAGGAACTTTTAGGAGATGGGGCTTAATGGAAGGAATTGGGTCTTGAGGGGATACGGGGACTCCAGTCTTTCATTCACTCTTTGCTTCCTAAATGGTGGAGTGGCTTTATCCCCCTGACCATTCCCCACATGGATGTCCCTTCCTGGCACAGCCCCAAAGCAACTGGCCATCGGACTGCACATAGAAACCTCTGGCCCAGAATAAATCTTTTTTCCCTTTATACTCGGTCTCGAGTGTTTTGAAATAGTGATGAAAAACTAAAGCAAGATATTAAACGAAATTTTTCTTTCTGTTGTCACTTTCTTAGGTCTAAAATGGTGGTTTAACATTCCAGGCAAAAGCTCATTCAGATATCAACAGAAAAGAAAAACAAAAGATCTTTCTCCAAGGGCAGAAAAAATACTGCGTACATTGTGACTTCTTTTACGGTCCTGCCATGAACATAAAATGTACCACTTCAGACAGTGTAGTTGCTCTCAGATGTAACCTTGCCAGGGAAGTTAATCGAATACCATTAAACTACTGGATATTTTTCCTTCTCTCTTTGTTTTTGTTTGGTTGTTTTGTTTTTCCAGACAGGGTTTCTCGTGTAACCCTGACTGTCCTGGAACTCTGTAGACCTGGCTAGCCTTGAACTCAGAGATCTACCTGACTCTGCCTTCTGAGTGCTGGGAATAAAGGCCCGACTGAATATTTATCTTTTTATATTATAATCAAGAGAAACAAAATGGATATATTTCCAAGCAACCTTGTGAATTTGTACAGAAAACATAGGCGTAGACCTGAAAATCTGTTTACTCATCCACCTCAACCCAGAGTGTTGGTCATGGTGACTGTTTTACTCAATAAATAACCATCTGTTGGACATTAATACAGTTGTAAAAGAGATACAATCTGTAAACGTGTGTATATTCATTCAGCTACCAGAAGCACATGGGCAGGTTGGAGGACAGGCACAGGAAGCACAGAGGAGGCTGGACCAAGGCAGGTTAATCCCTTTTCAACTCAGCCGTACACACAGGCCAAACAGTTGTCAGCAGTACTGTGCTGTCATGGGCTAAAACCCATCTCACAAAGCAAGGTACCAGATTGTCAAATTCCTAGAACCCCCATCCAGAGCCTGACTCCATACCTGTGCTGTGTTCTTGGGCACACCTGCAGCAAAGGCTAATCATGACAACCTGCCCAACTGCAGAGGAAGAGCCCTCTCTTTGAAAGCTCTAAAAGCCTGTCAAGGTAATCCAGGCACGGTAGTGTATGTCCATAAAACCCAGCACTTGCGAGGAAGAGTCAGGAAAATCAAGAGTTCAAGACAGGCTTTGTTGCCTAGTGAGTTCATGCTACATGATGCCTTGTCGAACAATCAAAACCAATCAAATTGTTGCATGAGAACTGAGGGAAGGTGTCAGAATTCTCTCGGGTTCCAGTCTTTGAGAAGCTGTTTAAAGCTCCTAAAACCAAGAGGAGCTGAGGCAAAGGCCCCCCATTTGGCTCCAGTTTCTAGGATTACTAAAGAGAACAAACACATTGCCCAGGAAAGTTGGTGTTCGCCTAATGAATAACAGAAGATATATGCCACTTAATTTTTTACCCATTTCTTTCCCATGTGCATATACACATGCATGTGCTTTGACACACATGTACATGAGGTGTAGCAGACATGTATTATAAGTTGTGGGCATACATGTGCATGGGCTGTGTGCATGTACATGAGCCTGTGCTGTGACACACATGTACTGTGGCACACATGTGCATGTGTGAAGGCACACACATGCATGTGCTGAGGTACACATGTGCTTGTGCTGTGGACACATGTATGTGTGCTATGGGCACACATATGTGTGTGCTATGGTACACATGTTTGTGCTGTGGGCACACATGTACCTGTGCTCTAGGCATACATATGCATGTGCTCTGGACATATGTGTACATGTGTTGTAGTATAAATGTGCATGTGTTGTGGCACACATGTACCTGTGCTGTGTGCAAGCATTTGTGCCTTGCTGTGAGAACACATGTGCATGTGCTGTGGGCACACATGTGCCTGTGCTATTACATACATGTGGAAGTCAAAGGACAACTTGCAGGCCTTCTCCCCTTCCAAGGACTAAACTCAGGTTGTCAGGATTGATGTTGAGAGCCTTAATGGTCTGAGTCTTCCCATCAGGTCTGGGTACCATTGTAAAACCAAAGATGATTTCTATAGTTTACTAAGTGTTCCCCCAAGGGTTCATGGGTTTCAGGCATGGTTACCAGTGTGGTAAGTAGTTCCTATAGGGAACCTCAAAGTTGGCTCAAAAAACTCCAGGCCAGGAGAAATTGGCCAAATGAGGAAACAGGCCTTGGGGGCTAGCTTTAGGAATGTAATATAGCTTTTTGTTGTTGTTGTTGTTTTAAGCAAGACAGAGGACACTAGGGAGAAGGGCAAGACCTGCGGAGCTATGTTTGGGAGCTGCTAGAGTCCTTTCATTGGGATCTTTAGGAGTTGTGGCCCACTCGAAGGAAGTTAGGTCATTAAAGGTGGCCCCCTGAAGGGAACCTGGCCCCCTCTGCTGTCTCTTTGTTAGCCAGCTATTCTGAGGTGAGAGGCTTCCTCTAGCAAGTGATCCTCACTGTGCTAGGCTTGGCAGCCCCATCACAGGCGCAAAGAAACAAGTTCAACCAACTGCAGTTAGTTCAACCAACTGCAGTTTGAAATAGCCAAAACTGTGAGCTCAAATAAACCTGTTTTCTCTTCAAGATGACCATGACCAAAAGGAAAGTTGGGGAGGAAAGGGCTTATTCGACTTACACTTCCCCAGCACAGCTCTTCAATGAAGGAAGCCAGGACGGGAACTTGAACAGGACAAAAACCTGGAGGCAGGAGCTGATGCAGGGGCAATGGATGGCTCCTTACTGGCTTGCTCCCTGTGGCTTGCTCAGTCTGCTTTCTGAAAGAACCCAGAACCCATCAATCCAAGGATGGCCCCACCCACAGTGGTTGAGGCCCTCCCCCATTGATCACTAATTGAGAAAATGCCTTACAGCTGGATCTCATTGAGGCATTTCCTCAACTGAGGCACCTTCCTCTCTGGTGACTCTAACTTGTGTCAAGTTGACACACAAAACCAGGCAGTACAACTGACCCCTTGTCAACTTGACACACAAACACATCACTTTTATGCCACACCCCTTCCTTTCTTGTGAGCTATCACATTAAAAACATAAATAATGTTAGAACCCCCACTGTCTTTAAAATTAAAACACATTTCAGAGGCAGGCGGTGGTGGCACACGCCTTTAATCCCAGCACTTGGGAGGCAGAGGCAGGAAGATTTCTGAGTTCAAGACCAGCTTGGTCTATTGAGTGAGTTCCAGGACAGTCAGGGCTACACAGAGAAACCTTGTCTCGGGGGAAAAAAAACAAAACAAAACAAAACACATTTCAGTCTGAGCCAATCTCTAAAACTCCAAAATCTCATTTAAAATTTCAAGGTTCTTTGGCTGTGGGCTCCTGTAAAAGTCTAAATTAAATTAAACTAAATTAAATAATACCTTCCTCAAGAGGGAAGAATCAGGGAACAGTCACAATCTAAACCAAGCAAAACTAAACTCCAACAGCATAAATAACTCAATGTCTGGGATCCACACACAATCTTCTGGGCTCCAGACAGCTTGAGTCACTTCTCCAGCTCTGCCCTCTGTGGAGAAGACAGAAGTTGTCTCCCAAACTCTGGTAGGAGCACCCCCCTCCCTCTGGAACCAAAACTTCCTGGCCAGAAGAACTCAGGGCTGTGGGAACAGGAAGCAGAGGGTCACTAGGAATGATAGTGAGTGGAACGATTCCCTTTCCGCTCTTTGATTCCTGGACCCACGGATCCTGGCTATGGGAGAAACTGTACCATATATCGGACGCTGATTCAAAGCACATACTGCCTTCTGAAGAATTCTGACCCAGCCCCCCATGCTGCTGCTACCTAATTGGCACTGTAACTGCGTCTTCAAAAGGCCATTCCATCTTTCTATCAGACCAGCTCCTTCAGGATGATGGGGAACATGGCAAGACCGGTGGAGTCCATGATTGTGGACCTGCTGTCACACCTCTCTGGCTGTGAAATGAGTTCTCTGGTCAGAAGCAATACTGTGTGGAATACCATGATGGTGCATAAGGCATTCTGTAAGTTCACAGATGGTGGTTTTGGCAGAAGCATTACATGCAGGAGAAGAAAATACATAATCAGAATAAGTATCTACTCCAGTAAGAACAAAACACTGTCCTTTCCAGAGGTAATGGTTCAGTGTAGTCACCCTGCCACCAGGATGCTGACTGGTCACCCTGGGGAATGGTGCCACTGGTAGCCAGGTCAGTCTTGCTGAATGGAAGTTCATGTTGTTGAGCCCATACATAAATCTTCATCTGTAAAACCATGGCCACTTTGTCCGTGTGCCCGTTTGTCAATGACAGGGATGGCTGGGGAAAGAGGCTGACTGTCCACAGAATGGGTCATTCTTTTTTTTTTAAGATTGTACTTTTTATAGATGTGAATATACTGTTGCTCTCTTCAGACACACCAGAAGAGTGAACTGGATCCCATTCACACCTGAATGGTTGTGAGCCACCATGTGGATGCTGGGAATTGAACTCAGGACCTCTGGAAGAGCAGTCAGTGCTCTTAACCACTGAGTCATCTCTCCAGCCCAGAATGGATCATTCTATCTACTTGATTAAAATTCCTCAGCTGAAGTCATCTTTTGATGAACATTTATTTACATGAGACACAGATATCTTCACATCCTTTGCCCATTTGGAGAGATCTATCCACACACTTCTTCCCCAGATGTCTTGCTCGGCAATTTTCCAGTTGTGATCTTTCCAAGTCTCTGACCATCCAGCCAATCCACTGGTTACAGCCCATGAATCAGTAAATAGTCACACATCTAGCCATTTCTTCATACATTTATTAAACAAACTGTAATACCATGTGCACTGCCTAAACTTCTGCCCATTGTGAAGATTTCTCTTCACAAGTCTTTTTCAGGGTTGTCCCAGAAAGGGGTTATAAGATTGCGGTTGTCCACTTCTGGATGGTTCTCACATACTGTGCAGAAGCATCAGTAAACCAGGTCCTAGTCTTCTCTTCCTCAGTCAACCAATCATGGGGAACACCACAGGAGGCTATAGGTGTATGCTCGGCAGCAGACAGCATTGTAACAGTAGAAACTCTAAGCATATGGGCAACTTCTTTAAATAACTTGCTTGTGCTTTCAGGACTTTTGTTCCAACTAACCCAACAATGGACAGTTATGAATGAAAAGTCCAAGAATCTAGTAGTTTCACAAGGCTGGGTGTTTTGGGTGGTCTTCTGTATAAACTGGAATCCCAAAGAGGCAAGCACCAATGAACATGCTTGCAAAGTGAGTGCAAGCAGGAAAAGAATGAACGACCCCTTCCTTCTTTCACTGTCCTTATGCAGGCCTCCAGCAGAAGGTATGGCCCAGATCAAACATGTTTCTTAAGATTTGGATTAAAGGTGTTTGTCAATTCAGATCAAAAGCATATGTCATCCCACCTCAAGATCTGGATCAAAAGCCTGTGTCTTCCAGCCTCATGATCAATATCACCGCACTCCTAGTACCACGGGATGATCACCAAACAGTAGTGGAATGGAGCCCGCATGAAGGTGTCATGGAGAGCAGCTGGGCACGGCACTGTGAGAGAGTAGGATTGGCCATCTGCAACTAAGGTTGCAGTCTCAAAGGCCATCAAAGACTCAAGATTAAAGGAGTCATGGCACCAGGAAGAGAGCCTATGACAGGCTATTGGTGAAAGCACAGCCCAGTTGCAGCAAGGGACCCACCCCGCCAGTTTTGGAAGATGCCGGTAGACAACCCTCTCCATCCCATTCTTCGAAAGCTGAAGTGCTGCTGGAATACTGCATTTGTATTTGCCTTGTCTGTCTAGCTAGTAGAGAAATAAGATTTGGAGCACACATTTTCTCATCCGTGGAAGTTACTAGGTGAAGGACCACATACTTCAACAGTTACCAAGCAACAGACGTTGCCAATCCAGCATCCCAAGGACTAAGAATGTACAAAAGGGGAGCTATTAGTCCCTGGGGACCTGGAAGATTTCATCGTGAGCTACTCATAAATAAACCATGTAACAATGACTGCAACCACCTACTTATGCCTCCATGTCTGGGGTGCTTACTGTCAGTTATGCAGGATGTTTGCTCAAAGCCTAGACTTCTAACAAACATGTGACTAGGTGGGTGTGTGTCCAGTATTCCATTACTACTAACTCACATGAGGATGAGGCTTCTCCTAGTTGAGTGAAATAAGGAAGGAAATAAGGAAGACCGTTTGGGAAGACTAGCAGAACAGACTTGAGACAAGAGAGCACAGATCTTGAGCATGTGTGTGCACACACGTGAGCATGGACTCACATACTCACGCCCACACACAATGAGCACAGCAGGCATCTGCAAGACTAAAGATTGGAGTAAAGATGACCCTGAATCCTGAGAGGGTCTGAGGAAACAAACACAACTTAGACTACTGAGATAAATAAAACTGTAATAAAAAATTTCTAGAACCCAAGAAATTTTGACCTTAGCTTCTGTCTTTTCTTCTGTTCAGTTTCCCTCTTGTTTCCTATGTTGTTTCACAGGCTCCTTATACCGCTAAGTGATTTCGTTGCTATGGAAACAAGAATGTCTGCATAAAGCTCAAGCATGATGTCAAATTAGGAAGTGATCTGAATTTGTCCCGTGGCTTCAGAAGAACACAAGGAGAAATGACCACACCCCAGTGTTTCAATGAGCTCAGATAAACAGAGATCTCAAATGCATCGTCTTTGGCGTTTGGTTGAGACGGGGACAGGCATGTGTGATTAATGAATTAATATCTCACAGATACCACTCTGAATGAAAATAAAGCTTGCTTGGAAAATTTCAGGCTTGTAAAATGATAGTCATCAAGAATTACAACCAGTAGTAATCTCACAGCCTCTGCCTGTGGGTGCAGCGTGTACAGCCTAACTTCCTAGACCTGCCTCTGCACTGCCCAGGTGTCTCAGGGCAGCGGCCTTTTAGGTAACTATTTCAATGGAGGACTTTCCTCTTTGAGTTTTTCCCTAGCCTTTGTATCCCTAGTTTCCCCACTGGAGATCTTGTTCTCATTTCCAAAGCCAAGTTTTTCCTTCAGACTAACACATATGTTTCTGATGTCATCGCTTGGACTTGGGTCTACATATGATTCATCGGTAGTGGAATTCACTTTAATACTCTGAAATCACTTATTACACTGATCACCAGGGAGAAGCGGGGAGACAGGAGGCCTGGGAATGCACACCAGAACTCTGCCTGGGCTGTTGATTAGTGGGAAAGCCACCAATGTGTGAGAACCCTTAGGCAGAAAAAAGTGAACATGACAGAATAGAGGAATGGGGGCCAGCTGCTCTGCTCCCTGCCTCCAGCCCCCCCTCCCTCTGAGCTCTCTCCTTCCCTCCAAATCACCCTCAAGTGTACCATCCCAGTGCTAGGAACATTCCTGTTGGGTAATGAGAAAGCATAATTATATGCTTCAGAGCTGTTGAGGTTTTCTCCTATTTTCAAAACAATGAATATTGTGGAAAGATAACACAATTTGTGAATAAGCTGGAACGCTTTCCCCTGAGCATACAGACAGTGGTTTGGAGGGGAACCCAGAAGACAGCTCTATTAATGATTTTAATTCCTTGGACAATCTAGCCATGTTGTTCCGTGCTGCCCCAAAGAAACAAACTTCTGAAAATACTCTCTCTCTCTCTCTCTCTCTCTCTCTGTCTGTCTGTCTCTTTACACACACACACACACACACACACACACACACACAGGGGGGAAGGGAGGGAGGGAGGGAGAGACTACCTTTCCCACTCCTCTCTTTGTCTTTCCCCCTCTACTGTGACTAAAGAAAGCATGAGTAAAGTTTCACGAGCCTTCATGGATTCCCTGGTGGCCTCCGTGGATGTGAAATGAGCGTGAAATTGAAAGAGTGAGCAGCACACGTGGTTCCCGTGGCAGAGGGCCTTTCCTGCGATTATCATACCAACATTCCTCACAGTCCAGCGGAAAGTCACAGACGACAGTTGCTGCTGCGGCTAAAGAAAACAGCATCCAGCACTTCAACACAGATCCTTCCAGCACTTCTGTCTATGGGGCTGGCATCTGACTCCACAGGTAAAGGAGGCAAAACCCAGTGGGACTCACAGGTTGCGTAGCTCAATCTTGGTTCAAACTGACTCTGAATCCGGATTATTCTCTTTCTGCTGTCTCAGGCCACCCTCCCCTCCGCCCCCTAGAAAGGCTAGGCTGCTTCTAAACTCACACATAAGTGCGGCTGGAGGAATAGCTCAGCAATTAAGAGAACTTACAGCTATCCAAAATAACTCGTTTGGTTCCCAGCACCCATGGCAGGCAGCCCACAATCACGGGTAACTCCAGCTCCAAGGGATCCGACATCCTCTTCTAGAAACCTGGGGAACCTGCACGTGCACATACCTGCACACGGGTACACAGACACACACACAAATGCACTTAATTCTAAAAATAATAAAAAAAAAATATATCATTAAAACTTCTGTAAGTGTGATTCCCAGTACCCAAGTTGTTACGGGTTACACAAAATTCACCAAGCTTTCACATAAAAGTGTAAATTACTGCTGTTGCAAGTTTCGGATTACAGGACCTTTTGTTTCTTAGGAAAAAAAAAATTCCAGCCATGTGGGAAAAATGCCATAGCAGTTGGAACACATCTTGTCCAGACCCCACGTCCCCAAGACCCGAGCTTGTTCTTTTTATGGGACACACTCTCTGCGGAGAAACAGATGGTGAACTCCCTAAAGTGTCACTGAGAATTTCCAAAGTGGAACCCGATTAGGGATAGGACACATTTAGAACCAACTTAGTTTGTTGAAAAGCTCTTTACCTGGGCAAACATAGACAGAGGCTGAGCCCTGACAAGGTGGCCTCCCCCTTATTCCGTGCATCTGAGCAAATGAAAAGTTAGAAGTAGACTTCATGGTCCTTGTCCTCCACCATGAGACAGGCATGGGCTACTCCGTCCTACATTTGTGTTATACTATTGGGCATCCCTTGAATATACATGAATATTTTCACTGGGTACCTACTTCACATCAGGCCAATTTCCTAAGTCATAGAAACGCAGTATTAAAAAGACAACCCTGTTCTGAGGGTATACATTCTCATGCAAAAACCCATCTAGCAGATACAAGGTCTTCATGTCCAATGATTGCAACAATAAGACCCCAACTCCTGAGGATTCTAAGCCATTAGCCTTACCATTCTTAGCTAAAGCAGGGCACCCACTGAGATGTCCAACTCAGTTGTCACTACTACAACATGAAAAACCAACAAACCAAGTGTGGTGGTTTAAACACAGATGCCTTTTCCCCATGACCCCAGTCAGAAAACCAGGGTGTACAGATTCATTCAGTATTGCTTGGCTTTCCATCTACAAGGTACCATATTTGGACATTCTTCTGAAAGCTAACGAAGGAGCCAATTTTGAACAACAGGGCAAAGACAAGACCACAGAGATACATAAACCACTAAAGAGAATGTCTGTTTGAATACTAAGGTCAAACAATTGCAGCCGCTCCACGGTGCATGGAGTAGTTTTCAACCAGCTGCACATGAAAAGCACACAGGACATTATTTTTAAATGCCAGTACCTGAATCCTTGTCTCAGACACGCTACTTTATTTAACTGGGGATGGAGCCGGGGTTCCCTTAAATTTCAAGTTCTCTTACGTATTCTAAGATGCCTTGAGAGTTGTGAGCCGGTGTGCTAGAACGTCACAGCTGTGTTTACCAGCTCCTACGCCGTGGAAGCAGATAGCTATAGTCATCTTCCCCTAAATAACTCTCACTGTTGTACTTTGTTTTTTTGGTTTTTCGAGACAGGATTTCTCTGTGTAGCCCTGACTGTCCTGGAACTCACTCTGTAGACCAGGCTGGCCTCGAACTCAGAAATCCGCCTGCCTCTGCCTCCCAAGTGCTGGGACTAAAGGCGTGCACCACCACTGTTGTATTTTTTTCTTACCACCAAAGTGGTATCTCTTCACCACAAAGGACGCTGCAAACGCAGGAAAGGAACCTCAGCCAGAATCCAACCTGTCAGAATGGTCAATTATTTTGCCTGTCCCTGTAGCTAGTCTCTCAGCCCCCACATGCAAAGGTGGCATGACTTTGTTCAGCCAGGTGTGCTTGCTGGAACACTCATTTTAGTTAAAAGGACTTTAGTCCTCTTTGTACCCCTCCTCCAATCACCTCTTTGCCCTTCACTATGGCAGAAAGGGACCACTTTCATGACTGTACTTGATTATAGTTCTCCAAAGACTGATTGTCCGAAGTAAGATCTGTAGACAATCACACTGCCTAGAGGAGAAGAGTCTGTTTATTCCTGTGTGTACAGGGCTCTAAAGCTTACTCGGAATGTAGGACCTTGGAGGTCGGCACACACACGATGCTATTTTAGGGTCTCATGAAGATGCTTTGCCGACTTCAATCAGCCGTGTGTCACCAGCTTATATAAAGGGCATTCTAAGACCCGCTCTCTGAAGCGGATCACGTCTGATGAAAGTGTACACACAATTATGCTAGAGATCCCTTGCTACCTGGTTCTCCTTATGAGAATCCACATAAGAAGCTCAGGAAAAGAATTATAGTCTTTATGTACGTTCTTCATCCCAGGAACCTCACTATTTTTATTTTTCAGTTTTTCAAGACAGGGTTTCTCTGTGTAGCCTTGGCTGTCCTGGAACTCACTCTATAGACCAGGCTGGCCTCGAACTCAGAAATCTGCCTGTCTCTGCCTCCCAAGTGCTGGGATTAAAGGCGTGCGCCACCACCGCCTGGCTCAACCTCACTATTTTTAATTGTTTCCGTCTTTTCTTTGGCTGCTAGGGAACTCAGTAAAGTTGTAGCATCTGATGGCATTTGTACCTGACCATGGTATGTATCTGTGAATTCCTTCCTAACCCTGCCTCTATAGTATCTCTACTTTCAATCTCTCCTTAATTATTTAACTTTCCAAGTTAGGTGTGTATGTCTCTCTCTCTCTCTCTCTCTCTCTCTCTCTCTCTCTCTCTCTCTCTCTCTGTGTGTGTGTGTGTGTGTGTGTGCCTGTGTGTGTAAGTCTTGGTGGGAGAGCAAAAAATTTTTTTAAAAGAAGAAATTAATAAAGGGGTTTGAGGAGATGGCTCATTGGGTAAAAGTGCTTGTTATACAAATGTAAGGATCTGAGTTCAAATCTCAAAGCCAACATAAAGCCAGGAGAGTATCTGTAATTCCAGCATGTCTACAGCCAGATGGCAGGTGGAGACAGGAAACTCACACAGAAGCTCTTGAGTCAGCTACCCTGGCACACACAGCAGTGAACAAGACACAGACAGACAGACAGACATGTTTTCTCTCTCCTCTCTCTCTCTCTCTCTCTCTCTCTCTCTCTCTCTCTCTCACACACACACACACACACACACACACACACACACACACACACTATAAACCAAGTCAGAAAGGAAGACATGTCATTGGTTTGAATATAAAATATTCTCTATGGACTCATGTGCGCACAGCTGCACCGAGAACAGAGCCTTCCATGCCCTGGCCTGGGGAGGCCTCCAGAGCTTAACACTAACACTCATCTGTATCCACACTGTCATGATGAAGCTGGGCTTTCAACCCAGGTGTGTCTGTTACGGATTACAGCCTGTAGTACAAGGTTCATTCGAGCCTGTTTAAAACTGGACTATTAAAGTCTTTTTGAGAAATCAGAACTCCCAAGAGGTCTTTCCTCACTCTCCTGCCTGTTCTGTTCGCCTGCCCATGGTTAGGGTTGGTTTTCATTTTCAATCAGTTCTACCTCCCAGGGAAAGAGAATCACACTGAAAATGAGAGCAAATTGGGGGAACTTGCAGTGACTGGAAGAGCACACAAGAAAGCCAGGCTGACAGGACAGAAGGAAGAGAGAGGATGGGGGAGCAGACAGGAAGGGACTCGCACAAAGAACTCAACTTGACTGAAGGCCAGGGAAATACAAAGAAGATGTTGGCAGGAAGCCTGGACTGAGATGTTGCTAGAGCCACAATAGCGCTGGGAGGGAGGGAGGGAGAGAGAGAGGGAGGGAGAGAAGGAAGGAGGGAGGGAGGGAGGGAGAGAGGGAGGGAGGAAGAGAGGGAGGGGGAGAGGGAGGGGGGGGGGGAGGGGAGAGGGGGGAGGGGGGGGGGGGGGGAGAGGGAGGGAGAGACAGAGAAACAGAGACAAAGAGACAATCACATATAGACAGAGACACAGAGAGACAAAGAAACAGAGACAGAGAGACAGAGAGACACACAGACAGCCACAGATAGAGACAGAGACACAGAAAGACAAAGAAACAGAGAGACAGACACAGAGAGATAAAAAGACAGAAAGACAGAAAGAGACAGAGATAGACACAAAGAAACAGAGAGATAAAGAGACAAAGAGACAGAGACACAGACACAGAGAGAGACAGAGACACACAGAACGAGACAGCAAAACAGAATGAGACAGAGATATACACAGAGACAGAGAGACAGACACACTCACAGAAAGAGACACTCTTGCACATTCTCTTCCCCTTGCCTGCCCTGAGCCTCTGCTCACCAAGCAAACCCCACTTGATACTTGAGACCGTGAAGAGGGAACTCATGTCTATTTTTAGTAAGGACTTTCGTCTCCAGTTGGGCCATTCTTCTACAGAATCTTAATTTCCCAGTTGCTGTAAGATCCTAGTAAAATTTCAATATTTTTAAAACGTCACCCAGTCTTGGGAAAGCTTTGTCCTAACGCAAAGATGAAGACGGCTCTCAGGTGCCAGCGAACAGCTGCGCGGTGCAAAGCAGGGTCCCATTCACCAGAGCACCGATGCAGGGCACGTAGCTGTGCAGCTAGCTCCAGTAGCTCAGGAGTAGAACTCAGTTTTCCCTTTGGTAGGGGACAGAATCTCTGTTTCATCTGAGACATTTTTTTTTAAATTACCTCAGTCATTACACAGCTGGTCGTAGAGTCAAAAGATTCCATTCAGGAAAGCACCCGACAGCCCAGCATTCAGGCCCTGAGTGAAATAAGGACAATTCATTCTTCTTCCCAATGTTTGCTTTGAAATTTTTCGATTCTGGGGACAGGTTGCAAAAGGAATGAAAAGAATACCCATACAACCCCCACCTAGACATTCCACTTTGTCATGGCTCTGCCTACTTTCTGCATATGACACACACATGTCCTCATTCTTTGCCAAACTTTGAACCTTTAGAGAGGCATCTGCAGAAATTCTCACCTTTTATGTTACAAGTTCTTTAAAATAAAGACATATCCCTTGATAACCACAGTATAACCGTTATGCCAGTAAACGTTCATAAGTCAGATTTATTATGTATGGTAGGATGCATGCAATGAGGCCATTATACCCAAGCTCCTCCCTGACTGTCCAGGACCTCACTAAGAACTATTGTATCTGGTCCTTGTGGCCATTTTGACACTACATCTCCCCACTCGGTCCCCACCCCCTTCAGTTCTCTAAAAACTCTGTTTGAAACTCTAAGTCACCCATTCCGCAGAATCTCACTTTGGATTTCATTGGTTGTTCTGGGCGAGCGCATTCACGTCAAGCAACAGAAATATTATTACACTGACTCACATGAAATTGTCAGCTTGGCTGATCAAAATCCAAAGTCTCATATAGTTCAAGATACAAACCATTGTGTCCTTACCATTATGGATTAGCAAGAATGTACAATGTCCACTGAGCTGCTGTTAAGTTTGATCCTACGGTTGGGACCCATCATAATTTACCATCGTTTTACTCTCTTTAAAGTTAATAAGAAATCTGTGGGGACCGTGTATGTCCCCTCCAGTGTCTCATTATTCACTGGGACTCACTCTAGGCCAGACTGGCCTCAGTCTTAGAGAGCTGCCTGCCTCTGCCTCTGGAATGCTGGGATCAAAGGCGTGCGCTCCCACACCTGGCTACGGAACCTTTCATAGACAGTCAGTACATGTATTCTTTGTTAGTTATTATGTCCCATAATTCATTCTTACCATTATCTCTTATAATGCTTTCCACATTTAAGATATGTTTTTAAAAATTACCAAGTTGCCATTGCCTTCCTAAAGTTGGTTCTTTATCCCCTCATGATGTATGTTATCTGCCAAATCTAAACCTAGAGATGCCAAGAGGTAATTCAAGATAGCTCATTTATAATGCCAAATGTATGTTGTTTTGCCTTACTTCTTTTAGAAATACCCTCAATAAAGGAATTCACTTACAGTTACCTTACTGTTTGGGTATTGTTTCCTTCTCCTCTCTGAATGACTTTCTCTGAATGACTTTTTCTTTCTCTTCTTTCTGGTTATTTGTCTTTCAAGTCACAGATATGGTTTGGGTAGCTACTATGTTAGCCTGTGTGACTAGCTCCATGGCAGCCTCAATCTAATAAGATACAAATAGATCAAATAAAATGTTATGGACCAAATGTAAAGCATTTCTGTATCGAGTAAAATCTCCACATCTGTTATCTCAGAAGATAATTATTAAGTTCAATATCAAACTGTATTCTAATTTAACTTCAAATAAACATAAACAATTTTACGTAATATTGCAAGCCCAGCATAGATAGTAACACATGCTGCACAGAGACATCATATGTGTGTCACACTGGATTTCTAAGAGTAAAATTTATTATTTATCCTCCCATACAAACTTTAGAATACCATGTTTGATGCCGTCACTACTAACATGCCTCATGCCAGCTAGTTCTTCTGACCCGTCTTTTGATTTTTCTCTCCATTTTTAAAAATAACATAATGATTTTAAACTTCAATTATATGTTTTCTAGAAGTTCTACCTGGTTCTTAGAATTGTTTGGCTATGCTTACATTTTTTTTTCCATTTGGCATTTTTAAGTTCAAGTTTTATTTGTTTAAACATAGCAAGTGTGGAGTAGTTTAGGTTGTGTGTGTGTGTGTGTGTGTGTGTGTGTGTGTGTATATGTGTGTGTGTGTTATGCTTGTAGAGACTAGAACACAACTTCAGATACCATTTAATTTTATTCTTTGGAGAGTATGTCACTGGCCCTGAACCCCCAAAAGTAGGATTGGCTGGCAGCCTAGTGGGTAAGGGGTCCTTTAGCCTCTGCCTCCCTAGCACTGGGTTTGCAAGTACAAGCCACTCTACCCAGCTTTCCTATATCCCTGGCTTGTGTCTTTACGTTTCTTGAGTAATGATCCACTATTCAGAGCCTCTCTAAATGTATAGCTTTTATCTGTTTTGCTTTGTTTTTAATTCATTTCCTGGATGATAAATATTTCCAGTGTGGTTGGCTTCGTTCTGTTTTCTGTGAGCTACTTACTTTCCGCAGAAGAGAGTTGAAACCTGCTGTGGAGAGGTTTCCATCCAGATAAAACCCTCTGCCATGGCTGGGGCCACCACCAGCTCAGCCCTAATGGGAATATAGGCTTGTGTTCCTTTTTTACCTGCAATGCTGTCTCTCCGTCCCAAGGCTTTGTGCACAACCGACAACCACTCTTTCACTAAGTCACACCCAGAAGCTTGAAAAACTTGAAACCATCCAAATAATTAGAAATTTTTACTGAAAGGCAGATTTTTGTGGCTACGTGTCCAGGCCACTTTCCCAATACTACCTCTGCTTGGAAGCAAAGCCACTTCCTTTGTAAGCCTCTGAGGCAGAGAGGTTAGGGAGTCTTGGTTGCAGAAGCAAGTTCTCCCAATAGAAGCCCTACGCTGGTCCAGCTCTTTGTTCCCAGGGCTTTGGCCAGTTGGCAAATATTTTTGCTGTTTTGTAAAAGTAGTTTCCGCTCAAATAGTTTCTCTCCGCTGAGATGGGCCTGATGATTCTTTACAATAGACATCCTGCTCTTCCATCTTCTTGAAAGCATCTCTGACCAAGGACAGGTCAAGGTTTTGTCTTTGCTTTTAAGAAGATACAGCCAGCATTTACTTGTTTCTTAAGGAGGCAAAATTAAAGTTGAACTGGGTGTGGTGGGGCACACCTTTAATCCTAGCACCCTAGAGGCAGAGGCAGGCGGATCTCAGAGTTCTGGGACAGCCAGGGCACAGAGAAACCCTGTCTTGAAAAACAAACAAAGGAAAAGATGATGGGCAGAAAACACGGTTTGCTCAATTCTGTTCAGTAAGCCTGTGTGCTTCAACTGGTTTTGATTTTATTTCCCACTAATCCTTCTTTCCCAAATGGTTTTGTGAGGATGACTGGGATCACCCCTCTTCCACAAACCAGGAAATGCAATTTTATTCGATGTTTCAAGAAGCAAATGATCAGTCCTTTGTGAAGATGGCCCAACTGTGGTTCATCTCCTCCCCCTACCCTCCCCCTCAAACCTCAGCACAGCTTTTGAGCAGAATTCAATTCTTTTTTAAAACCCTGGGAGAAGGGTTAGGTAGGAATTCAAATGTCAAGAAACGCTTTACTAACATACAAGCAGTGAGGCAAGACTAAGAAGTCAGCCCTACGGCTCGGTGGATATGTTCATAATAATTTCTTGTGCATCTGCTAAAGATGCACTAGACATTATACAGCACAGAAACCAAGGCGGAGTGCCAGCCCCAGGGAACTTAGTATCCAAGGCTGACCAAGATGTCTAGGTGGACAGTGAAGAGGGCAGCTTTTTCTTTCCCACTCATCTTTGGGTTACTCCCTGTCAGTGGTCCTTGCTCACTGCAACCTAGGGTACAGTTTGGTGGAGCAGTATGGGTACTGACATATCCCAGCACCTAAGCTTCTGTCTTGTTGGCTGAGGTCTCAGCCTGGTTTCATTTCTTCTTAACCTCTCTAGAAGCCTGTTCTCATCCTCAGCCCTGAGTCTACACAGTAGCATCTGTTATGAGGCTTTGGTTCCAAATGTGTCTGTGTGCTTCTGTGAACCAGAGTAGGTCCCCAAGCAAAAGAGATCCTTTTGACAGAGACAAGTCCATCCTTAAATGGGCTTACACGGACTGATATCAGAGAAAAGGCAAAACTAGAAAAGAAGAAAAAAAAGAGAGAGAGTGGATTTTATCCCCAAGCACAAAGAAAACGTATTTTGAGGATTTCTATATGTGGTGTAAAGGCCAGACATGATCTTAGCAATAAGCACAGGGCAGCAAACCAGCAAAGAGTTGAGATTAAGCTTAAAGCAACTTCATTTCATCAAAGCAACTGGGAGCCAGAGCCATTCAGAACACATAGATTGACTTCTCTTCCCAACATGTAAACCACACAGAGCAAACAGGATCAGAGAGGACTAAGTTAAATGCCCAGGGTGAGCTTTCTCTTTAATTCTCTTTTCTAAGGGGATGGGTTTGGGCAGATAAAGGTGACATTGTGAGACTAGGTAGGCTCCGCTCCACAGTGGGTATCTGAGGAAAAGATAGGATTGGAAGTACTCATGTTGAGAGATCAAAAGAAGCAGGTAGCACGGTTTTTGGATTATGTCGACAAAGCAGATAAGAACATAGAAACACTAACTAGAACCAAGAGAGCTGCCTGAGCCATGCTAACACCAGCAGGAAGCCTGGCGTCTCCCCTCAACCCTTGACACCCGACAGTAATGTGCATCACCACTGCCCGCTACAATCCCATTCCCATGGCTACTAGCCACGGCCACTCACACTTCAGGTTAACCCAACAACCAATTTACCGACTTTAGGATCTTGTTTCTCAGCTTTAGCTGTACGTTAGAAGTCTCTAGGGAGTGCTTAAAACC
Source organism: Rhabdomys pumilio (assembly GCA_030674055.1). NCBI lineage: Eukaryota > Metazoa > Chordata > Mammalia > Rodentia > Muridae > Rhabdomys > Rhabdomys pumilio. The sequence continues at coordinate 16,096,864 of JANHMN010000019.1, read as the reverse complement.
CCCCAAAGCCCAGGCCAATTAAATCAGAAGCCAACCGTAAGCATTGGTAGAATTGAAAGCTCTCCTGGTGATTCCAGTGTGTAGCCAAAGTTGAGAGACACTGTCTTAGAAGTGTACCCTCATTAATAATAAATTGAATACTGCCCAGCTTTTCTTCCAAAGCACAGTCATTAAGGAAAACAGACTGGCTACTGGGGGTAGGGAGGGGTGGAGCACAGGAGATAAAATTTCACATCTGTAATGATAGTGGCCATGTGTGCAGTGTGAAAGAATTGCTCAGTCTACAACAAAAACATTGAGGCCTTAAAAGGGAAATAAATGCAGAATGTTGATGAACAATTCACTGACCAAGAAACACCAAAAGTAAACAAACATGTGAAACATGTGAAAACCTTTTTTTTGGGGGAGGGGCCTGGAAAAAAAAACCTACTTAAAAGCAATCTTGAGATTAGATTTTATACCAACCGAAGCAAGAAGCAAAGGTTTTAAATGACACTTAAATTTTCACAAGGTTGCAATGAAACCAATATGCTCACAGATTCCGGTGCCTTTGTAAATGAGTTTCAGAATATCCCTGGAGTAGCAAATGATGGCAGGAAGGAAAATGGGAAGGTATATATAAGGAAAGGCTTATCTCCAGGAGGTATTTCAACTGAAACACAAAGATGCATGTTTGAAAACGATCTCTGCAATGAATTTTACATAGAAAATAAAACAAACAAAAATAAATACATAAAATCAAAGGAAGCACCCTAGATTTCCAGGATCAGGGTAATGCTTTGATAATTCATTGAAATCAGCACCCTTGTCATTAAGCTGAAAACAGGAGGGTTGTCACCTCTGTCTCTAAGGAGGCCTGCCTTGGGCTCAGCACATCCAGGCCTCTCCACAGCCTTGGGGCATTCCCAGGAGCTGGACTCTGACCTGATTCCCACTCCCCAGAGGCCCCCTGTCAGGTCTCACTTCTCTATTGCTAGTCTACTGTGAGCCAGGTATCATGGAGTGAGTCTCTCACCTTCCTACCTCCCAAGGCTCCCCAGGGTGGCCTGGGATCTACTGGTGACTGTTATCAGTAAAGGCTCTGGATCTCCCACTCCCACAGTGGGTGGACAGCAGACATTTAGACTTAAGAAGAGCTAAGGCTCTTCTTAAGAATGATAGGGCTTTGCTTCTACCAAGTGGATAGAATGTTCTGGAAGGAGCAGAGACACTGAAAGAACTATCTCTTGTGCTGGCAGACTGTCGGATGATGTAGAGAATTATTGGAACAATTATTGGAACCTAGAATGTAACTCTGTTCCACAAATAAACCCAACATATTCATATTCATTCATATATTCAGTGTATATCTATACATTTACTAGTCTTTGCTTCATGAACATCTTATGAGTTGCATGCCATTTCACTTTGGACTCTCAGTGTCTGGGACGTATGTTACAAAACAGATCAAAATGCAGCAACTTCATTAAGCCTTTCAGAGTAGCAGTTCTGCATACTTCAAAATGAAGTCGCCTTGCCTTTTATCTTTGGATCACAACATACCTGTGTTAGATCGCAGACCCTCCAGTTCTCTCCTGCCCCCCTTCTTGTGTCCTTCCCCCACCACACACACACTTCCCCATATACCAGGCCAAGCCTCCATGAAATTCACTTTGCATAAGCTGAGGGCTGGAGACATGGATTAGCAGTCAGAAGCACTGTCTGTAGCATCCACACCAGGAAACTCACAATCTCCCATCATTCTGACACTCTTATCATTCCAGGGAATCCAATACCCTCTGCTAGCTTCTGAGGGAACCCATACACATATACACATAAGAAAAGAAGGAAACTGCAATCATGTAGTGTTAATTCCAAGGATAAGACCTTTACAAAATTTTTGAGCAAATATGAAGTAAGCTTTATTAAGCATGAGCCAGTCGTGCCAAGTATTTCCAGAGTATGGCTGTGAATTACATTAGTTAGAGGCTTATGAAGGTGAAACCCACAAGGCTATGTATTTCCCACCCCTGCCCAATTGGAGGCAAGCATGCATGTACTTTGTAGCTCCTGCCTACTACTGACCAAGCAGATCCTGTTGGAGCAATCAAGCTTGTTTACAGAAGTAAAAACACATGGCTTGTTGTCTTATATGAATAAAACAGCCCCCAGCATGCCAGAAAGTTATCTGTCTTTGGACAAGTGGGACTTACAGATTAGAGGCATTTTTGTTTTATAGATCTCTTAAGCAGAATAATTTAGACTTAAGACAAACTTTAGCCATCACAGTAGAGAGGCTGGAATGTTGCTGATCCTAATTGTCTTACCTTAGGCTAGCTTTAGCCAACTACATAGTCATTCCTTGCCGGTAGGGTATGTGGGATCTTACACAAGCATAAAAGCTGGCAAGGTTGAGTGAGCTCAGATCCTGGGAATCTTAGATTCCTTCCCCAAAGAGTTATATAATCCCTGGTTCATCTCGAATAAAGTGTATGCCTTTACATCCACCACCAAATAAAGCAATATGAATAAGCAAAGATTGTCTCTGAGAGCTGCTTGTAATCCTTCCCAAACAATTCCACCAACTGAGGACCAACTATTCAAACATATGATCCTACAAGGGCCATTTTCATCCAAACCACTACACGTGGTCACATAGCCTTGGCTCCAGAATGAACTATTCTTTATTCCTTTTGAATTGAGAGCTGTGATAGAGAGAGCCAATAGTACTTTAAAAGAGATGTTTAACAAGTAAAAGGGGGTAACAAAGACCCTCAGAGATAGACTACATGGCGCTTCATTAACCTTAAGTTTTTGAACGCTAGTGAACGAAAAACCACAGTTGCAGAGAAACATTGGATTACGAGGAAAACTGCTGAACGACACCAGCTTGTTTATTTTAAAGATGTCCTAACCTCAGAATGGAAAACAGGAAGTGTGTTACACTGGGGGAGAGGTTATGCCTATATTTCCACAGAAAAAAGAGAGCTATGTGTTCCTTACGAATTGATAAAAACCAGACATGACATGGGAAGACCTCCTGAAGATCTCAACTATAGACAAGAAGAAAATCAGAAGGATCAAGCAAACCAGTAATGTTCAATGCCAAACCCTCTATTAAAACAACTCTGAAACTGAACAGGACATATACATGCCTCCAGCCAGAATGTCAGCTTGCATGGCCAACAAGTCTTCTTGGCTACAGAATTTACTGCCTACCATTCTTCCGTATGACATGAACAGAGATTTATATTGCAGTTTTGCCCCAAATCAGCAGGAAGCAATTATAAAAATACCATTGTCCCAGTCTCTTAAGTTAGGGTGGATGGTTTGGGTTGTTTTATAGATATATTTTCATCTTAAAGGATGATTACAAATAATTATGGTTTTGAGATAGGGAGGAAACAAAGTAGAAAACTTAGCCTCAGGGATTTCTATCTTTCTTTCTATCCTAGGTAAGGGAAATGGGTTGAAAAGAAGAAGGGGGAATATAGAAATATTATAAGAAATTAGACAAATAGAGGTAGATTATTGAATCTACTCATAAAAACAAAAGCATTTTTATAGCCATAATCTTAAATTGGTACAAAATTTTATATATTGATACTTTTGATACATTGGTACAGAATTTTGAATATTGATTCAGGTTTAAGGCTAAAGCTACAAGACAAGTTTATTATTTCCTAGTGCCTGCCTCCACACCCCTTGGCAGACAGGCCAGGCCAGCTAGACTGCAGTATATAAAGATTGCCCACACTCCTGAAAGTCTCTAAGAGTCAAAGACCTAAGCTGGGCAGTGGTGGTGCATGCCTTTGTTCTCAACACTCAGGGAGCAGAAGCAGGTGGATCTGAGTTTGAGGCCAGCCTGACCTACAGAATTCCAGGATAGCCAAAGGTACCCAAGAGTCAAAACTCGGCTTTGTTCTTCAGATATGAAGGAAAGGCATGTTCTCTCTTTCTCTCTTCTCTGTCTCTCCCTCCATTATGGCCATGATGCTTTCTCTCTCAAGCTCCTCTCTTAAGCTTAAGGACAAGAAGGCCTACTCTCCTCCTTCCTGGTCCCATCTCCTGCTAAACATCTTCTGAAGGTAAGTTTATATTAGTTTTCTACAAACCTTCCCTTCTTTTCTTTTAAGTTACTAACACCAATAAGTTATAAAGTCTTGGTTATAAAAGGGGCATTCCAAGACCAACAAAGATGGCTGGTTCCTCCACAGACCTGTCATAGCAGGACCTCCAGTTGCTGTACCTCCATTGTGGCTTCCAGAAAAGAGAAGAGAAGAGAAGAGAAGAGAAGAGAAGAGAAGAGAAGAGAAGAGAAGAGAAGAGAAGAGA
>JANHMN010000019.1:16074963-16087816 GCA_030674055.1 Rhabdomys pumilio | reverse complement strand
AGAGAGAGAGAGAGAGAGAGAGAGAGAGAGAGAGAGAGAGAGAGAGACAGAGAGAGACTGGGCCTGGCATGGACTTTTGAAACCACAAAGCCCATACCCAGTGACAAACCTCCTTCCACAAGGCCATACCTCCTAATCCTTCTCAAGTAGTGCCACCCCTTGATGTCTAAGCTCTCAAATATATGAGCCTATGCAGACCATTCTTGTTCAAACCACCATGAATGGTGTGCAGGAAAAAATGAAGGTGACAATGGGTCAGAAAGACAGAAGCAGGTGACCTGGGGACAGCCTCGTCTTCACATCCACCCAAGGAAGAGAAACAATCCTGAGCTGGCAGCCCAAGGAGTGTATCCTGAAGCTGTAGCATCTTCCCTGTGACTTGGAACAGGGTTTACGAACTGCCTTCAACTCTGATGGCCACTGTCTAGCCAACAGGACCTCCGATGTGTGTGGTATGCTTTAGGACCCAGGGAAGTATCTGGAGCAAAAAGAAGCCCCCTTTATACACTGGTGACATTTCACTGACCCTTCCTGATTACCTGATCAGGACTTCAACAGTCGGAGAGAGTTAGGATGTTGTCAGTCCACAGTCACATTATCCTGGACCATCTTTGGTAGTTTTAATAACCATCCGTTACTCTCTTCTGTGTACGACCTAACATCTAGTGACCATCAGTACAGATACCTCACCCCATCTAAGGAAAGCCCTCCAACAGCATCTTTGGCCTTTAATAAAGACACGCCCACTTCCAACCCCCTCACCCCCAGGACTCCCCACCCCCACATAAACAACATTCCCACCACTCCATTTAAAAGGTATCTTACTTATGACTTTCTTCGTTCTGTTCCATACAAACCTTGTCAAACTCCTCCTTTGTTGAAATCTGGAGTTGGAGATAACCTAAATCTGTGATCCCAGGCCATGGTCACTCGTATTTGGCTCCAGAATAAATGATCTCTTGTCCCCTTTAAGGTGAGAGTTGTGTTTTCGCATTGACACCGGGGGATTTGGCTCCATTAACAGGGAGCCAAGGCAGTCTGGCTGTAACTCAGGCTAATTCAGTAAAAAATATGTCTTGAGGGACTGCAGAGCAGGCACAGTGCAGGTGCTGGGGGTGGAATCTTTTCTTTCCTTTTTCCCACAGGCTTCCCCACAACCCAGCAATCACCCTGGGAACTAGGGGAGATGGAAAGAGAGAGGGAGAGGCAATCAATCCTTCAGAACAGCGGTGGATGTGGGTTTTCATACATCCTTCCCTTCATCCTTTCTTCTGCCAGAAAACGTAGATGGCAGCCCCCTCCACTTGATTTTTCTATCGCACTTTGTGTGTAAAACAACATCATAACTAGTGTCCTTTATAAGTCTTTCTAAGATACTACGTACCAGAAAGAGAGGTTTCTCAAGTACCAGTTTTAAATACTAAGCCTCTCTCTCAATATACACTGTCATTGTTCTCAATTAAATGCCTTTGAGTGAGAGAAGGAGGGGGAGGGGCCGGCCCCCTGGCAGAGCCTGAGGCTGATGAAAGCTTGGCTCAGTGGGTCAGAGGAGCTGGTCCCCAGTGTCACTGTCTTAAAAGCACACCGACAGACAGCTGTCAAAAGTCCAGTTCAGCCTTTGAAATGGGTAAAAGGAGTCTGTGATCAGCCGAGTGAACGCTCCAGAGAGGTCAGAGGCACAAGCCGGCTAGAGTGAGACAACCCAAGTTATCCGGGAAGAATACATTGTTTTCTTTCCTAAGGAACAAAATATACCAGGGCCGAGGCCAGGCTGAGTTTATCTAGGCTCCAGCAAAGATGGCAGGAAATGAGCATCTTTGAGGAGAAACAAATGTTTATGATCCATAAACATTAAATCCGTTTCACCTGTCTATGAAGAAAGTAATTGGAATTAGTGTTTTATAGCCCAAACAAGCAAATACACACACACACACACACACACACACACACACATACACACACACACACACAACTGCTGAAAAACTGTAAGTAGGAAAATAGAAGCATAGAAAAGAAAAGAAAAGGAAGGAAAAGAAAAGAAAAGAAAACAAATATTTTATTTCCCTGTTCTATCCATCAAAAAAGTAGCTTTATCTTAAAGATGGTTATCTGGTTACTTTAAAGCCTGAGGAAAGATGTGAAAAATGGCAAAGAACCTAATCTCAGGGTTCTCTCGGGAAAAGAGAAGGGGAGATAAGGACTTCTCCTATCAATGGAATACCAAGATGGACTTTCAGCCAGGAATCCAGCCAATTTATTACTTTTTTTCTTCTTGTAAAGGAATACTATAAACAGACACACTAAGCTCCAAAGAAACTGGTTAGGAGCCGAGTGGGTAAACTCAGCAAAAGCCAAATAGGATTGGCTTGCTGGGTTCCTATCCAAATACATGCAGCTACATGTGGGGCTGGGCTGGTAGCCTGCCTCACATCAGCTAGGTTCTCCCCAGGGACTGGCAGGCTGAGCTGGCCACTTCCCCCATAGGGTGGGCACCAAAGCAATCTGGGGTTCCTGTCCTTGTGCCCAGAGGGGACCCCTCCAAAGAGCAATCTGTGTTCTTCCCTTGGGGGCAAGACTTCTGGAGAATGTCCAAGCTCTGACTGTTCTCATCCCTGCCCCCACCCACCTCCATCCCACCCACCCCTAACCCCCATCCTTGGCTGGATTCACTTCCTTTTCCCATTGACTCTACAGAAGACAGTATTTCATTGTCTGTAACCCGGTTACAGACCGGGTTATGCTTTCTGCACCAAGAACACCCTTTCATAGAGATTACAATAATTTGTGGCATCTACAGAAACATCTGGAGAGACAGCCTGTAGGAATCGGTCTTGTTTTCCTCCTGCCAGGTAAACACAAAGTAGAAGGGTAAATAGGACAGGAGGTATCTTCCCTGCTTGCTCTCACTCTGCTTCTGTTTCTCTCCCAGCCACAGCCTACATCATCAAAGTAAAAGGAGGCTTGAGGGATACGATCCTCTCTTTTCATGGCGACTCCAGATGCAGAGTGAGAGTCTAGGCCCAGGCTGGTTCCCAGGGTAGGGATGGTGCCCGTGGCTCACCCCTCCTCTGTGTCAGTCAGGTCCTTTTCTGCCAAGCCAGCTGTCTGCACCTGGACATCTTTGTCATTCTGTTTCCTCACTCTGCCTGGCCAGAGGCCAGCTTGGCAGGGTCTCTGCAGAGGTCTGTGCACAACTGCAGGCAGGCAGCTGGAGTTGGTTGGAGTAGGGAAACCGCTTGGGCATCAGCCCTAAACTGCCTGAGAATGCTTGGGTCTCACCTAGCTTTTCACTCAGTATTAAGAGATCCCCCAGCTTCCAGAGAGCTTTAGAGTGTATATACCCTAAGAGGCCAATTGCAATAGATTTTCCCTAGTGTGCAAAGTAGATTGGTGGGCGTATCTGTGGACCAAGGCTGAAATTGTCACTATGTCCAAACATGCTTTTTACACAATTTTAAACAGTAAAGAAAAAGTGTAGGCATTTCCCCCAATGATCTCCAAGTTGCCTAAGATTTTAAGATTTCTGAAAGCTTGCTTATTGAAGCTCCAAAAGTTTTCGCAGAGTCATACTCCCAGGTACCAGAACTATACAAAAGTTCATGTTGTACCAAGTCCACATGTCCTTATATAAATGCTCTTTGGAGCATAGGCAACAGAAAACAGGTCTGCTAGCTTACACAGCAAGAGAGGACATCGCTGGAAAATACTAATATAGGAATGATGGACAGGAAGGAAGCGAGGAGCTGTGCTGGGGTTGTGGACATCCTTGGCCCCACAGGCTCATGTTCTGTGGAACTGCTGAAGTCCTGAGTGGATGTGAATTGCTGAAATGAGAACAGCCATGTCAAGAGCCCCAATGCCTTATGGGAATGGTGAGGCCTTCCTGGACCAGGCTCAGAGGAATGGGAAAGCCTTCTTCTGGTCCAATTACAGATGTTAAAAATGACTGACCTTTATTTTGAAACCAGTGCATGCGGGAAAACTATCAACCACAGCTTCTCCCTCACAGATGACTGCAACCTGAAACTGCTTCCATACAGAGACTTCCAGCCAGTAGGCCTCCTCCCTCAGATTAACACAATAAACCGGCCTCCTCACTCAGTAGCATATGATAAATATGCTGTCTGCTCCTGCATCTTCACGTGACTCACCCACTTCCAGCTTTTCTGTGTATGTGTCTGTTCTTTGTCTCATCAACTCAATGAAGTCCAAAGTCATGCAGGACACAGCACCTGGTGGCTCTATTTAGGGAGGTTCTGGAATCTTGGTAGATGGGGAAGGGCCGTGGAAGTTAGCAGTGGTGCTAATGTCCTTGTAGGTATATGATCTCTAGCTACTTCCTGTCGCATTCTCTGCATCTTCTCCACCGAGATGTCAAAGTCTCTCTGCTCTGCTTGCCCTGCCCCGCCCCGCCCCGCCCCACCCCCCCAGACTCGATGAATGGAAACTTCTCAAATCATAAGCCCAAATAAACCCCTTCTCTCTCCCATTCTCTTGTCTTTGTCACTGTTTGGGTCACAATGATACAAAAGTAGCTAACTCTGCAATAAACAATTACTGCAAAAGCAGTAGTTTAAAGCAACATGATGTAAAATCTCAGAGTCATAGAAGTCAACAGCCTAACACAGCTCAACTGCATTCTCAACCCCAGTTCTCCAAGGTGTCTACCATGGGGGTCTCTTCTCTGGAAAATAAATAAAACCCCTTACAAGCTTACTCGAATTGTTGGCTGCATCTATTTTCTTGTAAGTGTATGTCTGAGGTCCTGATTCCTCCCTGATGTCAGCTGGGTTCTCTGGCAGCTTCCAGAGTCCACCGTAGTCTCTTCTCACACAGACCTTCCATCTTTAAGTCAGCAATAGTGTGTCAAATTTATGCTTAAAATCCCCCTGACTGCTCCAGATCATTTTAAGAGCATACATGACTCCATCAGACCCCATATTTCAAGGCAACTATGGCATATAACACAACCACCATGGGAGTGATAGCTCATCTCATCGTATTACTGATAGGGGAAAGAGGAACAGAAATTCTGCCTGCTACACTGTAAGTTAGCAACTGTGACTCTTGTCCATGTGCCACATGACAGAGAACATCTAAGTTGTCCACCCTAATTCTGCTATGATCAGGGAAAGGTTGTACAAAGCAGGGAGAACCTAGCATCAGTACCTGGATGTCAGCAGCTCTTTTGAGCGAAGAGACTATTGGGAGAGGGTAAAATACCTAAGAGGAATCCTTCTTGAAGGAGAACATTAGGGAAGTGGTGTATCCCAAAGAGAGGAGAAAGACCACCGACCCAAATCATTAGGGCCAAATTAATTAAAGCAAGTGATTAATTAAAGCAACCCTTTTTATGGGTGTACACAGGCTACCTCTCCCTAAGGCAGGATTTGATAGTCCAGTATTGGATGTGAGGAAAATAAGGCTTTTCTAGCTCAGGGGTGGGGGGGGGGGGGGTTCTAAACAGGAGATTTGTCGGGCAAAATAGGTGGGATCACAGGAACAAACATAAGCACAAAGACGTGGCTGCAAGGTAAGCATAGCAAGGTAGTCATGGCAACAGGTAGTCATAACGCCGTAGACATAGGTGGTCCTATAATCAAAGGTAGGGTTGCAAGATGGTTATTAACTTTTTGAAACAAAGACATAATTGCCTTTGTGTCCTGGAGCAGGCAGTACAGAACCATTTGTAGTTAAGGTTACAGGGGGACATAGTCCAATTCTTGAGAAACAGAGGTTTAATCATAAACAGGAATGAATCTAGTTTGTCTTTACCATAAGATGGTCTTTAAGCCTAAGATGGAGGCAGGTTGGTTCTTCAAAGGGATGTGAGAGAGGAGCCTGGTCCACAATAATGGCACAGAGTCTGCTAAATGCCGCTGAAACAGGATGGAGCATGAATGGGGGTCAAGCAGTGGTGTTTCAGCTTGGGCTCTGTCTGGATTAGAACCCGGTCAGTTGACCCTGTGGGAGAAACAGAACTTTGGCATTGTTAACAAGAACACTTCTGAGATGTTATGAGAAGTGGAGCCTGTGTATGCGCCCCTGACAGCCTTCCTAAGGGACAGCATTTCAAAAGTCACACCAAGCCCACCAGGAGAAAGCAGTCCATAAACAAGCAGGAAATCTGTGGACCTACTAGGATCTTTTCATATCCAGATTGCCACTCCCAAGGACACCAGGATTAGAGGCCACCATCTTCCTGATTTTAGAGACTTCAGAAGCAAAGCTCCAGCTTCCCCTTGAATGACTCAACATGGCTCATGGAGAAAAACACTTAGGCATCATTTGACACCTTTTCTTGTGGTAATGAGGACAAATGGATGCCCCACTTCTGCCTGGCTGCTTTTTATACTTTTCAAAGGAAGCAGGCATTATTGAATACTATGCCTTGTTAAAGTCACTGGAAGGGAACAAGTGCTTGCTGGGTATTTCTCACTGGAAGGGAACAAGTGCTTGCTGGGTATTTCTCACTGGAAGGGGATATTTACAGCTGTGTGTATTTATCAAGTGCTCACTTTGTGTAGTATTTACCAGGAAAATCAGAGAGAGAAAAGAAGCAATGAAAATTTGAGATGTCAATGGGGCAGGTTCAAAACGCATGATACCCTGAGCAGTGCTTAATTTAAACAACACAGATGCTCCCTGGGAGTGATGCAGAGTGCGCTAACGTTCACCACGTATGTTTCCATGCTGCTCTATGCTTATGATGCAGTCAAAGGAAATGCTTATGATGCAGTCAAAGGAAAAGGCAGCTGGCAGGCTCATGAGGGAGACTTTCTCCATTTCTCCTCTACTCTCATCACTAATCTGCTCCTTCCAGAGACAATTCCCCACGCAGAGAGCAGGGCCGCCCTTCCTGACAACTCTTGTCCTCACTTCAAAATTCCCGCGCAGTCATCCACTTTGTTAGGATTTAGCAGTGGAGTCAGGGTCCGCACTTGCCAGGGCCAAGGAATGCCGCTGAGATCATACCACGTGACAGATCTCATGCAAGAGATTTATTGGGGGTGGACATCTTGAAGTGGAAACAAGAGAGACAGGGTGAAAGAGGGGGGAAGGGAGGGGGAAAGAGAGGGAGGGAAGCAGACTGAGCGAGAGAGCAAGAGGGAAGACTGTGGGACATTCTAAAGGGCAGTTGGCAGTGGGTGATGACTTAGCTGCAAGTGATGTCATAGCTCCTGGCCTTGAGTCGCTGAGAGCAGGCTGGGGGAGTGCCTTATTTCTAACACATTTGTTAGAGACACACACACACCGTATCTATTCTTTATTATTTTCAGCTCTCTAGGCATTTAAAAAAAAATGTGCCATCTTCCACACAGAACAGCTCCATTCACTCTAAGCTTGCCCATGTTGAGAGATGATGGAGAGGTAGAAAAATGCCTTGTTAATATCAGCTGGGTATTTTGTTTCACTAATTAAAGAGACACACACAAAAATCATCTCATGTATCCAATTCATACTCATATTGCTTGGTGACCAGAAGGCAGCTTGGGTAAGTTACATTTAGTGATTCACAGCAAGTTTTGTGCTCTGTTGTATTATCCAAATGCACACTGTTAAAATCACCTTCGTTCTCCGGATATAATTGTCATCTTGTAAGTCTTGGAGGCTTACCTCTTCCCTCTGCTAACTTAGGCCTAGCCTCCATACAATCTTATCTAGGCCTAGAATGTTTTCAAGCCTCTGAGATTTATGCCAAATAAGCCACCATTTCTAGCTCTTTGTAAATTCTGCCTGGGTGGTCAGCTCAGCTGTTCTGGCTCAAAACTGACTGATTCTATCTGTTTTCTCAGTCTCTCCTGGATTGCTCTGCTTGGCTTCATACTAACTTTGTGTTCTAATCTTCTGGCTTCTTCTCATTCTCTGGCTCCGTCTGTCTTCACCTGTGTCTAGCTTGTTCTCTCGTCAACTGTCTCTGTAAAAACTCTCCTGGTAAAACTGCCTCCTTCTTTTCTTTTTTTCTCTCTCTGTGCTCTCTAAGTAGCTTCCCTTTCCTCTCTCTTCTCCTGAGAGTTGGGTATATCCTATTCCATCAAATCTTTCTCTGATTCGTCACTTTGTCTGTCACTCAATTAGACATCCCTTTCAAACATGGCTGCCTCCTTCTACAAACTAACTTTACCTTCATTGTTTGGGATTAAAAGTGTGTGCTAAGGGTGTGTCTGTATTCCAGCCGGAGGGATTAAAGGTGTGTGTTAAGGGGTGAGGCACACCTCAACTAGAAACAGGTTTTTTTTTTTCAGTAAATAATGCATCCTCAGGGTTCACACTGTGATCAAATATCTTGCAACAATGTATCCCATTGACACTGAGAAAATATACATGTAACATCATTTATCATATAAAATTTTCTGTATGTCTTGTTATTATTATGTATTATATTCATTTTGTATATATATATATATGAATTTCATATAGATATATATGAAAGACCTTTTTATAAATGTTTAATTGTAGCAAAGTATATACACAATATAAAACATATCACCTTAGCATTTCTGAGTGTGTAGGTTAGTGATCGTACGGCTATGTGACCATCACTACTGTTTATCCACTGGACATTTTTCACCTGGTAAAGCTGAAACTCTGCTCACGGAATACTCAACAGAAGGAATTACTCGGGCCTTTCTTTTCCCGGAGCCTTCTCAGATAAAGTTATACAAAAACTGATGAGTTGTCCCCGAGTTTCTGAAGAATTTTGTGGTAAAAGCAGACTACAGTTAGACCACTACCCTTCAAACCCTCCCTGGAAGTTATTACGATGATAATGAAATAAATGTTTGTATTCCCCTCACCTCCTACAAATTTGTATATTGAAATCTTAACTCTCAATGGTGATAAGGTAGAACTTTTGGATATAAATTAATTGTGACCATGGAGTGCTGAGAATGGAATTACTGCCCTTATAAAAAGAAACACGACAAAAAAATAGAAACATCAAATAAGATAAAAATCATGTCTCCACCTTGGGTTGTTAAAAAAAAAATAATCTGGCCATCTGCAAACCAAGAAGTGGGTTATGAGACATCAGATCTGTTAACATCTTAATCTTAGCCTTCTCAACTTCCAGACTTACAAGCAGTAAATCCTGTAGTCAGTCTATAATTTGTCATTGTATCCTAAACTAAGACAAAGGCTTTAGGTGACTTATTTTACTTCTTTAAAGATAACAGTTGTAAGCTGGCTTCCACACACGTTTCTTCATGGAACACACACACACACGTGTGTGTGTGTGTGTGTGTGTGTGTGTGTGTGTGTGTGTGTGTTTTATTTATTATCTACTGAATAAATAAGCCAAACATCATACTGAGAAGTGATGTAACAGTAGTCACTAACATTGCCTTCATAGCAATAGAATCTATTGAGTATAAACTTGATAGAAACTGGACCGCCACAAAAATAGAATTTGACAGTTCTTACCTAACATTTCGGTACAGTCACTCCACAATTACATGCCTAAAAATTTATCCTGGGGAAATAAACACTGAAGGTGTACAAGATTTAAACTATTTTTAATGCCGAACAGTTTACAGAAACCATGTGTCCCACGAGAAAACTCCAGGACTGTTGATATACATTCAGAATTCTATTTCCTGACACAAGATTTAGTATTGCATGAGTGAACACCATTTTCTGAGACCCTGTTCGAATCCATGGGTTGTTAACAGCTGAGATTCAATTTTAAGAAAAAACAAAACAAAACAAAAAAAAAAACCCACACTTGGAGAGAGAGGAAGAATTTTCTGCAAGGAGTTCAAATAACTTAGAAAAAAAGAAGGAAACCTAAACAATAAGGCTTTGGAAAGGGAGAGAGCAAGTGGGTGGTTCATTCAGAAACAAGAGCACACTGTCCTCTCATGTTGTGTCTGACAAAAGCCAGCTCAGTATGTACGTTGGTCAGCCGGTGTGTCCTGCTTCTGGCAATACTCCAACCTAGATCTTCAGCAGCATCTGCTCTGACCCAGCTAGCTCACTGTGATTGACAGCTGCCACAAAGCTCTGCGCAGCAAAAAGCTGCATTGCCCAGAGAAAGAGACCAGGGAAATGACGAAATCAATAGGTGTCAACAGTAATGGGGGTTAGGGATATAGTTGCCTGATTTCCTTTATCCGTTAGTATTCTTTAATTATTTTGTAATGGATTAATGTTGCATTTGTAATAAAGAAAGTTTTCTCGTAAGTTCAAATTTTCAAATGCAAATCAGCTGCTGAGTATCCTAGACAGGTTACCTCCAGTCTGATTCTGCTTTTGTTATTATATATCCATGGCTGGATATAGCAAATCTTATCCCCAGACCCCAGTACCTACATGTCCACATAGCTACCTGAGCTATTTTAATGGGGCATTCATGAATACAACAATAATAACAAGAATAGAAGGGCCCAAATAAATACACAACACTGGACTTTCATAAAATAACAAGCAGATTCCCAAAGTCATACGTAATAAAAGAGTGGGTTTTGCACCATAACTCACAACAGTTATTGCAAGCACTTCCTAAAAGTTCACTGTGTGCCAGATTGGCTAAGCACTCCCCTTCCATCCTGTCTCTTCAGTGTGCAATGTGTGATCCCAGCCACACTTCCCTTATCCAACTAGCACCATCACTAGATCATCTCTTTTCTGAAAAGTCTATTCCTTCTCTTCCCAAATATCCCATAGTAAGTTCTCTCCCTAGATCTCTAAATCAGATGTTAATTTCCTTAGAGCTGAGAAAGCCACAGAGACACAGTTTGCTCAAAACCACACAGCATTTGTCACCTCCTTGCTGACCGAGAGCCAGTCCTTCCTTGTCAGGCACAGTTTGTGGTCCTGTTCTGTCTGTGTATACAGGCTGAGCTGAGACCTGCTCTCAGTCCTCATGATGCAGAGTCCCTGCCTGCCATCAGGGTGCCATGGTTCACGCGTAAACATAGAAGAGACACTGAGCTTAAAAAGCAGAAATGAAAACCATAGTGGACATGAAAATACTGAACCAAGACAAAATACATTAAATGTGTACTCTAGACAAGTTTAGGTTTAAAGCACCAGCCAAACTCCTTATCCAATGTTGAGATCACAACTTTAGGATTCCAGATTTGGTAAAATTTGCATATATCTCATGAGATATTTGGGGGATAAGGTATAAGTCTAAAGGGAGAATTCCTTTGTGTCATCTACAACTTGCACACAAAGCCTGAAGGAATTTTTATACAATATTCTTACTGTGCCTGCATTTTGACTACCATCTGTCACGTGACGTCAGCTGGGGACCATTCCCTCTGTGGAGCCACAGCATTGCTCGAAAAGAAGTTCCAGATTCTGACCGTTTAGATTAAGGATGCTCAACTCCTGCCACTGAAGTTGAGCTTTAAAAGTGGTTGAAACAGTAAGCTTTATTTAATGTGCTTTTTACTCTATAAAACTGTTTTTTTTTTTTTAAAGCCTGAAATTTGGTAGATGTAACAGCCAAATAACATTGCCTAAGCATGTGTAAAATTAAAAAAAAAATTATTCACACATACATGCATATGTAAAATTAAGATGCATAAACACACGCACGCACACACACACACACATACACACACACACACACACACACACAGGATTTATTAGAATGACTTACAGGTTGTGGTCCAGCTAATTCGACAATGGTTTGCTATGAATGGAAAGCTCAAGAATCCAGTAGTCACTCGGTCCACAAGGCTGGATGTCTCAGATGGTCTTCAGTAGACACTGGACTCCAGAAGAAGTAGGCTCTAAAGCCATGAAGGAACAATGAGAGCAGAGCAGGCAAAGGACAAAAGCTTCCTTCTTCCGTGTCCTTATATAGGCTTCCGGCAGAGGGTGTGGCCCAGATTAAAGGTGTCTCCTACATAAAGATTGGGATTAGAAGCGGATTTTCCTACTTTGAATTAAGCAAAACCCCTCACAAGTGTCCCCTCCATTTTTGGATGTTAGTTAATTCCAGCTGTAGTCAAGGTGATAGACCTAGAATAGCCAACAAAAGAGAAAAGCCGGGCTGGAGAGATGGCTCAGTGGTTAAGAGCACCAGCTGCTCTTCCAGAGGTCCTGAGTTCAATTCCCAGCAACCACATAGTGGCTCACAATCATCTGTAACAGGATATGATGCCCTGAAGCTACAGTGTACTCATATAAATAAAAATAAAAAATAAAAAAAGTAAAAAAAGAGAAAAGCCACACTGCCAGCCGTGTCACTCACATGTGCTCTGTGATCATCTCCTTTCACCTCTTTGAAATCAGATTCTTTCTCCTTAATACACAGGTCTCATTCCAGACACAAGACACCACTCAGCATTGCCCAGCTTTAACACTGTATTAAGAAAAACAATCGTTGGCCTATCCTATGCTCCTATTAAGAACTGGGGGAGCTTTCCTTGTATCGCACACCCAGAGGTACTTTTCCTCACTTTCTATAGTACTCTTGGTGTTGATCCTGCTTGACAGGAATCCTGGCATCCAGTAAGTGGAAGAGCATACTTGAAGGACAGCAATGCCCTTGAATGGAAGCTCTGAGACTATGGTCCTTGTTGTGACCCTCACAGGTGCCCTTTGTTGTAGCAGGCAATAGTCAGAGATAGGCATAGATGGTTGCAGTCTCTTCCATTAAATGGAAATGCTACTTTGATTACCAAACAACCAGGAAGCAAGGAGATGGAAGGGGAAGGTGACTTCTTAGAGCTGCTCCAAGAAGGTCAATTGTCATTGTTCCTGGAAGACAGACTGAGGATAGGATTCATGTTTAAATCAAGGAGCCCACCTTATGTGAAAACCAGAAACTTGGCTGTCCATCTGTGTCTGCATGTGTGTGTGTGTGTGTGTGTGTGTGTGTGTGTGTGTGTGTGTGTGT
>JANHMN010000019.1:16041755-16055312 GCA_030674055.1 Rhabdomys pumilio | reverse complement strand
TTACTTTATCCTAATTGAGGAAAGAGTCCAGATACTTTTCCTCCTTCTTAAATACATTTTTGGTTTTTACAACTGATAATATCCTGAAGTTGCTGAGAGTGTTACATAGAAGTTTTACAGCAATAAATTTGTTACCAAAATTGTTGGCCAGCTCCCCCTCATTCTACATGGTTCATTTGAATGCTTCAGTTTAAGGATGGTGATCAATTAGATCCGGGCTGGAAACACTGGGTGACCTGTTTTCTCCCTATCTTCAGAACCCAGAACAGTACCTAACATAGACCTTGGTCACTAAAGACAGAAAGAATAAATGGATACAATATACACGAAAGCAAGTATTGTTGGCCTTGAGATAAACAAAGTGAAGTCCTAACTATCCCACAATGCACCATGCCTGATAAAGGAGTAAAAGCTGATGGAAAAGATCTCACCTTTTCCTTTGTAATTAAGTGGTTGGCAGAGCTGTACCGTGATTAAAGGTGAGCACATACGTGGCTGGCACTCAGCTTCATGGAGCAATTAGGAAGCAAATGCATATTTATAAAAAGCCACTGACAATACCTACGGTGTGACAGAACACGCATGCTAATTAGAATTTGTAAGAAGTACACAGAAAAATATATTTAAACCAACACATCCTTCAGATCACTTTCAAATTTCTGCAAGGGTGTCTCTTGCAACTCCCCCTGTGATTTCATCAGATTCCAACTGCAACTTTCCAATTACTCTGAGACCACAGACCTCCCTAAAGTCTGATGTCACTGATGATAGATAATTTCACTATCCTATTAGGAATGTTTATCTAAGAAACTAAAAATAATGTCTTTTCTCCCACCTTGGAAATGATGATGAGACAATGTCCTCTCAGATAATAATCATTCTTTTTTGAATATCTAAATCTGTCTTTTTAAGATAGAAAGAAAATAAAAATGGAAGAAGGAGATATAATGGAGATGCCGGGAGGGATAAAGAGGGAAGTTTGGGGTACAAGCCCAGAAGGAAGATACTAGCCACTGCCTCAGTGGATTTTTCAGGACAATCAGAGATGAGCAGGACAATGCTGCCAAGAAACACCTTTCCAGAGCCTGCAATTATACTATGATTCTTTCTGTCTGTCTGTCTGTCTGTCTGTCTGTCTGTCTGTCTGTCTGTCTGTCTGCCTGTCTGTCTACTTATTTTATTATTTGAGACAGAGTCTCATTATGATGCCCTGACTGGCCTGGCACTTGGTATAGAGACCAGGCTGATCTTGAATTTGTGGCAATCCTCCTGCCTCTGCCTCCAGAATGATAGGATTGCATGTACATACTACCACACACAGAGATATGCTATTATTCAAAATGTAAGCTTCCCAAATGAACACCGATGAAAGATTTACACATTGTAAATTTGATCAGAAGGATTTTTTTATGTTTACTTGATTTCAGATTGTACATATGTATTTAAGTGTGTGTGTTTGTGTGTGTGTGAGTATATATGTATTTGTGTGTGTGCATGTTTGTGAGTACATGTGGATGTGTGGATGTGTGTGTGTATATGTGTGAGTGTGTGTATATGTGTGTGTGTGTATGTTTGTGAGTATGTGTGTATATGTGTGTTTGTGTGTGAGTGTATGTGAATGAATGTGTATGTGTATGAGTGTGTGAGTGTGTGAGTGTGTGTGTGTGTGTGTGTGTTATTTTTCTATGTAGCCCATGCTAGTCTCAAACGAATAATCCTCCTGAGTGCTGGGATCCCAGGCATGTACCACCACACCCAGCAAGAAGGCTTTTATTTTTATTTTTTAAATTCGTTTGTGTTATTTGTGTTTGCCCATGTGCCTGTGTGAGAGTATGCACACGTGAGTGCGGCTGTCTGAGGGAGGAAGTGAGAGCTGTTGGGTCCTCTCAAGCTGGAATTGCAGGTGCTTGTGAACTGCCCCTGATGGGTGCCAGCAATCAAACTCTGGTCTTCTGCAAAAGCTGTCTTTGTGGTTTATCACTGGGCCCTGTCTCCGGTCCCTGGAGGATTTTTTAAAGGCTTTCTTAAGAAAGAAATTCAAGTTTGTGCAGCAACGAGGCAGCTCTTATTCCTGTCACTTTAGAATTCAGAAGCATGCATTGTAAAGCTCACTGGGTTCCAGGAAGATGAGAAACAAGAGACCTAATTACTGGATGTTTTAAAAAATAATACCCGAGTAATTTTTTTTTATTTGTCAAGTTGATTGCAAGCAATAAAAAGTGATTAAAATACTTATTGTGCTGTAATTTCCTTATGATTTGGTATTTCTGGAGTCAGTTTGCAAATGATAGCATCTAAGGGATTTTTGGAATTTAAATGCAAAATTAAAGTGCTTTATACACAAGACAGATGCTCCCAGGATGTGCTGCCGATCGGCACAAAAGGAAGCAGGTTCTGCTTTTCATCAGCTGATGGGTGGGAAATTATCTCAGAGAGGGAAAGGAATATAAGCTGGCGACCAGCAGCCACCAGGAGTGGGCCAGCATCTGCCCAGACTCATAGTCCAGAGCTGAGCCAAAGGATGCAGTTTCAGATAGAGTCCTGGTACTTGGAGGCACTTGGAGAAAAAAATGAGATGAATGAGTGAGTGAATGAATGAGTTAGAGAATGAATGAATGAATGAATGAATGAGTTAGTGAGTGAATGAATGAGTGAAGAAATGACCAGCTCTAGCCAAGATACCATTCATCTTAGGAGTAGGAGTGAAAGGATTTTAGGAAGCTTGCTATCTGATTGGTAGTATACCTTTCCAAACTAATTTGCATGTTTTACCTTAATGACTATAGTTTTGAAGTGACCCTTTCCAATGGATGATTATTACAGAAGCTGGCCCTCAAATCCCACACTCCCTAGCATAGCTCCCTAGCCAGGAGCTCCTCCCCAAGTACGACAGGTCCCTACCATCCATGGACTGACCACAGCCCCTGGGCTGACCTTCCCCATCCTGGACCTTTCACTTGTATCAGGTAGTTGTTTTGACACAATAGCTAAGGGAAGGAGAATTATAACATTAGTTCTCTGGACAACAAGGAGCCATCTTTGAGGGTTTCTGTCCCTTTAAAAGACACTGTCACTCAGGAAACTTCAGTCTTTTCTAGCATCTGATGGGGCCAGTCCATCCAGGAGACAACCAGATGGAGCCTGGTGACACAGACAACCAAACAAAGGACAAGTACCTCAGGGGAGCGGAGAGGCAAGAACTTCTGCATCCAGAGGACCTCCAAGCAGGTTCACAGTTACAATGCATGGCTTGAATGTGAACTAATGCTCCCTTTGGACAATTTCAGGTTCTCCCAGGGTCCCTGCCCCTCCCTTCCATGACACAGGTTAAGTATGTTGTCAAAATCACACCAATGGCAGTTTGGTTAATTAATAATTATTGCATGAGTAAATAATGGCTTGTAGGTGTGGGTGCAGGGGGCCAGAGGACAAGGTTTGGGCTGGTTCTCAGGGACCACCTCTTCATACTGACATGGGTTCTAGGAATGAGCTCCCATCATCCGGCCATGCAGCAAACGCTTTGCCTGTTGAACCATCTTGCTGACCTTAAGGTTAATTTACATTCGTAAGTAAAAATTCAGTGTTTTCTGCAGTGTGGCAGATGCTACAGTGGGAAGACACAAGTAACTGTGATACTTTACACCTGGAGAGAGTCAGACTGTTCACAAAGGAAGCCTGTGGTTCCCCAATTTCCCTTAATCCTATCAACCAAACCATCAGGGGTAAAGTCCACTCAACCTGGAGCCCTAATCTGCACAACCACTCAGCAGATTAGAAAGATGGAGCTCAGATGCAGCCAGCAGGCAGCAAACAGGCAGGCAGCCTGGCTGGTGAAAACCCAGCTCCCTTCATCCTGAGCCCAGGCCTTCTTGGTATCATGATTCACAGTCCTGGGCTGAGCATAGACTCCAACATTGAGTTCTTCGTTTATTTTTGTGGCTGGAGGCCTATTTAAAAGACATACACACATTACTTATAGCACACACACTCATAACACACACACACTCACATCACACACACACACATATACACTCACACTTACACATGCACAGTCATATCACACACTCACATCACACACACACATATACACTCACACTTACACATGCACAGTCATACCACACACTCACATCACATACACACACATATACACTCACCACACACACACTCTCACATGCACAGTCATACCACACACACACTTACACATGCACAGTCATACCACACACACTACTTATACCACACACTCATAGCACACACACACACTCACATCACACACACATATTCATTTACCACATATACACTTACACATACACACTTATACCACATACACTACTCATACCACACACTCACTCATACCACACATACACACATACCACACACACTAATACTCATACACTCACACTACACTGATACCACACACACTCATATTACACACACACAGATGCACACTCATACAACACACACTACACATCCCCACACACACACATTTACACTACACTGATACCACACACACAGGCACACACACACTCACACACTCACATGCACACTCACATACTAGGTTGTCCACAGAGTTTAAACTGTGGTTTTCTAACTTTCCTAGGAAGACAAGTACCAGAAAACCTACCTGGACCGATTAGAATTGGCTTCCTTTCAGAGGGTCCGTGGATTCCCAGGAATGACTAAAGGTCACTTTGTTGAAAGCCAGTGGACCAAGTGAGCAGTTGGTAGGTCAGGGAGAAGACAGGATAACCAAGTGCCCTAGGCACAGGAGAAAGGAAGATGGATGACTCAAGAGGAGAGATGGATCAAGGATATAGCCTCCTCCATGCTTAAGGCGACTTCTGCTTAGCACACAATGTCCACCGTGCAGAGTCCTGGGCCCAACCCTCTTGACCTGCAGTTGCTGTGGCAGTGGTCTAATTTCTGGCAACTTGGCCATCTTTCACCCCAGTCATGAACTGGCAAGGATTCCAGCCATGAAAGAGCACCTGTCGCCCTGATGACCCTCAGAGGCAAGCCCTATGGGGTGAAGCACACAGGAATTCAGGGTCTATACCAGCAGTTCTCAATATGAAAATTGCAATCCCTTTGGGGGTGCAATGATCCTTTCACAGGGGTCATCTAAGACCATCTACATAGCAAATATTTATACTATAATTCATAAAGGTTGAAAAATTATAGTTATGAAGTAATAACGATTTTTATGGTCGGGGTCACCACAACATAAGGAGCTGTATTAAGGGGTCACGACTAGGAAGGTTAGTATAGACTCTATACCAGCCTTAAACTCAGCACAAAAGTAGTAGTCACCCTAGTTAAAAAGAATAGTACCAAGTATTTGACTTCAATCATGGCTAAGCAAGTTCTATGAATAAAACACTGATATAATGCCTGAAGAACTTACCTCTTAAACATGAGACGCTTCTCCACCAAAGGTTGTGTGACCAGGTTTACAAGGAAGAGAGGTGTCGGAAGCAGGCTCCTCTTCTGTGGAAAAGTGCTAATAGCCTGTGTTCATAATCACTTGCAATGAACTGTTCCCCCACTTCTTCCCCCCTTCCTCCCTCTCCTCCTCCTCTTTGTCCTACTGGAGATCAGGGCCTCTCCAATGCTACACACGACTTTCCCAACAAGCTGCATCCCCAGCCCTCCTATGGTCAGTTGTATACACCACGAAAGGCCAACTCTACAAAGGTTGGTATTTAGTTATTGTGTACTTTGGGTTGTAGTTAAATGCTTTTGTATATGTAAGAGGGATTTGGTAGACTATGTCTTCTTTGTACTGCCTTTCTCCTGACTGGGATGGGTATCCTATGCAGATCAGGAATGTATTTTCATACATTCAGGAGGCCTGGAAGTCTTAGATCAAGACACCAGCAGGTTTAATGGCTGACAAAAACTGCTCTCTGCTTCCAAACCCAGGCACAGCAGAGCCAGTAAACCATCAAGGGAAGACTGGTAGGCACAGTGGTCTCATAACAAGAACCATCTCAACTAATTGCCAAAACACCAATTTTGCACAGTGGTCTCATAACAAGAACTATCTCAACTGATCGCCAAAACACCAATCTTGCACAAAGAATCTTGACGCTCCCTGTGAAGATGTCTATATAGCAACTATCTGTAAAGCTTTGGACCACGGCTGTCCTGGTTATTTCTGTTCCCAAGGATAATCATTCTCAAAAACAACTTATGTAACTTTTCTCACTTTACATTTCCAAATCCTTGACTTCCTTTGCCTACCTAAATATACACCTATGGTTTTCACATGGTGAAGGGTATATTGCAGGGTAGATATATTGCAGTTCACCATTCTTCTGTCACTTTTAAATGGGTAGGTTGACACCTAACTCAGTAGAAGAGCAAAAATCAGCAAAGTGGTTTACAACCCTTTTATAAGGCAGTGATGCATTCATAAAGAAAGCAACCTCAGGACTTAGCTACTTCCCTCAAAGTGTTACCTCTTGTTACCACTGCAATGATGACTACTTTTCAGAACAGGTATTTTAGTGTATTCAGACAACAGCAGTTTGTCTGAATAGAGTCCCATTTCCCCACGTTAAGCAGAGAATTATGTTATATGGCTTGAGAAAATATGTCTCCAAAAAAAAAAAAAAGGCATGAGTAAGCTGGTATCCAGGACTCTTTCTTAGAGTTCACAATCATGAAAGAAGAAAAGGATGTTTCAGGCTGTGGTACAGAGGGGCATCCATCCCTGTGACAAAATAACTTCTGGGAGCCTAGGAATCTTCAGCCAGTCCTAAACCCCAGAACAGGCCAGAAGCAGCAGAACCCCAGAGAGACCATCAGGGTGGCAGAGGCCATGACCACTGCACCCTATAGCTAGGAGCCTTAACTCATGACCCCTGAAACTCTGGAGCTGAAGAGAAGCAGATGCTATCTATGGCTGCAGATAGATTTCCCATCCAGCTGTCAGAATACAAAATCTCATGGGAAATTTATGTTGGTTAACAAAATTCTACATATTGAACACCAATCTGAAGGCTACAGCTCATCTCCCCCATACACAATTACCTACATTAAAGAGACCAACATCTTTACCAATAGACTGCAGTGGGATTCATTATGAAGACTAACAAGTCATTTTAGTTTTAAAAGACCCAAGAATCTATTCCTGAATTTGAAGACAGGCCAGTGATGTAGACGTAGAGATTAATGTGACTCCCCTGTAGCCATAAAGAGATTCTGGTCTTTCCCATATGGATGGAGGGATATGGTGCTGGGAGTTTATCTGTGGTAGAATGTGTGCCCTGACCTGGGTTCTAAATACATACACACACACACACACACACACACACACACACACACACACACACGAGGTTACTAATTCTCAGGAACAAATTTTAGGGAATTTAAGGACACATATTTTATTTTAGCCATATTTTAATAAAAATTAGAAAATGCAAACTATCAGGGGATAACTGTGACTTCCCACATTTTGTTGAGAAGAAGGGGATCTGTCAGGCATTCGTAATACAAATCACGAAAGCACTTTGAGGGGTTACATGATGTCAGCGGTTAAAAGCACTCGCTGCTCTTGCAGAGGACCCAGATTCAATTCCCAGCATCCATATGGTAGCTCACACTCTGTAACTCCAGTCTCAGGGGATCCAATGCTCTCTTTTGGCCTCCTCCTGGAGGAGGATACCAGGCATGTACAAAGAACACACATTTACACGTAGGCAAAGTTCTATTTATGTAAAATAAATATTTTGTTTTAAAAAGAAAGCACTTCAATTACTAGATTACATGGAAAGAGTTTTAGAGTCAAGGAATCTGGTTGTCGGCCATAACGCTCAGAATTCCTAGTTATATTATTATACTTTATCTACAACATGACAAGCTATTCTTTCCAAGAGTTGATGTTCAAGTTCTCCTGGTAAGGGCACTTGCCACCAACACAGATGTCCTGGGTTCAATTCCACATAGTGGAAGAAGGGAACTAGGCTCCACAACTGTCCTCTGACTTCCTCACATGTTCATGTCGTGTTCCCGCACCCGTACACTTAGATTTTTTAAAATCTACTTTAATAACTGTACTTAAATGCTTTAATCTCCTTTCTAACGCTCCATCCACCAGAGGTAGTGGAAAGGAAAAGTTAATAGGGCAAAGGAAGATATAAACCTGTTTAGAAATAGTTCTTTGGGGAGAATCCAATCTGCATTGTCAGGACCTCGGCATTTCAGTTTACACAATCGGCAGTGGCAGCTCAGTTCACTCACAAACACCATTCACAAATCAGCAATGGGAGTTTCATCCAGAAGAAACCAAGAGGCTCTGCCAATGGGCCCAAGTCTGTGGAAACAGAGAGAAGCTGCTGGAACACCACAGGAAATTCTTTAGTTCATTTTTCTTTTTACAAAGTCACAACTAGCAAAGAGTGGCAAGGTGACCCAATACCACACAATGTTGTTCACTGTCTGCTGGCTCTTTCCAAATATCAAGAGTTCTCTCAAGCATCCACTCTAGCAAAACATCCATGTCCTTCTCCCAGGCAGTTTTCAGAAAACCACCATGTGTCTGTTCTCAGCAAAGCATCCTCCCATATGTCTGCTTCAGCAAAAACATCCTCCCATAAGACAGTTTCCAGAAGGAAAAAAAAAATCATACAACACAACTGAGTCTCCAAAGAAACCAGAAATTTTCACTTCCTTTACCTTCAGTGAGTAATGTAAAACAACATTGACATTCAGTTAGGGTCAAAACTCCTATCATACATTTCTTGATGCTTTATTGCGGTGAAGATGCCATGACCAAAGCAACTCTTATAAGAGAAAGCTTTCAATTGGGCTTGCTTACAGTTTCAGAGGTTTAGCCCATTATCCTCATGGCAGAGGGTATGACAGCATGCAGGCATACTGCTGGGAGAGTAGCTGGGCTATCTACATTCTGATCCATGGGCACAGAGAAGGAGAGAGAGACAGGGCATGGTGTGGGCTTTTAAAAACCTCAAAGCCCACCCCCAATGACACACTTCCTCCAAAAAGGCCTCTCCCCCTAATCCTTTTAATTCTATCAAACAGTTCCACTGCCTGGTGACTAAGCACTTAAGTAAAGGAGGCTGTAGGGGCCATTTTTATTCAAGTCACCACAATAAGTGATACTGAATATAAATGTAAATTAAAAAAAAAAACCACAGACTTTGTTCTGTCCAGAGAAACACACACTTTAACTTGGATTTCTTGGTACTGAGAAGTCACAGCAGATGTAGCACTGTCAGATTCTGAATGTGCCTGGATTCATAGCTATATGGCATCTCACGCATTGTCTAAATCTGCACATCCCTGTGTCCTCATCTGCAGAATGTAGGCAGTGTTACTGAGACCCTCATGAGGCTCTTGAGAGGATCAAAACTCTTACATTTGTGCCTGGTACATCCTGATCCCTCAAAACTTAGTGATTTTTCAGTAACCTTTAAAAATGTTTTCGCTGATGTAAAACCTCACCTTACTCTGAAATTTGTTGACATTGTTTCCATCTAACCACTTATTGTTTTTATAAATAAATTACTTAAAGAGTAATACAGGTTTTGACTGTGGAAGTGATATTAACTTTCATTTGACATACAAAAGAAAGTGACTTCATGTAAAGATTATTAGAATTATTTGAATTATAATTATTAGGGTACCCTGCCATATTTAGACTTGAGGGAGCTGCTACAAGGGTTTTATTTTGGGCATTCTGAACTAGCTGCTTCCTAATCCCAATTTCTCCCCTGCATCCTGTGACTTCACAGTCTATTTACTGCTATTTTTGAATGATTTTTTTTTCTGGTGTCTCTAGTCTCTAATTACCTGTGAAGTGGAGGAGGAAAAGTTTAAAGAAATGAGGAAGAACTATTATTTCACCAAATTCTGAAGCAGAATGCCACAGCTTTAGATACATAGAAACTATCCACACATTTTAGCATGCACATTCTGACTCAGGTCTAGAGGAGAGCCCAAGAATGTGCAATTCTAACAAAGCTCCCAGGTGATGCTGATTTCCTGGTCTAGGGACAAACATTGAGTAGCATGTGCTAATCAATACATACAAGAGATATGTCCAGGAGCTCGGTGATGTGCCACATAATTAAAACATGCATGTTCCTGGGTAACATTAATTAAACGGGGCTTAATTAAAGCTCCATTTCAGGGAAAGCAGCAAACTTCATTTTGTTAGGCAAAGTTGAAGGGGTATTATTTAAATCTCATGTGGTATGTAGAAAAAAATATTTTTATCTACTTAGAAATCCTGAGAAAATCAACTGAAAAATCCAGAATAAAAGAAACTAGCTATTTAGTGATCAATAGGGAAAGTGCATTTTCTAAATGTGCCCACAAGAAGCAGTCAGAAAATCTAATACATATGTATCGGGGAAGGGAGACTGGAGTGGTTCATTACAATGGCAGATGAAAAACAGAAAGTACTTATGGCTCTTCTTAGCCAGAAAATAGGCAGGAACTATTGTCAGAGTTGATAAAGACATTACACACACAAGGAATGAAGCTGGAGCTATCATGGTGGCACACACCAGAGATACCAATTACTCCATGGGTTAACCTAGGAGGATGTCAGTTGAGGTTAGTCTTGGATTTTTAGAAAGAATCTGCCTCAGAATTAAAAGGGAGCTGGAGGCTCGGGGCTTGTGGTACAGACCAGTGTTAAAGCATTTACAAATAACAAGAAGGGAGGAGGAGGAGCAGAAAGAAGAGGAGGAGAGGGAGCCTGGCTTTACAACATCAGCAAAAATTAACTTGAAATAGACCAATGTCTTATGCATACACCTAAAAGGAAAGCTAGTGGGATACAATGTAATGAAAAGTCTCCAGAAAGACAGTATTCGCTACTTTTGTCATTACTATAACAAAATACCTGACAGAATAACTTGCAAAGAGGAAAGGTGTCTTTTGCTTTATGCTTCTAGAAGTTTCTGTTCTTGCTCCCTCATACCTATGTGCTTGAGCAGAGGAGACAGTGAAAGAGTCCTGTGACTAAGACCTGCTCACATCATGGCAGGTAGGAAGCATCAAGTGGAGCTGAGAGGAGGCCAGGGCCAGAGCATCCCAAAGGACTCTCCCTCAGTAAGCTACTTCCTCCAGGTAGACTCTGCTTTAAAATATTCCAACATATGGGTATCAAATACTCAGCATGTGAACTTGTGTCTGTGTGTGTGTGTGTGTGTGTGTGTGGTGGGGAGAGTATGTTCAAGTCATAACAAATACTCGAGGCCCAAGCAACAAAAGAGCATACATTTCACTTGGTAAAAATTCAAAATTTCTATGCATCAAATGACTCAGTGGAGAGTCAAGGGCGACAATGAGGTACAAAAACAGCTACAATGTGCCTGGTAAGGGATTCGTGTTCACGATATACAAACATATACTGTAAGGCAACAGCAACAAATACATAGACTCAATTTTTTTGTTTTGTTTTGTTTTGTTTTGTTTTGTTTTGTTTTGTTTTGTTTTGTTTGTTTTTTTGAGACAGGGTTTCTCTGTGTAGCCCTGGCTGTCCTGGAACTCATTCTGTAGACCAGGCTGGCCTCAAACAGATTCAATTTTTAAAATGGGTAAAGTATTTGAATAGACACTTCTCCAAAGGAGGAATAATAGAAAGGGCCACTAAGCATATGAAAAGATGCTTTACTCCAGAGGTTCTCACCCTTCCCAATGCTGTGGCCCTTTAATACAGTTCCTCATATTATAGTGACCCCCCTACCCCACTCCACCCCACCATAAGATTATTTTATTGCTACTTCATACTAATTTTGCTAGTGTTATAAATTGTAATATAAACTATCTGATATGAATCCCTTCTAGGGTCATGAGCCACAGGTTGAGAAACACCCACAGGACGGCCGGTCATTATTTAAAAATGTGGATAACAAATGCTGAACGAGATGTAGAACTGCTTAAACCATGTGTTCTGTTGATAAGGATGTGAAACAATAAGTTTTAGGTTGAAAGTTTTGCAAGAAATGCAAGCATGGGCAATGGAACAGAGACTGAGAATGGCCAACCAATAACCGGCCCAACTTGAGACCCATCCCATGGGCAACCACTAATACCTAACACTATTAATGATACTCTGTTATGTTGCAGATATGAGCCTAGCATGACTGTCCTCTGAAAGGCTCTGCCCAGCAGCTGACTCAAACAGATGTAGATACCAACAGCCAAACAGTGGATGGAGCTTGGGGACTCTTATGGAAGAATAGGAGGAAGGATTGCAGCCCAGAAGGGGATAGGAACTCCTCAAGAAGACCAACAGAGTCAACTAACCTAGACCCCTGTATGAGCTCAGTGGGAGAGGATGCATCTAGCTTTGCAGAGACTTGAAGTGCCAAGGTGGGGAATAACCAGGGGACCCCCACCTGCTTAGAGGAGAGAGGGAGGGCATGTGGTGGAGGTATTGTGGGAGGAGATGGCCAGGAACAGGGAGTGAGTGAGATGTAAAATGAATAAATAAAAAAATTAAATTAAAAAAATGTGAAACGATGCAGAGGCAATGGAAATCACTGTGATGGGTCTTTAACTTTAAGTTGGGTCCTTAAAAACTAAACACAAGTTTACTGCATGACTCATCAAAGCAGTGACACAAACAAACATGTTTATACACTTACGCCTATGACATATTACTCACAACAGCCAACATATGCTCACAATCCAAGTGACAGTGATGAATGAACGGATGAAACTGGGATGTATGCATTTATACATCCACATGCATACTTATATGCACATATACAGTCAGCCTTTGGAAGGGAAACAGTCCTACTCCGTGGGCTACAACATGGATAACGTCTGAAAATGCACACGGAAGACCCTGTTTAATTCCGTGCATATGACATACCTAGGTCAGTCAAATGCATGAAGGCGTGAAGGGTTCTAACAGATTACAGAGAGGAAGGATGATTATCATTTGGTCGGTGCAGATGTTAAAAAGTTTTGGAGATAAATGATGGTATTGATTGTGGAGTGATGTGAAGGTAACGAATACAGCTGAATTTTATACCTGGAAATAGTGGAAATGTCGTTTATATTTTATATGTCTACATACATTTTGTTACATATGATTTAGCCATATGATATGAAGTTTGTAAGACAAAGACTTGAGTAAATGGACAGATGCATCCAGTTAGTGAACTTGCAGAGGATATAATGCTATTTTACATTGGTGTTGGAGATGTGAAAGCAAAATACATCAGCCAAGGTCTGGAATATGAAAATACTCTTTGTCTTCATTTTAACTGAGCTAACACATCGCTATAATATGCAAAGATTGGGCTGAAAACAAATGCATAAGCATGCTATTTTTTTAAAAATGTATTCTTTTTACAAAAGAATGACACACACACACACACACACACACACACACACACAAAAGAATGTCTTAAATATCCAAACCATGGGATTGGTTTGCTTCAGGCTTCAGTAAGATACAACATCTATGAAATAGAATTAAGTGCATTTATTAAAGATGGTATTTACACCTTTAATCCCAGCACTCGGCAGAGGCAGAGGCAGAGGCAGAGGCAGAGGCAGAGGCAGAGGCAG
>JANHMN010000019.1:15971335-16036560 GCA_030674055.1 Rhabdomys pumilio | reverse complement strand
AGAGAGAGAGAGAGAGAGAGAGAGAGAGAGAGAGAGAGAGAGAGAGAGAAAGAGAGTCTCAATATATAGCCTAGGCCCACCACAGGATTCCCTTGCCTCAGTGCTGTGCTGGGATTGTGAGTTTGTCTCTAACTCAGCTAAACCTAGGTCTTAAAGACTTTTGGGTAAAAATGAGACGTCGCATTACAAAGAAAAGGCTGAATGAGTAAAGATGAGAAACTGCACACTCATATTTTTTGTATTTTAATAGGATAATATATGCATATGTTTTAAAATTATATAATACCCAAGAAGATTATGAGAAACTTCCCTCACTGTCATTCCTGCTATATCCCCAGGGAAAAACTTTGTTTTCCTGTTCTGAAGACTAACTCTTTGTTAGAATAGTTTCAGATTTCTAAAAAACGTCTAAGATAGTAAAGAGATTTCTTTATGAGACATATTCCATTCTATTAGTTACTAATAAAATAAATGAATGGTATTAATATCTTATTCATATTGTATGTACCTTGTTATAATTAATGAATCTTCATGGATATATCACTTGTCCAACCCTTATTTTGCCAGATTTCCTGAGTTTTTGTTTTCTGACTTTTGTCTGTCACAGGACTACACAGTAAACTTAGTCATTATGTCTCCTGAGATCTCTCTTAAGCTGTGGCAAGTTCTCAGGCTTCCTTTGGTTTTGTTCTTACTCTTTCACATAGATAAAATAGTAATCCATCCCAAAGATGTCCACACCTTATGAGAACCTAACTCACTCCATTTTAGAACAAACAGCATGTTAGGCCTTAAGCTTGAGTTTCCCAAAAAAGCAAGCAAGGCTTCTTGAAGAAAACAAACAAACAAACAAACAAACAAAATGACAACAACAAAACAAACAAACAAACAGATAATGAGTAATACGCAAAGCCCTGACATCTAGGTGAGAGAGAGAGAGATAGCCCAATGACTGAGAGAGTTCCTGGAAGACCTAACCAAAAATGGTAAAACTAGTATAGCAACCAATTAGAAATGTAACTGCTACTTACCTGGCCAATCATATTAAAAATAACCTAACTATCACTAAAATTCCCCCATCTGTGCTTTCAAAAGTCTGTAAGCTTATCTGCTTGCTGCCATTTTGAATGAACGCCTGACCCCTGGATTCTGGTTGTTTCTGCAGAATAAACATTCTTTGGTTTTGAATATTATTTGAGTCTGGGGTCTTCCTTCAGTGATTCTCTGACCCTTACAGTTCATGCCCAGAAATATCATACATACAACAAGAGGAAAATGTCAAGAGAAACTGGACTGTAAACCAGGTCTCTTGTGATGAGAGAGTGACTGAGATCATCTGCTGGTCTTAGTGTGACTACCAGGGTTCTTCAAAGGAGCAAAGAAGAGAAGCAGAGAAAAGGCCGTGCAAAGACTTAGCAGCTGTAGCTGGCTTAGGAATGGAAGGAAGAGGCCTTCAGCCAAGGATTCTGGAGAAAGGCACAGAAATGAGGTCCCCTGGAGTAGCCAAAAAGGATCATAGTCCTGGTAAGACCTGGAAGCCCTCCCAATAGATCAATTTGTGATGTGTGAGGTTTCTCTGTTTGTGGTTACACCCCTGCCCTACACCCTCAGCCCCAGATGCATGCTCCCTCAGCCCAATTCATACATGGGGTGACTGGCAAGGAAACAATGTTTCAGATTCAGAAACAATGTATAGCTGTTGTGTAATAGTTTCTCCTGAGATTGAAACATTCCATCAGGCTGGGAATCTCCTTAGGCAGAAAGGTAAACATCAAAATAGCTGTAGGAAGTCCCTGAAACAGACAAGATTCACTAACCGCATCTCCCTGCCAAAGCAAACAGAACAAGCCGAGTGACCCTCTCAGAAGATCAAAGCCAAGTTGCAAAGAAGACTCTGAGACTAGAACAGCAACTGGAAGAAGCAGAAAACAGCTGAGCTTCCTAGAAGAAGTATGGACCAACTGAATCACTTGGAAGGGACACTCTCTAACCTGTTCAGTTACATGTAAGCTGTGTAGTGTCCTCCAGTTGCCCACTTTTGTGAGCTGTCTGTACTAAGGTGGGCTTTGGTGATGCAGCTGTCTTTGAGTCATTCCTGCTCCTGTAAGTTACCCCTCACCAATATTCCTTTAAACAATACTCGATTAAAAAAAAACTCAATGGTTCACCAAGTTACTCCTTACTTTGATCTGTCATAGGGTTCCCTATCTGGAGTGAGTAGACATTGTGTAGTGTTTCCCCAGGAAAAATTTTTGTCACAGAACAGTGGCCCAGTGATTTCTTCCAGAAAAACCCTGGCTTCTCCAGTAGAATCCTCTCTTCTCTCTGGAAGTCTCCTTCATCCTAGTAGTTCAGGAATGAAAGGCACCCATAGGCCATTCTGACCATATGCTCCTCTTATCTGCCCATATTCCCCACACCCCTCAATTAGAGTCACATGTATCCAAGGGCTGGTCTTGAACTCACCACATAGTGGAGAATGTCCTTGAATTCTGAGTTTCCTGCTTCAGTCTCTGGAATGCTGAGATTACAAGCATGTGTCATCACACTGGTTTTATGTGGTTCTGTGGGTTGAACTCAGGGATTGGTGCATGCTGGGCAAACTCTCTAGTAGCTGATCTACATTTCTAGAACCCCGTTGGCAGTTTGAGATACTCCCCAACACACACACACACACACACACACACACACACACACACACACACACGTGCTATGATAACATGCATGTGGTCTCCAAATCCTGCCACTTTTTCTCAACCATTTCTTAAAGTAACACATCTGCCTGCTGCCCGGGGGTGATTATGTATGTACCAGTTTTCTGTGCCACAACTCCAGACAAGGTGAATAGACTTCTCCTCATGTACTCAGCTCCCACAGTCTCAGCTGCTCTAGAGCCTCTAGCTGTTGAGCTTCTCCAGGACTCTCCAGGGTGACCCCAGTCTTTCCTCTTTGGTTCTACTTGTCCTATAAGGTGTGCAACTTTCAGAATGGTTATGCAAGACCCCTCTCCATCCCCTTTCCGTCCTTTGAAATATTTCAACCAGCGACCCCTCCCCTACTCTCTTTGTACTTGCAAGTAAAAGCCTTCTTTTATCCTTCCAGATATTTTAGTAAGATCTCTGAAAGGAGAGGCTGCAAACCTGAGCATTCATCTTCTGTCTTTAACTTGGACAAGTACCAAAACACTGGACCCAATAAGAGCACAGATAGACCTGAGTTTCTATTATACCTCCAGCACAGCACATACTGTCTCTAAGACAGGGCAATTTACTTCACTTCTGGAACTCTAATCTCCTCCCTGTGACACAGGGATAATGCTACCACCTACTTCTAAGGTTGCTGAGAGGATCAAATGAAATACTGTAGTTATGCCTGGTGCAGTACTTGACACACAGCAGCTCCTTAATAAATCTGCTGATTGCCATTATGCAAATGGAGAAGATTTACATAAGGCAGAGAGGGACACTTTGGTACATGAAGCCGAAAAAAATTAAGTAGCCAAATTGGCCTTTTAAATGCATAAAGTGTACCAGACAAAGAGCCCAGAAGGGACAGGAGTCAGGGAAATCATTTAGGGAGCTATTTCCATGTCCCACAAGGGACACATTGATGGCAGAGACTCATGACATGGTGACATACTGTAGAAAAGACAGGGATTGACTAAAGCCACTGTTAGAAGAATGGTTGCCAACCCTGGCTTCACTTTGACATCCTTGGACCCCACACCCAGATCAATGATCATAATAGCTAGAGGGGAGGCCCAAGCACGCTGTATTGAAAGCCTCCCTGCTCTTTCTATTATGTACCAGGTTTGAAAATACTGTTGAGTAGAAGTTAAAGTATTCAGTACTTGGATGCTCCACAAAGGAACTATATGATATTCACAGAGTTTCTGGCTTGAGTGGTTAGGTCTGGATAACTTTAAAGTCTCAGGAATATGTTTGGGGGATAATTCCCACAACTTCAAGATGCATTCATAACAGAAGGTTGGATGTCTCACCAAATTAATGACAAAATATATTCTAATGAATTCAGTCTTCTAACACCCAATTCACCTCTAGAGAGAGATGAATTAGAACACTTCCTGCCTGGTTTTCCACAGCTGTCCAGAAGATGTAAGATAGAGCTTAGGGGTCTTCCAGGAGACAGTGGCTGCAGACACTAGTTACAGATCACTGTCTCCAACAGGAGCCCAAAGCAAGGCTTGCAGAGGCCTCATTTTATTTGTTTAGGATTCAAACCTGTTTACTTTCTAAAGGATCTGAGATGGCTTATCAGATTAAGCTAAAGTGTATGATTAGAACATCAGAATAGAGGCCATTGAAGTGACCTGGAAGAACTAGACACGTCAGAGTCTCTGAGATGTGCTGTTTTCTATAACTGGACTATGTTGTACACTGAGTTCTCTAAATAGACTGCAGGTTGCTTAGTTTTTAGACTTGACTTACCAAGCATTCTCTTTTCGAGGAAGGACCAGGGTTTTGTTTTCCATGAAACACATCTTAGAAAGGTTTTACTACATGTATCCATCCTTCCTTATATAACCAGTTTCTGGAAAGGAAAGAGAAATAGTAGCTAGAGCGTCAGCATCCCAGGTACTCAGCCTTAGCAGGTACCAAACGGCACTGACAGAACAAGACCTGGGCTCTGTACCAGCAACTCACTTAGACGTCTCCATCCATAAAAAGACAGGACTGAACCCAGACATTTCCCTTTCATCTCTGGCACTTGGACTCATGAACTTCTGATTAAATTAGAAAGGACAGATAGAACTAGAGTTCAGAATGTGAATGGCCTTGAAGTTTTTGCTTTCAAGTGTTAATGTGATTGAGTTCAGCCATAGTATGTGTTAGAAGAGTTTATTCATTATCGGATCTCTGACAAGAATCTGGAGAGCAAAATTTATCTTGCTGCTACAGTGAAAATGAGACAGTTTAGAAGGACACTCGGTATTATACTCTCAGTCAGATCTAAGACTGTCCTTCCTCATCCAGACAATGGGCAATGAGAATCCTGCAGGCAGAGCCAGCATTTGGCTTGAAAGTATTGACTTGTGAGAATCTATCCAAAAGGAAAGGAATGAACCTTTTTTGAATTCAAGAACAATTCTGAAAGATGACAGATACATATACATTTCCAAAGTCTGCAGGCCCTTAGAAACTCCAGGCAACCCCACTGGTGCTTTCTTTACTTTTTCTTCAATCCTAACCAGAGGGATGCAGAGCAGGCACCACTTCCTGAAATCACCTGTGAAGGAACTGAGCTTAAATAATCTACCCTATGCTACTCAGATAGAATGCAGCCCAGATTTGCTTCTCCAGTCTCCTTTTCCTTACTTTTTTGTCAGTGGGTATGTTGTGCCTCTAAAAGTCTATTTTGTCCATCATGAAACTTGCCTCTTTCTACATATGCTGGTTAGTTTTTTGTCATTTTGACATAAGCTTAGATCATCTTGGAATGAGGGAAACTCAACTGGAAAAAAAGAAAAATGATTTCCTTGGCTTGTAGCCAAATCTGTGGGACATTTTCTTGATAAATGACTGGTGTGGAAGGGCCCAGCCCACTGAGAGTGGTGCCACCGCTGGACGGTGGCCCTGGGTTCTATAAGAAAGGAGGCTGAGCAAGCCATGGGAAGCAAGAGAGTAAGCAGTATTCCTGTCTCCAGGTTCCTACTCTGAGTTTCTTTGTTCACTTTCCTTCGTGAGAGATTAAGCTGGAACACGAAATAAACCCTTTCCTGCCCAAGGTTTTGGTCATGGTGTTTATCAAATTACTAAAAAGCACACTAAGAGATCACAGATCTCTTTGTTAAAACTGTCAGAATCCAGTCAAAGGATTTGAACAAATTCAGTGTCTGCAGCATTTGTGTGGGCCTTCAAGGTATTTATAACACGCTTCAAGTGTATTACTTTTTATCATTATCCTAACAATTCATTGAGTTGATTTGTTATGGGTAGAATTTATCCAACTTGGAGATCCTTTATAGAAACATGAAAGTTCACAGAGGTAAGTGACTTGAAAGAGGCGGATTGCTGATGACCAAAAGCAAACCTACCCCAGTCCAAACCCAGTGAGTGGACTTCCATACTACTCCAAGCTAGAAGCAGGAAGTGTACTATACCTAATGAGTGGCTGGATCATGTATCAAAGCTTGTCCTACTTATATCTGTCCCATCCTGGGGAGGAGCTGTGGAGCAAAACAATATTATCCTGCAAGGAGAAGGCAAAGAGGGAGAAGTTGGTTCCCTCCTCTGTGCTAATATGTCAAAATGGCAGAACAGGTCCAGTGTAAGCAAGGGGTTAAGTAGCCCAGTTTCTAGGCCAACCTGCAAATTATACTTTTGAGGATCAAATTCCTTTTTCCTTCCAGATGGGCCATGATCATTGGGGAAAGGGAAGCATTCCTCCCCACACGGACAGCATTGGCCTCTGCCTCACAGCCTACAGTGATCCCCTTACTGCCAGGTTTCTGCAAACAAATAATAGAAACATCACTTTTCACACTTGAGCCTCATTCCCAGAAAAGGGACTTCTATTTTAAGTGTTCTGTCCTATTCAGAAAGCGTTTATATTGGACACCTAGGTCAGCACCATGGCAGAGTTGGGGAGAAGTGCTATTATTACTATCTAAATGTGTTAAGACAGTACGGTGTGCTACTATCAAATTAAATACTGGGGGAGGGACGGTTGATTGGCATGGAGGTGACAGAAAAGGCTAGGAACTGATTCATATTCTAATTCAGGAAAATAGGCCAAGAGGACTTCGGGGGACCAGGAGAGAACCCAGGTGACCTGTTTGGTACCTTCATAACCTTTAATGAAAATTGGCAACGTGACCTATACAATGATTTACACCATGTGCTGGCTTGGAATTTGCCAGCTCTAAGAATGCCAGAGTTATATATAAAATGGCAAAGAGAGGAAGAGAGAAGAGAGATTCCTGGGTTTATTCTTGATTTCTTTCCGTTTTTCCTTAAAGTGCTGGTGAAGAAACCAGGGACTTGCGCAAGCCAGGCCAGTGCTCTACCACTGAGCTACGTCCTTAGCCACACCTAATTTCTAATACGACATTGTTCTACACAAATTTGAAATGAAGTCATTTTAGCATAATCTTATGATTAGTGAATTGTTTAAGCGGACTTCTTATTCCTCAGGAGTGTCTAATTCACTTTGGACACGTACTCCCATAATACACAGATAGCATTTTTTAACCTGCTGCTATATATCTGATTTGAGCACCATGGTGCGAGGACCAAGTCCACTCAAAAGATGAAAGCAACCTGCCCATCTCTTCAAGTTTTCTACCACAGGCTACATTTAGATCCATTTTTTTTTGGTTGTTTTTGTTTTTCAGTGACAGCTTTATCACTCCAGAAAAGGGGTGTGCAAATAAGGCGGAATAAAACTAAGATGTGCAGTAGTCGGGCTCGGCGCCACACAGTGCTTGCCCTTCAGTTGGGCACAGCGCCATGCAACCCTTGCATCTATCTCTTGGCTTTGCCTCTCTTAGCTATTCACTGTAGAAGCCCTGTCACTTCTTCACCTCCACAGGGACCAGTACTTACTTTCTTTCCCAGCCTCCAATATTCCAAGGAAAGAAAACCTCAGATCTTGCTTTCTTGGCATAATTCCCTTTAGCACAACTCAAGCCCAGTTTTCTTAGGGAGGAAAAAAGGCATAATTTAAAATTTTTCATTTGAAATTTAGATTGAGGAGTGAGTTTCCAACCTTTAAGTTGTAGGTATCAGAATGCAAAACTATAAAGCAGAAGGGCGCAGACTGAGCCTGGCTAAGGCGCCTCCCTCACTGCTCCATGAAGCAGGGTGCTTAGGGCTTCCAGGATTGATGGATCTTCCCCCTATAAAATATGTGGGGAGGGTCTTCAATTTTATTTGCACAAAATTATACAGTCACAAATCTATCATCCATACCCATTCCTTCATCAACGGTTTGCATGCCTAATTGTGTGCCAAACCCTCGGCTAGGTTCTG
Source organism: Rhabdomys pumilio (assembly GCA_030674055.1). NCBI lineage: Eukaryota > Metazoa > Chordata > Mammalia > Rodentia > Muridae > Rhabdomys > Rhabdomys pumilio. Next base: position 16,028,569 of record JANHMN010000019.1, on the reverse strand, counting down.
GGAAAGTCACGGGACGATGATGGGGTGAATCACCCCATAAAGGAAATGTCATTCCAGCAGTCACCTATCGCTGACTGACGTGCTCTGCTGTGACAGATGGAAATGCTGCCAGAGCAACCTAGTGGTTACTTTTTTTTTTTTTTAACCAAAAAGAGGCATATTTAAAGGGAAATTTTAACCTATTTTCCCCAACCCAAAATAGAAATGGGGCCATAATGTTAGAGCTATTATTGTGGCATGCATTTCATATGCAAAGATGCTGGATTGGATTAAGGGAAGGAAGCACTTGGGATGAGTCCATTCTGCCTCCCTCCTGAAAGGCTCTCTTGCTCAATATTTGAGGTAGCATTTCTCAAAAATATGTTTTATAGCAAATTCATTCGTCAGAATGTTAACACCATCCTGGGAAGAAGGCTCCAGTGTTGAGAAGTTAGAGGAATACTGGACTGGAAAGTTGAACAGGTTTCTAGGTGTCTCTGTTGGGTAATGTGACTCTAACAGGACAGGAAAGCATATGGGCAAACAAGGGTGTGGAACCGTAGAATGGGACACAAAATCTGGGGTACTGCTCCACTCTCAGAAGAAATTAAGTTTTAATGCAATAGTACTGAAAACGTGGCGACAAACGGGAAGAAACCAAACACACAAGGCCACACGCTGTCTGGTGCCAATCATATGGATCAGCAGAATGGGCACAGTCATGAAGATGGAAGGCAATCAGCATTTGCTGGGACCAGGGGGAGAAAGAGCGTGCGGCGACAACTGATGGTACAGTGTTGTTGTTGTTGTTGTTGTTGTTGTTATTGTTGTTGTTGTTGTTGTTTTGTCTTTGGGGCTTTTTGTTTGCTTGTTCATTTTGGTTTTCTTTCTTTCTTTGTTTGTTTTTGATGGGTAGGGAGTGAGAAGCAACAAAAATATTCCAAAATTATATCTTGGTGACAACTAAGCAATTCTGAATATGATACAAACCACTAACATATAGTCTTTATAAGAGACAAGAATCTAGTATGAGAATGCTCTCTTCGGGAAGCACACTAAATGCATGTCTTTGCAAGAACGATTTGAAACAAAAGCGGCTCTGGCCTGTCCACTTCGGTGCTGTCCACTTACACGGAGAACGAAGCATCACACTTTCTTCCTCACCGAGTTGCTGGGAGAGTTACTGAGCTCATAGCATGCAGGGACCACCCTCAGCATTCGATATATGTAGCAACTTAATTTCTTAGTTGGTGATCCTGTTTCAACACCATTTTGATACTTTGTATTTTTTTTTCTATTTCACCCGTTTCTTTTTTTAATCTCTTTGAATAATGTGGTCAATGTGAAAAAACAAACCAACAAACAAAAATGCCACAACCTTTTTTTTTTTAAGTAGTTCTTAATTACTTAGAAATCACCACATCCTTGGTTTCCTGCCATTGTTCCAACTTGTGTGTGCCAATTCATTTCTGTTTCTTCTTCAGTATATGACCTGTAACCTATACTGTGGTTTCTGGCTCGTCTCCAGTTTGTCTACACACTCTATGCCCCTTCTTTTCCTCTGGATACTGATGATGATGAGAAACAAAAAGACTACAAAGAAAAAGGAGAAGGCATCCAAAGTTTACCTGAGAACTCTTCTCATGTGCCCCCTTTAAGGAGTGTTTACATGGCAACTGTATCAAATAAAGGCAGGGAAGCTGAAGAGTGGGAAGCATGCTATGCATCTGTAGATGGAGTCAACTGAGCTGTACCGGGGAGAGCTTGCAGATGCTGTGTGTCTCTGGTGACAGTCGCTGTGTTAGTGTCCTGGAATGACTCTCATTGCTTTTCGGTTAAACCTTTCTAATGAATGAACTCACTTCAATTTCACAAAACAGGAAATATGCAAATACATATTTCAGAATGCGTGAAAAGGGGAAAAAACAGGACTCGTAGGGTCTACTTACAAGTGTTGGTGTCTTCTGTAAATTAGATATTCAATAAAATTGCTCTCGGAAGTCTCCTTCACCCCCACGATCTTGGGTGTTGAAGCGCTCCCCCATAGATATAGCCATTTTGTTCCATGCCTGCCAGCTATTTCATATTTTTGTTGTAATATGTCTGCCAGTCACTGATGCAGAAAAATAACTTGACTCAGAGCAGGATCATGCTGACCGCATACCCTGTTGTGTTATGAGGTTCATTTATTTTAAGAAATTCAACAACTATAAGCTTCACATAGGATCAATTAAATTAAAGGTCAATATGAATAAATAAAGGGAAAGAAAGAGAGAAAGATAGAAAGAGAGAAAGAGAGAGAGAGAGGAAGGAAGGAAGGAGCAAAAGAAGGAAGGAAGGAAGGAAGGAAGGAAGGAAGGAAGGAAGGAAAGAAAGAAGGTCAATAAAATGGCTTGGGTCAGGGCTGATCACCAGGCAGCACTTCCTGTGTATGAACTCATTGTGGGTTTTGTGGGTTTTAGCCTTTATAAGCTGGTCGTGAGAAATGTCTAGTGCACAGCTTTGAGCTATTGCTCTGGTCACTCAGTCTTGGTGTGTGTGTTCAATAAACCATCCCTGTTTAACTGAGATCAGTGTTCATGTGGTTTGTGAGGCGAATCCAGGACCCCAACACTGGGTATGTCTTAGTTTCTTCCCCAGTGCCCTCTTCCTTTTAACCCTTATGCTTTAAAATCTATACTAAATCTCTTTTAATCAACTCCAAACCTGCTTTGAAAAAGAAAAAGATTTCTTTTAGAATTACCACTTTATGCCTCTAAAATTAATTGAGAGGTTGTGACCATCATTTATCAGTTAATTCATTCAATGAACACCCATTGAGCATCCCTTAACACAAGCAGTGAGGGGAGAGCTCTCAGGGTGTCTTGTCCACAGTGAGGTACCCGGGTGAGCTGTTTAGAGGACAAGACAGCTGAAAAGATGAAGAACTGTGAGGAAGGGTTTATGCAAAGACAACAACTCAAGGGACTTGGTTATCTATAAATGTTCAGAGCTCACACAGCTGTTCTGGAGGGTTGCAAAGGGCAGCATGCAACCTGTTAAATGTGTCTAGTGCTTTTCTATATCCATTACCTTTCTCATTTATCTAGTAGAAGTTAGGGAAGAGTTGTGATTGTTTGTCAACCTGACAGGATATAGGATCGCCAAGGAGACAACCTTATGGATATGTCCCTGAAAGGTTATCTACATTAGGGTAGCCTCTGGGTATATAATATTAGGGATTATCTAGATTAGGTTAATTGAGATGGGAAGACCCAACCGAAACTTGGGGAACTCCAACCTATAAACTGGAATCCTGGACTAATGAAGAGGAGAGAGTGATATGGACAGTACATTCATCACTCTCTGCTCCCTGGATGCTGATACAATGTGGCCAGCTGCTCACTCAGGCACACTACCTGAAGCAGTCACTGAAATGAGTGTCCACTATGACACCTTGACACTGAGTCAAAACAAATCCTTCCTCCCCTAAGATTGGTCTTATCGACTTTTTTTTTCTTCACAAACAAACATGTAACTAATACTTGGGCTTTAGTTTGTGGGTTGAAGGGGTTGCAGCCTATCATTGTGGGGAAGGCAAGATGTCACAGTTCTGTGGCACTGAGACCATGAGGTGACTGGCTGCCTGTTGCATCAGGGTGAATCAGAAAGTCAAGCTATCACCCTCAAAGCCTGCCCTCTTCCAAGCTACTTCTTCCAGCAAGACTCTATCTCCTAAACTACAACCTTCCAGATAGTGTCAGGAGCCAGAGAATCTATAGGGGACATTTTATACCATAACATTTTCTTCATATGTCATGTTAAGGAGTTGGGATGCCCACTAACACACAGACAACAAAAGTGGTTTTTTTTTTTAAAGATTTATGATTATCATTTTTAAATTGTGTGTGTGTGTGCATTTGCTTGTGTGTGTATGTGTGTGTGTAAGCTACAAGTGAATGATAGTGTCTGAGAAGATACCTCTGGAGTTGGCGTTACAGGAGGTGGTGAGCCACTCTACATGGGTGCTAGGAATAGACCTAGGGCCTCTCTAAGAGCAGTGTGTACGCTCAGCCTCTGAGCCAACTCTCCAGCTTAGAATAGAGGTGCTTAAATGGACAAATGGCATGATCACACTGGCATTGTAGAATTTATTGTGGAAGAAAGTAAAAGGCAGGAAGATCATTAGGCGAGAAGGATACAGATCTAAATTCATGTAGACACATTACAGATGGGAACACTGAGGGCAGATGAGGGTCATTTTGAGAAAGAAACAAACCACGGTGACACATTAGATGCATATGCTAGGAGAGGAAACTTGAAACTCCCAAATTCCTGACCTGGGTGACTGAGTAAATGGAACCACCAACCTCTAAGGAGAATGTTTTACATAGGAACCAAGAAAGGAGTAGTTCCATTCTCAATATGTTGTTTTGACATGGATCTAACACTTTTAGATAGGAATGCCCAATAGATTTAAAAAAAAAAAAATCTGGGCTGGACTTCAGTCTCAGTGGTCATTAGCATATGTGTAAGAGCAGTTACCACTGGGTTGTAAACTCAGCGTGCAGGGGCTCTGCTGAAGCAAGATGTAAATGGATTAATGCAACCGTAAAGGGGGTGAAAAGGAAATCAAACCAGGGAAAGGATAGTGTGTGAAGTTGAGGAACACACGAATAAGAGAGAGAGGCAAAGAGAATAAAGTCTTGGATCTAGAGAGGAAAATCATCCCAAGGAGGAACCCTCTCAGCAAGGACAAGAAGCACTGGAGGGTGAGGGCAAACCTACCTGGAACCCAGACAGGGAAGGGGACAAACAAGACTGGAGCACAGACAGGGGAGGGGACAAACAAGACTAGAGCACAGAGGGGTTGGAGGGGTAAACCAGTCTGGAGCCCAGACTGGGTTGGGAAGTTAGAAAGACAAACCAGCCTGGAGCACATTCAGGGGACAAACCAGCCCAGAACACACATTAGGAGCAAGCCAGCTTTTGAAGGGCCACAGCTGTGGAAGAAGGGCACGGGGCTAGAAGCGATGTGGGGAGATTCTCTTTATCTTAAGGTAGATGTGTCACCTATCTTCCTGTTGGACAAAAGGACAGACACAAGGACAAAAGCTGCAGGGAAAGAAAAGAAAGGAGGTGGGTTTGGCTTGTCAGCAAAGCACTTGCCCAGCATACCCAAAAGATAAAGACAGAAGACAAGATCATCAACAGAACGAGATTTATGAAAGTAAATATTCCCAGGCCCTTCGATCAGGAATCTTCTTGTGAACTCAAAAGCCATTATACAATTTCCCAAAAGAAATAGGACTCTGTTTCATCTGAGAAGACTTCTACTGCAGAAGTAAAGACGTGTTGTTCTACCGATCACACAGTCACTCTGATTTTCTTTTCCTTGAAGAAAATTTGGTTACCTTTATTTAATGTATGTATGTGTTTGCCTGCATATATGTGTGTGCATTATATGTGTGCCTGATGCCAGTTGAGACCAGAAAAGAATCTCTGGAACTGGAGTTACAGATGGTTGTGAGCACCACAAGGGTCGGGGGGTGGACTGAACTTGTGTCCTCTGCAGAAGCACATGCTCAGGTACATGTGCGAGTGAACCCACACACGTGCACATACACACATCCGTAATTAAAGATAGAGTGAATCTTAGAAAACTAAAGCTGGATAGAGTAGTGGGTGTCAAGCAAAAGATAAGCTCCCTCCAAGTTATTAGTATCCAAAGATCACTCTGCAGAGGTATTTTAACGGGGCACACTTCCTGCCAGGCTTTCTGCCAAGCACATGAGCAAAATTCCCATCGCCTTTCCAAGGAACAGCATAGGTAGGGTCACCTGACCTCTCTGCTGCCTAAGTGTTGGCATTGTTTTTAAATCTTAGGATGACTAGCCTGCCCTGTTGAATTAACTAAAACAGCTCACCAATCATATACCACAGTCTTGCTTTAGCAGGGAAGAAGCTAAGCAGGCTCGGAAGAACTGCGAAAGAACTTCTACTCTCTGATCCTCTTCTCCCTCTGCTTCAAAAGGCAAGAGTGGCTTGAAAACCAAAGTGCACACGAGGATGTCCTTATCTTCCTGAGGTCCCCCCAGAAGTTTGTTTTCTCCCAGCAGGAGCCCCTACTCCTGAGATGTAGCAGCATCCTGGGGCTGCCCTGTCTTCATGAGTACCTTGCTAAATAGGCATCCTCCATCCTCCTGCCTGAGGATGAGCCAGGCTAAACCTAAGGAGGAAGATACCACGGGCTAAGAAAATGAGAGCGAATCAGCTTTGCAGGTAAAATAATAACCTTTCTTTTCAGAAATGCTCAAAACACACTCTTGCTTCAGCTTACATGGATATTCAGGGATCTGAGAGAATTCCGACCTCATACTGAATGATAGGTCAAAAACGTGCAAACGTGTGATTGCTTGCTTCTGCCCACAAGATAACTCTCCTGTTTTCTTTCTTTTTTTTTTTTTCTGGCAGCCTCTGTCTTTCCCACCCTCAGGGGTCTGAGCACACGGATGAGCAAAGTGGGAGAAAATAGGCTCATACCTTCTGGCACAGACCCAAGTTTCCAATCTTGAACATCCTCAGCCCGTTTCCCCTCTCCTCCTTGCTGCATTGTGTGACTTGAAAGCCACAGTGGAAATAGCTATGGGAACACAAAGAATGAAAGAACACACACCACGGGTGAGCAGAGAGGAAGCCCTCTTAATAGATTTCAAAAGCACAGAACCTGAAGTGATCCTGACTCTTAAAAGATTTACCAGAAAAGCAGGCAGGATTCCAAGACAAAGATGCTGGAAAAGATGAAGACTCGGGCACTGCAGACAGGAAGGGGGATATTCCACCCGCACCAGTAATTGGGTACATTACGGCTTCATGCTAACAAGACACACTCAGAATCACAGGAGTTGCCCAACATGGCCTCATGCTTGCTGAGGTCGTTGGTATTATTTCTACAATAGTGTTTCATATTTCTGATGCATATAATCAATATACAGGTTTCAGTAAACTTTTATGTACTGAAACGTTGGTAGCTTGGCTGCAAGCTCCAAGAACTCATTCACCATTTAGATCTGTTGGTTGGGAATAGATATATTTAGGATGGAGAGAGACTAGACCATGCTTTCTGGAGGGTTCTTGTCAAAGATTATGAGAAAGCTGGCAGGATAACAATAAACAGAAGCCCAGAAGAGATGGGAATTGTGGACTAGGGGCTTCCCCGATAGCCCTCCATTCTGTCCAGATACCTGGAGAGAGCCTTTGATAGCAAGAAAGATTCTGTGGGGCTGGGAAGGAAAGAATAAGGGGAGGGGAGGAGGAGGAGGAAGAGGGAGAGAAGAAGAGGAGGAAGAAAAATTCAGTCCCATTTTGCATCTATCCATGATGCTATCCTCAGCTCTGTTTGTGGGAACTGGTTAGTAAGAGGCTGAAATGTGATGTGAATTTATAATGTCTCTGTAGTAATGAGAGAGCACACCCCCTCCTTGAGCATAGTCAGGGTTTTGCCAGTTTTGTCTTTCCTAATTTTAATCCATTGCTCACGTTACAGCTGAGATGTTTATTTGTTCATGAACATTTACTTGTGTTTTCCTTTTGAGAGGTGCCTACAGCAACACGTCTTCAGGACCAAATGTCTTAATGAGGAGTCAGCTCTCTGCATCCATGGATTGAATAACTACAAATAAGAAATGGCCTCCGATTGAATCTATTCGAACCACGCAGTTTTAAAATCATCATTACCTGAGCAACAACACTCACTTATTTATGTAATTTCCTCATTGTATTAGGTGTTACAGGTAACCCCATGATTTTCAAATCTACAAAAGGATATGCACAGACAGACTATAAACACTGCCTTGATTAGCCATGATTTAAGTATCGAAGAGGGCTGGGGACAGTTGTCCTCAGATACCATGAGTGACTATATTTTACCTCCACCTCCTCATGGTCCCTGACCTCAGCCTCTCCGGCCAATTTCTGGTGATCTCCTCTTCACCTAGAACCACCATTTACCGCTTCCTCTTTAAAACACTCTGCCTTCCTAGATGGTGTTCTCCCTTTCCTTTTTGACTGTCTACTCGTTCCTTCTTAGGTTCCTCATCTTTCTGACCTTGGGTCCCACTGCAAGAGCGTCTCCTTTGGTGATTTCATTCATCTGCCCATGGCTCCATCAACAAATCAACAGCATATGTACACCTCCAAATCACTGGTTTGAAACATACACTCACCGACAGTAACATCTCTTCCTGGAGTATCTCAGGAATCTCCTGTTTAACAGAGACCAAAATATTGGAGGGAGTGGCTTAACCATGTGGAGGTTAGGCTGTGGCCCAGCTATTGAGCTGTTTTAGGCATATCAAAATATAAAGGCTGTGTGTGTGTGTGTGTGTGTGTGTGTGTGTGTGTGTCTTTCATTCAGGAACTCAAAACATTGGGGTGGGTATTGAGGAATGTCACCATTGCCGCTGGGATTTATAAATAAAAAAAAAATTACTACAGACATTTCTCCTTCTTGTTTTCCCCTCAGATTTGTTAGGAAATATCATTACTATTTTCAGAGCAACCTAAGTTAGAAACCCGAAGATTCACGGGTTTCTATCTCACCTTGCCTTCCTGCTCAGAATCAAATCACATTGTTTATATTTCCAGCACTCATCTTGACCTTTCTACTCAGCGGTAAATTCAGTCTAAATCAGTGTTATCAAACTCAACTATAGCAACATGCTAGCTCACGATTCTATTCAGATCCTTGCATTGCTTTGAGCTTTTGTCTATGTAGCAAACTTTGTGTGTGTGTGTGTGTGTGTGTGTGTGTACGCGCGCATTCTTCACCTGCCCTTGAGCTCATCCATTTGGTTAGACTGGCTGGCCAGTGCTCCCTAAGAATCTACCTCTGTGTGCCTCCCCCGACACTGGGATTACAGCCATATGTAGCCACAGCATGGGTGGCCAGAATCTTCATCAAGGTTCTCACACTTGCCCAGAACGACTGAGCACTTCGCACTTCGCTGACTGAGTTGTCTTCCCCAGACCTGGGACTTTCTTCATGTAAAACTTGATGGCATTATTCACCTGTCTGAACTCTCCATGGTTTTCCCATAATGTATAAAGTGAACTCCAAGCTAGCTTTTGTAATGGCTCTGTATGTTCTCACTTATGTCTTCTTCTGCCTCTCTCTTCACACTGGCCTCCTTTCTGTCCTTTGTATCACTTTGTCTGGCTACTCTAGGGTCTTTGCACATGCAGTTTCCTCTTGTGTGTGTGGGGGGGGGGGTTGCCCTGCCTCCTCCTACCCCGTACACTAACAAGCTTCTTTTAAACTCTTCAAGCAGCTTTCCTGGCCTCTACCAACGCCCTCCTTCATGTCTGTGCTGTAACCTAATTGCTCTCTCCACAGCACTTACAGTCATGTGTAACTACATACATGTTTCTTTCTTATCAGTTGTACCTTGCCATTACACTCAAAGATTTGGGAGAGCAGAGCATACTGTCTATTCAGTAACTTACGCTGTGCCTAGCACAGTGCTTGCCATGTGACAGGCTAGGGAGAAATACTTGTTGAATAGTAAAGATTTCCCTGTTTAACTTTTCCTGCATTTAAAATTGTTTCTTGATTGGAAAGGGCTGCACACATATTCTGCATTCTAAATATTAAGTATGTTAGAACTTTTCAGGAGTTCAGTTTATACATTATGGGAATACAATATTACTGAAATGTTAAGTATGTTAATACCTCTTGTTCTGCTTTCTTTGTGATGTTTTTGGTCCACAGCTGCTTGCACATTGATATTTTTGAGTCTATCCTTCTATAATAAGCTGAGATGCTGCACTTACGCTGAACTCACCCGATGAGCTTATGAATATTCACGTTCACTTTCTTCTACCTTGTACTTTAATGTTTCATTTATTTACATTTTAATCTTAAATTAATATTGGATTTGTTCTATGACCTGTGTTAAGACTTATCTTATCCCAGTAATTTTTATTTAATACTCTGTTTCATTGACAGCTTATTTGAAATACTACATTCAACTTATTATGTGCTTGTAAGTATTTGAGTGTATTCCAGCGGTTTGAAAAATGGTACCTTCAGGCATCTGTTTATTCCTGAGTTAGTAACGTTGTTTCATCATCTGATAAGGCGAGCATCCACAGTGTACAAAGGTTTCACTGTCTTCTCTCTTCTCATTCATGGATTTTTTTCTTCTAGATACTCTTAAAAGGAAAAAAAAAAAAAAAAGGCCCCAGTAGATTTTGAATTGAAATTGCATTTGATTTATATAGTTTAATTTGGGGAAATTGAAATCTTAACATTATTAAGTCTTCTCTCCCAGGGACATGGTCCGTCTTTCCATTTAATTCTTTTTAAATTTATGATTCTCAGGGAAAAAAAAACTGTGGTTTTTTACAAATACATCCTACTTCCTTTTAGGTGAACACAGGAGACATTGAGTTACCAAGTGCTTTGACATTCTTACCTGTGAGCCCCGTGTTGTCTCTACTGTGGTGGGTTGTATCTAACTATAAGAACACACTTGACTTGCTGGCAGGGCAAGCTGGCAATCTAGAGTGATGCCCTCAACAGCAGTGGTGTTGAGTGAGATGATTCATTTTGCCTGTTTGTTTTCCTGGGCCACAGTGTGCCCAACTTCTGGGGTATTTCTAAACGTGTCTGCCAGTTGTTTCCAGGTAAGACTATCTCCTGGATCAGCATGAATAAAGCATATTTCTGTCCTCGTGTGGGTGGTCACCATCTGATCATCTGGGTCTCTGAAGAGAACAAAAGGGGGAAAGAAGGAGATGTTCTCCTTTTCTTCTTAACAGCTTGTGCTGGGCCATCCGCCCTCTGGTCTTCTCTGAGACTCACATCTGCAGTCCTGTGGATTGCATCGGCTTTCCAAGTCTCAAGTTTGTGGAGAGTAGACAATACAATTCCTCAGTTCCACTCTGTATAAGCTAACTCCTGCTAAACTGTGAGGTGTGTTTGTGTGCGTTGTTCTAGTTTCATTGAGAACCCTGGCTGAAAGAGTGAGCAAACATCTGGCTCCATCCCCCTTCTGTTGGAATGCCTCAGATACCTATTCCCAGGGCTCCCGGCAGGGTGCTGCTATATTTAACCCTAGGAAGGCAGCTTAATGCAGCCTCTGCTCACTTCCTGCCCATCCCCATTTCCCATCCTCACTCTTAGACGTGGGTACCTGGAACCAACATCCCTAACACTTAGCTTTGTCTCAGGTCAGCTTCTAAGAAAGCCTAAAGCAAGACACAAGTCCTTTCTGTGTCTAGTGGGTATGATAAGTACTACTTTAAGAAACTGTGGTTTCTAACTAGGTACATATGAAATCTATGGATTTTTTTTTATAACTATAAGTAGATATATGTCCACATAAACCCAAACACCCAAACACAAGTTGTTGACATGCAATAATTATAATTGTGAAACTGTCTTACATACATGCTCTTAAAGGCTACAGATCACTATACGTGCATTTGAATATATACATAAATATAGATACATCATCTAGAGTTATGCATACCCCTTATATATGTATATTGCATGTCTGTATATACAGTACACATATATGCTCATGGATGTACACAAGTCAGCAAGTCAATGTGTATAGTTATCAAGGTATTCCTGCTGCATCACCACCATTAGTCATCTGTACGCCCGTCAAGCTTCTGTGGTAACCAGGGTGCTGGGCAGGGCTGGCCCAAAGGAACAGTGCATGCAGGTGTTCATAGAACTTATAGACTACTAGCCACTCCATCACCATAACAGGAAAGGCCCAGTACAAGAGAATGCTGTGCTCTAGTTGCTGGACTGGAAGTTGGACTGAACTTGCTTCTAGGTCCTAGATACTTGCCCATAACCTGCAACTGTTTAATAAAGTGTTCGAATCATTTTTTAAAAAAATAATTGGGCTGTAGAGAAGGCTTGGAAGTTAAGAGTATTGTTGCTCCTACAGAGGATAGAGTTCAACTCCCAGCACCCGCATGGTAGCTCATAACCATCTATAATGCCAGTCCTAGAGGATCTGACACCCTCTTCTGACCTGGGCAGGCAGCAGGCATGGACATGGTGCATAGACATACATGTAGGCAAAACACTCACGCATACATAATAAAAAATTAAAAAAATAATTTTCAAGGGTATTTAGGCTTCATGCAATTTTTATTCCACTCATTGCTCTTAGAACCTCACTTCAGTATCATTAGAAGTCAGCTCCCATTCTGAATTCACTTCTTACTTTTAATAGTATTACAATCGACTCTTTTGGTCTTTGCAGGTAGACAATGACATTAACAGGAAATAGTAAGAATTTTGTCTCCTCATTTTTCATACATGTGGCTCCTTCTTATTGTATTTACAAGGATTTCAGAACAATATTAACCATTAGTGCTGAAAGGAATACCATTGTGTGGCTTCCAATTTGAGTATAAATAGAATGCTTCTGTTTCTCTCTATGGAGAGAGGAAGAGACAGTACAGGGGAGCACATAGACCTTACACCAAACAATTAACAACAATGCACAAAGGCTGAGCTGGTCATGGTGGCACATGCCTTTAATTCCAGCACTCAGGAGGCAGAAGCAGGTGGATCTCCTTGAGTTCTGAGGCCAGCCTGGTCTACAAAGTAGGCTCCAGGACAACGAGGGCTACACAGAGAAGCCCTGTCTTTTTTCCCCCACTATTTATTTCTTCACTCTACATTCCAATTGCAGCCACCCCCTCACATGGCCCCTTCTGCCCTCCCCTTCACCTCTGAGAAGGAAGAGGTCCCGCCCGCTGGGTGCCAACCCACCCTGGCATCTCAAGTCACTGCAGAACTAGATGCATCTTCTCCTACTGAGACCAGACAAGGCAGCCAATTAGGGGAACAGGATCCACAGGCAGGCAACAGAGTCAGGATAAGCCCCTACTCCAGTTATTGGGGAAACAAAGGAAGACCAAGCTACACATCTGCTACATATGTGTGGGGGTTCTAGGTCCAGCCCTTCTATGCTTTGTGGTTGGCTGTTCAGTCCCTGGGAGCCCCCAAAGGTCCAGGTTAGTTGACTAATAGGGGTTAGTCTTCTTGCGGACTCCCTGTCCCGTCTGGAAGAACCCTATCATGAGGAAAAGGGAAGAAAGAAAGAAAGAAAGAAAGAAAGAAAGAAAGAAAGATGAAACAACTTTAACTTAAGTTGAAAGGTACTCTACAAAATTAATCTTAGCAGAGTTGGTTTTCTTGGTTTAAAATGAGTTCAATTGCCAAGGTCCCTGAACGATGTCAGTCTATTTGGTACCTTCTCTGACTGCTTCAGTTTTCCTGCCTTCTGGTCCGGTTCTGTTTCCACGGTACATAATAAGCAACTTTCTTCCTTAAGTGAGTCTGGGGCTTTAAGATCTTAGCACAGCTGAGCCTAATTTGCAAGATAGGAAACTTAAACCTGGATCACATGAGAGGAATGAAGGGATCCAGATTCACACATTCCAAGAAAGCATCTGACAATCACACATAAGCTACACACACACACACACACACATACACAAACTTGAGTGTATTCTCACATAGATATATCTCATAAGCTCTGACTATATAAAGTCATCTTGGGCTCCCTAAGATACCTCAGTGTCTCCTCAACATGCAGCTTCTCATGCTCCCAGCAGACAGATTTGTGTACATGTACAAATCACACATGGATAGTGAGATGACTCAGGTGCTCTCACTATAAAAATAAAGGTGCTCGCTGCCAAGCCTGACTGACAACTTGAGGTCAATCTGAGGCCCAGATGGTGGAAGGAGAGAATTGACTCTCAAAGTCATCCATGCTCACGCTGCGGGCATATGCAGACTGTGCCCATGCACACACACACACACACACACACACACACACACACACACACATGTGCACTCATATGCACTCACATGCAAAGTACACACACACAAATAAAAAATGTAATATTTTTATAAACACAAAATCTGTAAATGATTTCCATGTTCACACATGGTGATTAGTTGAGTAAACTGGGGTTCTTAAAACGGATGTGCCTTAAAATAGACTATGTCGTATGGACTGGGTGAAAATGTTCAATTCTCCCTCATCTCTTGTGACATATAGCCGACTCACACCCTGCTTTTACTCATCTGTAGAAAACTGGGAGCATAGCACACCAAAAGAATACAACTAACATTTCTGAAGGATAAAAATTAGTTACGGGATTTTTTAAGTGTGACAGTTAATGTCTATTGTCAACTTGGCAGGATTTAGAATCACCTGGGAGACAAGCTTCTCAATGTGCCTGTGAAAGATTATCTTGATTACATTAAGTACGGTAGGAGGAGCTACCTTAAGAGTGGACAGTATCGTATCGTCCCCGAGCTGTGATCCTCATAGAAAGGAGAAGAGCACAAGCATTCAGCATTTCTGCTTCTTGACTGCAGGTGGAACGTGACCAGCTGCCTCCTCCAGCTCCCCCTGCCATGCCTTCCCCGCCATGATAGATTGTAACCTCAAACTGAGAGACAAAATACATTCTTTCCCTTAAGCTGCTTTTATTGGGGTATTTTATCACAGCAACAGAAAAAGGAACATAGCCATCACAGAACAGTTTCACCCTCCATATACGATCAACAGATGGTTGCAAACTCAAGATTGGTGCCATCTGACACATACCTTGGCAAAAATATCCCTTGCCTTCTTAGTATCTGGCTAGATACGGACTGCTAGATCATACAATAAGCAAAACAAAATGTTGGCCAATTAAAGCAAGGATATATTCAAAATGAAATTTAGAGGGTGGTAGTTGGTCGTATGTCTACTGTTTAGAACGATCTTAAGAATTTATATTATATGCCTACGTGAATTGTAAAATGCATTTGGTACTGATGTGAAATGTATATCTATCCACTGCCTCCCTGAACACAGTTTTCTTATACCAGCTCCTAATATAATAAGATACTCACCAAAGCCATTTCCTCTTCTGCTTGGAGACTCACTCTGCTACATTTCAGGCTCCCTTGCCTAGAGGTGCAGTCATGTGACCCAAAGACTCTAGTGTGTGCCATTTTAGGACTGATCCTAAACCCCGCCCGCCAGGAGATTTCTTCTCCTTATTTCCCAGCTGTTTGAACGGAATGCTTTCAATGAAACCTGTGACTTGAGAGAGATCTGAATTTCTGTTATGTAAAGGTAGGAGGTAGAAGGATTGTTTGTTACAGTAACTGGCATTTCCTGACTAATATATTCACATCTACATGACTCTGGTCTAATTTTCGATTTCTTAGTAACTAATAATTGGCTCGTTCTGGGATAAGTATCTAGGCTTGATCATTTGACTACAGTTAGGCTGGGCTGTTACAGAAAGTCATTTCATATAAACATGGCCACCCAGAGCCCACTCAGGGACACTGAAAGCTATTCCCAAAGAAGAGGAGCCATTGTGAGCCAGGAACACCACTAGAGTTTCTCCTACATGAAGGATATTAACAGGAAGAGGCAAAGACTGATGGGACCCCTTAAGCTTAAGGTAGGAGAAAAGGCAATATTCCATCCATCTTCCCATTTCTCAGGAGCCCTCATGCCAAGAGACCGTCCGTGAATCCTAGATAATTAACTCTCAGAGACAACCAACCCTCCCTTGAGCAATGTAGATGCAATAAAAGCCAAAAGCTTATCCCCATTGTGTTGAAGCAGGCACTGGGTAAGGAAGCGAAGATGGGCTCTAGCCTGTGACCTTCTTACTGAGGACAAATCATGGGTAGAAAGGAAGAAGTTCCTGTTTAATATGTAACAACAATCCCGGAACACAGGCTTAGGTGAGCAACTGTTATATCAGTTTGGTAATTCTGGCTCAACACCTCAACTCTCTTTTGGGGAGAGTACTGCTCTCTGAGCTGTGTGGGGAGTCACCTCATTGTGTTTCCTATGTACTGGAGGAACAGAATATTCAGTTCCCTCCTGTCCCAGCTGCAGCTAGTGTCCCATCAGTCAGCTGGGTAGTGTCACCTAAGGACTGGAACTGTCAGTAAGTGACAAGGCTGGGGAGACAGGTTAGGATATATATCTGGGCTCTGTTCTCCTATAGTGCTTGTAGTGTGGTAGTATGGGACCCTGAGAGGTGTCCTGACCAGTTCTCAGCTGTGTGTCTGGGTGCTTGTTCTTTTCTGAGCTGAGTTCTCATCTACCCACTGAATCCAATGAATTTCTCTTTGGCTTCATTAGACATAGTATGTTTTTAATGCTTGCAAGGGAAAACCCTTGACGGATACAACGGTTTTCTCTGCCTTTTGCTCATCTTTCCACTGGCAGCCCGATGACAGATCAGTTAAACTTGTGAAAGCGATAGCCATATAGAGGATAAGATCTCTATCTTATGCAGATGTGATTGCTACTTTAGATAAAAGGTGAGACATGATCTTTTAAAAAGAATTATGTATTCATTTTATGTATACGAGTATACTGTCACTGTCTTCAGACACACCAAAGGAGAGCATCAGATCCCATTACAGATGGTTGCAAGCTACCATGTAGTGGCTGGGAATTGAACTCATGGCCTCTGGAAGAGCAGTCAGCACTCATAACTGCTGAGCCATCTCTTCAATCCAAGACATAATCTTTAAGAAAAATAATCCTACAGAAATCTGTGACCTAAAAGGGTCTGGATCATCATGGGCACATTCTAATGCCTCTGCCAGACAAAAAGGTGTTACAGCAGCTGACATTTCCAGCACAGTGTGGTGCTGGGCTCATGGGGCTGCTTTTGTGTATCTTCCTGGCAGTAGCAATTTGACTTATTAATCTCTTAAGAGAACCTCACAAATAAGTTTTGTATGTATATTTGCATATTTTGTCTATGAAAAAGTGCAAACAATTGGATTTTTTCCTTCTATTTTATTTTAGTTTTTGAAGATAGTGTTACATCATTTCTCTTTTTGCCTTTCCTTGTTCCAACTCCTCCCATTCCTTGTATTCCTCCCTACTCTTTCTCAAATTCATGGCTTCTTTTATGTATATGTATGTGTATGTGTATGTGTATGTGTATGTGTATGTGTATGTGTATGTGTATGTGTATGTGTATGTGTATGTGTATGTGTATATGATGTATATTGTATATGTATACATCTCATAACATTTTTAATCCATATGTTACCTGTATGTATATGCTCTCAAGGCTGACTATTTGGTATTGAATAACCAACTGGGAGGTCTTTACATAGAGAAGACCATTTCTCTTGCTTGCTGCCTTCCCCTGTTGCTCATAATTCTTTGAGGCTTTCGTTCTTCCATGTTAACATGGCCATGGGTGTTGTCACTGTTCAAGGCTTCCTTAGGTATCCTGTTGATGAGACTTCGTGAGGGTAACCCCTCCGGCATTTTTGGGAGACATAATCTCACAGCAAGCGTCCTGATTGATCGTCTGGCTTATAACCTTTCCATCTCATCTTCTGCAATGATCCCTGAGCCTTAGGTGCAGGAGCTGTGTTGATGTATTGGCTGCTACTAGGCACTGCATGGTCTCTGCAGTCATCTCCATCTACTGCAAAGAGAAGTTTCTTTGATGAGGGAGTGAGAAGAATACTTATCTGTGGGATAGTTAGAATGTAGTTAGGAATTACACTGGTTAGGAAATGGTCGTTATTGGTTTTCATCTAAGATCCCTGAGTTCATTAGCCCCAGTTATCTGACTGGGTTCCTATTTCCAGGCACGGTTTCTCTCTTTCTGAGCAGGTCTTAAGTCCAATTAGAGAGCTGTTATCACGAAGATATATGTGCCATCATTGCACCCTGACGGTTATCATGTCATGCTGGTGACCGTTGTGGTTCATAGGCATCATAGCTGGGTAGGACAACTGAATGCTTTCTCCCTTGAAAGTTTCAATGACATGTTCTGGTACCACAAAGCTAGTCATCACAGAGGAGGCTTTCAGATTAGACTCAGCTCACATCCTTTTGGTCCTATGTCTGAAGTGCATTGGTGTCTTAAGAAATAGGGACTTACCTTCTCTACCTTGGAGGCAACCAAGGGTGGCAGCAATATTCTATAAAGTTTTGGGAGGGGACTTCTCGTGCCTGGTGGGTTTTTTTGTTTGTTTGTTTTTTGTTTTTTTAAAGATGGTCTATGTATCTTATGTGTGTGGAAGGGACAAAACATTGTCAGACCAATGGAAAAGTTTCATTTAAACTAAATAACGTATATTATGCAAGACATGTTTTGTATTTAATTTACTTTCACGTAGATAGATAATAATATGGCTGTGACTTTTGGAATCCTCACTATTACTTTACCCGCACCTGTTTCTTCTGTATTTATCTCTCTCCCCTCTCCCAAATTACCCCCCTTCAATTTTCCCATTTCCTCCTTCACTTTGCCTGTACCCCGCCATCCCCTTCTATATCCTTCCCAACTCCAGCCATTTTCTCTTCTCCTTCCCTGGGCTTTGCAGTTACTCCAGATTACACACTTGGCATCTGAAGACTTGGAGCTGGGGACCACAGATGTGAAAGAGCATGTGATGTTTGTTTTTCTGGGTCTGAGTCACATCACTCAAAATGATCTTTCATAGATCCATCCGTTTGCCTGAAAACTTTCACGTTTTCATCTCTTCTTTACAGCTGAATATTCCATTGGGTACACATCTCACATTGCCATTATCCACCCTTCAGCTGAAGAACATTTAGGCTGTCACCATGTCCTAGCTATTGTGAATAGAATGGCAAAGATGGCTGAGCAAGTAGCTATGTGGTATGACATCATGTCCTTTGGGCATGTGCTGAGGCATGGTCACTTCAGAATGCATTTCCCTTGTATGTGTCTGTGTGTCTTTGTGTGGGGTGTGTATGAATATATGTCATGGTCACTTCAGAATGCATTTCCCTTGTATGTATCTGTGTGTCTTTGTGTGGGGGTGTGTATGAATACATGTTTATAGGTGTTCATATGTGCTTGGGGGTACACTTGTACACATATGCACTGCCTGTGGAAGTCAGAGGTCAATGACGGGCTTTCTAAATTGGTTCGCTAACATATTTTTTTAGACAGGGTCTCTCACTGATTCTGGAGCTCCAGACACTTGCCACTATAACAGCTTTGTTAATTTGTGTTTGGGGGACCAAGACTCAGGGTCTCATGTGTGCAGCAGCAAGCCCTTTATTCACGGAGCTGTCTCTCTTCCTTGCACACTGTTTTTGTCAGTTGCAGTAACCATTTTTATTTTCTTGTTGATTGCTAAGAAAATGAAAATCTCATAAGATAGGAAACAGCTTAGCTAATAACACTAAATATACATTGAAAGCAAAACAGGAAACTCAGATTAGACAAAACAAAAAAGAATACCAGAATAGAAACAGGGGACTTAATGGTGAAACAGAACAAAAACCCAACCAAGTAACAACCAAATCTAAGAGGAATTCTACAACAATGTCTCCATTCTAACTTGTGTAATAGATACTGCCTGTAAGAAAACAAAATTGCAGGTTTAGTGGAAGCATGCCTTGCCTTGGGCAGGCCCAGAACAGTGTTTAAGTCAAGTCCACTGTGAAGACTTTTGGGAGCAGATCAAAATGGGAAATAATGCTGACATCTTCACAAGGGGTTTTCACTTGTTCACAACATCAGCAAAACCTCTTGTGGAGACCCAATCCCTTTAAAGTTATACTTAGGAAGAGTTGTTTTTTTTGTTTTTTGTTTTTGTTTTTTTTTTCAAAAGTAAAGAGCTAAGAAAAACACAGAATGGAGTCTTGCTGGGAGTTGGTTAATTTGTCATTTAACCATTATGCCTTTCATTTGTCCACTGATTACATGAAGAAGCTAGTAGGCTGCAGATGCCAAAAATGAGACTCCTCTTAAAGAAACTAACAATGGAGTGACTTAGTACCATCTGCTCCAAGTTTCAGGAAGAGATTGGACATGGAATTCCTCAGTGTCACTTTTTCTTGTCCGCGGTTTCCTCATCCATCACGTGAGGATCATTTACTGAATAGTAGCAAATTTCTCAAAAGAGCACCGTGGAAAAGACAAAGAAAAAAAAAAAGTCAGCAAGAGAGACTGGTATTTTTAAACTACAGGGGGAAATGTACTGAGCAGGAAAGATAACACAGACCTTGAGCTCCTAAGGAAGCCAAGGCTGCTTCGCTTAAGCTTACTTCTTAGAAGATTAGGTTTGCTGAGGGGGAGGGGTGAGTTTCTTACCAAAATCATTAAAGAAAATGATTCTGAACATGTCTTAAAACAGAGCTTTCAGTAAACAGGAATTACCTATAAAGAAAATCAGGAAGGCGAAGTGTTTCTTTTTATGAAGTTACATCCTGCCATAGAAAAGCTGGATCGGAAATAAAGACCGATTGCAGACCAACCCGGCTATTATTTCATCAAGGAAAATCTGAGCAAAAAGCTCGGTTCAGTCACCAGTGAAAACAAGAAAACCAAGAGAAGTTTGAATGCCCCCAAGAAGCCAGACAAGCTATGGCTACCAAACAGCTCGAGAAGAGCACAAGCAATCTCTACTGTGTGGTTTTGGGGTTCTTTGTTGCCCTTGAATTTCAGTCACACTTCCCCCTCACTTTTCCTGGGGTATGTGTGTGTATGTGTGGGGGGCATATTTGGGTGCCCAAAAAAACGAGACTAACAAATTATGAATTTCTTACTCGTATTCGTTGCGCGTTTACTGGTTCTAGCCTTCCCAGTTTCTGCAACGGTACGTCTCTACTTTGCTCCTCACTTCTCTAATTTGCCATCGCCATTCTTAACACCTTTCCATTTCATCCTCCCACTCTCATAGGCGAGGCTATTTCTTTGGAGAACTAGGTTCCCACGGCTGTGAGGCTGGAGTGGCAGGTGCCAGTCTCCACTAGCAAAGTAGAAAGCAGCTCGTTCCCTGCGCTCTCTCCTGCCCACCCTACCAACTCGCAACTCCGCACGATCCTCAGACACACACCTCCTCCTTCTCCTCCTCCAACCTCGCATCCTCTCGCACACCCTGTGGCGGTGCGCACGCCAGGCTGCCCGCCACCACAGTAACGCTCAACCCACTCGGCGGCCCCACCCATGGCCGTCCCGCCTCCGACGCGCGCACCAATGGCTGCCGGCGCTCCGTCCTCAGCGGGCCCTTTGATAGGGCAGAAAGACCTGACAGTCTCAGGGCGTGTCCCGCCCCCTCTCGAACCCCTCGGGATCCGGAGCAGCCCGAGCATCAGCGAGAGTAGCTGCGAGAAGCCGCGGCGGCGGCGGCGCGTCGGTGCAGTTGCGCCATCTGTCAGGAGCGCAGCCGGCGGGGAGGGGGCTCCGCGGAGAGGAGGAGGGGTCGCCGTGCGCCGGGCCTCCGAGACCCGCCCGCTGGTCAAGAGCGCAGCGAGGCCGCCTCTAGCCGGAGCGTTCGGAGGACTCCCCCGGCGCACACAAAGCCGCCACCCGCGCCAGGGAGGGACCGGGCTGCCGGGCCGGGGACACCGGCGCCGCCCCCTCGGCGCTTCGCGAGGCCCACGAGCTCCTGGGCCCCGCCGCGGAGCCGCCGGAGCCGCCTGGGCCGCGCCGGAGGAGGGCGGGGAGAGGACCATGTGAATGTGCTCCGGAACCGAGCGCCACGCCACGCAGGTAAGCGATCGGGGATGCGCGGAGCCTCGGGATGCTGCGGAGACGCCCGGCCCAGCGCCCCCGCACGGGCTGCCCCCGCTGCGGTCCCGCCGCGCCGCCTCCAGGGCGCCCCGCGACGCAGGACACTGATGCGGGGTGCCGCCCCGAGGCTGCGCGGGCACCGGGGTGCCTTTCCTCGTCCGCCGGCAGGCGCCGGGTGAAAAATAGGCATCGACTTGGGGGCGAGGTTGGCCCAGCTCCGCCCCCGCCCTCCTTTCGCGGCCCCCCGCGGGGACCCAGGCTGTGTGTGTTGTTTTAATGTCAGGGATGATGTAATCACTTAATAATTGATGCCCCGTGCTGCTTTCCTCCCCACCCAACCCCTGCCCCACTCCTCCACCTCCCGGCCTCCTCCCTCGGCGGCCCTTGCGTTCCCCAGCGCATCCTCCAGCCTATTTCTGGAACCTCCCTTGCACTTCCCCCACCCTCCCCTTCACCCTTCCTGTGCTACCACCCACCCACCCACCCACCCTTCCCCTTTCCCCTGTGTCTGGCCTTGCCTCCTCTTCCTCTGTCCCCCACCCCTTCTGTTCTCTCAAGCTTATTTTTCCTCCCTTCTCGACTCGCTGGATTTCCTCCCTACTTCCCTAGGTCGGTCGGTAGATGGTTTTGTTTGGTCTCCTCTAGGCTCTCTTATCTCTGAGGCCACAGGGACTGAGCTAGAAAGAGGCCACCAAGCTTGGGCCCAGGAGGCGTTTGCTGGGACTCATTGGGAGGAGGGATAATAAAATCACCCCTATTGCCCCTCCTTCCTCTAATAAATCAGCTTCTCTCTCTCTCTCTCTCTCTCTCTCTCTCTCTCTCTCTCTCTCTCTCTGTGTGTGTGTGTGTGTGTGTGTGTGTGTGTGACACAAAGAGCCCTTTCAGTTCATAGAGAAGAGACACATAAAGTACCCAGGGCACCATGCTTCTTGTATCTCATCCCTGGGGCTTCCCTTTCTTTCTGGCGAAGCAGTTAATCTCTTAGTCCTTTCTGCCACACTTTCCAAAAATGAAGGCTCCCCAATCCCGGGTGGCAGGTGCAGGCATTTTGCTGTGTGTTCACAGACTGGTAGCATTGAGTGGCAACTGCAGTTTCCTCTGTGATAGGGGGAACATTATTTCAGCTGTTTTAGGAGTTGCTGTACTTTCAAGGAAACCTTCTCTCATCCCGAATTTCCCCCAGTTTTCTTCTTGGGGGATAGGTACTGATACGTGAGACGGGATAAATTGATGGGGGATCAGAAGAATTTTGTGTCTGAGTCAGAATCAAACTGTTTAACAAGAGTGAGGCAGCCTGACTGAATTCTCTAAAGTCCAAGGCCGCTTTGCTGAATGAAGTCTTTTGAAACGTGCTCTGGTCTGCCCAGCAATGCTGTCTAGCCCTTTTTATTTAAGTAACTGGGGCTGTGGATAGAAAGCACTTGGGGTGGCCTTTGGAAGACCCTGGAGGTACCACTTGTCTGCTTCAAGGATGACTTTGGATGCCCACATCCGCCCTCTTACCACCAAAGCAGCTACAGTAGTTTTCAGCCTTTGTGCTCAGTTTCCCAGTCCCTGCCCCATGAGTACCTCACATTCAGACTTCAGAGGAAGTGGTTTCAAGTCTCAAGCTTTGGGGGCCAGATAGCTATGAACAGGGGATGTAAATGTCTGAATTCAGAACCTGTGATGTTCCTCTTAAGGTAGAAATGTTAATGTAAATCTCAGGCTTATTATGTCAAAACTTAGGTCTGATCCACTGATTCCTGGATTGTGGGGCCTCAACTGTCGAAAGTAACGAAACTGTCCCAAGTTTACTCTTTAGCTGTTTTATCTGAAAAGAGTTATGATGCATTAAGCTGACATACTTCATGAAATATATACACATACATACATACATACATACATACATACAGCAGAAGGCTTAATGCTGAATATTCTCTGAAAACAAAGGCTGGTTTGTTAGGATACCAGACCCAGTAAGGAAAGCCAATACACAATAAACTTACACTGCTCTGACCAAGTCAGAAGCACTTATTAATGTATTAATGATAAGGTTGAATGAATGTGAGCAAATGCCCTCTACTTTCTAGGGGTTTAGGGACCCCCCACCCCCACCATTGTCTGATGTTCTTGAAGTCCAGGTCTTGCACACATGTCATCTCTATTCTGAAGCCCTCACCAGCTTCTCTGGTCCAGACAAGCCACCGTGTCTCCAAGTCTGTCCTCCAATGCCATCATCAGATTCTGTTTTTGTTTTCTGTCCATTTCTGCCATTGAGTAGAAAACCTAATCTGGCTTGTCTCATTTTCTGTTAAGTTTTACTTTCGTTGGTATTACTTGTTAGTTTCATTTAATGAGCGACAAATGTGAATTAGATCAACGATATGTACCCAACATCTTTCAAGGAGACTCAGGTTAGGAGCTATGATAGGCCGGAGAACATATAATGTACAAAACCAAAATATATTTATTTTTGCTCACGTGATAGTGATTCTGGATCCCATTCTCCCATCATGCCACAGCTTTCCACTGTAACCTGTTTCAGCTGACATCAGTGGGATGAAGAGTTGGGGAGGATGGATCTACCTGTAAAATGCTTTGGTCTGCACATGTCCCTTCCACTCCATCTTTAGAAGAGTCATGGCTATATGGCTGTGTTTAATGGCAGGAAAATCCAATCTGAGAAGTCTAGGTTAGCCATGTGCCCTGAGAAAGAAAAAGAAGCGTGTGTTTGGTAAACACTTTTGCATAACACTTAACAAAAGCCATCAGTGTTTGGTTGCTTTGATTTTATCAGTTATTTTCAGCTTCAGCATGTTTTTTAAAACCTGGCTTTTCGTCATTTCGGCAACTACTTGCCATTGGGCCAACCCTTGCCATGCTGTTGTTTAATCCTGGCTCTGTGGACTTGGATGTGGTTCTTTTACCCCCAGAAGCACCTATCTTGGCCTAGTCTTCTTTTGGCAGTTCTGGAAACTAGGGAAGATCCTTACAAACCACAGTGCTGTTTTACTTAGTTTCCTTAACAATTAAACTGACACTTAGTGATCCCAGGGGAAGGCTTCATGGGGACTGGACAGTGCGGATGAGGGAGTGAGGGTCGAATCTGTTTGCTTAGGTTACTGAGGATTGAACTTATGCTACTGTCTATTGTCTATACTGACAACGGCTTTCTTTCATGACAGTTCCTGGTTTAGATGGGAATTAGATTTTCCTCTTTTCCTTCTGCATGTAGGACAGGTGAGGCTCCATCGCCAGCTTTTCTTGGCTGTGTCTTTTCATCCAGCATGTTACATGGCAGCTAACTGTGCTTCTGGACCTGGAGTAGGGGAACAGCTAGCATTCCAAATGGTTCCTGGCCTCCACAGACCTCCACACTAGCGGAAGAGTCCAGTCCATGTCAGTTATCACAGTTGATAATGTACTTTTATTTTTGCAGTGACCATTTCCTTACATTTATCTGTCCTACAAACATTATGCTGTTTCGTGCAAGAAAGCAATGAGAGGGCTGTGGCAGTGAATGCATCCGGAGCCCTGGCTCCTGAGAAGCCCACAGCCTACTAGAGAAAATGACAGTGATACACAATAGTTAACATTGACTGGTCACTCACCCTGTATCATGTTCTACTTAGGAGCTAATCTGAGCTATAATGATGTGAAACAATGTCTCTAATGTGTTAAGGAAGGAAAGTTACAAGCTTCAGTATGCCTTGAGTAACTTATCTAAAACCATAGTTCTAAGGGAAGAGTCAGGATCAGGCTCAGTCAGTGTGGCTACAGTATCTTTGCCCTATGCCAGGTGCAGGAGGAGATGGATAGGAGTGAGACTTGGTTAGCTGAATTTTGTGGGAAGTCCTCTGTACCAGGAAAAAAAAAAACCCACACAGACTGTTTGGGATGCTGTAACTAGTTCAGACTAGATGGGGACAGTGGCGAGATGGTCAGAAGGCTAAGACGGAGCTGAAGGAGAAATTGAAAAGATTTTTAAAGTGCTCATCCTGAGTGCCTTAGAGGAGTTTCAAGTAGAGCTGTGGCATGAGCCTCATTCATATTTTATGAAATAACTTGGTCATAGTGTGGGGCTTTGGCCAGGGGTGGACAAGAGCCATTCTGGGGGAATTATTTGCAGCATCTGAGAATACAAATGAAGGGCTGGATGGAAAGAGTTTAGCAGAAATGGGTGAGAAAGATTGAGGCAGAGAAGAGAAGTCACTGAAATGACTGGAGACCAGTAAGGGGGCAGAAGGACAGCTTCATTGTGGCCACTTGGGACGTTTGTGCAGTTACAGCAGGTAACTGGATGGCTGGGTCTGGAGCTATGGAAGAGGACTGAGATTCAAACATAAATTTGCTAATAGCACATCGCAAAATGCTTGAAGCCATGGATATGTCCCTTGGGGAGAATGTGCCAATAGAAAGAGTAGATGTGGCCAAGGTGAACCCAGTAACAGAAATAGAGGTGCAGGCTCTCAGTGGAGAAGATCCCAAATATGGGACAGGCCAGGGGGTTTGTAGTAGTTGGGGCCAGAGAGATGGCAAAATACAGATGAAAAGTGCCTTTGTATTTTACATGGGGAGTTTGGGACCCAGACCAGAGAAGCATCCAGCAACCAGAGAGACATTTGTCTTGATCTGCCTCTCCACAGACAAGTGCAGAAGTCGGATGTGTGATTGCAAAGAATCTACTCAGAGTTTTTTAAGGTTGAAGGTCCTGGAACCCAGAATCTTAAGGATCATATAATTTAACAGGCTAATTTCAACTAGAGGCAAAATGAAATCCAGAAAGAATTAGTAACATATGCAAAGTGTCAACATTACCGGGTTTTGAGCCTTTCAGTTTGGGAGAGGGGTGGGGTTTAGAGTCTGGAGCTGAGGTCGGGTCCCAGATTGATCAACCTGGGTGTGTAGCCTTATCTTTCTTCCACTGCTTTTTTTTTTTTTTAATTGGGGGCAGCAGTGAGACAGATGCATGTGAGTGCAGGTATCTGAGGAGCCAGAGGGGTAATGTGCACGAGTGTATGCACCCACATACACACACACACACACACACACACACACACACCAGCATTTAGAGAGCAGAAATTACATTAATATCTTAGTATGTCCACAATCTATATGTGAGTGCATGTGTATGTATATGTGCGTGGTTAAAAATGTATTGTGTGTATACTAGGGAGTTTTGAGTGTTTATAGTGAGATTTAATGGAAGATTGCCTGTCTGTCTCAGATCAAGAAATGTTAGGCAAAATAGGACATTTGCTTATATGGCGGGGTTGAAACAACATCTTCGGTGAATCATTTTAAGAAATACTCTTCTTTATCCCTGAGAACAGAAACATTAAGGCCTTCTGAAGTCAACAGCCCTGTAAAGAGTATCTTTGTTTTTGTCAGGCAACCAGAATTGTAACCTGTTTATACTTTAGTCCCTTGAGTTTGACTTTAGAATGTATCCCGATTTTGTAAAGGGAAAGAGACCACAAAGAAAGAAAAATGCATTTGATTTCTGGAGAAAAAAAAAAAAAAAAGACTTGGGTTACCCAGAGAAATATGGCCATCTTTGAGAGTTTGTAGTTGAGGAAATCTAATTTTTAGCTCTTAAAACAACCTAAGTAGCCTCAACAACATTATCTAGATGGGCTTGGGTGACACGTAGCGTAGACAGCGTAGGATAAGTGACACTCTGGACTTGATTAGGGCGCAGTAATCCTAGAAGGATATAAATTGAACTGGATTTACGGCCTAATAAAAACGTGGGAAGAGCAGATAATGCTAACTGACTCATGAAACTTTACCAGTGTTTGCTAGACAAGGAGTTGTGGCATTTGGATGAGGGTGCTTCTGTTGCTCTCCGCCTGTTTCCACAGGGCTGCATGGGGCTTCCCTTGGGACAGGCAGCCACCTTGGTCTTCTTGGGTACATTTAGGAAGCACATATCCATTCTGCATCAGTATGCCTTTCATCTCAAAGCAACACCATGCTGTCTTGGGAAAGTAGAGATTGAGCACCTATTTCCTGTAAGCTTTTGGGAGAAAAAAAAATTACAGTTTCAGAAGGGCTTCGCCTGCTGCTCATTCCTATTCAGAAAGCTTTTCCTGAGGATTACGTGTTTTGGGCCTGTACACCCCTCACCATTTTTGTTGGTAATAAAAGATGTACCCGGCTTACCACAGCTACTCCTTCTCAGCTGAATACGCTGGACAGATAGCACCAGCCTTTTATTGAACCCTGGGGGCCCCTGTGTTTGCCATTCTACACAGGGTGATTTTTTTTTAATCATAGCAACTCCATGTGACAAGCACAATGTTATTATTCCCATTAGTCACACGGGGATACCGAGGCTCAAAGCTGTGAGGTCACTTGTGCATGTCACACAGCTAATAGCTTGTGAGGCTAGGCCCGGGTGCTTCCTGCTTCTGAAGGCTGTAACACCTCTTCCCCGCCACCTGTCCACTGCAGTTTCTATGTCATGCGCTAGGGCACATACAAGCACCTTTACCCCACTGTGAAAAACCCACTCCTGATGTGGCCAGTGAGGACTCACTTCCTGAGAAGCCCCCTCTCAGCCCTCCCTCATGACTCCCACAGCACCTCCTGTCACCACAGCACAGCCTGACTCATGCCTCAGAGGGAGTCAGATGGGTGGGGGACAGGGAGTACTGGACGTTTACAAAGCCGTGTAAGCCCTTGGCAAATCAGGGGTGTATGATTTGAGAGGGCAGCACACAGCATTATTCCATGACATTATTAGCCTGACTTAGCAAGAAAACTGAAGCATAAAGGTTATGTGACTTTTGTCAGGACTGGTAAGTGGCAGAGGTGGGGATTGGAACCCAGGCGGTCTGGCTCCAGTGTCTACAGTCCTTATTTTCCTTTTGCTCCATCCTGTGAGGGCGAGGGAGCTCCCATGCTGGCACCTCAGAGCTAGTGCATTGTGAGCCTTGTCCCCTTTGCTCTGTCATCCACCCTTGTAGAATAGCAAACAGGTAATAAAGCCAGGTTTACCTCATTAGAGCACAGCGTGTCAGCAAGTGCAGAGTACCTGGGCCCTGCTGGAGTGCATGGTCCCAGGCCACATTAAGATTACAGGAGGCCAGGGAGGGTAGAACACTTTGAAATCTTTTCTGTAGCTGGGAGGAGCGGTAGGAATAGAGGGGAGGAGGGACTTCCAGGAGGCAGGGACTAAGGCAAGCAGAGTTCCAGCTCTAGCTAGCGGTGGGAGCCATAGGAACTGTTAGACGTGACCCCCAGCCAGGAGTTGGAGGAGACTTGGCCTCTGAGACAAGAGGACTTCTCAACTTGCATTTTAAAGGTTTCTAAGTCCCTGCTTCTTTTGAATGTGCTAGTGGGTTTTTATTTGGTGAATTCAGAGACTTTATTTTCTTCAGAGCTTCCATCTTTGAGGTACCCCAAAATAGTAGGCTTTTTAGAAGTTGTGTAAGGAGTCCATCTGCTTTTATTGAAAAGTAGGACTTTAATGGAAAATTTAAAGTGAGCCAGTTTTTCTTTGCCACAACAAAGCCTGGAGAACTTTCCCCAGTCCTCCTTTACCCCCCCCCCCAAAGTTTTTCTCCTCGTCTGTGACAACCTGTCCAGTTTAAACCCCAGCAAAGGCAGACGATCCCATCCGTTCCTGCAGTTTCGCATGGTGTTCATGAATTTGGTTTTGTTTCAATTTTATTTTAATTTAACCGCGTCACATCAGAGTGTTTCAAGAAGCGCTGGTTTCTGTTCCCGGTTTCCCTGGTTAGTTTCTCAGTTTGAGGGTGTCCCTTTGCTCTAGTTTCTCTTCTAACCTAGAAATGCAAGTACAGCATCTTCTTGTTCTCAGACACAGGGCTCTGCCGGAGCTGGCGTATCAGCAAAGTCTTTAACACGTTCTCCTGCTTATCACTTATCGTTGGCTCTTCCCCCACCGTTCGCTCCGAGCCAGTTCTTTGTACACCTCGGTCTGGTCCACATCCTCGGGATATGTGTCCTTGTGACTCTGTCTTACAGAGAACTTTTGCTTCACGCCCATGCTTCTGGATTGAGTGGGGAGGCCTTGATCCTTGTCAGCAGGAGCTGATGTGGATGCTGGTTCCTTCTGTGTGCTAACCACCCACAGAGTGGGAGGAGAGAGACCAGGATCCTGAGGAGAGCCTTGGAAACCTCCTGCCTCCATGCCTTTCTTAGTTATACCCGGCTCACCTCACTACTTAGCCAAGATGGCTGTCCATTCACTGTATCTTTAACATGGATCATGTGTCCTTGCTTTTAATGCCCTTTCCTGGACCCTAGTCTTCCTTTTCCCTTAGAATTCTTTCCCTTTGTCAAGGCCCAGTTAGAGCCCCAGTCTTTATTTTCTTACGTTAAGCATTTATCTCTCTCAGTAGCATTCTAATACATGATGTCGTGTGTTATTTAAAAGCTGGTATGAGAAATCCAAGGTTCAGAGAGCTTTAGGATTTGCCCAGGTTAATACTTCAGCTACTAATTTAGCTAAGACCAGCTCTCCACGTTCCTAAAGTCCTTACATGAGAGTTCTGTCTTCTCAAAGAGATTGTTGGGCCATTTTGTGCCAGCATACTGTTAGCCGGTCCATCCTTTGGTGTGTCCGCTTGCAGCTTGTAGCAGTGTCACAAGCAGAAGGTCAATAGATGCGGCTTTAGATGGGCCCTGAGGCAAGGTCTGAGGTGCAGCGGGTTTCCTGGATATCATGGTATTAGATTGGCATCTTTGCAAGTGCGTTATGGTGACAGAAGACGCGACACCTACTGACTGTGGTGTAAGTTTAGTGGTACTCTTAGACTGTTCGAGATCTGTCATGTCTTTAAAATGTTGTGTTTAAAGAACTTCGTTCAGAAGCTTTAGGCTTTTGCAGAAAATTTGGAAAGTAGTTAGGTCTTCCCTCTGCTACCATGTTTTCAAAGGGAGAGAAGGAGATAAGACAAGGGATGGAGGCTCCCACACTGCAGAGGGGCATGCAAGACCAGGGAGATAGACCGAATGGCTCCACATCTGAGGAGACTGGGAACATGTAGTAGTGGATGGCACAAGACGGGGAGCTGATGAGCCTACAGTGCTGTGTCCCGCTGCCTGAGGCAGAGGAAGCAGGGCCTCACCTACAGTGGACCTGTGACTTCTGGACTTCACATTCAGCTGAGTCTCCCCTGCTATGTAGAAGGCACATTGCCTGGGGAGGACCATCTCCGCAAGGCATCATCTGAAGGATCTCTTTAGCAGGGAAGGAAGACTCTGTACCAAGCTAAGGTCCTGCAAAGTTAAGGATTGGACACTGCAGCTTGGCCTCAGCCTTTTCTGTGTCTTTCAAAGGGATGGTAGGAAACGGGCTTTTTATAAAATGTTTCCCATGGTTACAGGAGGGATCAGTCCAGTCATTTTTTTTTTCCCAACAAAAGACAGAACAGCACAATGGGTGGTGTTTGTCAGGCATTCACTAAGCGTCTTCTTTGCCACCTGTGAGCTGCACTGGGGTTCCTCATTAATGGCTTCCCTATCTAGCCCTCCCCTGAATGCTGGGTTTCATGTGCTGGCATGGAAAGAACATTACATTTTTTATGGATGTAGGACAGTTGCAGAAGCAAAAGGGAGTGTGCCTGGTGTTCGCTGTTGTTTGAAATGCTATTGTGATCTGTGAGAAGTGGGGGTGGGCCGTGTTATTTGCTTTAGCCATGCACAGTCTAGTTTAAAATTTCCCTGCTACCCCCCACACCCCACCTTAAGTGTAGGAGGTCACACTCTGCTTTGGCAAGATGGCCTTTACCCTTTGCTGGCTTCTGATGTCACCACGTGATATATTCACACAGTTAGTTCCTGCTCAGCTTCTTTTGTGCACATCACGGTCAAAATACTGTCTGTTTTAGGAGCAGTGGACTAAAGGCTGCATTAGACTGCATTGAGTTGTGCACTGATCATGTGCTTTGTGGTTAGCGTTCCTGCATGTTTTACTAATGGTTCTAGATGGAGCTGCATCTTAAGAAAACTTTCCTGTTGTGGGCAATACCTGGGATGATCCACGGTGCTTATGGACCCTCAGAGGCTACTTACAATCTATATTCTGTTCGCTTGTTTCTTTTTTATATAATTTATTTTTACTTAATGTACATTGGTGTTCTGCCTGCCTGTATGTCTGCGTGGGTGTGAGATCCCCTGGAACTGGAATTACAGTTGTGAGCTGCCATGTGGGTGCTGGGAATTGAACCTGGGGCCTTTGGAAGAACAGCCAGTGTTCTTAACTGCTGAGCCATCACTCTAGCCCCCCATATTCTGTTTTTTAGGCAATAATTTGGATTCTACCTATGTTTCATCTTGTGTGAAAGCGCTGTGACTCCCTTTCTTGCCTTCCTGCAACTGGAGGTAAAGGCAGAGAGAGCAGGGCGCACTGCACCCTTTTCTTTGTAAGAAGAAATCTTTGAAGAATTCTCATAGGTGTGTCATTCATGAGCATGCTCTTCATACAGCTGGAGCTGGAGGCTGAGTTACTCTTTGGAAAGCGGTGAGGGGTGCCTGGGAAGAATCTTGAGAACATGTAGAAGGAATGCAACCAGGTGCTCTGAAAGTGCCAGCAGCTCCTGGAAATGGATAGATTACAGCTCATTTATTCCAAGTATGATCCAGAGAAGACTGAATTGAGTTCCCAGTCTGCTACATCTAAGGCAAGCCTGTCTCCTTCCCTGTTACCCTCTCTCCAGCTGTGGCAGATGTCCACTTTTCATAGAATGAGACACATTGCTCCTGCCCCTGTGACGGTTGTCTTTGCTCTTCCAGAGCATCCACTGGACTCTTGTTGCCTTTTGTCCTCTACCAACGAGGGAGATGATGTTGGTGAGGCAGGAAGAGGTGGCGTGACGGATAGAAGAGGACTTGGGAGTCTAGACAAGGCTCAGAGAACAGTCAGCTTCTCTGTGTGCTGTGACGACTAGATCATGGCATCTGTGACCAGATGGATCATGGGAATCTGTGACTAGATGGATCATGTCGCCTGTGGACCAGCACTCCATTGGAACTTGGAGGGTTTCAGTGGCTCTCCTTAGGGCAGTTTTGCAACTTTGTGTGGTAGTTCTTTAGGTCTTGGAATGGAAAAGCTGGCCTTGTGCTGACCTAGAGTTTAGTATTGATTACACTAGTCAGGTGATGGGGATGCTGCTCTAAGACATTAAGGAAAACAACATTTGAATCAACTGAAAGGAGAGATCAGGGATGGGTTGTAGGCTGGAAATGGGTGATAGGGCAGGGTCTGATTCCTGGGGAGCTAACCCTGTAGCTGTGCTGGAAGAGGCAGAATTGAAGAACCCCTCATCTAAGGAAACTCTGGGAGATAGGAGGTTCCAGGCAGATGCTGATGCAGGGGTGACTCTTTGTTAAGTGGATTTCTACTCTACAATAGAAAACCTGTAGACAGTAAGGACACTAGATATAAAGAATTTGAGAATGGGAAACCATTGGCCCCCGTTGCCCTTGGTTCAAGCGTTTATAAATATTTTGAAAGAAGGATGTGTGCATGTATTGCTTTTATCCTTAATGAGTGTTCTGGACCCTGGGGACATTGCATCATGAACAGCTAGTTTGATGGGAATAATATTTTCAACCATTACTCAGTTTTCTTTTGATTCCTCCTAATTCTTGCTGCCTTGAGATTCTTCTTCCATTGGGGCTAAGGATTCTTATAAGCGGAGGACAGTACATGGCCAAGGACTAGAATGTATTGACCAGCTTTTGATGTTCAAGCAGGCTTTTCAAGCATCTTTCAGAGACTAGAGTTAGCACAAGCCTTTATTTAAGAGGCAGGCCTTGTGGCTGGAGAGATGGCTCAGTGGTTAAGAGCACTGACTGCTCTTCCAGAGGTCCTGAGTTCGATTCCCAGCAACTACATGGTGGCTCACAACCACCTGTAATGGGATCTGATGCCCTCTTCTGGTGTGTCTGAAGGCAGCTATAGTGTACTAACATATATGAAATAAACAAAGAGAGAGGGGGGGTATGGGGCGAGGCAGGCAGGCTTTCTTAGAAGGGAACTAATTGTGGATCCCAAGGAACCAAACCTCAGAAGGCAGAATGGATGTCTGCAGCCTGTGAAGGGAGGAAGGACAGTTCCCTCTGAATGGAAAGGAGAGATTTTTGCCTGGCTTAGTGAGAAGAGCTTATAGACATTTGCAGACGTCTAGACTTAAGGTCACTGAGACCCAATACCCCTCCCTCAGGGACTCTTCTAAGGGGTTATTCAGATCTTTTGAGCGACCCCTGTAGGCAGAGGACATGTGTGCCCTGTTACTTATGTGGAACTTCAGAAAGAAACCACTGAAGTAGTGGTTACATGTAGGCAGAACCAGGTCTGGAACTCCTGTCCCCCTTGGTACCCCAAAGCTTGCACATGGCATAGGGGCTAATGCTGAGAGTCCTACTTACTCTCTGAGTAGGTGAAGAGATGCTGAGAATTCTGGAATCAGAGTGGAACGTGCAGAGAAAGGAAGAATTCCAGTCTCACCTCTAGAGACTGGCTTGAGAGCATGGCTAACTAGATACCTAGATACTACCAAATCTTTTTTTATTTTATTTATTTTTTTTCCCCCAGAGACAGGGTTTCTCTGTATAGCCCTGGCTGTCCTGGAACTCACTCTGTAGACCAGGCTGGCCTCGAATTCAGAAATCTGCCTGTCTCTGCCTCCCAAGTGCTGGGATTAAAGGTGTGTGCCACCACTGCCCAGCGATACTACCAAATCTTAACGATTTGACCAGTATGTCAGCAGATCTAAGCCTCTACCCAAAGAAGGAGGAAGAGCTATCTCATGGGGCCAGCAAAGGCTTAGAGATTAGAGTTTGGACCAAACTCTCTCCTTATCACTGACATGGTCTGTAATCTTTCCCCAGAGGAAGGCGGGAAAACAAGAGGCTTTGAGAGGCACTTAGAGGTGAATTTAATTTGACTAATTGCCTGAAGCAACCAGAGTACTAACTCCTAAGAGACTGTAGCAAGGTGGTATTTTTCTGTCATAAGCAGAAACGCAATGTTAACAATTAAGTTGGACCCAACCATTAAGAAATAAAGTAGTGTACTTCAAAATACATGGTTGAGTGTGCCCTTGAAGCCTGAGCAGTCAGGCTGTGTCTTTACTTTGTGGGAGGGCCAGGAGTATGAATATGCTCTTAAGAAACACTTGTTTGAGGAAGCCATCGCTTAGTATACCTGTGTCAAGTTTGCTTTGAGCACAAAATGAGAAGTTCTGCCCTTCAGGCGAGTAGAGCTGTCTACTTAGAACCATAGATTGTAGCCAGGGATTTGGCTATGGTGAGCTCTTCACAGTGCTGCTGAAGGAGGGATCTCAGGTCAGGGAAGCATATGTTAAAAGTTCAAGCCTTTCTTGGACTTGCCCGGATGGTGGAGAGTAAATTTTACTCTGTGTACAAAATGTCTATCTAGTTGTCTCTACTTCAGTATTTTAAACGTAAGGGGGAAATGCTAGAAATGATATCCCTAAACACAAGGGGAGATGCCCTTCATTTTTATTCAGTCCCCATGTACTAAATAAAGCATCCGTTATGCAGGGATTCATTTCCAAGTATAATTCATAAGTACTTTCCAGAACATTCAAGTGAGAGAGACAAACTCTTTAATTACGTTTCATTCCTCACTGACATGCATACAAGGATGGCATTACACTTAGGAAGATGTGTTTTAAAATCCTGCTACGTCCTGAAATAACTAGTAATTTTTGAAAGGAAATTTTTAGGCCTGTTGTTAAAACATGCGTTGGTTGGAGGTGTGGTGGGAGCCGCCTGGTGGGACAATGCTTATGGATTTTCCTGCTAGAAAATCACTGTAACACTTAGGGTGGATCTCAAACCATAAATATATGTCATGTTTTCCCTGGTCTTGTCAGTGAGAGCCAGGAGAGTTAGATATGGGGTGCCATGATTTAATTGAAAAGAGTCACTAAATATAATTCTAGAAGTGTGTGTGTGTGTATGTGTGTGTATTGATGTGTTGGCAAGTAAAAAAAATTGGATTTGTGAAATGGTTCTATTTAAAGACTAAAATAACATGTCTAAAACTTAAAAATATATTTATGTACACACTAGGGAAACCATTTCTTACCCTGAGTATTTGTGCATTAACAAGAATGCTGTGATGTCTGCTACTCACTGAGTCAGTGTTTGGTGCCATGTCACTGGTATATTTTTAATGAAGAGTGAGTTTCTAATTTTCTCATGAAGTTACTTCAGTCCCTTCAGAACTATGCTTATGGTTACTTCCTGAAATCGATACCTGGGAGTAGCAGTTATGCACACACCATAGTAATTCTGCTTGTGAAAGAGACTCTTTCTGCAGGTGCAGATTCCCTGGTGAGTGCAGAACAAATTCTATTGAATGGAGGCTCTTCCTGGGCAACTCCCTGCCCTTATAATGTATAATGCTTATACATTATAAGGGAATGTATAAACATTTTTGCCAAGTAGTATCATGAGTCTTTCCTCCATATTTTAGAATTAATACCTCCAATAAATACCTGCAGTCCAAAACTTGGTGAAGGAAGTTGTTTTGCGGCACTTCTGTGTGCTCTGATGAAGGAGGATGATAGTTTTCTCTATTTACTGTGTCCGCTTAAAACCAGGAGCCCCATCAGAAGCCTGCCACAAGGCAAGGTGGTCCCCAAGTATCACGAAGCAGTCTGAGCATGAAATCTTGGAGGCGCGTGTGCTCAGTTTCCTCCCTTACTTTCGCTGGCACGAGCTTGGACGTCTTCTGCTTGTTTGCCTTACCCTCGATATCACAACCGTCGGCTCTCAGCCTCAGCAGCTGAGACGCTTGGTTCTGTGCTTTCTTCAGAGATTTCCAAGTGGTTTTGAACAGACTACACCTCAGCTTGAGCGGTCTTGTCAGTCACAGTGTTAGGTTGAGTCAGGCAGAGTTAGTGTGGTTTCTTAGACCTGATAAGGTGCTGCTGGGAAGGGCCTTTTGTGGTCAACAAAACTCTTGTCAACCAGTGTTTCTCAACAGGAGTGTATAAGGTGACCTGTTAGTTTCTGCACCCTCATGTCCTTTTATATTTAGTAGGATTTAGCCACTTGCTTGAATATGGTGATGAATTAGGTATGTCATAACCAATTTACTTTTTTGCTCCATAATAATCTGAGAAGTAAGACCATGGGTTTCAGTGTCACAAGTTTGCATGTCTGTCATCCCTAGGAAAAGAAGTCATTTTATCTCCTAGGTAGGATTGTTACAGCACAGTAACAATCACAGACAGTTTACCTGTGACAGAGAAAGTTCCAGACGGTTTATTCTGATCCTCTGAGATACATGGGAACTCCCATTATTCCAGTTGACATTGTTTAAAACTCATGATAAACTAGCCTAAACCTGGACTCGCTTAACTGTCGATGAAGGTAATACATGAAAAAGATTTCAGTTCACATCATACACAAGCATACACATAAGGACCTAGTGTCCGAGTAAGAAAAACCAATTTAGAGTGTATTATCTGCTTTAAGGCAGCAGTGTTTCCGCAGTGTTATGGTAATGACTCTTCTGTAGGCGCATGGGTGAAACCGGCATCACCAGCAGTCTTACTGCAGAAGCAGTCGGCATCTGAAGTGCCGTGTGGTACTTCTTCAGTGGATTTGTGATGTGTGTTCTCAGTTGGGGAAACCCCCATGGTGGATAGTAAATATCAACATACGTTTTGTGCCAATTCGCATTCATTTCCGACTTCCTTGGAAAACAAGAACTGGGGTTGGGTCTGTAGCTCAGGAATAGAGTTTGCCTGGCATGAAGAAGAAAAGCAGAAAGGTTGTACTTAGTAATAAAAGCTGAACGTGCAGTTTGTTTTGCTTTGGCCTCACTGTGGCTAGAAAAGACCCTGGTGGATGTAAGCATAACTATTCACCAAATGACAGGTGCTATAACGAGAGCGGCCATTCTTACACGCTCGGGCTCAGCATGGCTGCAGCACGGCGACATTGTCTGTGATGGGCAGCAGTGTGAAATGCATGTGTCACTGCCAGTCAGGATTGGATGGAGCTAGCTGACCTGGATTTCTCTTGTCCAAGGGATTCTTATAAGCCCGTGGTGAATAGCCCAAGCGTTGGCATTGAAAGGAAGGCTCCTTGTGCCATGATTGGAAAGGTCAGGAAAGAGATAGATTGTCACCGTTGAAGTAAAATTTCCCTTCATTATGCCATTTGCCTCGCTGGTATGCAGTTCTGTGTCAGGAAAGTGCCAGACCATCAGTGTACAAAGCCTAGGCCTGGTGGGTTGGTGACATTGTGACAGGTGGCTGTTGAGGTAAAACAGCTCATGTAGACTCTTACCCTGAGTGAGAGGAGCGAGCCTCAGCTCACAGTCACCCCGTCCGCCTTGGGCCCTCTCCTGTTACTGTTTCTGCGGCCTTTTCCTGCTCTTTGCCCACCCAGGCTCACTTCCACAGCGGTAGGTTCTAAAGGAAGCCTGTCACCACGGTCACGTCATTTCCCTCTTCCTATGACAGGACGTAGACTTGCTCTCCATGGCCCCTCTGACACATACACGCTGCTTGCTTTGTCAGGGTAACATGATTCTTGCCAAGTTTGTGCACGAGTGTGTGTGCGTAAATATGTTTATACATATTTAGGAGCATAGAACTTACGACGCACACAGCACACTTTAAGCATATAGACTCATGCTTTTAAAAGAACAATTTCGCACAAAATCTGAGATTCTTAGCTTTTCTTGAAAAAAAAAAAGGCAAGATGTAGCAAAACTAAAATGAAAAATGAAAAAAAAATTTAAATTGAGACAGGGTCTCACTGTGTATCCTAGGCTGGCCTAGAACTGAAGATCCTTCCGTCTCAACTCCTGCAGTGAAGGAATTAGAAGTGTGTACCGCCATGCTTGGTTCCTGCACATTGTTTTAATGTAGTGAACTTGACTTGAAGTTAGAAGGAAAAACGGAAGGTGAGTCCCTTATTTCTTACCCATAGTGGTAACGAAATTTAGGTCTGCATCTCTAGGTTTCTAGTGTTCTGTTTCTATCTCCAAAGGCAGTTGAGAGAGCAGGGTGTACCCGGGACCATCCATTCTACTCCGCCATCTTCCAGCCCTCCTCCCTCTCTCCTTGGCAGAGAGTGTGAACTAAAGGGAGCTGATGGTTTGCAGCACATTAGGTGAGAGACTTTGTTTTAAGCACATATGGCCTATATAACTTGGCAGGGTGCTCCTCTGGTTGATGGGGTGTGACAAGCAGAAGCCACCAGGGACATGGGACACTGGGGTAGAGGGTACTTTGAAGTCACAGTTTTGAGACTGTGCTCTTGAGCACCTGTTTTCTGCTGCTTCTCTTTGTGAGCGTGCCACTGTTCAGTTTTATCATGAGCGCCTTTCCAAGGACAGTAGATGGTTTTACACACTGTGACATCGTTTCCATAGTAACTAATGTATTTTAGCAAAGAGAGACTGTGGTAGAAGTAGGCTAAAAGAGACAGATACAGAACTGGCCAGTGTAAAATGTAGGGCAGTGTGTGTTGGAGGAAAGACCCGTCTTTTTTGTTTGTGTGAGTGTGTGCATGTGTTTGTGCATGTGTGTGTGCTTGTGAATAAGTGTGCGGTGTGTGTGTGTGCGTGTGTGTGTGTGTGTGTGTGTGTGTGTGTTTTCTGACCGTTAAGGAAAGCCTCTATAGCTAGATCTTGACTTCTAAATATACTGACACAGTTTTTGCTGCGTCCAGCACACTTTGGTATTTTGCTGACACCATGCCTTTGGTCAGTCCTTTGTTTTGTGTCTTTGCTTTAGTGTGGCCATCATTTAACACACCTGTGTCTCACGTTCCCTTCAGCCTTCTTCTCTGGCCACTATTCCGTGTTTCAGCTCCTGTTTTTTGTTTTGTTTTTTTTTTTCAGTTCTTAAGCTGGTTGTCTACACTGCCTGCATCCACATTGCGTTTGTTAGCAGGCGTGTACACCACACTCTGATGCTAAATCTGCGGTAGCCATACTCATCCTCTGAGGGTTTGAAATTCAGAAGCCAGTGTGTGCATGTCTGATTTCAGATGTGTGTGCCAATGCTGAATTTTCGGCAGATATCAAGGATCTTGTCCCTCTGCTCGGTGCTTGTGAGTGTACTTGGATTGTTTTGGTATATGACAATACAAACCTCTTTTCTGCTCTTAATAAGTCTCTGTGGATGAGTAAAAGTCACTCAGATTCCTTCCTGACAGAAAGAGAAATTGAGGCATAGTCCTTGTGGAATAGACATTACAATTTTTAAAACATAGAATCATATTTTCAAACAGAGAAGTTTTATATAAAAACTGATATTTAAAAATATAAAAAATGTCTAATGACAGCATTTCCCAACCCCTACCCCCAGGGCAGGGCAGTGTGTGACTGAAATCTTGGGAAGGAGTCACCTCATATTATCTGCTTTGCACGTGTTGTATACCTGCCTGAGCCTGTGGGTTTTAGTATGTGACCCTGGCTGCACCCGCAGGCCCAGTCACAGAGCACATAAACAGAAAGGCAAGGGATAGTGCTTGGTTTCCCAGCCAACAGCTCTCTCCCTGGCTGTGGACCAGACTTTTCTATTTTAGAGTGTACTTGATTTGTCAGTGGCGAGGGGCAACATTAGGTAGCATAGACTGCCTAACAGAAATGAGCCCTGCGGCTGATGGTATCTGAGTACAGTGTTCTTGTTTGGCATACTTCTCCTACTGGTTCCCTTCAGAAAACGTGTGTGCTCTCCACTGTGTGTGCAGGGTGAAGATGTTAGTGATGAATGTTATATTTGTATGTGCACGGAAATACTGGGTCCATATGTGTGTATATGGGGTTGCATGTAGCCTTGGGTGTCATTTCAGAAAT
This sequence comes from Rhabdomys pumilio, assembly GCA_030674055.1. NCBI lineage: Eukaryota > Metazoa > Chordata > Mammalia > Rodentia > Muridae > Rhabdomys > Rhabdomys pumilio. The sequence continues at coordinate 15,988,203 of JANHMN010000019.1, read as the reverse complement.
GCTGTTCAACCCTTTTCATTAGCTTGGAACTCCCAAAGAGACTAGGTGACTTGGTCAGTGAGCGCCAGGTATCTTTCTCTCTCTGCCTGGCCAGCTATGGGATTGCACGCATGTGTCACCACACCCCAGGTGTGTGTGTGTGTGTGTGTGTGTGTGTGTGTGTGTGTGTTCTGGGGGTTAAACTGAGCTCCTTGTGCTTGTAAGGGAAATGCTTTAGGAACTAAGCCATCTCCACAGCTCCAGACTTTTGTATTTTGCAAAAGTCTTCTTAAGGAGGCATAGGGACTATTTACTTATATAAACAAAGAGTAAATGAACACACATAGCATTGGCTGAAGCCTATGTCCTACTCGAAGCATGAGAGACTGCCAGCCATATTTGCCTAGGCTTTTCCCCTTGGTGTCAGCGTACCGTATCATTGTGCTCCAGCTTTGTCTTTGCCTGGTGCTCCGTTTACACAGACACTTGTTCACTGTGCCTGGACTGGGGTAGGGAAGCCAGGGCAAGAGACGGCAGCTGGACTCATGTTGAACCTTGTTAGGATTCTGTGTCAGCACAACCTAGGAGAAAGTACTAGACTGGGACCAGAATGAATGGCTAGAGGAAAGTCTACTTTTCTTAGGGAAATGGGGAACTGAAGCCCTGCAGTGAACGGCCTTGTCTGAGCCAGCACTGTTGGGCACACAGGCTATCATGGTGGCCGTGAGCATGGAAGATTCCAGACACTGTGCGTCTGTCTGCAGCTGCACAGGCAATGGATAGACCACTGTGAAAGTGGGCCTGTTCTTGCTCCCCTCCTCCCCCCAAGCCCCGGCAGGGAGCCAAGGGCACCCTGCACTGGAGAGCATTGAGGAGCTTCTGTGTGTGTTCTGTCTGCGCCCAAGCTTTCTGTGGGATTACAGCAGAGTCTGTCCCTGCCTGGTCTTTTTTGTGCTTTGGATTCTAAGTTAAGAATAACCAAAGGAACACTCGCCCCTGTCCACAGGCTTGATATGGACATTGCTATCAAATGGTTGTTTTATCCTCCATCGCCACTGACACCACAGCACGTAGATCCCCGAGGTTCGTCCCTCAGTTGTGACTCAATGGAGCTGTGATACTGGAGCAGAAAGAAGCCGTTCAGATGCGATGTGTCCAGCAATGTGGAGATGGTTCTGGAAGGCCAGTGAATATTTGAAACCTTTGCCAGCAGAGAGAAGTACTGAAAGTAGAATGAAGAAGATACTCGGACAGTGGAAAACACGCCCCATTCTTCTCTCAGTCTTCCATTTTTTAAGATAAAATAATGCTCCAAGTGTCTCATGGACCTTGAATCTCCTTCATCACATATAAGATATGATTATGACAATGATTGATTACATTTTAGTAGCTCAACTGCATGAGCGTGCCTGCATGCTTGTGCAAGTGTGTGTCTGTGTCTGTGTGTGTGCACGTGCATGCACACCCACGGATGAGCATGGACAGGCCAGAGGGGGAGTTTGAGTGTCTTTCTCCATCACTGTCCACAGTTTGGGGGGAGGGGATAGGATCTTTCACTTAACCTGAAGTTCAGTGGTATCCTGGGGTCTCCCTGCCTGCCCCCTTCGATGCTGGGGTTGCAGGTCCTCTAAGTCGCTTCCTCAGCCTCCCCGATCACCTTTTTATCAGTTATTTTTATTTTTTTACATTGCTCATATATTTTAGAGCATAGTATTGAGTTTAATCCCCCCCACACACACTTTTTTAATGAAAAGGATCACCAAAAATGATTTGTGAAGAGTAAGCAAAATTTTCCAATAGGATATTTGTTATTTATTTTAAATCTAGAGCCTCAGGACTAAATTAAAGAGGTTAAGTTATCTTCTGGTTAGTTTGTGGGGTAGCATACTCTCTGTACGCTTTGCCTCCCTACCCCCCATCCAGTGCACACACAGACCGCTCTTCACACAGGAAGGAGTGAGGTCAGTGTGACTTGCACAGGTTCATTAATTACTTTGTCACTGCCCCTTGCACGGCTTCTCTCAGCCATCAGCAGCTCCTGGGTGCTAGAGTCACAGTGCTCAGTGCTTCCCTGAGCTGCCTGCCACTCTAGCCAGAAAACAAGGTAAAGTTTAGTAAGAACACGGCAGAAGGAACACCATGTCTGCATATAAGTGTAGCCAAAGGAAGACTCAAGGATGATTGCAAACTGAATAGTAGAGAATTACACTTGCCCCATAGGCTGGGTGAGATAGGATGAGCCTGCTCGGCCAGTGCTAGTAAAGCCTGCAGGCTGCCTCTCTTTGTGTGCCACTTTCTGAGTTAGGGAGATGGAGAAGACAGCACTGGTGCAGAAGTGTGCTCCTAACTCTCAGGACTTCTCAGTGTAGACTTAGATTTTTCAAAACCTACTTTAATAAGGGTTTTTAAACACTTCAGCCTCCCTTCTAGCCCACGGTCTATCCAGGGTAGGGGAGAAGAAAGGTTAACAGGAAGTGAGAGATGTGGACCTGTTTAGAAGTAGTTCGTTGGGGCGATTTCAAACACAAATCAGTAGGGGCAGTCCAGTCCAATAGCAAACACCAAACACGAATCAGCAGTAGTGGCTCAATTCAGGAGGAACCGTGAGACTCTACTGAATCGGCACAAGTCCACAGAATCAGCAAGAAGCAGCCAGAGTACCACGCGTTTCTCTCTATGAAGTCTTGACAAGTGAAGGTCAATGAAGACCAGCAAAGCGTGCAAGGTGAACCAACGCAAGAGCATCTTCTCACTCTCTGTAGGGTCTGTATTCTTTCTAAACATCACGCGCCCTCTCACAAGACAGCTTCCAGAAAACACCACGTCTGTACCGACAAAACACCCTCTTGTGTGTCTGCTTCAGCTAAATATCCTCTCATTAGACAGTTTCCAGAGCAACATCACACGACACGACTGAGTCTCCAAAGAAACCAGAAATTTCCACTTCATCTCGGCCTGGCCTACACCTTATCTCACAGGCTGGTGTCTACCTCAGTTTCCCACCTTCTGCCTTCCAACCAGCCGTCAGTCTCTCCGTACCTCTCCAGCCTAGAGCACTTCCAAGCTATTGCTATTCACTGTGTTCCTTTATGCACTGGTTTCTTTGTCCGTGCCTGTTGCAAACTTAAGTCATGGTGTCCTTGGTCCTTGGGCACTCAGAAATGCCAGGTCAGCGAAAGCTGGAAGATGCCATGTCAAGAGACTGTAAAATTGTAGTCTTGGTATTTAGTTATTTAGTATATTTATTTAGGTTTTCCATGTCTTATGTAGAACATGTTGGCATTGTCATGAAGCCAAGGATGAGCTTAAACTGTACCCTTCCTACCTCCCCTCCTAAGTGCTGGGGTTACAACCTTGTACCTTCACACTCAGACCTTGGTTTCATTGTCAGAGTATTTATGTATTTCCCCAAAGGCTGGAAGGAAGGTTACGTGATCAAAACAGTTGAGTGTATAATAGCATTGGCAGAGTTTATGCTAAAACTTTGGTGGGGTCTGTCCTTTGGTCTCCATTCCTGCAACAGACCAGATATTTGGGCATTAATGATTAGCCTTTTCTATTGTGGTGTCAGGGTCACTTTACATAAGTCTGATCCAAAACATCAGGACTACTCCAGCAAAGACTAAAAGCATGGAGAATAAATATTCTACTATCCCAAAGCCCACAACAGATTATTTAGGCAACTATTTATAATGTGTGAACAAGTACAGTTTTGTTAGTTACTCTGTCACTGCATGTCTCTATCTGCATATGCATATCTCTATCTACATATGCATATCTCTATCTGCATATCTCTATCTACATATGCCTATCTCTATCTACATATGCCTATCTCTATCTGCATATGCATATCTCTATCTGCATATGCATATCTCTATCTACATATCGATATCTTTATCTACTGGCACACACCAGGAATAGGGGAGATTTATCTCACCTTAAACCTGGAAATCTAAACCTAAAACTTGTATATCTTACAGTCAGGATTGAATATAGATAAATCAGGATAGTTGGTCAGTTTTTTAAGTGATTTTAGGAAAGCAGGTCATTTTTAATTAAAATATTTGTTTCCTTTAAACATTTCATGGCTAAAACTTATTCTGACTTTCAAAAACACAGCTATGAAGAAAAACATTGTGTGGTTTTAGAAACAAATGGCACTCTTCATTCTGGATGAGGCTGCCACATACATTTTTCCTTCAACATTTATTTTATTCATTCATATTCTCTTTGAAACAAGGTAGCTGGTGCCTAAACATATGCCAAGCTGCCTTGCATGTGAAGCTCTGAAGTCAAAACTGTGGCATCCCCTCTGCGTTTATGGCTGTAAATTCATAGACTCTTTGTTAGTTAACTCCATCTGTTTAATAAGCCTGAAAAAGAAATTGGATGGTACTATATGAATGTATATGTGTATGGATGGATGAGACTGTGCAGGAGCGAGCCAGCAGCTCCTACTCCAAATGGGCCGTCAGTTTTCCTGTTGCTGGAGTGTTGTTCAGGGAAGGGCATTCCTTGACAATCTGCTATGGATTCGGCATCTGGTGTTGCGCAGTTTTGCAGTGCACACAGGAAGGAGTATTAAATTCCCTTCCTTTGCTGCAAAAGGTGAGGACTCTTAAAGCCTGGATGAAGGAGTCACTCACCTTGAAAATAGAAAACTCTTCGTTGTCACGTTTAAATCAGAACAGCTCTTCTTACCTATGGAAGTGTCAGAGGAAGGAAGACTGACACAAACGCTGCCTTTAGTTGGACGTCTTTGTGGCACTGAATTACACTTCTGGGGTTATTAGGAGCTAAGTTCAAATTTCTGGGCAGAGTGGGTCCCAATGTTGCACAGCTCAGCCCTGTGACTCCCCAGTGGGCTAGCCAGCAGAGAGGCCGGAGCTGGTCTCCTGCTTGTCTGCAGTAAGCTCATGACTGGAATGCCCACCTGCACAGGGCAGTGTCTGAGTTTCTGATTTCTTCCCTGTGGTCATCTCCCCCCACCCCCCAGTTTGGAGTCGTCTTTGATTAATGAAACAGTGATGTTCCTGTAAATTGTGCATCTTGTCAGACACTGCTAAAATCCTGTTCTGTATGTGTGGGAGGGGATGCTTTTGATGGGACTGGTAATTCATTTGGGAGGAGAGATGATAAAGACCATACCGCAAAAGCATATGAGTCACAACTAAGAAGAAACAATGTTTCTGCCCCTTTGCCCTTCACTCCTCAACTCAGACTTCAGGCTTTCCGTGCACATCCTTCAACCATGGCTATTGTTCTTTCAAGACACTTTACTAAAACAGAACTTTTATTCAGACAGATAAAGACAAGTGACAAGCCACACACTATAATACTACAGCTTGTAGACAAAGCGTACACACCAGCTGGAACTGCCTACCTCTCACCCCACAAACTTTAAAGGCTCGTTTACATCATCACAATCAGGTCCTAGTCTCAGCAGGGATGCTGGCACAAGGTCCCAGGGTCATCCTGGGGCTAGCATGCAGCAGACTAGTCGGTAGAGACTGAGTTAGTGGACCTGCAGAGGGAGGCCCTGGCTCTCGGGGTAACAGCACTGCAAAGAGCTGCCTTGGAACAGGTTTTGTGGCTCATGCCTGCAGTCAGCATGGTGGGGTGGGCACCAGGCTCCTCAGTTCAGTGCCAGCTTGAACAGCAGAGCGAGACTTTATCACAGAAGGAAAAGAAAAAAACAGGCTGTGGGTTGACAAAGACAGGAGAATTGAGGTAAATTTAGGCTTGGACCTGGAAAGAGATTTGTTTCGTTTTCCTTTGAATTAGGGTCTCATTCTGTAGCCAGACTTGCCCTTGACCCAGGGTGTGATGGTCACTGGCTTCAGCCTCCTGAGTGCCTGAAGGGCGTGTGTGAGCCATCTTACTGAGCTGAAATACTCATTCCTGATGTCCACCAACTAAGGATGACTTGTTGAGGCCCTAAGAAGAGGTGTGTGTGTGTGTGTGTGTGTGTGTGTGTGTGTGTGTGTCTGTCTGTCTGTCTGTCTGTCTGTCTGTCTGTCTGTCTGTCTGTGTGGTTGTACAGTCATGATCTCTACCCTTTATCCCTCCTGTCCCACTGGTCTTTGCTGTGGCAACTGCAGAAATGATGTGAATGCGGACAGTCTGTGGGCAAATTAATCACCCTTGACAAGTGGGAACGGCGTGGCGGGGCTCTGTGGTAGTTTGCGTGTAGAAACCATTTAGCTCTTTTCTAACGTTTTTCTTATTTTTTGTTTTACAGAGTTGGAAGGGAACAGGATGCTGATCTAGTTGTGACAAGTAAGTTGACAATCGCGTGCTGAAAGCGAGTGTCGTGTGAGTTAGAAACCGTGTCTCAGTGGAGCCCTGTGATTGCAACCGAATCCAGAGGGCTTTTTATTTTAATTTTTAATATTTTAGCCGATGGTTGCCTGAGAATCTCTATGTACCTGAGGATGACCTTGAAGTCATGGTTTTCCTGCCTTTCCTGTAAATGCTGTAAGGGCTGGGGTTACAGGCATGGCCCCACCAAGCCTCATGGGTTTCTAAGAGAGAAGCTGACTTGGAGATAAAATTGGCATACAAAATAGAATACCCCAGTTCTCTTCAATTTGGACAGTGATGAAATCAGATGTTTTAGCTCCAAGTTAGGTCTCTAACTTTCCCTAAGTGAAATTTAGATGAGTGAAGGGCTGTTCTGTGTCACCTTCTCTTCCACCTCAGACAGCTAATGTTCACTGTGCCATTTGAATTATGGCTGCTGAGTAATAGGCCATTCTTTCATTCAGGTAGTGTGTGTGTGTGTGTGTGTGTGTGTGTGTGTCCTCGCGCGTGCGCATGCCTGCACCCACTGGGTTTTAAATATTATATTGAACTCAGTTGATGTAAAAAAAGATGTGACAGGGACCCACCTAGGTAATAATGTGTGACGGAATGGCATGGAGCAGATCTGGGAGCTTAGAAAGGGCTGAGCTGCCTAGAAAGCAGAAGGTGGACTGGGTGAAGTGACCACGCCTTTGTTGTTTCTTCAAGTGTGGCTGCATCTTTTCTGAATTCTCTCCCCTCTTGAATGGATGTTAGCCATACTGGCTACTCCTGAGGAGCCCTTTTCTGCCTCACCACATCACCCAGACTGTGATTCCATCCGTTCTCAATTCCTTGGCCTCTGGGAGGGGGAGTTGTCACATCATCATCACCACCACCACCACCACCATCATCACCATCACCATCATCAGGGATGACTTAGAATTATTTCCCATTTTGGATTTCAGTGTGGGTGAAATTCTTCTCCTTGACCCTTTGAACTTGGGTGATATGTTATTCTTCTGAGTCAAAGAAATATATTATCTGCAACTCTGATCTAGAGCAATCATAAGCAACCCCGACCTTTGTCTTACACAGGCCTCTGGTGTCTACAGAATTTACTTCTGTGATCTGCTACATTGGTAAGCTTTTCCGTTCACACAAACAAGAGAGTCTTAGGGACATAAAAGGACTGTAGTTAAGACAAGCAAGGGAAGCTTTCGGAGGTCTCTGCACTTGGGTTTGAGGTCAGGAGTTGAAAGACTCCCTTATGGAGAGTCCATATGCTGTGACTTGGACCAGCTAGATCAGGCTCCTAGTAGATCTTTGGGTGCTCAGAGACATCCCAGGGCTGCTGGGGAAACGTGGTGTTGCCCAAGCTGTGGGCTCGCTTTGCACCCTCAGTTCAGGCAGAGTGAATCAGGAGGCACTCAGCCTGAGCCTGTAGTAACTACAAGAGAGTTAATCTAGGTCCCTAATCCCAGGCAAACATGGGGTTTAAGAGGAGTCAAGGGAAGGGTGAAGGAATTAAAGTGTTTCAGTTCTTTTAACGTTCTGTAAGACCTGAAGCTAATTACTGTTCCTGTAACCTCTAAACTTCCCACCACTAAAGTGGTCCCAGCTGGACATAGTGTTTTATGTTTTTAATCCCAGTACTCAGGAGACAGAGGCAGATGGATCTCTCTGAGTTCTAGGCCAATCCAGGGCTACATAGTGAGGATCCCTCCTTTTTCTTTCTCCTTATCTTACACACACACACACACACACACACACACACACACACACACAAACCCACCAAAAAAGTTGTTTCTTTTTCAGATCTAAGTAAAAATATCCATGTTTTACATTTAGAAACACAAACCTTACGTTTTTAAAATTTTTTTTGATGTACATATTGTACCAAAATAGGAAAAGGGGCTGTTGGTCACAAGGCTGTAGAATTTTCTGTAAGGCCTACCAGTGCGTGGGGGCTCCTGGAAGCTAGGCTTTCCTGGCTGCCCCTGCAGGTACAAGGACACAGCCTGAGTATCCAGCCAAGTACTGAGCAGGTCTGCTTTACCTTGTCCTGTGAACATTTCCAAGTAGTGGGGATTACAGAATAAGGGGTGCTGACGAAGACGTAGGAAATCACTTCATAGGTGGCAGAGCGGGGTCTAGCTGCCACTAAAGGGCTCTGATCCTCAGTCAAACTCCTAATGACTTGAAAAATCACTTAATGCCTTATGGGAGTTCACCCTTTGCAAAAACCCTTAATTCAGGATCTTTTCCAATCGTTGTTAGAGAGTGATTGAGCACAGTGTACCAGCTCTTCCTTTTGCTGATGCTTGTGTGTGCCAAGTCTGTCTGGTACAGGAGTTCCTGTTGTATAAACAAACGATTTCTGATAACCATGTGAGCGGAGAAAAGCCACTGCCGTCATGGTGTTTGTTGTACGATGGATGTTTTTACTCTTTTCTTTTGGTTGTGGATTTTTGTGAAGACAGAACTCTGCATGGGAAGGAAGTTTATTTCGAATGCCAACGCTCACATGTAAGTCAGCATCAGTTCCGAATTTCCTGACATCAGTAGCCAACTGAATAGTGTGCTCTGTGCATGTTCCACTGACCTAGAAGTACCCGTGGGGACAGGGCCCCACCTTGAAGCTGCCGAAGGTTCTCTGATTACAGCAGGAATCCCAGTGAGGTCTGTCTGCACCCAGAACCTTCTTTTTCCCATACATTATCTTAGAATGGATTTAGTGCTCGAGTCAACGTACTTGTGTGTCACCTTCTAGAAGGCTGTAGGGCTAAGTCGTGGGGAGCAGCGTCCTCTCAGAGAGCCGTTCCATGACACCTCCACCCAAGTCTGGCCGATCGATCGCCGAGGTCTTTTTCAAAGCTGCCATTGCAGTTGTGTAGTTACTGTGGGAGCTGTGTCCCTCGTTAAACCGGAGTCTTTGTCAGGCCAAAATCTGTGCTGAACCCAATGCCTAAACCATAGCAGACCCTTCAGAACTGCTAGCTGCAGGCACAGATGAGTGACTGAGAGCCAGATGAAAGGGCAGCAAGCCAGGGGAAGCCACTCTGGTACGTGGTAAAATCGTAGATGCACTCCTATTATACATTCAAGAAACAGTGGCTTCTCTTTGCCATCTAGGGGTTTTACTTGTGGAAATTGTGATTGTTAATAGCATTATATGCAGATAAGATGGCCGTTCTTTGACTTTCTCTCTAGAAGTCCAAAGTGTCAAGCAGACAAATGAATAGCTAATTCTTGAGGATAATGGAATCCGGGCAGTCAGAGCAAATGCGGAGATAAAAGAAGACCCAAGAGCAGATTGAAAAGATCAAAGAAGTTTATTGTTTGCAGTTTTCCTGGCAGTCTGGGGGATACTCTTCTGAGTGTGGATCCTATAAATGTACTACTTTAAATATGTAAAATGTGTCTTCTGAAAGTGAAATTACATACACATGAATTTTGGATTGAAAAAATGTTCATTTTTTTTTATATGAGGAGCTGATTAAATTGATTCAATTTAGTAATTTTAAACCCTGTTTAAATAGATTTGATTACAATAACACCTACTTCAGTCGTAGCTGCTCTTCATGTGGCAGGTGATTTCCCTGTGCCCTGGGTGGCCTTTGTCTCTTATGTTAAAAGTGTTTCCAGTATATTCCATGATAGTGAAACCCCTGCCATATCTACATCTCAGGAAAATCAAGAATCAGCTATTCCCTGCAGCTAGAAAGCTGCACCGGAGACCACAGGGACTCCGCCTGTCCAAAGGGCACTGTGGCCTTCCAAAAGCAGAGTACCCAGAGAAGTGATCCTGCCGGAGGGCTGCGTCCCCTGATCCTGGGGAGAGTGTGGGCCTGCATGCCCAGAGCTGCTTTCTTTGCATCTTAACTCCCAAGGTGGAGGTGGGGCCTGGGTTTTTATAGTAGAACTACTAGTCTTGTGGGAAGAGAGATAATCTAGTTCCAAACAGTTACATTTTTTAAATCAGAGGCCACATCTTGAGTCGTGCTAGTTTGATTACTGTATCGCTGGTCCAGAGGTGGCCAGACTAGCAAGTCCTTCTTCAGTTTGAGCCAAGTATTTTCCGAGCTTGGATGCCCAGCACTGATGATATGGTTCATCCAGAGATTTCAGAATGCTAGCTTTAGGGCAGCATCCGATATGCCTCCCGGGCTAGTGTGGGGCGGACATGATTGGAGTGAACCACCTCCCTATGCATGTGATGGCTGCCTTAGGGAGGTAGGAGAGAGGGAAGAGGAGAAAGAACTCCAGCCTTATGCCAGCCTTCTGAGGAAGCCATGCTCCCTGGATGGAGTGACAGACAGAACCATGTTTGTCCTGCCTGCCCATTGGTGGGGATTGGAGAGGGCATCTCCCATGTGCAGGCATGCCATGTCCTTTAGCCAGTTGACACATGTATTTAGTGCTGCCTGGTCCAGGAGACTGTAGGATAAGAGATTTGCTCACAGTCTCCTTGCCTCTGACCCCACCCTCACTGGTGGATTGACCCATTCTGGTAGTCACAGGCTAAGGACAATTCAGTCTCACTGCAGATCATGTTTCACACAGCCCACCCTCCTGCTGACTGGGTAAGAGAATGACTTTGAGTTGAGGATAAAGGAGACAGTAAGTTTTGAATGAAGGAGCATGCTTCAGGTTCAGATTTAGACTCAAAGGCAATCAGTTTTAGTCCCAGGCCAAAAATAGTAGCTATGTATCACCCACAATAACTGACCAACTTTCTGTTACATAAATCTCTAGATTGTAAAAGTGCTACTGTCTAAGAAGAGAAAACATGCCCTCTGCCAGCACAAACTTCCCAAGATAATAAACCGTTCTTCTAGACTTTATAAAGCCAGGGAGATATTGATGATAATTGTAAGACAAGAGCTACAGATGAAAGCGTTACTATTGTAATCCAAGGAAAGAAGAACAATTTGAGGTGGACTGTTAGTTCTGACAAAGACCACTTTATCCATTGATTCCGGACCCATTAACCAACAGCAGTGGGCTGGCCTCTGTCCTGGGCCAGCATTGCTGTGCCCATTTGTGCCATTTTGCCTCTGAGGAAAATGAAACTCAGCAGAAGAGGAATGATCTTCCCAAGGCCTGGCACCCAGGAAGTGGCCAGACCCCAAGCACTTCTCAGACCAGGTGCACCCTTCTCTTTCCACTCTGGTGCATGTACTGGGGCTCAGTCGAGCAGAAGGCAGTCATTAGCTGTGCACAATTTAACTGGCAACTTTACACTCATCTCTCGTTTTCTCTTCACTGAATTTAAAGGGACTTTCTCCCTTACTTACAGTAATAAAAATAGTAATGTTATTTTTATCAGGGACAATGAGAAGCCCACTTACCTCAAAAGTCTCTGTAAGCCCAACCTGGTCTTTGGTGGTTCCCTGGAACAGCAAGAGAGTGGCTTCAGGCATAGCTAGTGTACTGCTGCGGGCAGTAGATATGGGGAAGCCATAGATACTCCTGTCTTTCTGCTGCTGAGTCAGGGATTGTTTCATTATATTTTTCATCTCAGTAGCATTCATCAGTAGAAAAGATGGAGCAGGACGTGGATTGAATGGGAGGAAATATCGCCCTCCTTACAGCAGAGAATGACAAGGCTCTTGGGTCTATTTGTTTTGATACCTGTTTGATATGGATTCCTTCCCCAAAAGCTGTGAGCTGCTGTCTGACTGTGTGATAGAGGCCAGTGTATTTGGTTCTATGTATTGTCTGCAGAAATTGCACATGAAGGAATGATTCTTAATGAAATCGGTACAAGGGGTGTTGTAAAAGATGCTTGTCATGGCCCCTAAACTCTTACTAAAAACATATTTACTTGCTCTGAGACTCGTTATGTGCCAGTATAAGAATGCATACAAAGTCAATATTTTGCCTTAAAGAAGGTTATTACTGCCCACTTTTAAGCCACAACCTGTATTGGGAGATATCTAGAAAAGCCTCAGGCACAAGCCAGCTATCTAATCAGTAGGGTGGATCTGCTTAGCTTTGGTCACCATATTCTGCACTAGAAGCAACCAGAAACCAAGCACGCCACAGCTAGAAGCGGCCAAAGGTGTGTGCTACAACTAGACCCACGAGATACCAGTGTGGGGGATGCCTCTGCCAGTCCCCCACGCTGCATCCATGAAGCTCGGCTGAACCCCAGACAATATCTTCCATACTTTCGGTACCTGGTAGAATGAAGACTCTTAATGCTTAAAGATTATCCAGTAGATTTATATATTTGAAAAGTCTCAATTAACAAGATGCCCACACAATTAGAATTGTTACCCAGATCTAACCTTTTGATAAGTTGCTACCCAGGGCGCTTTCCGTCCTCCTCCATGGATGATATAGCCTCTTCCTCTCTCCTTCTCTCCTCCCATCTCCTCACTCCACCTACCTGTCATACTGCCCAATCACCGAGCTCCACTGCATATACAATGTCGCAGTAGCAGGAAATTCTTCTGCTACAACAACCAATTTTTAATTTTTTTTATTTTATACCTTGGTGTTTTGCTTGTATGTGTGTCTGTGTGAGAGTGTCAGATCTCCTGGAAGTGGAGTTACAGACAGTTGTGAGCTGCTGTGAGGGTGCTGGGAATTGAACCTGAGTCCTCTGAAAGAACAACCCGTGCTCTTAACTTCTGAGCGTCTCTCCAGCCCACAACCAGTTTTTATTTAAGCAGAAAACATTTTTGTTTGTTTGTTGTGGATGCTATCACAGATTATTGCAGACTTGGCGGCTTGAAACAACAGATAGATTCCCTGACAGCTTTAGAGGTCGGAAGTTTAGCATTAAGGTGGTCTGCAGGCTCGTGCTCTCCAGAAGCTTGGGGAGAATCCATTCCTCCCTTCTTCCTGGTAGCTTCCAGTGGCCTTGGCTTAAGCCTTTCCTGTTATCTCTCTTCTGTCCTCATATTGATCCTCCTTTGTGCACATTTGTGTCATCTCATGGGCTGTATCTTTCCACAGATGCTAAGCCAGTGGCGACCAAGCTACATGTTTAGGTACCATCTCCATTTTGAATGGAGCTTGTGTGGGATGAAGATCTTTCTTACATGTTTCCTTTCTTCTTGCTGCTAGAAGACCTGGTTTCCTGTCAACAGCCAGGGGTGATCAGCTTAGGGTCCAGAGGAAAAACGATCAGTGCGTTGGACCATGCTCGTGGGATGGTCCCAGCTCAGATAATGTCGTAAGCATGGCATGAGGGAAACTTTTTGATAGATGGTTATCTAGATGAACAGATGTTTGTCAGTAGAATTCTCTGGCTGAGCACATCATGGAGCCAAGAGCAGGCTATAGGCATGGGGTTGATGTAAAGAGAGTCTAGCCTCCTACTGAATAAGAGAAGGCCCAAGATAGAAGCTTGAGTCTAAAGGGCAAAAGAAAGCCTCCATCAATGTCCTGGTCATAGCACTGATGTCATTGAGCGTCCTTGGCCTAGATCCTCATCCTCTGATCTCCTGGGAGGAGCCTCCAGCAGAGCTAGCTGGTAAGCAGGGTGAGCTATCCAGCTGAGCAGAGTGGAGGGTGAGAGTCATGTGATGACACTGTCCCACACTAGACCTGTTAAAGCTAAAAGCAGATTTATCTCTTTAAAAATGTGCTTTTGTATAGATTTTTGATCTAGTCTTGGCTATTATTTTAACTTGCTAAAATACCTTGAAATCTCTATTTTTTTTTTTTCTAATTAACTGAGGTTTTTTTCTCCCCGTTTTAGCTGTGTATTTATTGTTTATGACTTAAGGACAACTTGATGAAAATGTTGACTGAGGAGCAATGTGCAAAGTTCTGTCCCAAGAACATGCTCTCCTGGGATGTTGGTGCCCTGGGGTGGAATCATTTATCTTCTCCACAGTCTACCCAGCAGCATCCTCACTTGTCCAGGGTTTCTCATTATGCTTAAGATAGGCCTCTGAGTGACTGCCTAGTGCTTTGCGCACCCATGGTCTAGTAATCATGTGGCAGTGACCTGACCTGAGTCTGTGATAAGGGTTCTTGGTTAGCCACTGTGCTGAGAGGTCCTTCATTGGTGTCTGTGGTTTTAAATTCTGAGCCTATTTCCTGTCACACACAATTAGTGTTTCCATTGCTTTGACGAAAACACCCTGACTGAAACAAGTTGGGGAGGAAATGGCTTATTTGGTCTACACTTCCACATCACTGTTCATCATAAAAGGACAGGAACTCAAACAAAAGGGCAGGGCCTAGAAGAAGAGGTGACACAGAGGCCATGGATGGGTGCTGCTTACTGGCTTGCTCTTTGTGATTTTCCCAGCCTTCTTTCTTATAGAACACAGCTCCACCAATCCAGGGATGACACCAAACACAATTGGCTGGGCCGTCCCCAACCAATCACTAATTAACAAAATGCCTGAAGTCAGATCCTATAGAGGCATTTTCTCAGTTGAGGTTCCCTCCTCTCAGATGACTCTAGTTTATTTATGTCAAGCTGACGCTAAACTGCTGAGCACAGGTAGTGAGTGTTTTGTTTTTTAAAGGAGGGGCAGGAATTCTGTGCTCAGATTAGCAAGCTCTCTCTCTCTCTCTCTCTCTCTCTCTCTCGCTCTCGCTCTCGCTCTGTGTGTGTGTGTGTCACACACATGTGTGGAAGGTCAGGCGACAGCCTCAGTTGTCACTCCCAGAGCTGTCCACCTCTTTGAGATAGTCTCTCACTGGTCTGGAGTTTACCACCTAGGCCAGATTGAATGGCCAGAGATCGGGGTTCCTCCTATCTCTGCCTCCCTGCTATTGGGATCACTGGGATCACAAGTGTGTACTAACACATCTGCCATTTTTATGTGGTTTCTGGAGGTTGAACTCAGGTCTTCATGCTTTTAAGACAAGCACTTTACCAGTTATTGTCGTTCCCCCCCACCCCCGGCTCCCAGACTTTGTTTTAAGGGCTTACCTCTACTAAAGACTGGTCCTCCAGGTCTGTGTGTTCTATAGAGACCTCCTAGCCTGTGAGTATGGCTCCTGCTTGGAAGCTGTTGTAGGTGTACCACTCACTAGTGAGTACAGTCAGAATGTGTGTGCAGTCCTCTTGACAGGGATGAGCCAACAGTTTGTCGGATTATATGGCCCCTCCAAGTGAAAATTGAAAAGACTGAGATCGCCTCAGAGTTGCACATGGGGTGTACCGAGCAAGTCCTGACCTCAGCGCCGGAAACCCTGTAGTGCTTTCAGAGGATCACAGATGCTATGTTGAATGTGCAAAGACAGTGTTCATACCACAGCTCCTGAGGCAGGGGAGCCCCAGGTAGGAGCTGGGTCATGATTGCCCTTTCCCCATCACCAGGCCGAGTTGGCCAGGGGTTGGCTTACTTCCTAGATTTAATGGGTAGGAGATTTGTGCAGCAGGCCAGAGGAAGCCTTCCCTCCTCTCTGCCTGGTTTTCTTCTGTAGCTCCCTGTCAGGATTCAGTGTTATATTAATTTAAAACAAGCAAAGAGAACTTTTGTCTGGGGATGATTTTGTCCGTCTTTAGAAGACTATTAAAAAGTAGACCTTCTAGACCAGAGAAAATAATTTGAAATGTTAGTTAACTGCCACTTAGCCTATTCTACTGTTACCAGATAGAAGAAGCACCTTTTTCCCTTTATGAAAGACCTGGACATGCATTCAGCTGTTGCTTATAGAAAAAAGTAAAAGCAAATTTGATAACAGGAAAACATTTGAACAGTCCTCAGCTATGCAGGCAACTTTGAAATTGTGGTAGTGGCCCGCTGTGAGCTGTGAGTCTGGGAGGCCATGAGTCAAATACCAGAGTCCATTACCTGCTAGAACAAAACCCAGGATATTTACTGTGGCTTCTCATATTTGGATTTAGTTAATTTTAGCTACTAGCCAATGTAGTACCTTTTGCATATCTGTGTTTTTTATAGTGATGATGAAGAAGGTACGATCAGGGGTCTGATTTGTAGATTTTACTGTATCAGAGTGAGGTTGTTTGGAGGGAAAACTAAAAGGCTTGGGAGATGATCACTTCAAACCGACAGAGCAAGTGTGTTGCTCAGGAAAAAGTACTTGTTATCTGTTGGAAATGCAACTTTTCTGATTTGTTGTGTCTGTCTCTGGAAGGTAAAACCCAATTCAGTGAGTATTCTTACAGCTGATTTCGTGAAAGTCTAGGCCACCATCCTTACCCCTGATCTTTACCACGGGAGTCCCTGTTCCTTCTCTATCCGTGCAGGTTTGAGACACTTCATAGCCGATTTCTGCTTCCTTTCCTGTCAGCCTGTCTCCTGACTGGCTTACAGTTGACAGTGCTGTTCACTAACCTGAAGGAACCCCAAGTTCAGAGTTCAGGTGCTTCTCTGCAACAGCCTTCCCTTGTTCCAGTCTGCCACCTCTGTGTGAAGTCTTCCTGGTTCACCTGTTATTTTGTACTGGATCTCTTTACTGTTTCCTGTGGCATTCAGAAAGACCTACTGGCCCAGTCCTGTGTTCTACTCACTTGTCTTTGTCTCTAACTGCCAAGCTTTGTGAGTGCTCCCAGCATCCCTCCTCCCCAGCATCAGCCTTCCTTCACTTTGTGGGTGCTCCCAGCACCCCTCTCCCCAGCATCAGTCTTCCCTCACTTTGTGGGTGCTCCCAGCATCCCTCTC
>JANHMN010000019.1:15953096-15971325 GCA_030674055.1 Rhabdomys pumilio | reverse complement strand
ATTCATACTTGGCACACTTATGCTTACACACACGTACGCATTGCAGTCTCCTCTACTTCCTAGCTGTACCCAGTGAAAAATCAGAAGTTCGCGGGGGGTTGGGGGGGCCCTCATTCACTTGACCAGGATGAGAAGAAAAAAATGTCTCTGACGTGACGAATAGCAAATGAACTGTGACACAGTCCTTGGTGAACTGGCTGACTCAGCAAGTTCTAACCACTCTGATTTTTAAGCCAAAGGGGTATGTTTGCTTTTCAAAGAATTCACATTCTTCCAGATGCAGACGTGGGGACGGGTAACTTCTTTTGTTGCTGTTTCTGAGTTGGAAAGTGGAGCATTAAACCATCAGAAGCACGTGGTCTCTGGAGGCTGAGAAGGGCAGCTTTTTTTAACTTGTTATTTTTGGACCCTTTTCATTAATAATAACATTCGTCAGATACGTTTGATTCCAGGCCAGCGAGATCACTGATGCTGGCATCTTCAAGATAAATACATTGTAGCTTTTCATTATGTGCTGACTAGTAGTATTGCCTGTTAGACACTTTTGAGGGTGACATTTCCAATTTGAGGAAGCACCATGGTGTTCTGTAACTAACACTTGTACACTGCCGAAGAGGTGGAAAAGAACCCTAATGTCCCACGGTTGAGCTTGCCTCACGTAACCTGTAGAGCCCACAGAGAAAAGGTACACTCTTAGTTAAAATGCTGACTGCCCAGATTAATAAGTGAGTTGGACAGATGTTGAGGTTACTGAGTAAGAAGAAAGCGGGCTAGGAAATCTCTTGTTGAATATGAGCTTCATTTTGAAAACAAAATTCCATGTGGGAACAGCCTACAAAAACCACACTGGAATGCTGACAGTTGTCTTTGGGATGCGAGATTATGGGATTTCCTTGTCTATGTTTGCTAATGTGACTATAGAGTTTTACAATAAAATAAATTGAAAGGGTGGGTTTAAGGGAAGTCGATCTGGACTTCAGTTGCTGCTCTCCTACTGACCAGCTGTTCGGCCATGGGCAAACGTTTTTTGCTTGGCAATGGCGCCTCAGGCACTAAACAGATGTTTCATCTACCCATTCACAAGCCACTGTCAAGTGACCTGCCAGAGCCCCTCTCTCCACTCTGGTTCCTTGTTTCCCCTTCCCTGCTGAAACCAGCCTCACCCAGTCCACACCCAGAAGCTGTGAGTGATGTCCTTTTGTACGGTTTCTATTCTGTCTTGTTGTGATGTGGCTCTGATTATGCCCTCTTGGGACTTCTGTTTTAGCTCTGACAACTGATGATAATTTTAGAGAAATGACTGATGATGAGCAGAAAGACTACTTGGCCCGATGTGATGCGGTGGTTTGAATAAGAATGGCTCTCATAGGCTCATGTATTTGATGCATAGTCATGAAGAGTGGCACTATATGAAAAGATTAAAGGTATTAGGAGGTGTGGCCTTGCTGGAGGAAGTGGTTCTCTGGGGGTGTGCTCTGATGTTCTGAAAATGCCAAGCTCAGAGTGTCTCTCTCTCCTCTCTCTGTTGCCTGTCTTTCTGTCTCTCTGTCCCCCTCTCTCTCTTTCTCTCTCTCTCTCTCTCTCTCTCTTTCTCTCTTCTCCCCCCCTCCTCCCCCCCCCCCTCTGCCTATGGATCGGGATTTAGCTCTCAGCTACTACTCCATACCTGTCTGCATGCCACCACGCTCCCTGTGCTGATGATAATGGACTAAGCCTGTGAAACTGTAAGCAAGCCCCCAATTAAGTGTTTTGTTTTATTTATAAAAGTTGCTTTGGTCATGGTGTCTCTTCACCGCAATAGAACAGTGACTAAGACATATCACAAGAGGGGAAATTTGAAAAACTGGACTTCCTAAAACTTGAGGATTTCAACTGTTTTAAATATGTGTATTTTGACATACACATATTTAATATGTATATATAATGACATTCATATTAATTTGAGGGCATCCATGTTAGCTTCCTTTTTTTAGGTGAGGAAGAAATATGTGTTTGCTAAACAGGCTGGTGTTCTTGGCTCTGTCAGATTCTTTGAAGAGAAAGGCACTCAGTGATGGCTGAAGTCTCCAGGGTTGGATGTGAGCCCAGAGGTGGTGCTGTTGAGACCCCCAGGCTGTTGGGAACAGGACCAGAGATCACAGAAATGTAGAGTCTCATGTACCTCAGAGTAAGTTTCTCAGGATACAGAAAGGAAAACCAATTTCTAAACAGTAGTAGCCAGCCATAGCTTGACCAGAAGCCTTTGATAATCTTGCCCTAAGTTTCAGGCGTATCTTTAGCACCTTTCTGTTCTGTAAAACCCATATTCATGTGGGCTCAAGTTACTCTGTCTGTTTAGATCAGACTTGGAGCATCTGAGATCTCCCCAGACTTGTGGACATCTAAACAAGCAAGCAAGCAGCAGAAATACATTTTTACTGTTTTTCAGAGTAGCATCCAAGTTTCTCACCTATGTCCCCTCCAGAATGGCAGACTCTTTGTCTGCCTCTGACTGACCTGGGGCAAGTTACTGGGCATGCTGAGAGTCAGATGAAGGCTATAATCTCTAGGGCCTTCCTATCACAAGAGTCCAAAAATGACTCAGTAATTCCACTGTGTATTTTAAGTGCTGGCATCTTGGAATGTGTAACTAATTAAAGTCATAGGAGATCGACAACAGTAAGTTCCAGTCACTTTGGGTTCCAGGCTCTTTTATAGATGGAATGGTGGGAATAGCACCTTTCTGAGCAAGACTGTATTTCCTCATGACCCTATACCAGCCCAAATTAGTACGAGGCAAGCCAGAATATAGGGATGGAGATTTCATACAAACCAGTCAATTGGTGCTGTTTCTGGGTATTTGGATATAGTGGATTCTAGCAGCCACAGGCAGCTCACCAGGGAGTAGACGTGGACTTGTTTTCTTTGGTCTAGTTTCTGAGGGAAAATGTTGCATTAACTTGAATGATTGTTTGGATTTATCAAGAAATGGACATATAACATCAGCTTCCGTTCACCGAGCATCTTTCCTCAGGCTGTCTCATGAGTTACCTGATGGGCCATAGCCCCCCGTAGCTTACAGAGACAGATATGTCTCAGGCCCACAACGCTCCCTCAGAGAGTTGTGGTTTTTGTCTTTATCCTTTCTTCCTCCTCTCTAGAGTCTGATGAACCATTAAACCCATCAGCTAACAGGAGGATCTCTGTGATAAATTTTCACATACTTCCGTCATCTTAATGTAACTGTCTTTCTTTTAAAAGGCTTTGTTAAGTCTAAATTTAGGATTGTAAAACTACCTAAGAGAGACAGGAGGGCTCTCCCACTTTCAGAATTTAGACAGTTTTGTTCATCACACTGCTTTACACAAGAAGTAATTAAATGGGCTGGGAGAATGTGTTACACTTATTTATAGTAACACAGGCATGTCACATTTATCATCATTACTGCATACTCCACTTGATTGCATCCTCTCAGGGACTAAAAGGCCGGGACTGTTAAAAGTAGTGCCAGTGGCTAGTTTCGGCCATCTTTGATCTGGCTGTGAATATAGATCTTAACAGATCAAGGTTGGGGAAAGGTCATTCATACTAGTTTTTACACAAAACCTATATTTGAAAGGGATTAAATGTGCTTTTAAGAGGGGCATAGGCTGTGGCCTGGGTGAGTGAGAGACGCCACCCCCTTGCTCCTCACCACCTGTGACAGGCAGGAGAGCTGGCCCTGCACCTCACCAGTGGCTGCAGCACTTGGGAGAACAGCTCGCACCTTGCCTGGGAAGCACAGTAGAGCTGGTCCCTGGTGGCATAGGTGTGGGTGAGCCCCCCTCAGGGCTGTGAGCCCGGAAGAGCTTGCCCTGCTCCTCGATGCCTACTGCATTGGGTGAGCCAGCTGGGCTAGAGCTGGAGAGCTTGCCTGGTGGTAAGCATACAGGAGAGCTGGTGAGCTGAGCAGCTCAGCTACCACTCAGGCCCAGATCCAAGGCTCTGAATTGACCCACCCCAACATCTACCCTGCATCTGAACTGCTGGAGCATGTGAAGGGGGCCGGTTCTACAGATCCAAAGTTGCATGATCTCCATGACACAGGGCAACAACAGGTATCTGAGAGGAGTCCTGGTGAGGATCTAATATTTACAGAGTGGCAGAGGCCAAAGACCTTGAAGTAGATCAGGGACTCATTACAGTCAACGTTTGTAAGAAGTGTGGACAAAAGGGTGTGCCGTGGGACATGCTGTGACACACTGCAGCTTCCGGGACAAGATGGTTTTTGTTGGTTTTCTGTTTGTATTTTTGGGGTTTTTTTTGGGGGAGGAGGGGGTTAAAAATGTTTCTTTGTGGGGGACGTTGCAAGAGTAGACAGATGAGTGGGATTGGAGTACATGATGGGAAAATCACAAAGAGTCAATAAAAAGTTTGAAAAGGAAGAAGTTGGTTTGAGGCCAAAGACCATAGGGTTTTCCTATGAATAAAGTACACAGGCTTTAGAAAAGGAACCCTGCAGCATAAAATTTCATGTTTGGGTGCCTGGTTCTTTCAGACAGGTAAAGAGTAGATGGGGTTTAATCCCCTGCCAGTGTGTGATCTTGTTTTATGTTATTCCAATACGGGAGCTGTAGACATGACTTCTGCTCTGTAGAGCTCTGAGTATGGAGGACTCAGTGGAGACTAAGACACGGTATCAGTCCCCCCAAGGATGTGCAGATATCACAGGTAATTATATCTTGGCAAACAATGAAAATGTCTTTTGTTTCTTTGCCACCTAAAAAAAAAAAAAAAAAAGAGGGGTACACTGGGCATGGTGCTGTATACCTGTAACCCCATCACTGTGGAGGCTGAGCCAGTTTACACAACGTAGCAGGATCCTATCAAAAAAAAAAAAAAGTATGCTTTTTAACATTTTAGTTTTTAAACTTCTGAATTAAATCCTTGCCAATTAAATCAATGTCAACTCTCTTTGGGACTTTATATCTTAACTTTGATACCACAGCAGCCATAGAACTCGTCCATGGTTCTTAAATTTGGCAATTATATTATTATTATTATTATTAGTAGTAGTAGTAGTAGTAGTTGTTGTTGTTGTTGTTGTTTTTGGGTTTTGAGACAGGGTTTCTCTGGGTTGTCTTGTTTGGAACTCACTCTGTTGATGACGCTGGCCTTGAATTCAGGTATCTACCTGCCTCTGTCTCCCAAGCGCAGACACTAAAGGTGTGCACCACCATGCCTGGCTTAGTACACTAATCTTAATGCACTCTAACATGGCAGAGTTTTCAAGCAAATAAAAGAGAAGCGTCCAAGAATAAATGGCATATACTACTTCAAAAGCAGCTGGATACCCTAAATAGCCTGTTCAAGAGCTGGAGACAGAAACCCACTCTAGAAAGGCAAAGTGCACAGCTCTGTGCTGAGCACCTCTTCTCTCGGGAGTCTGCTAGCCTGCAGATCAGACCGCCCTACCCAGCTATCTTTATTGTGTTTCGGTGTGACAGAAGCAGATTCTCTTCCACTCCACTGATTCCCAGTGTACTCCATTGCTTCCTCAGTCGTACAGACAGTCATAGACATCTTCCTCTGCTCAACCTCTAAGACAGGCAGAACTCCCTGTGGGCAAGCATGACTGCTGCATGCTTCTTTAACAGCAGTGCCATCTTTACCCCCGTGCTACTTTGGTGCAGGCCTTCAACTTCTGTCTTTTAATCTGCCCCAGTCTCCTGGTACCCGCCCCATCCTTAAACGACTCCTGTTCACAGCCTCACCCAGTCAAGCATTGCCAGCCGAGCCCTTCCTGTGTGTGGCATCTGGCTTCACACCTTCTTGTGATCTTTGGTGGGTCTGTCTTTGTCCACAGCAGATGCAGGACTCTCTCCCTTCCCACCAGAAAGTTTCCCTCAGTTTTTTCCAGGAACTTGCACTATTGACACATTGCCAATCTAAGAGGGTCTTTAGGCAGGTTGCCAGACTGTGGCAGTGCTTGGGTATCTCACACTTTGTGTGGTTAATATCCTTGAATTCTACAGGAGATGGTTCCAAGCATCCTTGTCCCCATGGAGGTCTGTAGTTCTGTCCCCTCAGCAGCTATTCTGTGCTGTCTGTTTGGCTCTACTGGGATCCGTACAGTTTTAAAACACTTTTAGAGATTTGAGAGGGAGAAGTACCAAGAGAATTAGAAGACAAGACCCTGACTGCCCTGCATGGGCAATGTCCTCTCTGTCCCTTCCTGATGCTGACCATGAGGAGTAAGTGACCTCCTCTTGGCTAACCGGGGAGTCCAGAGACTTCAGTTTGTTCTTCCTTTTAGCATCCAGCCAGGCACAGGGTCCACCCCTTAAGATCTGAGGAAGGAGATGGGCAGTTTGTCTGTGTCAGTACTTCCGACATAGGTAGCTGGGAGTGACCTTTGAGGTTATCTCCTCTGACTACTTCATTTTGACAGTGAGAAAGCTGCAGTCAGAGTGGCTGATTGCAGACAAAAAAAAGACAGACAAAGTGCCTGTCCGAGGTCAGACAGCAGTGACGTCAGCAAGCCCCTTAGCCTTAGCTTCCGGGCTCCTGCTCTCCATGTTTGCTGTAACGCAAATGCACAGGTCATGCTTCTTCCCAGTCTGTCGCCGCACCGCTGATATCCAGTGGCTGCTTAGAAGACAGGGTGGAGGGGCTCCCTTCTGCTTTCAGTTGTTAGTGACATCTTGGATTGCCTTTGTTATACTTCAGGTTCTTTTGTGCATGTGATTTGTTTGAAAACTAGATTTTGCTATCAGTCCACAAGGTAAGTCTTGCGTATCAGGTGAGGGATTGTAGACCAAAAGCTGCACTTGCCCCAGGCCATCAGCGCGTGAGGGATGCAGCTGATATTTTCTAGCAGTTTCTCCTTGGGCTCCTTGTTCTTACAGTGCGTTCTGATGCACACAGGCCCCTGGAGACATCTGTGAAAGACGGCTCGGGCAGCAAGGTGAACCGACACGTTTCTGGTCTTGTTTAAAGGCGCCGAGAGTTCATACTGAAAGGACACCATCTAATGTATTTGTCTGAGGTGAAATACACATGATAGAAAACTTTCCAGTGTGTAAGTGTTGTTAGGGACTCATGGTACTGTGCAGCCGTGACATTGCACCTTGTAAAGCTGAGACCTTGTTCGTCTGAGACAGTAACTTTCTCTTCTTCCCGTTCCCCAGCCCCAGACATTCTGCTCTATCTCGGTATTTACTCTAATTCTAGGTACCTCATTTAAGTGTGTAGAACTGTAGTGTTTATACATCTCACAGCACAATGCCCAGGACACACACAGAGAAAGGGAGGGCCAAAAGTATAATATATTCCTAGTAGCTTGCTTCCTCTCCAAATAACGTCTAACGTCCTAAAATCTCTGGAACCTCACAAAACAGTAATACCAGCTGGGGTCTAGGTGTTCCCATATTCAAACCATGATATTATAGTAACTTTTTAAAATATTTGAGAATCCACAGTTGTTTAACATGTCTTTATACCCAGGTCTCTTAAATTCACTTGGTCACAGAATTATCTTTCCCATGATACACATAGAATATGGGTGTCTTGAAAAACCTTGGGGAGTCTTGAGCTTAGTAAAAAATCTTCACCTGTTTCAAGGGCCAGAGCCAGAGGAGAAAGGCTCGGGAGCTGGGGCATGATGCTCTTGGCCTGAGTGTAAGATCAACAACATAGTCCCAGAAACTGTAAAGACAGGAGCTCAAAGAATGCACAGCCACCTGAAGAGAAAGACCAGGGCTGTGAGCACAGCATGGGGAAGGTGGGGTTCCTGGCACTGCTTTTACTTGGTCTCCACTAATGGCCTGTATCATCTCAGGCCAGGGGAGTGAGAGGCTGAAGCCTCCTGCCTGTGAGTGAGAATGCAGGCTTGGGTAGCCTGGTGAGAAAGGCCTTTTAGCTTCAAATCTACTGTTTGTTCATTACCCCAGAGAAGAATGTTGTCTAGCCAGCTCTCTTGCAGGGCTTGCTGTCGTAACTCCCTCTAATTGGCCTGCAGTGTAAGTCTGAAACAACTGAGGAGTAACTGAGAGCACTGTCATTGTGTGGACAGCCCAGTCCTCCCCTGCTTTGTCTTTCACAGACCTCAAGTGTGGCCATGCTTGGTCTTTCTCAAGGGTAAGCTCAAGAAGTCCTGGGCTCTGTTGACCTGGCAGAAGAGATGGAAAGACACAGCACGCCATGTCTAGTGTTGTCAGATCTCCTCCACACCCTGGAGTAGTGTGGAATGCATCAGTTGTAGGAACGCTCAAGAGAAGACAAACTGCTGTCTCTGTGATAGCCTTAGAACGCTGCATTCGGTGTGGAGAAGGATTCTAAAACTATGATGAGAACTGCACCCCAAAGTGTCTTCAAACCAGCGTGCAATAAGGTCAAGGGGCACTCAGCTTCCTAACCCACTTGACCAGGAACAGATAATGACACCTCACATGGTGGAGAGAGGCCCTCATAAGTTCTGAGATCCTTAGATGAAAGCTGCCACTTAGCAGAACTATCATTATTTTATGGGGCTTTGCTGTCCTGTAAATAAACACTATAGTTTGTTCCCTGACTCCTTTGCTTCAAGTGATTTCAGAGGTGGCCTATTGCATTGGCCCCCTCCCACCCAGGTTCTTTGTTCCCCAGGATCAGAGATGTATACGGAGGCACCAAGACCAAAGTATAAGGGGTATTCTATGTAGACTCCAGCAAGTTTTTCCCTCAAGTCTGTTTTCTCATCTCTGCATATCCTGAGCTGTCCCTTCTAGTGCTAGGACTTTGTGATTTTTCCAAAAATTAAAAACAGATTTCAATTTCTAACTGTAAAGGTGTGCAGAGTGGCTGCTATTGACTGTTGTAGTTATTTGGGTTAAATTAGTGAATAGGCCACTTAGCTTGCTTGGGGAAGAGAGATGAGAGACAGGCAGTGGTCTCCAAGACATACTGAAGCAGTGTAAGAAAGTATCTGTTTGACATGGAAACAAAGTATCCTGGCAAGAGAAAGGGGAATGCCCCAGGGTAAGGGGAGGCTATTAACCCGCTTTTGTGGCTTTTAGGAAATCTATTTATTTTAGATTCAGAGTTCTCTTGTTTGGACATAAATGGGTATCATCTCAGGTCAGATGAGCCCTTAGAAAGCTTTCTTCTTAAAGGATCTAATGCTTTGTGCAGGATTACCTCCAAAGTGTGTGTGTGTGTGTGTGTGTGTGTGTGTGCGCGCGCGCGCGTGTGCGCGCGCGCTCTCTCTCTCAACATGTGCCTACACATCTAGATGAATAAACATATGCACATATATGCATGACTCTACTGCCTAAGATGCAGCAGAAGCCACAGCTCTTGGCATTCTTCCAAACCAGTTTCTAAAAGCCAACTAGGGTACCATAGTAACACAGTCCTCCCATCCTGCCATTTTACAAGGAAGGAAACTGAACACAGAGATGCTAGTGACTCAACAGAGCCAGTGAGTCAGAGGTGGGAACTGGGCCTGGCCTCCAGCCTCTGACTGGCAGTGGCCACCTTCCTGTGCCTCCCCAGTTCCTTTTACCAGAGTGAAAACCAGTTTTTACCTTCCCTTCTTTTTGCCTGTGGACCACTTACACCCCAGCGTTTATATGATTAGATTTGTAAAATGGGCAAGATACTCACTTCAGCTCTTCTGTGTTATTTTACGATACAGTGTAAAACCTTATATGATCTAGAGATAATTTCAAAACAATAAACTGTTTACTGTAGTAGGGTGCAGACGCTACATAGGCCGAGTCCTCCTTTGTTCCTCCAGTTTTCCCCACACATTCCAGGCTTCACATGTGTGTCCCCAAAGCCTTCCTGACCAAGGCTCACACTCCTAGCACCTTTCTTCCTGATCTACACCATAAAAAGGCCAAGATTAGGAAAGATCTTCCCAAGGGGTGAACAAAGAAAGGCACCAGAATTCAGTGGCGGCTGCACAGAACCGTTGTAGGAACAGGCAACGTTCGTTTCCTTACAGCTGCCTGTGGCTGTGCTCTTAGGTTCTCTTCTAAATTACCACATGGAATGTAATTTTAACAGAAACATGGTGTGGCGGTGTTGGCTCAGTTAACTGATGGGAAGTAACCTGACCAGTACCGTGTGGTAGAGAAAATGCTGGAATGCTAGCCCAGTTCTCTGATCATAAACTCATCCATCTTTATTCTTTATGATATTACGTCTAAATAACACAAACCTTCGATACGCCACATCCTGTCAGTTGCCAGATCAAAATCCTATTTGTTGTTAGCATTGAAGCAGCTAAATATATTTTAGCATACATCTTGGGAGCATAGTAGGTAAGTTAAAAACAAAAACCTTAGGCAAAACCTTAGGAAGTAGAATGTTTGTTTTGTTTGAAAATGCAGTCCAAAGCCATCCTAGCAAGCTCTGTGGAGCCCTGCTCCAACAAGTCAAAGGTGACAGGCCCATTCTGTCCTTTAACATCAACACGGTGCTAACGGTAGGTCTGGACCTCGAGGAAACGACAGGCAGTTCCTTGTCATAAGTGTGGGAGGATAAAGATGTTCTCCGACAAACGCACGGGCTCATTTATGACGGGCTCATTGTATGCACTTGTGACTTGATAGGAAGAAGAGTCCTCGGCTGAAGCAGCACCAGGGTGCATTTGGTGGCAGCACCTTGGCTGAAAGCTGGTGTTGACTGGACAGGGAGTGGTGGTGGGGGGGAAAGAAGACCAAACGGAAGAAGGAAGAAAGTCTAGAGAAGAAGATAATTAAATGAAACCCAAAGCAGACAGCAAGGGAAACCCAGAGTAATGAATGAAAGCAAGTAAGACAAAGAGATGAGGCAGGTGAGGCAGGGGGATGACCCAGAACAGGACTGAGTAGTGTGAGTTGAAGACAGGGTGAGACAGGAATGCCTGGCACACAGGCAGGGGCGGATGTCGAGCAGCCATGTCCCCAGTGTTAAGAAAATAGGGCAGCCTCTCTGTTCTCTTCAGGGTCACCCGCCGGGATCTCATACAGGCTTCAGTAGACAGTCCTGCCCTGGTGAACAGAGAGGAAACCTTCTACACACCTGAGATTCTGTTTGCTGTCCCAGGAGAAAGGTCATTTGGAAGTAGGCTCACTTATTTGTCACCATCCATATTTATCCCCTAATATGCCATGAAGACCAGAGGGAAGTGCGTTGAGATCCAGGGGTGACAACTCACAGTGATGCCAGCCCAGGGACTGTCACTAAACACATGTCTTAATCCAGATCTCTTTCCATTTTTTGGCATTTGCAGTGAAGACCTTAAAGACCATACGCTTACACGAGAGTCTCAGCTCTTTGTGAAGATGCTATCCTGTTAAGTCTGTTTGCAGTTACCAGTGCTGTATACTTCCCAGTGGCCTGTAATGATACTGTGTGCTTGCTTCCAGGTCTTAAGGCACAGCGAGTGATATGCTGAGCTGATTAAAAATAGCATTCTAATGAAATCAATGGGTGTGTTGTAGTCAGCTACAAATGGGAAGTTGTTTCCTGAGGAAGTTTGATAAACTGAAAGTTAGCTTGAAGGTACAGACATTGGTGTGTGGGACTTTTCTGCCTCTCCCTATGCTGTCCTTAACACAGTTTACTAGTTAGTTGTGAGTCCCACCCAGACACATATTTTAGCAGTTACGACAGCCCCCAGCTGTCTGTTATCTCAGCATGATGTAAGAGGTCAGAGCTTCTGAGTGTGGAGTCCTGAAGGGAGGAGGAGGGGACCTTTTTAATTCACATATTGCATGTGAGGGAGGAAGAACAACTGTTTAATCTGACGATTTCTCCTCAGTCCCCAGCCTTTAGGACATCTCAGGACTGAGGTACCACTCAGGCATGTTTTGATTTTGCTAGCGTGGTTTTTGCCATCATTTAAAAATCATGATATTTCATATTAAAATAATCTAGATTTATGGTCTGTCTTTTAAAAGAGGGTGATTTGCCATTTTGGAGCCAGTCTTTTTGGCTGTCTCCCCATAAGTGGTTCCTGGGTTCTGTCTCCTTCCTCTGGCCACAAGTGTTGGTTGTCATTCACAAACACATTACGATTAGTTTTTTAATGAGCGTGAAAGAGACAGAGACAGTGACCTGGCTTCACTTGTTCCCAACTCCCCTTGCTCAAGATGTCACCTGTCCTGTGGCATTTGATGTCACCTGTCCTGTGGCATTTGATGTCGCCTGTCCTGTGGCATTTGAGGTCACCTGTCCTGTGACATTTTGTCACCTGTTCTGTGGCATTTGATCTCCTGCAGCTCATTTCCCATGCCATCTCCCTCTGCTGCAGTCAACAGTGACACAGCCATGGCCCAGACCATAGGTCAGGAGCTGCGGTCCTCACAGTCAGAGAGATGGTCTGCTCAGTCTGCTGCCTCTGCCACTGTTGGCTTCAATGATTATTTTTTTATCATTATTCAAGTATTATACCCAAAATTTACTTTTCAGATCTTTAAAAAATAATATAGCAAATACTTTTCTAAAAAAAAATTTAAGAAAACCTTAAAATAAGGCTAATAAGGTAAAAAGAAATAGCAAAAAGACAGTTCTTTTTTAAAGCCCCTTTCCTGGGTAAGGGTAAGGGCAGTTGTTGCTCTTACACAGGACCTAGGTTCAGTTCCCAGCATCCACATGGCAGCTGGTCTCTGCCTGTTACACCAGTTCCAAAAACACCCAGCACCCTCTCCTGGCTTCCCTAGGGACCAGGCAGGCACACCGCGCCCAGACACACATGCAGGCAAAAAACTCTTCCACATAAGATAAGTTAAAACCATCTTCTTACTCCCTTTTCTAGATTAGCCATGATTAACCCCTGGATGTGTTTTCTTCTCTTGATCCTTTCTATATAATATAGTTTGTTGTTACGGTACAGGGTACAGCATTCCAACCTGGCTGGCATAATAAATCTGCCTTGAGTACCTTATGCTGTAGCAGCACTTGAGTGTTGCTATGTCTCAGCACGGCAG
Organism: Rhabdomys pumilio; assembly: GCA_030674055.1. Classification (NCBI taxonomy): domain Eukaryota; kingdom Metazoa; phylum Chordata; class Mammalia; order Rodentia; family Muridae; genus Rhabdomys; species Rhabdomys pumilio. The sequence goes on along the minus strand of JANHMN010000019.1, from coordinate 15,958,408 downwards.
TTTAGTGATTACACACCTTAGCATGTTGTTGCTTTTAAGGTCACGTGTCTGTTTTTCAGAGGACTGTGAGCTGTTTGCAGCAGTGTCTCGCTCGCGTATCTCCCCTGTCAAAGTACCTGTCAATGTTATGTTCACTAAGTCAACGAGAAAATGTGGTGCTTTTGCCCCTTGAGTAAAGTCATTCTAATTTAGCTGTGTATATAATCTTTATGTAATAATTTAAATCCAAATTTAAATTTCAAAGCTCCATAGTCAACATATGAGTGTCTTTATTATAAGTTACGTTAACCTGCTCCTCAGGTCCTTTCTTAATGGTTTTGAATTAGTTCTGCCTTCCTCGTCTTAGGAGGAGCCCGTAGCAGCCCTTAAGCGTCTGCTTTCAAAAGAGAGCTTTGCGTGTCACTTGTTCTGGGTCTAAGAAATACTGGTATCTGGTGGCTTGGTCTCAGATAGTATTTTGTATGCAGTCCATTCTTCATAATAGTATCGTCTGTCTTTAAAGAGGGTATAAAGGCACAAGGCTGAATAAGCAGGGCTTCCCGCAGAACAGCGTCTCTTCAGTAGGAAGTCGCTGAGGCTCATGAAGTGAGCCTTGTCACACACACTTTGAGTCAGTTTCCATTTAGTGTCCTGCTGCCGCCAATAGCTCTAATTAAAGAAGCCAGTGCAAACGTCTATCATCAGATAGCTGTGGGATGCCTTCTCGGCTTGTGCCGCGCTCGCTCCTGCACTGGTCCCGGGTTTAGCTCTGGGTGTTTAGATGATCCTTAAGCTGTTTTCCTTAGAGGTGGATGAGTTTCTTACTCTGGAGGTGAAATGAGACTTTTAAATAGTCTCAAAAGCTCTCATCACCAGGCCCTCTGGAGGCGACGGCAAGGGTGAGTGTGTGGGAATATTTTAAAATTGTACTCATGTACTTGAGAAAGTAGGGAAGGTGGGACTGTAACCGGGACTGGGTTGGAATCACTGGTCATGTAGTTGCTTACCTGAACACATTTAAAACACAAGTAAAGAAACAGGAAACTGGGTCCACAAGGACCTCGGCTGTGTGCGTGCGTGTGTGTGTGTGTGTGTGTGTGTGTGTGTGTGTGTGTGTGTGTGGTGTAAAAGTGAAATCTGCCTCAAGGCTACAGGATGGTAAAGAAGTTCTGTTTACTATGGTGAAGGCCTTAGAGAAAACTGCTCTTTAGAGGTGGGTGGGGAGGAAAGACTTCAGTATCAGGAACTATGTATCTAAAGACAAGAGTTGGAGACTGTGAGTCCAGATGACATGATGTAATAAGACATGTTTAAATGACAGAAACGGAACAGAAACAAAGTGTCTGCATCCACGAGATGCCTGTATGTGGAGAGTGTACAGGAGTTTACACTCCTCTGGGAAAGCTTATTTTACCTCTCTGCAGGATTGTGAGTAGCCGGTTGGGTGTAGGAGAACTGAGAGGGAAAAGAGAGGAACACTTGACTTGCTTGTGTTTTCTGGGCCTCTGATGAGAACAAGAAGAAAGAGAGGGTGGTTTCAGTGAGAGAGGATATTAGTCAGGCTGGTGGGAGAGTCATTCTAGTTTAAAAGTCAGGCCTGAGGCCGAGAGCAGGAAGTTCAGAGGTCGCTAGTTAAGTTTATAAGAACACGATTTTGGAAGCTGAGGGAACTTGAGAGCCAGGGTTCGAGCGGGGTGTGGTAGGTTGCTATGGGGAGGTCCTTACGGGAAAAGAGGAAAGTGATACTTGTAAGTCAGAACTGCCCAGAGTGTAGTCTGGGGAGAGAACAAAACAGCAGCCTGACAGCTTGAGGCCATGTTCTGTGCTGTTTGTCTGCAGTTTGCTGAGTTTTCTATCCCTAAGGAAATAACTGTGGCTCACACGAAGACAGCTCTGGTAGAGAAGGCACCTGACATTCCAAAGCAGCAAGGCCCAGGGCCAGGTCCCATTGTTGAGGTGGAACCAGACCCCTGAGGCAGCCCACAGCCAGGGCTCTGTGCCAGCAGGGTGGTTACTGGGTTCACCAGCATCCTGTAAATGAACAGTACTGACATCACAGGAGCCTGGTGGCAAAGACCAGTCGCTTCCAGTGGAAGGTAACTCAGCACTCAGCCTGTGGGGTTATTATCATATACTGACATGACTTTAAAAAATGAGAGAAAAATATAGCAGCTTAAGTTGTGTGCTTCCGGGAGATCCTAGGCTACAAAGTAAAACCCTGTCTCAAAGGGAAGGAAAAAATTAAGGCCATAAACAGTTAGATCAGATTAGCCCAGCCACTCTTACGCCTCAGGTATATAGAATGGTTTGCATGTTGAGCACATGCTGTAGCTGTCCTCAGGAACCCGATTCCTACTAAATTGATCCTGCACCTAGGAGCTAGAAGGGATGTGTATAGAGAGAGGAGCTCTGTTTCTTTCAGCCGTCCATGTTGCCATCTCTGTGCAGGATTGAAAACACAAAGCTTGTTCTCAGTGTGGTGAACCCAGTGCTTCAGCCTGGCATGAGTAAATTTCATCACACTTCAGTAATTCAGATAAATGGCACACAGAGCAGGATGCTTGCCAGTCATCGGGCCCTCTGTGTTCTCTCTGCCCTTCTCACAGTTAGCTGATTCTTCAGGGCACACGTGCATAGATACAGGGTTTCAGAGGCTGGCCGGAGGCTGGTCTGAATTGCAGCCCAGCACCGTAGGAACCAGGCTAGCGCCCCAGTGAAGGACACATTGCTGTCAGCGCTATCTGCAAAGAGACACTTAGCTTTTGTTTATCAGGCAATGCTTGCATTTTCTCTTAGACTGAAAAAGAGTGAGCATAAACCATGGGTTCTTAGTACAGGCTGTCTACTTTCAAACTCATCCAGCCTTCAAGAAAAGCAATGTTTCTTTTGTTAAGTAAGTTGGGGGTCTTTGTGTGTGGAGCTTACAGATGGAGACCGTCAATGGTGAATACACTTGGATAAATATGGAACCCAGGAGATCGTCCTTGGGCTGTGATGATTAGCCAGAACATTAAGAAGGCCAGGCTCAGCACAAGGGACATGTGTCAAGGCTGGAGAAATAGCTGTGTAGTGACTAAGCAGCACATCTGTGCTTTTAAAATGCATGTGCCTTTGTTCACTCTGTTAGGAGCATGTTCATAGGAGTAACTCACAGGAAAGAGGACCGCAGACAGAACATACAGAATGTTTGAGAAATCAAGAAGACATTGTCTGAAGTTGTCCTCACCGTCAACCATTTCTTGACGTGATTATCACCCTCTGGAGCTCGAATGGTAGGGACAACACTTAAATAACAGGACCACTGCCAACCCATAGGAAGCGTGTGGGCTGTTTGTAAATCCAAACAGTATTGAAAAATACAGAGAAACAGTGAAATGACCCAGACCCCATCCCTTGCCCTAAAATCTGCTTCTATATATCCAGGGATACAGAACTGATTCCTCTTGGAGGTAGAACTCTGTATGTTAGTGTACAAACTGTTTTGAACACATTAAATAAAGCACTGTAGATTTTGGGTTGTTGAATATAGCTTTACATTACAATTCGTCATTACTTAAAGAATACTTTATTGGTTTCTGTAATCAAATCCATGGAGACAAGACCTGACATGTTTAATACAGTACATCACCCCTTTAAAAATTGGAAAAATTAATGTCTGAGTTTCTCTATCAGTGTGACTTTTAATTTATGTTCAGTGCCAGCTCAATACAACAAACTGGGGTGCTTACCCCAAAGCTGACATCACAGCTAGTGCTTCTAAAACTTCAAACGATATATCCATGTAGATACTTATATAAAAAGATCAATTATGACAGTATGTTATGCATCAGAAGCAGCAACATCTTTACCATTTGAGCAAAAATTACAGAAATATCCAACATACTCCCATTGAAAAAAAGTAAAAGACAATTATCTCAGCAAACAGCATAGTTCTGTTACACTTGTGCAGAATTTACCTGGCACCATTTTCTTAAGTTGGCTTCCCGATCACCTAGATCCTCGTACTTACAAATTTTTAAGTTCAGTTGTATAATTATATCTCAGAAATTTATATATGGTACTGTTCATTCGCCAAATTTATTTCTTGCTCCAGCCTTGTCGTTGGCACTGAGTTGGCTGAGTTCTGGTAATACAGCAGCGGGCTTCTGTGTCAGTGAATGGAAGTTTTTACTGAGAAACCATGACGTCATATTATCTATGGAGTACCAGTTTTTTTGAGTTTTAACTTTATTTCTCCTAAAGAGAGTCCTTGTGTTGTTGTTATTGCCTTCTTCATGGTCAGGTTTGAGTTAAAGAAGGGTTGTCCATTACAGTTACTATCCTTGCTGTAAGCATGGTGTATTCATGCTGTCACTACCTTAAATGGAGCTGGGTTTAGCATTAGTAACTTTGATTATGTTTCAGATCGTACTTGCATTTAAGGAAAAGCTAACATAAATATTGTAGGTAAATACGAGTACATTGTCTCCATTCATCTTCCCGCTTGGCTGGGTGGTACTGGAATATTTTGACAAATCCTGGGGTTCCTATCCTCCAGTCACATGTGCAACACAGCAGTAGCAGCAGTCGTGAGATAAATTCACCTACGTCCCAGTTCCACACCTCATGTGTGAGTCTCCTGCTTTACATATGAAGGGATAGTGTCCCCACCTTGTGAAGCTGGGCAGTTCTGTCGAAAGATGCCACACCCTCTTGACAACTTAAAATAAAAACACCGTATTCGTTATTTTAAATATTATAGGAACTGTCATTGATGAGGAATACTCTGAAAGTGATAGAATCCTTTACTGACATTCCACCATTCAGAAATATCCAGTGTTCGTGTCTGCTGCACACTTTATAAAAGCGGGACCGTATTAAACTTATGCCACATTTTACATTAGAGCAAATGTGCATATTTCATTATTCAGCCATGAGAGAGTGTGGTTTCCCAGGTCTGTTTGCCTGCCTGCCTGCCTGCCTGCCTGCCTGCCTGCCTGCCTGCCTTCCTTCCTTCCTCCTCCTCTTCCATTTCTTCTTTTTTTGGACATGGTTTAATAGGTAATTTTGTTTGTGTTATTTATTACTAGCAAAAGTTTTATTAGACTACAGACTAAATATAGCTGAAAATATTTTAGACAATTAAAAATTATAACTTCCTAACATTGTTCAAATCTGCTGCTTGTTATGCAGTCAAAATCAATAATACGGTTGTTGTCTTTGTTCTTTGGGAAGCATTCAAACAGTTGGTGGGCTGGGAGGAGATTGCTGCCGAAGCCAGTTCATAGCTCCCAGGGGAGTGTGAGAGGGGACCTGTAAGTAGTCTCTGACTGCAGCCTTCCAGGACAGACAAC
>JANHMN010000019.1:15931092-15946253 GCA_030674055.1 Rhabdomys pumilio | reverse complement strand
CACACACACACACACACACACACACACACACACACACACACACACACGGAAAGAGAGAGACAGAGAGACACAGAGAGGAAGCTATAGAAACGGCTCAGTCAGTAAAATGCTCAGTGAGCAGCCACGAGGACCCATGTCGAGCCTCGCCAGCCTCTCTGACCCACTGTTTCTGTATTTCATATCACTCTGGTCGCACTGTGGATCAGCCTGTGAGCCCCAGTGGGCTGTTGTCTTAGTCAGAACTTGTTTTCAGTTGCCAGAACAGAGGCTCCATCAAGTTACTTCACATAAAGAATTTATTGCTCTTTATAAAATACTTTTTAAATATTTAGTATATAGTATATATATAATATTTATATATAATATAAAATATATATTTATATAGTATATATTCTATATGTGTTAAATATATGTATATTTTATATATTTATATTTTTTTATTTATTTTACATTATATATATTTAGTGTATTTAAGATATAATATAGTATATCTTTTATACTATTGTATAATTACATTGTTTTCCCTTTCCTTTTCTCCCTTCAAACACTACCTTATATGCCTTCTTGCTCTTTGAAATTCATGTCCTTTTTTTATTAATCATACTTACAAAATGTATATATGTGTGTATATATATAATACACACACACACACACACACACATACACACACACACATACATATATACCGTAAACATATATAATGTTACTTGGATGTATGTTTTCAGAGCTGGCCACTTAGTATCAGATAACCGGTTGGTGCGCTCCTCCCTGGGGAGGACCATTTTCCCCACTCTAAGCGTGTCTTATGTTGCGTGTGGTTCTTTGTGTAGGCCTGAGGCCTGTTGAGCTCCTCCGCCATCCTTATTATCATGTCTATTTTGTTGTCCTTGTTCAGCTCTTGTTAAGAATCTTTGAGACTTTATGGGTTTCGCTTCTGACGTTCCTAGAAGGCGCAGTCTTGTAACAAATGTCCTGATTCTCTGGCTCCTGCAGGCTTCCTACCCTGTTATGTAATAATTCCAGGAGTGTTTTATAGACTGGATTCCACAACTCTGCGTTTTGATTGGTTGTGGTGTTCTATAATGGCCTACGTTACAAAGAGAAGTTTCCTTGAGGAGGAGTAAGGACTACACTCGTCCGCAAAGTAGATGATTTCATCTTGCTTTATAGTTTGTAGCTTTTAAAGTGAGAGATCTCACAGAATTTAGAAACAGAGAATATCACTGAGGAGCCTCTTGGGACCTAGGACGTCATTAGAACAGAACCGCAGCCTCCATATTCTCTGTGTCTTCTTGTCTGTCTTCTCCATTCTTCTGATCTGTAGAGCGGCTATGCCCTGTGGGACCTGGTCCCAGCGGATCACATAGTACCCAAGGATGCATTGTCTGTCAGCTTAACCATATTAGACGTCAACTCCAGATTCTTGTAGAGCAATCTGATTGGCTTAGCTTTTTCACTGTAGGCCAGGCTGTACCATCTCTAGGTTCCTGTCCAACAAAGGAATAGGTCTTAAGTCAGTTCCTGACCTCTGTCCAGTCATCTACAGTCACATGCCCTGCTGCTGAACTGCAGAAAGACTTCTAGAGGGGGCAAGGATAGGGCAGTCACTCAAAAGGTGCAGTCTGAGAAGCCATGAACAGAAAGCTCACTGTGCCTTTTGTTCTCAAACAAGTCTCTTTGTGGAACTGGATCCCATTAGAATAAAGTGTACAGAAGTAACCTCACTGGTGTTGTCCACTGTTGGCCAGGCTTACGCTGAACACCATGCTATGTGCATACCACTCCCACCAGCAAATCAGCTGTTATATACTGTGTTATGCTTAAAGCCTTTTCTTTTGAATATCAATTTGATGACTTAAATAACATTAAAATCTATTCCCCGTCTTTCCAGCAACTTAGCAAGTCTAAAGAAATTCTCAAGTGAAACCATACGTCGTAAAAAGTATCCCTCTGTTGTTGTGTTTTTAAAACTGAGTCTCTAGAGCTAACAGCTGCTGACGGGAGCTGCTGGCTGTTCTCTTGTAGGTTCAGTGGGTGCAGAAGGCATGGAGAGCTGTTTTTGTCACACACATCAGTTACTGCTGGACACGACTTGCTCCCGGTGCCAGCGGACTCCCGCCGTTCACTGGGGAAAACTTTTGTTCATATAGGAGCAGTAGCTTGTCAGTGTCTCATGCAGGGATAGATACAGAGAGTAGAAAACAATGGGTGCTTTGTAGAGACATTTTTAAAACAAGTCAACAGCAGTGCACAGGAGAAGGATCCCAGTTCAGAGTGAGGTCTGCTGGGGTTGACATTTAGCACAGTGGCAGTGTACATGACTTAGGCATAAAATATTTTGATTCGGACGTCTCCTCCTCAGGGTCCTGAGTAGGCCTAGCAGATGCCATGTTTACTTTCACTCACTCACAGGGTCGGCTTGAGTAGGGGGAAGGGGTCTGCACACATTCATGACGTGGGTTGGGCTTCTGTGCACTTGGCCTGTTGGAGGACACACCGTGCACTGGTGGCTTTACTGTTTCCTGAGTTCTTAACTTGGTAGGAACCGTGGGCATGCATGGGACGCTCATTTTAAGAACTTAGAATTAAGGGCTTTGGGTGTCTTTGGTTAGAATTGAGCTGCACAGAAATGTCAGACATACCGCTCCTGTGGGAGGCGACTGTTGGAAGTGATTCTGCCAACCTGTGCTGTGGAAATAATACACAGTCGCCTTACCAGCCTGACATCAAAAGGAGTCACAAACCATGACAGATTGCCTTTGTAATCTGATTCCCCTGATGGCCTTGGATCCTCTCAGTGGAGGCCTGTGTGAATCAGAGAAGGCTTTTACAAACCTGTCTTCACATTCTAGTGACAGCCGAAGGGCCCTTGTTAGATCCTACCCTAAGCAAGGAGAGCAGCACTTTGCTTCTCTCCTCTCGCTCCATATTTATGCTCTCATCATCATCTTACCATTAATACAAATCCTTGGACCTTAGTTTCTGATCATTTACCACAGGCATCTGTTCATTTATACACGAGACAGGACTCGGGCTACAACGCAGTTTGCTAAAATATTATTGTTCTCTGAGCTACAGCTCTCTGGCAGGAAGAGCAACTGCCTTCAATGAAAGACTTATTTCTTTATAAGGCAATAAAATTAGTCATTATTGCCTACTTGGTGGCAATTAGAACTAAAACCTGGGTGTCTCTGACTCACGGCTATGCTTGTATGGATCAGTGTTTCCCAAACTTGAGTCATTTGTATACCGCATCTGCTATCTTACAAGTAGTCTCTCAGATTCATCCTTTCTATTAGAAGCTATTTTGTAAAGTGAAATTTCATGATTGCCTTAAGTAGAAAACCAGTATCATTTAAGATAAATTGAGGTCCATCTTTGAAAATAAGACATACAGTGGAAATAAGAGAAGACCGGAGCCGAGGACTATGCATCTCTGGTGAAGGAAGAATCATCTGGTGTGACACAGGAGTATCACAGGCTTGGCGGCCGCAGGCATGGCAGCAGCATTCTCTGCTTGAAAGGGAGAGATGCACTCATATTGTGGTCATAGGTTATTTAGGGCCACCTGTCATGTGTGTGCTCTGAGATAACCTGGGCTGCCCCTAGACCACACCCCATCCCCTGCGCCACTATGTAGCAGCACCTGGCCCAACAGGGAACTCAGGAGTCTGCCTCTTTCCTCTTTGCTAGAAGAAGCACACACCAGGATATGTGAAGAGCACTCACTGGGTAACCCCCTTCAGCTGAGAGTGTCAAGCATTCTGCTTTCTGAGAACCTCTTTAGCTCAGCTGAAAGGTGGGAAGAATCTGTCCCTTAAACTGTTTATAGCTGGACGCACATTGTGCATTTGTGTGCTAAGATAAATCTGACTGGAAAACCATGAAAAAACACGTGAAAAAGGAGAAGGGATGAAAAGAGGCAAAGGGACGGAGAGGGGGAGGGGAAAGAGGGCAGGGAAGGAAGAGGGAGGGGAGGGGACGCCCCAGAGCTTTGCTTGATGGAAGCACAGTGGTACCTTCCACTTGAAGACTGGGTTCTTTCACTTTGAGTGCTTTTGGTTTTACTTCTTTCAGAAGAAGTAGAGCTTAGCATAAAACGCATGGATATTTTCCCTATGTGACTAAAGTAAAATAGTGGTTTTTTTTCATGGAATAGGTGCCCGTGGATATTTGAGATGTAAGAATACATTTGAGAATGTATTTTTAAGACCTGCTTGCCTGAACAAAGCCATATTTTGGCAAAAATGTTAACAGTTACCTGTATGTAACATCAGGTACTCTCAAGAGTCAGCTTGAGATGCTGTTTCCTGCTGATGAAGCCTTTGGCACTCCCTGGTGCTCTCTGCCCTAATTTTCCACAGGCATCGTCCTCACACTTCCCTGTACCCCAGGCATTCCACCCTCTTCCTCTCGACTGTGCCCCAGCAGCCTGACTTCTGTGAGTTGCTTTGGTGGGTTCTTTTGCTTCTGGCTTGTTGGGTTTAGCACCCAGATACTGGAAGGAGGGAAGTGGGAGTATTGACACCCCTGGGGATCTCAGTAGTGACAGGAGGGCAGGCACAGCTCGGATTGGGAACCCTCCCTACCAGCCTTTCGTGCCTTTCTGTCCCAGCTCAAGTGTCTGTTCTCTCTAGCTCTTTCAGGCTTTGGAATGTAATGGAGTCTGCTTTGACAGGCTTCCTGCTGGACACAGTAGGCCTTGCGGTTTTGCTGTGCCTTGCTCATTTTTTAAATACCTCATTTAAGTTCTCCGAAGACGGTCATAATTGGAAGGTGCCGCCTGTCAGGGGAGTGCCTTGACTGACAGGGTACACCTCGGTGTTGCTGCTCTCCCTTTACAAAGCCAAGGTATACTTGCTTCAGAGGGACTCTAAACCTCTGTAGAGACCTCTGACCTCAGCCATAGTGGATTCCCTGTCAGTAGATTTCCAAATTATGAAGCACACCAAATCTTGGGGGAGGGGCTGCTGTCAAACAGGCCAGCTTAGCCTGGACTAGGGAACCCGCTTCCGGTTGTATGTCAGAATTATCAGAGAGATCAGGGTGAGAAGGGGAGACGGACCAACAGAGACAGGGGAAGGGGAGTGAGAGAGATTGATTAGAAATAGAGGGGTAAGTGTTCTTTGACCTCCTTACAAGTAGCCTAACGCCAGCAGCCACGGCCAGCTTCCTGTGGCTCCCTGCCTAGGAATTTGAGATGCGTTCTTGTCATCCAGGGCAAAGCTCAGCACTGGTGATGGTGTTCTACCGTCCTCTAAGTCAGACATTCTTGTAGGCTCCCTAAGTGTGTCCCAAGATACGAAATGCAATTACCTGCATAATGGACATAGCTTTGTTGTAAAAAGTATATAAAGAAGCCCTGTGTTAACATGAAACTCTTCAGTAGAGCCCTTGTTATAGGCCGGGAAATACTCAGTCTGTGTCTACGGAGTGCATGCCTAGAGAAGGCGGTGGCCTTGTGCTGACCCCAGGAAGAGAAGCTGGAACTCGGTGCCCGAGTGGAACACATGGACATGGTGGAGAGAGTACCAGCGCCCAAGAGACGGGAGTTAGAAGCCTGCTTGCATCAATTTCTCCTGCAGTTACTGAGAGGAGCAAATGTACAATTCTTGGGGCATATGACATCTTTAGAGTGTCACTCCCTGTCCTCCAGCCCTCCCTAACCCTCCCCTTCCCAATCAGAGCCTTAAACATTTCACATCCAAATCTCAGGACAAGCACATAGAGGTCATTCACAGGTGTCGAGTCAGTGGGGGCAGACCTAAGCTCCCCAGCTCCTTGAAATGGGTCTGCAAACCCAGCTTAGTCATGACAAGCTCTGTCTTCAGTCATAGTGGACCAGGACATGGGGCAGCGCTCTGCCCAGCAGCTCGAGGGCTGCTCAGAGCTCATTGCTACAGAAGGATTTTAAATGCTTTTCTATTTTGCCGCGGAGTTGATTTTAGGCCTCTTCCTTTGGGCCTTTGGTGAAGTCTTTCTGCTAGTGGGTGGCGGTTCTAGTTTGCTTTCGATTGCTGTGACAAACACCATGACAGAAAGCAACCTGGGAGTAAAGGGTTTGTGTTACCTTACACCTTGCAGTATAGCAGGAAGCAAAGGCAGGCAGGGACCCACACAGAGGCAGTGGAGAGGTGTGCTGACCGGTTGTGTCCCATCGCTTGCTCCGCCCACTTTCTTATACAGTCCATCTCAGGGATGGCTCCACCCACAGTGAGCTGGGCTCTCCCATATCAACCACTGATCAGGAAAATCCCTGTAACCCAATATGATAGAAGCATTTTCTCTGTTGAGGCTCCTTCCCAGATGACCCTAGTTCATGTCAAGTTGACAAGAAACAAACTAGCATCGTTATGGATATTAAGGGAAAAGGTCATCTTTGATGGGGTGTTGCGGAGACTAGGGGCTCCTCTAGGGGTTGGAGCTGGATTTAAATCACTGGACCCTGTAGGACATGCCGTAGTCTTGGAGGCACTTCCCATGCTTAGCTTTCAGTTCGGTCTAGACTTGCTGGCTCTAGAGAGAATGAGGTGGCTTTCAAGGGTTCCTGGAACTGTTGTTTGTTTGTTTGTTTATTTGTTTGCTTTACCTCAGTTCAGATACCTAGAATCACTAAAATGTGCAGTTGTTCTTTGTGGACACCGAGTAGCCCAAGCAAGAATGAGCAGCAGGGCTTTGAGTTGTCCACAGTCTGAATTAGGTGTTAAGGTCCCTCCAGTCCCTTGGTGTGTGTGTGTGTGTATGTGTGTGTGTGTGTGTGTGTGTGTGTGTGTGTGTGTGTGTGTGGTCTTCCATCCTCTTGAGAGCTGTTGTGAACTCAGGAGAGAAGGAAAGCAGTTAGGAAAGCATAACCTGTAGAAGAATCTAAGAGCCAACCCGTGAGCAGCGCCAGCCCCCTCTCCTCTTGCCCCCACCCCAGCTTTCCTTTCACACAGCCTACATTTTTTTTACACTTCAATATTCAGAAGGCTTGTAATTTGATCATTTTAATTTGTGGTTGTAAATGACCTTTTATTTAGAAAAAAAAATAAAGGCAGTTGCTTCAGAGAAGGTGGCTGAATCATTCAGCAGTGAGTGACACTGTGAATCAACTCCATCCAGCTGACTGGGGGCACCAGGGCAAGGGGCTATGGCCAGAAGGGTGGTAGGTAGACAACTGGGAACCTCGAGAGGAGGGGACGTTAGTGGCGTGTGCAGTGACATGAAGCCAGTAGGAGGACCTGAGAGGGACAGTCAGAGGACAGGAAAAGGGTTAGGCAGACACAGCAGACCCTTGTTCCTCAGCCTCAGAAGATGAGCCAGTACTGCTGTGAGTGTGGGTAGACTAGTGGGTGGAGCAGCCTACCAGCAGCAGCAGCAGCAGCAGCAGCAGCAGCAGCGTGAGTCATGCATGGGGTGCCAAATGCAGCAGAAGCATAAGGATGCCCAGTTCAATTTAAATTTGAGATATACAGTGAAGCTGGGTAATGGGACACACACCTTTAATCCCAGCACTTGGGAGGCAGAGGCAGTCGGTCCAGAGCTACGCAGAGAAAAACCCTGTCTTGAAAAATAAAAAGAGAAAACAAGAACCGGACTCTAATTCTTAACCCAGCTCTCCAGTTCATCCAGTTAATAACTGGTTTAAATAACACCAGGGACTATCAGAGATACACAGTGAATCATCTTGAATATGTTTGTCCCAAACTCTGCATCTGAATTCAAGTTTAGTGTCATGTTCTGATTTTACTCAGTGATGCTTCTGCTTGGCTGTGCCCCTATCATTCGGATGGCTCTGTGACACTGTTAGTAATGAAAAGGCCAGGCAGAGGGATTGTGGTTGAGAGCCTCATAGTTGGTGGAAAAGTTAATGTTTCAAGCTTTGCCCATGAAGAAGACACTGTATGACCAAACTGCTAGCTTGCCACTGGTGCTGTCTCAGTCGGCAGAAGGGCCTCAGAGGCCTCCTCAGGATGAACGGAGCTTGACAGTCTCCTGGAGGTTGAGGATGAAGGCCAAGAGTCACCTCACCCACCATGAGGGCTCATGAAGCAGAGACTAAGGAAGCCTCGAATGCAGTCAGAGTTTCTTCACCATCGCTGAGTTCTTTCAGTGCTGTAACTCAGTGGATTCTTAGTGGCTCTTAAGTGTCCATACAAACAGGCAGGGCTCCTTTGTGGTCACAGCCCTGGTTTTTTGTTACTGTTAAATTGTTGCCAGTTAACAAAGACTGGGGACCAGATACTTACAGGGATGTCACTCATGACAGTGGATGTGATATGGGACATGTCATGTGTTTTCCAGATGTAGATACTCAGTAGCATGAAAGTGAAACTTTGGCCAGGCGATGGTGCCGCATGCCTTTAGTCCCAGCACTTGGGAGGCAGAGGCAGGCAGATTTTTGAGTTGGAGGCCAGCCTGGTCTACAGAGTGAGTTCCAGGGACAGCCAGGGCTACACAGAGAAACCCTGTCTCTAAAAACAAAACAAACAAACAAACAAAAAAAAAGCCAAAAAAACAAAACAAAACAAAAAAAAGGAAAAGAAAGTAAGAAAGTGAAACTTGAGTGTGGCCCCTTTCTGGCTCAACAAACAGCTTCAGTGGCTCCACAAGGCACTGTTCAAATCTTGTCTGGGACAGAAAGGTAATGGAGCTGTTGTTCGGTGGAGCTCCCAGAGAGCGGCTGTGAAGAAGGAAACCCTCAGGGCAGACTCGAGGCAGGTGGCTCTTCTGGAAGGTTTTACCCTCCAGAATTTTGTTTTCTGGGCACTCATGTGGATGAGCCCTCAGGAGTGACATTGCCTTGGTTTTCTCTTATTTGGTGGTCTGTGATGTAACTTCTTGGCTTTTAATTTCTCAGGAATGAAATGTTCTTTTAAAGTTTATTTAGTTTCCTTTAGCGGCTTTTGACACAAAGTGTAATTTGAGGATGGGGAGACACCAGTGAAATCAGTAACTGTATCCACTGCAGGAAGGCAGCGTCTGGGAACCCTTTAGAGGGAGGAAGGCCACTCGTGGGAAAGATGATCCTTTTCTGTTCTCTGCTCTCTGTGTGGTTTATCTCACTTCTGACTTGTTACATATTTTCTGGTATTTCTTTGGAAAGTAAATATCCGATATCAGTGTAGTAGTGTTCTTTGTGAAGATACGGTTCTGTATGCGTTTGCCTTTGGCTCATTCTACATTTAGATTTGTTACTATAGACATTAAATTATCTTTAGCAAGTTGTTCAGTATCTTGCATTACCCTTCATCTCTGGGGTCCGTTCACACCTCTGCCAGGAGTCAGTGTTTCCCAAAATTACTATCCCCTCCCCCAATGACAGCAGCTCTCAACCTGTGGGTTCTAACCCCCACCGGGGTCACAGCATATCCTGCATATCAGACATATTGGATATTTACACTACAGTTCAGAACAGCATCAAAATTATAGTTGGAAATAGCAATGAAAATCATTTGATGGTTGGGGGGTCACTACAACATAACTGTATTAAAGGGTCACAGCATTAGGAAGGGTAAGAACCACCGTTCCATGATCTTAATCGCACACGACTCCTCTTGACAGGTTGGCAAAGATGAAACAGATTATGACTAAAAAGCTAATTATGTGATGGCTGGGACCTCAAAGGCTTTGTAGGTTATAATCCTTACTTATAGACAATAAACCCTAGATAGTACAGATAATTGAAGGACTACCTTTATAGGCACCAAATAATACAATCCCCAGAGAATTACCTGAATTGGAAAAGCCTAAAATTATGAGTTGTACAGAAAGATTGCTCAAAGAAACGAGGCAGTTCCATACACTCAGACAGTCTAGTGGAAGCAGGTGTTTTGATATTTGGAGGCAGGAGATTCTGGAAACAGGTTTACTGGAGAGAGCAGGAAAAGCAGCAGTAGTAATTCTGACTTAGCAAACTTCATGTGAATTCTGGTCATCTGGTATCAGACTGCCATTTCCTAGCTAGCAAAAACATATACGGTGAGAAACCTAAGAGTTTGATGTACTTTCTTCAAAGCTAACTGCAAGTCCATCTTGGTAAATAGTAATTAAGAATTCTTCCTTAGTTGATTAATTATGTCTATTGAGTTCTATCTGCCAAATGGGCTGCAAAGATATTGAACCTTGAGACGTGTTAAATGTTTGCCTTGTCTCCTCGTTGTCACCTACACAGAATGTATAACCTGAGCTTCCCCCAGGGCCCAGCAGATTCAAGCTAGGAGATGATAACCAAAACATGTGGTTGTTCACAGCAAGGCTGTCTCCAGAACACTCAGATTCCGAGCAGCCGAGAACTGAGAGAAAGCTGACACCAGCAAGCAGTGCACAAGCCAGGCTGGGTTTGTGTCACCGTCTCAGACACACTGTTTTTTGTAATTGGTTTGGGTTTCTTCTCGCTCACTCATTCTGGAGCATTGGAAACACTCCTGAGTGAATGATGTATTCCCAGGCACCTATGTCACTGGTGTGGAAGACATGTTGAATTTTTATTCCAACATTTCCTCAGACAGCATGTTCCTGTCTGTGAATTCTGTTGAGCTGAGCTATACTCTGTAAGAATTATCATTTGTTCTGCTACAAGATGATAAAGGCAAATATTATAGCAAAAAAAGAGGAACTCCTTTGAAAAGCAAGCTGATCCAATGTAAAAAGTACACACAGTGTGTGGAGTTCTATATTGATTATGGTGGAAACCATTTACATTAAGATACCTAACTGCAGGACACCCCAAACGTAAAGTCTCTATTCTTTCAAGTGGGAATCACCAGTAAGCCTAAAGTCAAGATTTTGCTCCCTTGAGGACCGGGGTGGGGATGGGGTTGTGTTGGGTTTAAAGTAGTGCCTGACCTCCTACACTGCAGGCCAGTTTTTCAGATCTCACATAATAACAAAACCATGCTCTCAGAGGCCCTGGGCCAACCATGCCCTCACTTTATGCTGGGGATTTTATTATTTATTGGCTGAGGTCTTTCTTTTTCTTCTTTTTACTATCTGTGAAGAATTAGGCTATAATGTAAGAAGTATAAGGCAATAGCTGGAAAACAATAAAAACCAAATGGAGGAGATTGCTAGATTAGATTTTTATCGATTCACTCTTTAAATCATGCAAATTAGACATTCACCACTTGCTGTCCTCTCTGCTGCATCTTACCCATGGTCCTTAGAGGTAACAGTAATCTGGCCCTGAGTCCTCCATGAGAAGAGAAACCCTCAGGCCTGTGTAGGGGAGGTTGCTGCTGCAAGATGAGCTGCTTCTTGGGGATCCTGCCGCATGGTTCCTTGTGCCATGCATTCTCATTTCTGTCTTGATGCTTTAGGAAGTCGCTGGGTAGTATTAACGAATGCTCTGGGGAATGGAACAGTGTGGTGACAGATTTGGAGAACATGGCTGCAGTGGGTCCTGTTTTGGATGACAGTAAATTCCTCTGCAGGTGTCGCAGCCTGTGGAGCCTTCCCTTCCCTTCACCTGTTGCCCCTCAGGCCTGTTGTGTCCCTGCCTCCTGCTCTCATTCTGAGTGATGCTGAGATCCTGGCGGCAGAGCCCAGCTGGCTGCGGAGCTGGCTCCCTCCTGTCTCCTCTGCCCTCAGCCTCATTTTCAACCCAGCTGGGGTGATGTCTCATTACTTGAAAGAAAATTAAAAAGCATTTTACATTGCTTAATACAGATCACTAATTGAAGCTCCCCTAAACCCAAGGAGTTTATTCTCTCATTGATGTGTGCATAACTCCTATTAACATTAATAAAGTTGTTTAGAATCAAAGAGCTGGCAGAAACCCATAACAGAGACCCATTTTGATGCTGCTTCACAAGGCGACTCGCACCCACAGGGCATCAACAAGCATTTAAAGATAATTTTTATAGCTCTCCTTTTAAAAGTGGAGCAGTTACTGAGTCTATCATAGCATGTCTATCATGCCCTTCAGAGCTGGGCTTGACTGTTGCACTGCACCCCACCCAGGGTACAAAGTGCAAGCTCTGTCCACTTTGCCTGAGGCTGCTGTGCCTGCTCACTTGCAGTGGGAGCTGGAGTTCAGGAGGCTCCGAAATAAGGGTGTAGTGGGTGAGGAAGACCAGCAGGCTGAACTCCAGACCCATTGCTGTGTTCACCAGAGCAGCCACAGCCAGCACTGGCTGGGTGGTTACTCATGTGGCATCATGAAACAGAACCAGGAAGAGGCGGGTCCACGGTCTCATTACCCATCAAACTATCTAAACACTCCAGTTCCCTGTCATTACTGTACAAAGAATCTGAACTTGTAAAAATGGGTACTTTGTAACTAGCAAATATCCTTAGCTTCTGCATAAAATATGAGCACCAGGAGTTAAAGTGGCCTCCTCTGCCAGGTCTTCATTTGCCTACTTGTGTGTTTACAGTCCATGAGAGGCATCAGGTCCCTCACAGAATTCCATGGACAGGTCCCTGTGTCCCTCTCTACCATATCCTGCCAGCTTTTCTCCTCCGCCTTGCCTAGAGCAGGGAATTAATTCATACAGATGTTCCCACTGATTAGAAAATGAACTCAGTTTGGGAGATCAACAGGAGCTGTCTGGGAGGTAGAGGCAGGCAGACGTCTTCAGTTGGAGGCCAGCCTGGTTTTCATAGTGAATTTCAGGCCAACCAAGGCTACATTGAGAAAGCCCCTATCTGGAAAAAACAAAACAAAACAAAACAAAACAATAAATGTTGCTTAAAAAACAAAACATTCCATAGAGATGGAAGGAAAGCCATGAGTCACGTTCAGAGATTTCTAAAGTGCAGTCACAGTTGTACCAGTTCCCTGGCTGGCTGTACCCAACGAGCTTTGCCCTTAGAATGTGAATGTACTTTCCCTACAACCCTGAAATCCTTTCCTTTTGTCTGGGTAGGGAAATGAGTATGTCTGTGATTGCTAATCAGAATATGTGGAAGAAAAAGTAAGTGAACTATCCTTTTAATCACTGAGGCTCATTTCCAGTCTTCCTTCCTTCGTTCTTCCTCCTTCCCTCCCTCCCTCCCTCCCTCCCTCCCTTCTTTCTTTCTTTCTTTCTTTCTTTCTTTCTTTCTTTTTTATTGAATATTTTATTTATTTACAATACAGATGTCATCCCCTTTCCCCATTTCCCCTCCCTAGAACCCCTATCCTATACACCCTCTGCCTTTATGCTTCTATACCATCGAGCCTCATTTCTTAAAGAGCAGACTTAAAACTTCCAGAGCAGGAAACAGTGTTGCCTGTCTACACGTAGAATCAGTCAGGCCCTGCGAAAGTGAAAGCAGGCCCAGGACACTCTGCAGTTACTGTTCACCATAGCACTTCAAACTGGGTCAGAATTATCCTTGTTTTACAAATGAGGCAGCTGGAACCAGAGACTCGAAGCCAGCCTTTCTGGAGCCACATGTCCAGGCTGGGTCAGCGCCTCATGAGGATTGCTGCCGTCTGCTGCATCCTGCTGAGGTCAGGTGTAGAGGACCAGTGTCAGCCTGTGGCTCATTTGTTCCCAGAGACCTAATTTGACCTTCTGGTACCTGCCTAACTGGTGCCTGAGCATGACTACCACTCTGTATATTTGTAAAATGAATTATGATTATTCATCTCATCCTGGGGATGTCCTTGGTCACTGTTGCATCTATTTTGAAACCTCTTTGTTAGAGCTGGTGAGATAGCTCAGCAGGCAAAGGCACCTGAGCCAATTCTGGCAACCTGAGTTTGATCCTCAGAGCCCACATGGCAGAAGGAAAGAAGGACTCCTATAGCTGTCTCTCTTCTGATGCACACACAAACACACCATGGCACACATACACCACAAAACAAATATACAACACATATAATATGTAAATTAATTTTAAAAAGTGTAAATAACATTTTTAGTATTTGATACCCAGAGTGGTGTTGCAGAGGCCTCTGATGACCGAGTTCCTCAGCAAGTTTCAGGTGTAGAGTTAAAAGGTGGAGACATAGCTTCTCGTTGGTATAAGCTTATGTAATAAAATTTTAAGATTTTTCTTGACTTTAAAGTTTTCAGTGTAGGCAGGGTGGTGAGCTATAAAGAAGATAAGACATTTCTTAGTCACACTAATATCAAGGTAACAGTGTTACAGTGTAGTTATTTCTGTGTGTGTGCTTTGATCTTGCTTCTTCCACTTAACATAATTTTGTAATATTGATAAAGAACTGTGACGTTTTCAGTTATGTAAGCAGCCATTTACTACACTCTTACTATGAAGTTAAATATTCTCGTGGTTAATGTTGTAAGTAGCATTGTTGTAAAGGTTCTGGCCCTGAAGTGTTTGTCTCTCCAGCTATTTATTGATGCAAAAATAGGCTTGAGTTAAGTAAAAATACAAACTTCGATACATAAAAAGATTCAAAATGGGGCTGGAGAGGTGGCTCAGAAGTTAAGAGCACTGGCTGCTCTTCCAGAGGTCCTAAGTTCAATTCCCAGCACCCACATGGTGGCTCACAACCATCTATAATGAGATTTGGTGCCCTCTTCTGGCCTGCAGTCATACATGTAAGCAGACTGCTGCATACATAGTAAATAAATAAATAAATATTTTTTAAGAAGATTCTAAATAAAAATTTTGAAGTGAAATCTTAATTCTTCATAAAGTAAAACTGTGGTGAGGACGTAGTCTGGGAGAGATGTTTGCCTGGCACAGGAAAGTCCTAGGATGGATTCTTGGTGCCACAGAAATTAATTTACCAGAAATCTCTTATCTTCTTCCAGTTTATATAATTAATGCAGTTTCGTTGGCCTGTGTCCTCAATACACATGAATTTTATTTGTGTGATTATTACCTACACGGTAAAATCCTATTTCTAAGGAGGTTTTTTTACCCATTGATCACTACCATGATGCCAAGGTTCCTGCTTTGTTTGTGGTTGAATCCCTAGCCCTGTGTCCAGGATCTGACACATAGTATCCACTTCTAGTGTGCTGGTTGTATGAGTCTAAAGTGTCTTCTCCCCTCTTCCTCTTCCCCTCTCTCCCTCTCTGTTCTCCCTCCTTTCCCTCTCCTCTCTTCCCCTCTTCCCCTCTTCTTCCCTCCCTTCCCTTCCTCCTCCAATTTTCATCCCTCCTCCTCCGTCTTTCCCCTCTGTTCTCCCTCCTTTCCTCTCTTCCTTTCTCCCTCCTCCCTTCTCCTCTTCTTCCTTCCCCTCCCCTGATCCTCCCTTCCCTTTCTCTCCTCCTCCCTTC
>JANHMN010000019.1:15912357-15931082 GCA_030674055.1 Rhabdomys pumilio | reverse complement strand
CCTTTCTCTCCTCCTCCCTTCTCTATCTCTCCTCCTCCCTTCCCCTCTCCTGTCCTCCCTCCTCTGTCCCCATCAGTAGAGACTCCCAGACAGGCAGCTGTGTCCCTACATTAGGAATCATGCAGACAGTTTGGAGAGAGTTGATGGTGGTCAGATTAGGTCAGATGCCAGATAGATGAGGGCATCAAGTCCTGGGTCTACAGCTCTTGGCAGCTTTGTAATATAATCTTGAGCAACTTAATTAATTTCTTCCTGATTCTATTATTCACCTGCAAATCAGAACTAGAACCCATGCACTCGATAGAATAGGGTGACGCCCAGCACAGAATCTGGCAGATAATAAATACTCAGTAAATATTCTCAGCAACAACCTCTCCTGAAACTTGAGCCTGCAAAACCTATGTCTCAGGGACATGGAGATTAAGTCATGATAAGTTGTTGTGAGCTCTGAGGCAAATACACCTGGCTTATTCTCCCTGTCCTTCAGTGTCATTGTCAACCGAAGCCATGGACTGTTACTTGTCAGGTACGGTTGCTGGGAGGTCACATGCCAAAGTGCCTCAGGTGTTCATTATGGCCTCCAGGTAGGCCCAGTGATAACATCCCTTTGGGTGTATACATGCGTGTGTGTGTGTGTGTGTGTGTGTGTGTGTGTGTGTGTGCATGCACATGTATGTATTATGTACGTATGTATGTATGTATGTGTATGCGTGCATGGATGCACATGTGTGTATGCATGCACATGTGTGTATGTATGTATGTACGTATATGTATATGCATGCATGCACATGTGTGTATGTATGAATGCATGTACATGTATATGTATGTGTGTATGCATGCACATGTGTGTATGCATGCACATGTGTGTGTATGTACGTGTGTATGTATGTATACATGCACCTGTGTGTGTGTGTGTGTATGTATGTATGTATGTATGTATGTATGTATGTACATCCCTCCCTCTAGCAGGGTGTTCTGCAGTTTTAACTGTTTTGGTGACACACAGAACTTGATACATTTTTCTGTTATGTGTCTATCAAATCCACATATGACTGACAAACATTTTCCTCAGAGTGGTACTATGGATACACCTCTTGTTTTTTAGCATTCATTGTCTGTCAGTACTGCAGATTGGGTAGCATCAGCAAGAGAATGTATTTCCTCGCACTTCTGGAAGCTGGAAGGGTTTGCTTCTGTAAAGCTTCTCCCTTTGGCTGTAGATGTCTGTCCTTTTCCTCTGTCATTGTATCAGCTTCCCAGCAGGGGTCCTCCTCTGGTGACCTCATCTTAGAGTCATTTCCTCTTTAAAGAGCCCGCCATTCATCCATGGCTCTGTGAAATATAGTTTGGGATAGGACTTCATGTAAATATAGGGTTGGGGCACAGTTCAGTCCATGACAATGTCCTTGAATGTTTGTCTTTTATTTAATTAAAGAAAAGGTAACTTGAAGTTCGTGGCCTGCGTCCAGTAGGTTGAATGGCAGCTCGAGGGGGTGTGTCTTGACCTGGATTGGGGATCAACACCTGCTCTAGGATTTGCTTTTGGTTTGTTGTAGAAACCTTAGTGGGGTGGGATAGCCTTATGCAAAGCCAGCGATTACTTTAGCTCAGGACTTGCACATATTTTCTGTAAGGCCAGATTATAAATATCTTCATCTCTGTGGGCCATACGGACTCCACTAAGACAATTCTGCTGTTGTCATTTGAAAGCAGCCCCAGACAGAACACAAGCAAACGAGGGTGGCAGTGTGCCATACGTTTTCATTATTTGAAATTTGAGCTTCTTTTCTTTTCCAATCATTAAAAAAAAAAGTGTCAAAAACCTGCTCTTAATTCCACAGTTCATACAAAAGCAGATGAGATCTTTGCACAGCTGTAGCTTGTGACTTGCTGGCCCTGTGACAAACTTTCAGCTAAGGTGCTCTTACTGGAGCTGACCTGGGTAGTCTCTTCTGTCTGTAAATGCTGAACTGATTGTCGTATTTGATTTCCGTCATATATCTCCATTTTCAGAATTCATGATGAAGAAGTCCCTGAGAAGCATATGCCATTCTAGAGAATTCCAGATAGGGACTAGAGGATTAAAGGACCCACAGTATCATCCTCTAGAAGTTAGTGGAATTGTGGGTAGGGTTAGCATCAGAAAGCTTGGGTGGGAGCAACAGAGCTTGAGTATGAGAAATAGCGTCTTTGGAGAGCTCACGTTTAGGGAAACAGTGACTGAAGGTTCATGGATTTCCACGGTGTGGACGTGGAGCGTAGAGCGAGTGACTCTGGGACCAGACTCCAGGTCTTTCTCTCGGCATGAGGGGTAGCTGAATGAGGTTTCTTCCTCAGGAACCCCACAACCCCCAGGCTGTACATACCTCCTGAAGCATAGTATGTCTCTCACGTCCTGTGCAGGTGGCCTTCATTCTTAGGGTGCTGGCCTGATTATAGAATGAACCTCTCCTCCAGAGGGTCCTAGAAGTGAACTTCCTGCAAAGGCCAATCTGGCTAGCCCTTTACACACCAGGGCTCCCTCGGACTGTTGTATTGGATGTGTGTAGTGGTAACAGCTGACTCTGACCAGAAGGCTGTCCCCAAAGCCAACATCCCATGTCTCCTCCCTGTGAAGCTGCTCCGAGGTCAGACAGTACTGCTTGCTGCTGACTCCCGGGAGTGCCTGTGTGCCTGTGTGAGCATTGGAAGAGCCTGGAACTCAGAGGCCTGGCTGGAGTTCTCAGAGCCATTCTCAGTACTGCAGACCAGGCCGTGGAAACAGTCACCTACTTGTGCGCTGCTATGAGGCAGGAATAGGCTGCTCTCATGCAATGACATTTTGAGTGGTTTTGGTGCACCTTAGGCCAAAAATGCCCTCTTTCAAGATTTGTCCTTCTAGGATAGTATAGGCTGTAAATCAAGGTTCCAGTAAAGTAGTTTTGATGTGCGTGAAGTTGCCCTTGACTAGCCAAATTTTTACTTAAAAAAAAAATCAATTAAGATAAAATTAAAATAGCTGCATTACTGTACTGAAACTCTCTGCTTTGCAACATCCAGATATGCAGTATAAAATGTCTGCACCTTGATAGTCATCTTAAGCGAATAAAACCCCTAATTTAATGAAATGCCACTTTGAAGCTTTTAGCACTATAAATCTTTGAATTATCTTATCTTGTTTAAATTAATTTGCAGTGTTTCTTAGCTTTCAATGCTTAGAAAAGTTCTGTTTTTGTATCTGAGTTCCTTGGGTTAATGCCTAGAGTATTAGCATTTTTTTTTAATGGAAGTATAGCATTCTTGCATAAAACCCACAAAAGTCGTTAGGTGCACTGATGGTGAATTTTTCAGGAGAGCTCACCTGTCAGCAGCAGCCAGCTAGAAAAAGAATGAACTCAAATACCAGGAAGTCCTAGGCCCCTCTGGTCTTCAGCAGAGAACATCCACCAAGTGCAGTTAGTATCGCTGTTCTTAAATAACAAAGGTTGGACTTTATCTATCCTAACTTTTCCGTGAATACCGCGTGCCCTTGTTAAAGCTGGAGACCGTTTGTTCCTGCTGCCGTATGACCCAGGTCGTGTATGACTACATCAGAACTCGTTCAGCTCTTCCACATTAGGTGGACTTTTACGTCGTTCCCTGTTTGAAACCATTGCCAGTAGCACCTCAGTGGGCAAGCATACGTGGTATTGTGTGGGCAAGCATATGCGGTATTGTGTGGGCAAGCATACACAGTATTGTGTGGGCAAGCATACACAGTATTGTGTGGGCAAGCATATGTGGTATTCTGCAGGACAGACTCCTGGGTGTCTGAGTTCTAAGATGTGTGTCTGTTCACGCTAAGCATGCTCACCTGCAGTGAATGAGAAGAAAGACTGCCTGTGAACTAACACTATTTCCTCACCAGCTTTCCTGGTGTCTGTCCTGGTTACATCAGCCGGTCTAACCAGGACACGTTGCTGTAGTGATTTTAATTTGTTTTTCTTTTCTGGTTAAACTAGAACATTTTAAGTGTGTTGGCTATTTCCTGTGTTTTTCTTCTCAACTCTTTGCCTGTTTCCTTGGGTTATCCCATCCCTTGGTGATGAATATGCTTAGCTGTCAGATAGCTACAGTGTTACCACCTCCTCCTCCGCTCCTGATGCTGGTGATGTCATTTCATAAAGAGATTCTTAATTTTGGTATAATTCAAATTACGATTTTTTTTCTTTTTGGTCAGTATGTTTTGTGTTTAAAAACCTTTGCCTGTTGAACATGTGAAAGTGTTCTATGGGTTGTTGACTTATTTTTTTTTAATTCTGCCATTCATCTAGAACTAATTTTCTTTTATTATTTAAGATTTATTTATTTCATGTGTATGAGTACACTGTTGCTGTCTTCAGACACACCAGAAGAGGGCATCAGATCCCATTGCAGATGGTTACGAGCCACCATGTGGTTGCTGGGAATTGAACCCGTTTAGAGCAGTCAGCACTCTTAACCGCTGAGCCATCTCTCCAGCCTCTAGAACTAATCTTCATATAGAGTCTTCTTCAAGATACTGATGTTATGTGTATTCGCTTTCTGGGGCTGCTGTAACAGGGACAACAAAACCTTCGGCTTGAGCAACAGAAATGGATCCTCTCAGACACATCCTCTGGAGACCAGAGGCCATCACTGAGGTGTGAGCAGAGCAGTGCTACCTCTGAGGCTTATCAGGGAGAGACTGTGCTGGCTGCTGCTGAGGACGGCAGTTGTTGGTTTCCATCTGCATTGCTCTGATCCTTGTCTTCCTCCTTTGCACATGACCTTCTTCTCTGGGGTCTCCTTGTGTCTCTTTTTTCTTGGTTTAGGTTTAAAAAAAAAAAAAAAACCCCGCTGGACCCAACACGTACTGTTTTTCTGTGTAACCTTGTCTGTATTTCTACAAGGGAGGTATAGCTGTAATTTCCAAGTAAGGCCACTCTGCGAGGTCCTTGCAGGTCTGGACTTCAACATATCTTTTGGGAAGGTATAATTCAACTTAATACCTTCAGTCATGTCTTTACGTCGACTCAATTCCGTCTCTGTCTGTCTTGGACCGGTGTCTTCTACTGATCTGTCTGAGTCTCCTGTACAGATAGATGGCTGCTCTTGACTGGTGTGTTCTACTGATCTGTCTGAGTCTCCTGTATAGATAGATGGCTGCTCTTGACTGGTGTGTTCTACTGGTCTGTCTGAGTCTCCTGTACAGATAGATGACTGCTCTTGACCGTAAGTTTTTGATAAAGAATGCCTACATCTGGTAAAGTCTTGTTTTCTTTTTCAGACTTTTTCTTGCTTTTTGTCCTTTACATTTCCTGATAATTTTTGTTTACTGGTTACTTTCAAGGGGAAAAAAAGCACTAGTTATCCTTTTGTTTAAAATTAAAGATTCGATCTGTGAGAGGATTGATGTCTAAAAGTCCATGTGCCACAGTCCTTCAGTCCGGGCTTGAGCAGCAAGCTCCTGCCCCACAGAGCCATCTCCTGGTGCTGGTAATCGGCTGTCTTTTGGTGGGGGTTTGATAAAAGCAGAAGGGAGAGAAGGGAATTTTCTGCTCTGAATTCAACCATTAAGGATTTTTCCCCAAGTTTATTAAGCTTAACGGGGCTGAACTTAAATTGGTCTCACTGACTCCAAACCAGAGCTGGGCAAATAAAATAAGTACTTGAGAAATTCTGTTTTTATGGGAGGTATGTTAGGTTAAAACACTGCATTCTCAGGGGTGGTTAAAACAGGTTCGTGATAAAGTTGGCAGGATGCTGGCTCACCAGTGCTGTAACTAAGAACCTTAGCATGGGCTGTGAGAGATGCAGGGCTGAGATTCAGGCACTGGCTCAAGGAGGAACCAGACCTCTATTGTCAGTTCCCTTGGAACCCTGGCCTGGCAGATGGGGCTCTAAGTGAAACCTGGTCTACCGCACTTCTGCCTAATAATTAGAGTTTAGTATAAGCCTTAGAAGTGTGCATGTATGTACTTGTATGTACAAATACATACACGTGTATGTGTGCTTGTGTTAGGCTGAATATGTGTGTATATGTACGCGTGTATGTGAGTGTGCGTGTGTGACTGTATGTTTGTGTATTTATGAGTGAGTGTGAGTATGTGAGTGAATTTGAGCATGCTACTGTGTATAAATGTGTGTGTGAGAGAGAGAGAGAGAGAGAGAGTGTGTGTGTGTGTGTGTGTGTGTGTGTGTGTGTATGTGTATATGTATACTGGGTATGTGAGAGACACTTTGGTTCTGGTTCTGGTTCCTCCTCCTCTTCTTCCTCCTCCTCTTCCTCTTTCTCTTCCTCCTCCTCTTCTTCCTCTTCCTCTTCCTCTTCCTCCTCCTCCTCATCTTCTTCCTCTTCTTCTTCCTCCTCCTCTTCCTCTTCTTCTTCCTCATCCTCTTCCTCCTTTTCCTTCTTCTTCCTCTTCTTCTTCCCCCTCCTCCTCTTCTTCCTCCTCTTCTTCCTCCTCTTCTTCTTCTTCCTCCTCCTCTTCTTCCTCTTCTTCCTCCTCATCCTATTCCTCCTCCTTCTCCTCCTCCTCTTCCTCTTCTTCCTCTTCTTCTTCCCCCTCTTCCTCTTCTTCCTCCTCGTCTTCCTCCTCATCCTCTTCCTCCTCCTCCTCTTCTTATTCTTCCTCCCTCCTCTGTTTGAATCCACTCCAGCAAATCATAAAACCACCACAAAGTTGCTTGAGTCCTATAGCTTTTTGGAGGGAAGTCAGAATTGACAGGAGGGGTTACCCCATGGGTCAGTGACTCTTCCCTAAGTACCTGTTAATCAATCCCCGACTCCCACCCAAAAGGAGGGGGAAGTCTCCAGTCACTCAGTGGGCATGGTTCCCTAGAGAACCATCCTGGCCCTGGCAGTGGGTGGAGCTTTGTCTGTGTGCTTGCTTGTGTGTCAGTGGATCATTTGGAGCTCTCAGGTTTTGGACCATTTGGCTATAGGTCTTCAGAGAATACTGTGGTGGTGAGGGGGGTGGACTTGGGGTTGGGTTTTAAATCTCTTGTTGCTGTGTTCATAAACTGCCCGCCTTCACGCTCCATGTGACAGCAGTAGCCATAGAGAAGGGGAGGGAGAGGCACACCACCTCTCTCTGCCCTTATTCTTTGTTTGTGTTTAACCTTGTAAATAATAGGTAGTTGGGTTTTTGTTTTGTTTTGTATTTAATGATTTTGTTTTATCCTGAGACAGGGTCTCTCAGTGTGTAATCCAAGGTGGCATCAAACGTATGATCCTTCTGTTTTAGCCTCCCAGGTTTTGAGATTACTGGTGTGTGTCATCCTACCTGGTAGTCACTGACTTTCTAGTAGTGTCATAGCCCCAACGTGGCTCAGTAACCACATGGGACAGAGGCTGATTTCCAGCTGGCAGCCTCTGTAACACCCATTCCTTTCCTTTTTTTTTTTGAGAGCATTCCACTGTAAGAAAAATTGGTCAACCCCTTGTAACATACGTAAGACCCAGTGATTGATTCAACCAGTTAACAAGTGTTTGAGTGCTCACTTCATAGTAGGCTCCCTTGAGAGACTGTTGCGTGTGTGTGTGTGTGTGTGTGTGTGTGTGTGTGTGTGCGCGCGCGTGTGTGTGTGCGTGCACGCGCACGTGTTGACCTAGCAGCCAAAGCACTGAGTGGCAGCCTGGCCAGTTGGCTAGTATGCCTATCGGCTGCCCTCTGGGTAGACAGCCTCGTGCAAGCGTCTTGGCCACAGTAAAACGTTTCTCACTTTCAAAGCATGGATCTAGGCTGTAAATCCTTCCCAGATGACTTGTAGTTGGGACCTAAGCAGCCTGCGCTCTCGATATTCATATATACTTAAGGTGGCAGAGGAGAAGCCATAGCCAGGAAGTGACAGCGACAGTCTCTTAGTTACTCAGTCAGCAGACTTGGCAAGTTCCATGCCAGGTACTGCACAAGTGCTGGGAACACAGCAGCGACCACGGAGATCCTTCCTTCCAGCTGAAGGGAGCTGATGGAGGCACAAGCCAGAATGACAGCAGAGCAACTTGAAATTGATGGCACAGGATGCTGCTGGGACCAGAAGTCGGAAGTAAGGAAGCGGGCAGGAAACACTAGAGTTGTCTGGTGGGACGCTCCCGTTCTCCACAGCTCCTCCATGCAAATCAAATTTATACTAAAGCCACATGTGGCTCTGTGTAGTGGCCAGTCTGTTTGCTTTTCTCAGGAAGGTCTTTACTAAGAGCCAGCAACATGTGAAGTGGTATAAATGCCTGCATAAGATACAGCCGTTCGGATCTTTTTCAGACCAGAGAGCCCCCTTCAAACCCCCCACACACCCAATTCCACAAGTAATTGGAGCAGATCCAGAAGCCCCAAGCTCTTCCTTATTTACCCTCAGTAATTACACATCTTCCCCGTAGGAGGCTGGGGCTGAGCAGTTAGTCTCCTATTGTCTTTGCAGGAAATGGCATCCATGTGACTTCTTGAGAAGGCAACCAGTGACCGATCTGGTTAAGATAATTTGGAAAGGGCTCAGTATATCCTCTGTCAGATTGAGTCCAGCTGACTTGGAAAGCTTTCAGAACTGCAGACATGAGATGGTCACCATAACCAGGGCACTGCTGGGTCAGTTCCCTGAACAGAATGAATCTCTGCAGAGTTGGGACTCCTCAGAAAGTGGGGTGATCAGTGCCTTACCACTCTCTCCCTTTTATAACATTACTTAGGATCGATTCCTTTAAAAGTTTTCTAGGGTGAACTATTGAAAGCTCCTCTGCTCACGGAGACCTAAGTAGTGAGGACTGCGTGGGATCTCAGAGGTGCTATGCTCACCTATACTGAGCTCCCCTGTGTTCTCCCTGGTTCCAGGACCAGCCACATCCCCAGGCTACAGCAGCAGAGCTGTGAACATCCCAGGCATCTCTCATACACACACAGCACACAGACAGACAGACAGACAGACAGACAGACACACACACACACACACACACACACACACACACACACACACACACACACCAATGGACAAAAGAGATCCAGAAGGGTGGGACGATCCTAGTAAAGCATTCTGTCTCCTTGGCTTATACTGAGCTGCTACATGTTTTTTGTTGACTCGATCACTGGCAAGAGTCTGGGGGTCTCGTGAGTAAGAGCTTCTCCATCCTTAGTATACACAGAGCATACACAGCAGTATACACAAGCATATCACCTGGATAAGCTTGACTCGAGTGAAGCCTCAGGTCTGACAACTCATGTGAAAGGTCCTCTCAGTGGTTGGTGTCCTGCAATGCTCTAAACCATCCCAATGCCCACCTCTACAGGGATTGCTGTCCCTGCTCTTGAGGCACTGTGGCTGGGCAAGTGTATGTGAGTGAGGGCTCCCTTAGGAAGAAGAAATCG
This sequence comes from Rhabdomys pumilio, assembly GCA_030674055.1. NCBI lineage: Eukaryota > Metazoa > Chordata > Mammalia > Rodentia > Muridae > Rhabdomys > Rhabdomys pumilio. The sequence continues at coordinate 15,921,744 of JANHMN010000019.1, read as the reverse complement.
AGAATAACCCTGTATCCGTGAGAACTATCCCTGTTCACGGTGTGTACTGAGAAGGTCACCATTAACCCAGAAGTCACACACAGCTTTGGTGTGCCCTAGAAACAGAGTACAAAGGGGGCTATGCATTGTTGTGTGAGAGTGCTCATAAAAACAGCATTTCTCCTTCACGACTGCGCACACACACTGCAGTTCTAGAGACCAAAGATGCAGGAGACAAACCACCCTCTTTGTTATCCTTCGGTTGTTTTTACTGGTAACTAACAGCATATATCCACATCGTAATGCGATGGCAATAAATGTGCTTGCTGCGGTATAGAGATAGATGGTCATGTACCAGCTCCAGCCCGATCGGTTCCCACAGGACACAGCTCGTCAGCCTTGGGAGTTACTGGAGAGGAAGAACACTCTGCCGCATGGCCTAAGAGTCACTTGACATGATGTTAGATGTGGGAAGTGCTGCCAGTGGTAAATTTCTGCCCAAGCAATTGGTCACTGTGCCCTGGTTACCGGTGCTCGATGAGGAGCTCGTTAAGCTTTCTTCATTTTGAAAAGGGATAACTGTCCTAGCTTTTGTTTGCTTTTGGCAAAAGATACACGGTCACCCCTTGCTGAAGCTACTGAAGGATAAAGAGGATAATATGGGCAGCTCTGTGTCAGTCGTGACTGATTCATTACAGATGCTACAGGGCTTGGGATGAAGGATGTAGCCAGATGTTAAGTTGACCTACCTGAGGTTGTTATCTCTGGTCTCATATGCAGAAACATCACTCCTGGGGCTGTCTCTTCAATCTACCTGCCCCAGCACCACAGGGTCAGGTCTGCTTGATTGACAGGAAGTTGGATCTTGGTCCAGTTTTTCCAAGTGCTGCTAACTGGCCTTGCCAACATGGTTTACCACTCTATACTATGCAAGACCCTGGGGGCTAGAGAGATTCCTGCCTGCTCTGGACCAGCTGAGGGAGGCTGCTGGACTTGATGCTCTGGAAAGGCAGGGACCATACTTATCACTTATGCCAATGTAGGCATCCAGGGCGTTACTTATCAGTGAATACTTGTTCCCAGAGACCCGCCAGTCATCGGCACACGTGAAGCATCCACACTCTAAAAGGAAGAGAACGTTTTGTTACCTACCTTTGGTCATTTATAATCTAAATACAGAATGCTGAGATGTCCATCTACACTTTTAGGACCTCATAGGCTGCCCAGGAGATGAGGTAATATTAATATCAGCCAAGCTTATACAATTAAAATGTATCTAATCACTGATTGATTCTGACAATACTTATGGATGCTTCCCTTACCATGCCAGCGATACAGGAGGATATTATGAAACCAGGAATAAAGAAGTAGAAATAATGTAACTCTCCCAAACTAGGAAGGTCAGTGAAACTGTGGAGGTAATGAGAGTGCGTAAGGAGAGGCTTAAATCTAGGGCCGCGGCCATGGCTGCAGTTAAAGGGTCAGGGCCTAGCAGGAAGGAATCCACTCTCCATTTTCCTCAACCGTGAACTGAAATCTGGCATTTCTTTCTATTATGTGACAGATTTAGCTTTGTATAGACTTGGAGTAGAATAGTAAATGTTTTTATGTTACATTACAGTTAAGGACATTCTGAAATATGGTTTCATTTAAGGATTCTTAAAAGTGGCATTTACTTTAGACTTTCGCAGAAAATCACTGAACTGTCTACCAAAGAAAATCCATCTCAACCTTTTTTTTTTTTTGGAGACAAGGTCTCACTATGTAGCTATTAAATATTCTGATAACTGAATATGGATACATTTTCCTTCTTTTAAACTCTGTATATTTCACATGTTAATTTGTTAATTTGTTAAAAGACATTAGTCTTTTAAAAATTGAACAAACAGTGACGACAACAACAAAAGTTTTATTTAGAATTTTAAAAAATGCTATAGACTGACCAAGATAGCCCTGAAGGGCAAAGAGCTCCTGCCTAAGAAAATACTTGAACCTTCTACTATTAGGGATGGGGTGGGAGGCGCCCAGGAAGGCACTTTTCAAGGCCCCACCTGCTTGAGAACATGCAGAAATAAACCAGGACCAAGTAAGAATCTAGGCTGGCATCATCTCGCATGTAAACATGCAGATGACAAGAAGAATCCCTGTAAAAGGTGTTTGGAAAAGTGGTTTGCAGAGCCAGGAGAGTGGGTGGAGGAGTGGGAGGGAGGCACTGAAGGCCAGGCATGGGTTTTCTGCAAGCAAGGGATGACACAGACCAGATAGAAGGAGTCCCCGCCTGGCTGTGGGCTCAGCAGTAGGTCTGGGGCCTGGTGTGCAGCAGAGGTGAGAAGCCATGTTAGGTCTCAGGTTGGGGCAGTGTGAAGCATTATGGTCGAAGCTTTCCTTTGCTCAGATGTTACTAGTGCCTGCTACTGCTTTCAGTCTCTGTGTCCTGTGTGTGACAAAGTGAATGCAATGATGATGACTCTGGGAAATTGGCTTCCACAATTCCTATATTACAGATAATGAAATAAGATTTATTGAAGAGGAGAGAGAAAAGGAGCCTGGGACCTCCCAGAACTAGACCGAAGGAAGAGCTCTGATAGAGAGGAGAGGAACTGGCCCAGGGGAAAATGTGAGGAGTTTAATCTTAGGTATTTCCCCATTGTTCTCTTACGGTACTTGTAAGTGCAGTTTCTTATTGATTCAACTGCTCACAGGTTTTTTTCCCCTTATTAGCATATGCTAACATAATTTGTAAATTGGTTTCCTTTTCCTGGGCAAACAATGCAAAGGGGCAGCTGGTAGGGAGTTTGCTGAGTGGATGGGTGCCCCAGTCAGTGAAGAAGAAGAGTGAGTGTCGGGGAGATTGAAGCAGATTGTGAATGTGATGTTTATCTGCGTTGTTTTTTCAGACTCAGTCCGACCGCTGGTTTAGAAGACATGTGGTATATATAAAGTTTGTGATAGTTGGTGGAAATTTGGGTAAGTGTTGTCACATTTATTTCTAACACATTCAGCGTAAAATGGTGCTACCGAGGGGAAGCTCCTGCCCCGCCCTGTGCATTTTTCAAATCTGCTCTAAACCTCAAATGAAAGTTTTTAATTAAACGTGGCACCAAATTGGTGTTTTCAGACAATATGCCTTTTTTCTTGTTAAAACGAATGTTATTAAGTGATATGGGATTTTATAAATATCTAGTAAGTCTAGATTTGGGGAAGCTCAAATGAAGGGCCCGGGACACCACTGGCAATTTAGTTATGTTCTAAGCCAGCTGTGTAATGGGAGTAATAAACTCACAGACAAGAAGAAGAATGTTTGCAAAGTGGAAAGAGAAGTTAGCCACTTGAAGAATGGGAAATGAAAGGAAGTCCCAGAGCTTCCTGGAAGCTGCCCCAGACTGGAGCAGAAGCTTGAGAGACCAAGCGCTGTCCTGACAGGTGGTGGTGAGGAGGACAGGCCTTGGAGTCAGGGATCTAGGTTAAATCTCTGTACCCATTGGTTGTTTTATAATAACCCTCTGAGTCTCGGGTCCTTCTGTAAACCGAGGTCTGTAATCTTACCTATTACACTATAGGCTTTATTTCAGAGTAACTAGGGACACAGCTGTCCCAAGCATGTCGAAACTTCTGAGGAGTTGAGAATGCTTATTCTGATTCGGTCACTGATACTGTATACACGCATTAACTCATTGTGCTGAACCAGGTGTTTTGTCTTAATGAAAAATAAAATGATAAACAATTAGGCAACACTAGGAAGTTGTTTCAGAAGAGGGATCATATTGTTCCATGGCTTAATTGCGGTGTTATTTATAGAACCGTAGGCTTTTGTAGAAACCCATAGAACTGTACAGTAAGGGGACTGGATTTTGTTCTGTGTGAATGAAAGATGGGAAGAATGAGTCGTAGAGGACCGTTATCGCAGCTTGTTAACATGTGATGGCGGAGAGTGCACTGCATGTGGGCTGGGGGCTGAGGCTGAGCCCTCCCCCCGCCCCACACAGCGCCTGGCACACGGAAGTAATGCTGAAGGACTCACTGTGTCACCTGCCCACACACTCGCCCACCATGTTTAGAGAATCTCCTTCCTCTGCCACACCCTCTCCCACGAACTAAACTAACCCCCTTCTGATCTTCTTCCTCCAATGTTACGTTGATGTCCTGCCCCATCCCATGAAACTCTTAGCAGAGGCTCCTGCCTTATGATTCCTCCTCTTGCACCTGCCCAGCACCAAAGCACGATGCCTGTCAGGATCAGACTGGAACAGCTTGCCTCAGTAGACACCTAGCCCTAACCTCCTTCCACCCATCACTCTCAGTACTGAGCCTAGTGATGGATCATGCAGGTGTTCTGTTGTGTGGTCTTCTGAGAATGGAGAAAAGAGGACAGCATAGCAAATCCATCTTCCCTGTGCTGGTGAAAACCAATCTTGGCACTCTTAGCTGAGGCAGGGGGAGTGCTGTGGATGAATCTCTTGAGACACATGCATTTCTCAGATTCTAATTCTTCATTATGAGTCCAGAGATTTAAGATTCTTATAACCATAGCATGTGAATACCTCAAGATGCCCTGTTCTCTAGGCCATATCAGTGTGACAGATAAATCCAATGAAAGATAAAAACAGTGGTTCTCATCTGAGGTCAATGTGCCTTCCAAAGTGGTGTTTGGTGATGTCAAGGGTTCTGCTAATGCCCTGCGGTATTAGAACTGCACATGTGCACACACCCAGAAAATGACCCCAGATGTCAGTGGTGCTAAGACTGAGAAACTGATGTTAGAGCCAGTAAAATATTGAAAGTGCCTGTTTTGAGAGTTTATATTTTTAAATATTTTAACATTTAATCACACACAAACACACACACACACTCACGCACACACACACACACACCTGAAAAGAGCTCAGAATACAGAGGCCTAAGATGGATCCAAGAACCTGCCTCCTTCTTTACCCGACTCCAAGCAAAAGCAGATGTAAATGAATTCAGACAGACAAGTCCTACTGAATGATGGTCCGAAAGAGGAAAGAGAGGTTCTCACAGCCTGACCTTAGCATCTGCATAGAGAGAGCGGTCTCCTGCTGTAGGCCCCAGCTTCCTCAGATGTGTGTGTCTGCAGTTGAAATGGTGATGCTGTCTGAGCTGGTCCTTTCTTTTGAATCAGGGATAGTGATTCTGGAGGGATGAAGATGTGTTTAGGGGGAAGATGGCTCTCGTCACAGATGACTGAGAGCGAGTATTCTGGAACACAGGGCTGTGTATTTGCATTCGCTTGCCATGACACCACAGTCTGGCGAAACTGTGATGTGCTGAGCACTTTTGTAGCCCAGTATGGCTGCCTGTGCTGACGTCGGGAGATAAAAGCAGCATATGTCAAGCTGGGATGCAGAACAATTCTCTTGAAAAGACTTTACTTAATTATGGGGTCTATTTTGGGAGGGAAACTGTGCTTTTTTGTGGTATATTTTAGGTTACACTAACCCAGCTTCCAGGCCAGTAATACCCTCCCAGATAGGGTGTGGCATATGCTAAGGACATAAATATGTTCTCACGAAAGCTCTGGTATGATGTCCTTTCGGCTTTTCGAGCCTTTATTCCTTTCTTGTCATTTCTCTCTCACACGAGTGCTGTGGAAGTGTGTTCTACAAAGCCAGACGAGAGAAAGCTGAAAGCCTTGCTTCACATGGCCAGGCCCAGAGACTTGGGGACTCTTTGTTGTCAATCCGTGTCTTTAACCTGAAGGCACTTGGAGGAATGTACAGAAGTGTCAAAGGTGAACAGAGTTGAGAGGCTGTAGAACACTGCGCTTTATATGAGGCGAGTGTGTGCCGTGGGTCACACTGGAACATCAGTGCTCTTTCCTGGTGGCCTGTGGTCTGGAGTGGGCATCTGTTTTCTCTCTTGTTCTTCTAGACACATGACTTTGATGAGTTCTGCCTCCTGTCCACAGCCTTTTGGGGCCTCATTGCTCTGCCTGTACATGAGGATCTCAGTCTTAAAGAAGGAGAAGCTGGGTGTTTCTGCCCAGTCAGCATTTTCTAGGCCTAATTAAAAATGATTGATAAAGGGAGAAATCGAATTGCATAAGGAAATCGGCTTCTCGTTGAAATGGTGTGGAGAAGCAGATAAATGCATGAGAAGTTTTGCAGCGCCAAACACTGACCAGTCCTGAGGGCAGAAGGGTTTCACTTGCATCCTGAGTCGTGAAGACCAGAGGAGAGCAAGAATGAACCATGAAGAAGGCGGGGGCAGCCCTTTACCAGAGGACTTCCTAGAAAGGGACCAGGGTCCAGTTTGCTTTTCAGTGTAGCTCCCTGGGTCCCTCATGCTGGATATGTCCTCCTGCTTAGAGGCTCTCTAGAAGGTTGGAGGCACTGAACCGCAAATCCTTGCCCCACCTCAGCTTTTGCTCAGAGCTTACACTCCAAGAGACTTTTGTGTGTTGCAGTCTGGCACAGCCTCCAAGATTCCCTTTCAGATGTGTAAGGAGATGTCTACAGTTTGAAAACCAGCCCATATATAGAGGCTAGGCCGTCTGTCTACTGCCTTGTTTTGTAGTCCTGATAGCCGAGCCCATCGCAACATCTTGCTCACTAAGACAGGTGCCATTTTCTCTCCAGGACAGTTTTGGCAACATCCTGAACCAGATTCCGTGAGCTGCTTCCAGGATCTGCCACCTTGCTTGTGTACAGTAGCCCGTGGCTTTGCCATCTGCCCTCACTCCAACACTCACGCCACTGTGTGGCTTTAATCTGTAGCAACATGTAGAAGCCCCAACTGCTCACTTACTTAGGGGAAGGATTTTCAGAGTCAGAAGCTGTCATGTATGCTAGTGTTTGATAGTTAGAAAAGACCATAGTAGAGCCTGGGACGCAGGTGGCCACCCTGTCTCAGCTGTGCTGGTGAGGATGCATTCAGACTGCTCCTTTAAATTTATAAAGAGCTGCGATGCATTTGATCTCCCAGACAAGTTCTTATGTGATGGAGTCATGTCACCAGGCAAAGTCGGAGGCTCCTGAATTTGCCTGTGTAATGCAGGGGCATTTGGTAATGTGTGGGAGTGTTTGTTGTCCTCTGAAGAATGGGAGGCACTGCTGGTAGGGAGTGGTGTGGGGATGCCAGTTGGCCTTCAGAGCCTGGAAAAGACGAGGCTCTGACACAGCATCTGTAGCACCATGCTGAAACGCACAGCTCGGTGCTGAGCAAGGAACTACCACGGAGCCAGATGCACACTCACGATTGCAGTCTCGGTCCCCTATAGCCATTGGATTGAAGGCATCTAAGTCCTCACTGCTGCTTCACTGGGAACTCCAGACATGGGGTTCAGACGGCTATTCTGCAGACAGGGTATTGCTGCGCTGTGCATCAGAACTCAGCACAGTATGCTGTTCCTGGACACAGATTCGCTGACACCTCAGGGAGTGGCTAATCAGTCCCTTCTACCTGCCCTTCTGCCACGCTTGCCCAGCACAGGAAAATGGGACTCTTCTATTTGAGGGAAAGATGAGTCCAGTAAGATATTCTGACCATAGGCTTTTATCAAATCTTACCAACCAGAAACCATCTTGATAGGGTTGGAGAGATGGCTCAATGGTTGTTTCATTGCTTTTACTGAGGCCCCAGGTTCTGTTACTAACACCCTTCTTGGTCAGCTCACAACCACCTGCAGCTCCTGCCTCCATGGACAGACAGACAGGCAGACAGACAGACAGACAGACACACACACACACACACACACACACACACACACAGACACACACACACACAGTTCAAAAAATAAAACTTTAAGAAATCATTCTGATAGAGATGTTAGCATCTCTGATAGGTGTCAGCGTCCTGACTTGTGGATCTGCTCTGAGGCTTCACCCTGCCTGGAGGATTAGCACAGCCTGCTGACAGAGCTCTGTGTAAAGTTCAGTTTGGGTGGCAGCCAGCAAATACGCTGAAACAATGGCATGCTGGCTTGAATGAGCATGTGCCAGATTCCTTAAAGCGGTAACATTGAATACTGAAGAGAGAGCAGGAAGAGAAGATGTCCATGCTGATGTTCAGGTCGGGTAGTACCTGCTTCCCACCTTCTGTGTTTGGAGGTGGTAGTGGTTAGTTTGTTTTGTTTTGTTTTGTTTTGTTTTGTTTTGTTTTTTCTTTCTGCCTTTCTTCACCAACTTTTAATATTTTATTTCATTTTTCTTATGTTTAACTATGTATCTTTCTGTGTCTGTATGGGGTTCATGTGTGCCCATGTGCAGGTGTACAGAGGTCAGAGGTAGAGGATGCCCTGGAGTAGCTGAAGTTACAGGTGGTTGTGAACCACTTGATGTGGGTGCCAGAGATAGAACCCAGGCCCTCTGGAAGAGCAATGCATGCTCTCAGCTGCTGAGCCATCTCTTCAGCACCCAAACTTTTTATTTTGAAAAACGTCAAACTTACTAATCAGTAGAGGAAGAGATGACACAGAAGCCTCTAAAGGCTTTACCTAAAGTTACCATTTGTTCTATGTGTGACATATCTGCTTTATTCTCTTCCAATCGTATATAAAAATCATATACGCACACACGCATACACACATACATATTGTTCATTTTCTGAGAAATCTAGAAGCAGCGAATATCTCAATGTTTTGGTTCTAAGTATGAATCTGTGAAAATAGAGATTGGGCAGTTTTTAGGAAGGCATCATAAGTGATGCCCTGTGTCTAATATCATGTCACACCACAGGGCAGGTGATGTCAGCTTGTTTCCATCCTTGGGCCTGTGACCTAGCTTGTTCTCAACTGTAGTGCCGGTGTCTGCATATGCTTTGCCTGGATCCTAGTTATTTTTGGAAGACTGCCTGATAGGTTTTGCTCTCTCTTGTCTTGACTTCTCTGTACTATGTGATATACATCTTCACATGTTTGATTTCTGTGGTGGTCAGCTAGCTTTTATTGTAATAGCAGATTGTAGTACACGTTTTCTCTCTTGCCTTTAGGGATAAGAAGGAGTAACTTCTGCAGAATGCTTCTTATAACCTAGTGTCTCACGGCCTCCCTGCACGTAGGATTTCTTTCACTTTCTTCTTGCACACACTTCAGATGGCTGATGTAACTTGCAGAGGTCACACAGACTGAAGTGGAGCTCACATCAAGCAACCTCTGCCCTCATGGTTATTCAGGGTCTCTCAGTACCTCCATGCCCAGGATCCCCTTGGGCTGTTACCATCCTGCAGTTTTTACCTCAGGCTGTAGAGATCATCCTGCCAGTCTGAGAAGGTCCCCAAACTGCTGGGGAGATGCAAGACCCTCACTTCTGAAAGAAGCAGGTGCTGTTAGAGTTCAGGCCGGACACTGCTGGAAGTCTGGGTCTGTGTATGTGCCATCCTGACTTACGTACACTGCTGGAAATCTGGGTCTGTGTATGTGCCATCCTGACTTACGTACACTGCTGGAAG
>JANHMN010000019.1:15837360-15912347 GCA_030674055.1 Rhabdomys pumilio | reverse complement strand
ACACTGCTGGAAGTCTGGGTCTGTGTATGTGCCATCCTGACTTACGGACACTGCTGGAAGTCTGGGTCTGTGTATGTGCCATCCTAACTTACGTATACTGCTGGAAGTCTGGGTCTGTGTATGTCCCATCCTGACCTACGTATACATCAGCAGTTGGTCTGGTCATTAATGTCAAGTTTAACCCCTGTTTGCAGCCAGCACTGCTGCTGGCCAAGATGGCCTGATGGCCGGCTGTGCTTACAAACGGGACTTTCCTTTGTCCTTTGAATGTTTGCTCCTCACAATTTCTTCTCTGTATAAGAAACTATTATCCTGCAGTGAAACTGTGACACTGCTTTGAGTTACAGGTTGTTAGGTTTGCAAAGGAGAGCTGGTTTCACAAAAGCATTATTTAACTGGATTATTTAATACTCCAAGGCATTGGATTTCCTTAAATCAAAGCCTTAGAGTTCTGGTTAGTTGATTAAAAACACAGAAGGGGATATGTCTTATGTCAACTTTAAATGGCACTTCCCTCTGAATGTCATAGGATTTTCCTTTTCAAACTGCCCCGAGTCCTGCGTTTGCCCATTTTGTGCTCACTTGTCTTCCACGTGTATCAGTGTGCACACAGCACAGGAAAATCTGTACCATGTGCCGGGAAAGGACTACAGCAGGGGACAGATGAACAGCTTCCAGGAGGGTCCTGGCCAAGAACAGCACTGGTGAGGTCTAGCTTGCTTTCTCTAGAATTCCTCTCATTTGGAGGGTAGCAGCAGTGCAGACAGAGAGCTTCTGCCACCTTCCTTCGCCTTGTAAGAACTCCACCCTTCTCTTGGTTAACAGATTAACCACCCTCTAGGCACAGAGGGGCAGCACCCTGCCAATTAGACTTGATCATCTTGAATCTCTTCTGCTTCCTGAAGGGAAGATTGTCTGCTCGCCAGTAGCAAGCAGACATGCTCCCTGACAGGTCACCTTCTGGCTTACAGTGTTTATTCAAACCATCTGAGTCTTCCAGCCGCCATGCTTCCACCGCTGACTCGGACTCACCAGTGCAGACTGAATCATTGTCTTCACACCAGTAAACTTGGTGTTTATAATGTATCTTCTCTAACCCAGTGTATACTCAAAATGTTGTTTGCCATGTAACCTTTAGACTACACCTTTGAAACTATGTATCTTAATCTTCCAGCATGTCTCACTTTGAGGGAGTCACCTTTCAGGTGTGTTTGTGTTGACTCCTGGCTGCATTCCCAGGCCCCGCAGCAGGCCAAGGTCACAGCAACTTGGTCTTTCACTTGAATCTCCCCAGAGAAACCTAATCAGTGCTCTCACCTCCCCCGAATCTGAGGCCACATTCTTCTCTCCTCCTTGTGCCATTTCCCCTGGCACCCTAATTACAGGGAGATGCTTTTTGTGACCATAACTGCCAGCTCAGCAGTTTGCCTCTGTCCTGGCAGCCAGAGAGGCCACCGCCTGGAAATGCTGGTGTGTGCTATAGCATAGCTCTGCTTTCTCCATGATACTTTCCACAATTCTTTTTCTTAGAAGTAACTCGAATGCATTTTTTTTCAAGACCAAGTTGACATTATAATGCATTCCTTCTTAATCAATAGGTTCTTTAAATATTTGTTATCTAGTAATTTCTCAATGATATCATAGAACACACAGGTATTGCGTATTCTTAAATGTCACAAATGCCTATTTTAAGGGGATGGTATTGGGAAATTGAACCTATAGTCTAAGCCTTTGGAGTAACAGGTTATAGACATCTCTACCATACACAGTATTATATCTGCCTTTTGTTGTGTTATTCTATGCGTGTGTGTGTGTGTGTGTGTGTGTGTGTGTGTGCACGCGTGCGTGCTGCACATGCATGTATGTGTTGTATATGTTGCAGGCATGTATGTGGGGGTACATTCCCTCGTGTATAAATGTGGAGGCCCAGGATTGGATTGATGTCAATCTCTGTTCTCTCCACCTCACCTTTTGAGATGAGTTCTTTAAACATGGAGCTCATTACCTTGGTTGGCAAGACTGGTGAACCCGCTGCTCTTTTGGCACACTCCCAACACTGGGGTTATAGGCCTGTGTCACAGTTCTAGCTTTTGTATGGCTGTGGGGTCCTGACTCAGGTCTCAGGTCCTTCTGTTTGCATAGCAAGCACTTCACCCATCAAGCTGTCTCCCCAGCCCATTGTTGCATTTTGACTGGTCAGATATTTCCCAATCAGTTATTATATAATATGTTATTATATATTAAAGCATTAGGAAGGTCAGGATCTGTTCCTGTCAGTTGCAGCTCTTTGTCTGTTGACACCACTGCATGAACTATTAGACCATAATCATGGTGTGGGGAAGGAGGCTGGCAAAAGGATGGGACCAAGAAGCCTGGAATCTGCAGTGATCGATCATTCCACACAAACTGACTCGGAAAACTGAAGTTTGGTAGGGAAAAAATTGTCTCGTGTTCTCACCTGGAGCCCAGATCTCACCTCCCACCACTCTTGGTGACACACTGGATATACCCGCAGTACGTTTTCTGAGGTCATATAGCAACCGAAGGAAAAGTGGCACCCAAACCAGCTGCTGTCCTGAGTGGTACATGAGTTCAGTTCTCTCAGTGTTGTGTTCTTGAGGTTGTAACTGGATGTGGCTCTTCCTCTTCCCAGATTGCCTGAAACCTGCCCTTCAGATTGCTGTAGGTGTGAGGTGATGTGGAGTCAGAACAATGGGAAGACCTGTCTCCTTACCTACCCCTTCCCTAAAGCAATGCTCACCCCCCCCCTCCCCCAGCACTCCCTTCTCACTCCTGGCTTAATGCCATCTTTATTTTCCTTGGGTGACTAGCTCTTGTTCATCTCACAGTGTCTTTTTACTGGCTGTATTTGTACTAAGTAGCCAGAGACTATCATTGACTCTAGACAAGTATCTTTTGGTCTCCAGGTTTAGTTTATCTCCTGAGGAAAAATGTTTTACTTTAGCTGAGAAAGGAGGAGCAGGGGAAAGGACATAGCAAAAACTTTGGGCAGACAACACTTAAGTGGCCCTTGACCTGGAGCGTTTCTTGGAATCTCCCAAGGAGATAGCAAATGCCTCCAAGTCCAGTCGTGTCTGGGAACTGGGCCCAGATAAAATCGTAAGAACCATTCACATGGACTCAATTTTAGCCATCAGTCTTAGGGAGAATTGAGCTGTGGGAAGCCTATACGTTGACAGACTTGTCCTAAAATGTGTGCATATACACAACTTCCACATTTTTTAAGCTTTTAACAGACGCTACCATGGAGGATATTTTGTCCGTCAAACCCTCTGGAGTGAGTCTTCAGATAGAGTACATGGTTGGTACTGCTCCGGAGGATCAGAGGGGCAGTCAGTCATGGCACAGGGTACAGACGGATTTACTTAATGGATAAAAAGAATATCCTGTAATTACTGTGTGGGGGAAACACTGTGGTAGGAATGCATCTGTAAAGCAGAGTGGGAGCAGGAGATCCGTAAACACACAGAAATGCACCCATACTCTCACACACACCACAGTCATGCACACACACAAACACACACACCACACAGTCATGCGCACACACACTCTCTCACATACACACACACCACAGTCATGCACACACACTCTCTCACATACACCATATACACTCTCACACACCCACAGTCACATACCACATAGTCTCGCTCTCTCACAAACACACACTCTTACACACTTACACTCATATACCCACACTCACATCACACATATACACACAGTCATGCTCACACATACATACCACACACACACACAGTCTCACACATACACAGTCACACACACACACACACAGTCACACACACACACACCTGCACACATTGGTACCATCAGGAAGCATTCACAGAGAAACCATAGAACCCGACTGTTAAGGCACCAGAAGGTGAAGAACACACCATCATTTTATTTTAGGAGCATTAATTCTTATTACTAACCTGATTTTTATCTCAGTGTATCTTAAGTTTTAGACGAGCCATGGGCAAAAAGATAAAGTATTATTGTGTCTGCCATTCACTGATCACAGACAGCAGCGTTGTACTTGCATGGCTACTGGAGGCTCAGTGAAAGGTGCTGTCCTGTGCCCAGAGGAGGGTGTATAAGGGCCAATCTGTCGTTGAGGTGATGAGGCTTCTCTCGTGGTATTGGTTCATTCTTAGGAGAGGGCAGCTGCAGCAAGTTCTGCTCCTTCTGCTTTCTCTTGCTTCCTCTCTCCCTGTGATCACTCCCTACGTACCAGCTGGTCTCCCACAGAAGCCATGCAGAACTGTGAGCTCAGATAAAGTCTCACTCGTAAGTGACCCAGTCTCAAGCATTCTGTTACTAACAGCAGAAAATGAGTGCCTGCCGACCCCACACTGAAAACACAGTGTGGACAGTACCCCTCCCCCATCCACCACTCTGCTATACATTTCTGTAGCTGTCTGTCCAGGTGACCCTTGTTGATCCTTTGATCCTATAGTACAGCTTCTCAACCTCCCTAATACTGAGACCCTTTAATACAGCTCCCCAATGTTGCGGTGACCCCAACCATAAAGTTATTTTATTGCTACTTCATAGTCGTAATGATGCTGAATTATAACGATCTGATATGCAACCCCTGTGGGGGTCGAGACTCACAGGTTGAAGTCACTGCTACTGGGCACAACAGGGACATTTCATCTTGGCCCTCTCGTTGTGCTGTAGTAGAAAAAGACATCCACAGCCAGTCACAACTGCTGTGTTTAGAGGCTGATTTCCTCAAGTGGCCTGTGTACTGCAAGCCTTACGGTGAGTTTTTCTACTTTTCAAGTCTGAAAGCAATGCAAATTGCATATCTTCATTCTGATGGGGTGGGGGTGATGCCAAGGAACTGGCATTCATTTATTTATTCATTCATTTATTCATTCATTTATTTATTTATGGTTTTGTTTGTTTTTGTTTTGTTTTGTTTTTAAAACAGAGTCTCTTCATGTAGCCCTGGCTGTCCTTAACTCTCTCTCTAGACTAGGCTGGCCTCTAACTCACAGTGCCTGTCTCTGCCCCCCCACCTCGAGTGCTGGGATTAAAAGATGTATTTATTCATCTATTTTATGTATATGGTATGGGTACCTGCTTGGCAGAAGAGGGCATCAGATCCCATATAGATGGTTGTGAGCCATCATATGGTTCCCTGGGATTTAACTTAGGTCCTCTGAAAGAGCAGCCACTGCTCTTAACAGCTGAGCCACCTCTGCAGCCTAGCTTGAGGCCTTAAACAGAACAATGGACAGGCACTGGTCCTAGGTATGTGTTTGAAGCAGACTTGCATTACTGACTCTCTGTGGACTCTTAATTCAGCAAGACACCTCCCCTCTGTGAACCTGTTTTCCCATCATCCGAAATGGTTGTTTCGCAGATTAAAGAAGGTAGGAAGCTCGCTGATGAGTGTCACTCTTCATCACCCTGTGTCAGTCTCCACGTTCCCTTCCCTCAGACCTTGTCCAGTCAGCTTTGGCCCTGCTCCCTGGCCTGGAAAGGCTGAAGCGGCACTGCAGCCTTCTGTGGTTTCTGTCCAGCCGCCTCCCACCACGTCCAGCTGCCCTGCTTCATGTGCAGTCAAACCCGCACCAACTGTGCGCCCTCACCAGGCTTCAAGAGCTCCTTCCCTTCTCTCGAGTCCTTCTGAGGGCCGGGAAAGATGGCTGAGCAGTTCAGATCACTGTTAGCTCTGGCAGAGGACCCAGGTTTAGTTCCCAGCACACGCCACACTCAGGTTTTGTTAGTGGAAAGCTTATTTTAGATGACCCCTTCCTCGTGATCCCTCAGGCTGGAGCATCTTTCTTCTCCATGTCCTAGTCTCTTTCCTCTTTATTGCAGCTGCTGAGGACAGTGACTGAAGGAACAGTGTCATGTGGTCTAGAACCCTTAGCACATCTGAGAAACAGGTGCAGGTCACGTCCGGATGCCTGGTTCCATCTAGGACACCTTTGGTATATTAGTCAGCTCAGGGAGCAGTAACAAAAGGCCTGAGACTAAGAGGCAAGAGGAGCTAAGCAGCAGAAGTCTGAGGTCAATGTGCCAGAGCGTAAGTTTCCTGAAGGCCTGTCTCCTTCAGGTGGCCTTCAGGTGGCGAGAGCCTCTCTGCAAACTCACACGTCCTTTCTATATGTGCATAGCTTCTGTCGCTTCTTCTTTTAAAACTACTTCTTAGAGGTTTTTTTAATTATTAATACTAGTTTGTCTCACTGCATAGCCCAGGCTGGCCTTGAGCTTGCACAGTCTTCCTGCCACAGTCTCCACAGTACTGGGTTTAAGTCAGGGTTCTTCCTCTTATTTGTTTAGTTTGTTGTTTTGTTCTGTTTTAGAAAGTAAATAAAGTAAAATTTCAAAAAAAGAAGAAGGCTGGGTGGTAGTGGCTCACACTTTTCATCCCAGCATCCAGGAGGCAAGGGCAGAAAGATCTCTGTAAGTTCGAGACCAGCCTGGTCTACAGAGTAAGTTATGAGATAGCCAGGCTACACAGTGAAATCCTGTCTCATGGAAGAAAAAAAACAGGAAGGAAAGAAAGAAGGAAGGAAGGAAGGAAGGAAGGAAGGAAGGAAGGAAGGAAGGAAAGAAAGAAAGATAGAAAAAAGAAGGAAAGAAAGAAAGAAGACAAAAACAAATAAATCCCCCAACCCCCCCCCCCACAAAAAATAAAACCTGGCTAGCCTGGAGCTCCCTGTGTAGCACAGGATGGTCTTGAACTTGTGACTCTGCTGCCTCCACCTCCCATATGCTGGGGCACAGAAATGCACTGACACCCAGTTGTATATGGTGTTGGGGATCCAGGGCTGAACTGTGAGCTATGGGTAAGCACTTTGCCGACTGATTTACATTCCAGCCTTCCTCCCTCTTTGAAACCTTTGTGACCTTATTAATTTTAATTACCTCTTTCAAAGTCCCTGTCTCTAAACACAGTTACTTTGGGAGATAGGGCTTCAGACCATGAACCCTAAGGGGACATGATTCAGTCCATCTTCCACAGATATAAAAATACTGCCAGGCTGACTGTGTGCATATGTGCCAAGTTCCCTCTCTCAGGAACTTTCTCTGTGTTGGGAGCTTTCTTTCTCCCCCTGCCTTATTCAGGAACTCCACAGAGTGGCCGATGGCTCTGGTCTCTGTGGTAGCTCACCCAGTCAAGCTGCCTTCACATGATCCCCTCCCTCAACACCCGCATCCCTGTCTGGAGATCCCATGCGCATCCCGCATCCCTGTCCTGGGCCAGGGCTCCTGACATGCTGTCATCTCTCACTCTCCTCCCAGCCCTCTCTGTGTCTTCCTCAGTAGGCACTGAAGGTAGAGGAGAGAAGGAGCTTCAGCAGGAAAGATAAGAATTAGGGACTGGGACAAGAGGGCCAGTTGTGTTGTAAAGGACATGACTTTTTTCTTCTTTGCTTCTATGTAACAGTGTCTGTGTTCTCCAAGTCCCTGAGTCTGAGAGCCAGTGGAGTAACCCCTTAGTGTGAGCTGATAAGCAGGTGAGCGAATGCAGTGCTTAGCTAACCCACCCCTGATTTAACAGAGGGAGACTGCTAAAACAGTTTGATTCTGCTAAGTCAGAGCCCCACAGTCTCCTCAGCCTGCAGACGAGCTGGAGGCTCAGCTTTGCAGTATGCAAAGTATTGATTCTCACAATTATACATTGGAAAGTGTGGTTTCTGCACTTTCTGCCAGCACAGAGGTTCTCACCCCAAGTGAGATCACCTGGGGAGCTTTCAGAGCACTGAGCCATGCTCCCCGCACCCCCTCCAACCTCCTACAGCACCCCAGCCTGAATCATGAGCCCCAGCCTCACCGCTTACCACAGAGGCTTCTCATTAAATCTTTCAAACACAGGAAATAATAGACTCAATTGTTAGTTTTGCTTGACAAAAATCAGTGACAAATTTGCTTTTTAAAACATTTAGTCATAGAAACTTTCCCATTCACAAGAGTAAAGAGAGTAACCCAAAAGACCTCCATGCCCCTCACCGGCTCCGACTAAGAGCTATTCTTGACTATCTTATCTGAATTGATGCTGTTATTTTTCAAATGATTCAATTCTGTTCTATAGATTAGAAAGAAAACATAGTTTGAGAACTAAAATTGGCTTGTGACCCTACCTTGTACTGAGTTGGAATGAGGCGTGTATTTCCTATACCATCCTGGCCCCTTAGCAGCACCCAGGGATGCTACTGGCCACATTTTATGTAGAAACCATGATGGCTGTGACAGTAAAATATTGATGCAGGCTGGGGGACATCAGCCTGTCTTAGCTGTCAAACAGTGGATGAAGCAAAAGCTGTTTCCAGAACTTCTGCCCCATGTGACTGATCTGAGACTTGCTTGGATTTTCATGGAGATAGGAGGAGGAGGAGGAGCCCAATGAAGAAGTGGAGCGTCTCCCAGAAGGCCGCTCCACTGTGGGCCTGCTGCCCAGTAAGCTTCCTCACTGGGCTGTCCTTGGGAAGTCCAAACCAAACATAGGAAAGATGGCCCTTTTCTCCAGCTAGGGCCACTTATGTAACACTCCATGTGATGTCTCTCTATCGTTGTTGGAAGAACACTGCACACACAGCATACGTGTTGAAGTGATTCCCACATGTAAGAGCATAACCATTTTTTTTTTTTTGGTACAACACAAGAAAGAAAAAAAATCCAGCCACCCAGTACTCCAGTGTATCAAATCAGTCCTGCTTTGATGACGAGCTGCCTATCCATTGACTGCCGCCTGCTTGACTTTATAGGCAGGGATGGCTGGAGGTGGGATGCCCATTCAGGGGATACGTGATGGAGGGGAAGGAGACCCTGAGTGGATAACCTGTGAGTCCTCCTGTGGCCCAGCAGAGGGCTGTTTGCATCATAGGATGCTGTGTGTTCTAGCTCAAGAAAGGCTCTGTATTTCTGCTTCAGTCTGCTGGGAAGCAGGGAACACCTGGGGAAACAAAACAGCTACCTCTGTTAAGGGTAATATTTAAAACGGCAGCACCCCATCTGGCTTGTTAAAGGGCCGCCATGTTCGTGACTAGGCAAGGCCTGAGGCCACAAGCTGTGGCGTGTTCTCTCCGCTGCTCAGCTCTGGCCAGTGGCTCAGGGGCGGCCGGAGACACTGGCCCTTCCACCTGCGAGACACCAGCTTGGGAGATGGCTCTGCCAATCTACCACACTGTCTCCACAAGGTTGGGTTGAGCCATGACTATCCCGCCATCCATGGGGTGCCTGGTAGAAATGAGACTCTAATGCTTAGATTATCCGAAGGCTTTATATGTTTAGTAATGCTCAATAAACAAGAAGCCCACACAATTAGTGGTGTTATCCAATAACTAACCTAGATATTACAACTACCTTAGACTGCTAGAGACATGGGCACATCCTTACCACTTCCTTTCTCTCTGGTCCTCTTTCCTCGCTCCTCCTCTTCCTTCCTTCGATCCCCCAACTCCTCCCACATTATCAAATTTATTATAAAATATCCAGTTACACACCTCCAAATCCCCACGGTCCCTACAGATTCCAAAATGATGGATATACCAGGAAACCAAGATGGTTTAACAGCAAGCTTTCTCACTCACTGGCTTTCAGCTTCACTTTCCAAATTCCATTTGAATCTGGAGACATGATCCTGGTTTTACTCTTCTTCCCGACGCCCAGAGCACCCCGTAAACGACAAGCACCTTCTCGCTTCATTCAGAAGCATGATGAGCAAGCTTTGTAGTCAGCCTGACCCATGAGTCCCCACACCATCTTTACTACTTTGAGATTTGGGTAAAGTTGTCCAGGGTCTTTGGGGCTCACTCACAGGATAATTGTAAATTCTGAACTTGCAAAAAGTATGTGAATACAGCTAGCTTCGTTTCTGGAGGTGTGTGGCCTGTTGTGGAGTTGATGGAGGGACCTGCCCTTAGGTCTCGCTCTGCCTCCAGAGGCAGCTGATGGTGCTAGCACATATCTTGAACCTAAAAAGAGCCAGTGTGTGAGTGGTGAGTGGCAGGACCTAGAAAGGGTGACAGCTGGGAGTGATTGGTGACATTCCTGTACAGAGAGCAGGGAAGTCAGGATCACAGTGAGACTGGGATCAAAGGCTGGCATTCCTAAGCTTTGGAATTCTTGCCAGGAGAGGTTTAGTTCCACCATGCTGAGGAGCGTGGGCGCCTGCATTTCCGGTCATTTCCCCTCCAGAAGCTTGCCTGAATGCAGCCTGGGCGCCTCTGCCCGCCTACTGCGTACAGTGGCAGGCTGCTGGGATGTGTGTGCCACCGCAGCATTCCTGCCCACACAGGCTACCGTGGCCTCTCTCCCCAGAGTGATTTTGATTGTTTCTTGTTGTCCCTCTGCCCTGTGAGCTTGTTTGCTCCGTTTTGCATAAGCACACATTAAGCTTGTTAGATCTTCAGTTGAGCCTTGCCTGTGGATCTTCTGTCCTTGCGTCCCTGCCTGCCACAGCCAGCCGGGCACTGGAGCCGCATGTCCTGTCTCCTCCACAGCTGCCAGGAGCGCAGGAGTTGGGTTTCCTTAAATGTAAGCAGCTGGAAGGGTGCCGAAGGAGTGTGGAGGCAATTAGAGGCTTCCTGCAGGCAGTGTGGGTTTGCGCTTTCTCTGGGTGTGTGCCTCTTGCTCATTTGTATTTTTCATTTGGGTATTGTCAGGTTGTCAGGTGGTGGTGGTGGTGTTGTTGGTGGTGTTTGGCTGCTGGTGGCAGGAGCTTGCAAAAGGGTTGACTTGCTGACTTTCTGTTTGACTGAACTTTTCATAGTGCGGGCTGGGCAGTGCAAACAAAATGATGGTAATGCTTCATATTTAAAGTATTCTACAACTTAAAGAGATATTTTCATACACATCACCCTCTCTTGGTCTGGACACAGGCTCAGAGAAAAAAACGAAGGCTCTATTCGAGATGAGAGAGCCAGTGATCACCCCTCCACCTCCACCCAGACATTTTCCACCAGCTCTAGTGAGACCACACAGGAGACAGAATCCTACAGCCTCTGCCTTGTTCCTTCTCTCTTTCTCTTTTCAGTCGGTTAAATACATTTGGAGCCTGCTGCTAGATTCTCTGGCGACAGACAACTGCAGTGGACAGCCTTTGCCATACAGAGCACACAGTGGAGTCAGGGTAGCCGGGTATTAAAATTATGAGACTTAGGGAAACCGTGCCTGGCATGTAGAAAACACTAAGTAACTAGGTGTTGAAGAGAGAAAGCCTGCAAATAAATGAGTTTATAACATAGCCTGCTAAAGTCCTGAACGGCAACAATGTGGTCCGGAGCAACAAAATGTTCCATGTCCATGGTGGGACTGGACACGGAGGCTGCAACAACTGGGGCCCTGGGATGAGGCAAGGCCCCTGTCCTGGGTGTCTGGATTCAGGATTTACCATTCAGTTACATAGCTAAATGAGAGTTGAAGGTCTCCCAGGAAGAGAGTGGAGTGAAAGCAGGAAAGGTAATATTTTCTGATTTTAAGAGTGAGATACAATCAATCAATCAATCAGTCAATGGCAGATGGAGACCAGCAGACAGGGAGGGAAAGACTGAACCTGGAAAGGTGCCTGGCAAAAGTACCCCACCTTGACAGTCCCTCTTCTGAACTTGAGAACCAATATATTGCAGAGAAATGCTATACAAATGACTAGTTATTGGGACCCAGCCAAGATATTGAGATGGGGAGACCATGGTGGGCCTGTGAAGCTGAGAAGGAGCCTCCCTGGAGGAAAGGTCTCCAGTGGGACCCATGGGTGCACAGCTGTGGGGGAACATATCCTAGGAGCAGTGGAGAGTTGCTAGGACAAGGAGATGCACAGTCGTTGAGCCCAGCACTCTGCACAGTTCCAGCTGCCACACAGCCTGGGTCGGCCTCTGTCATCGCTGTTGGTGGTGGCTTGAGTGTTGAGAGTGAGCAAGGAATGTAGGTGTCTTCTTGGGTTGGCCAGAATCCTTTCAGTGTCTCCTGGGGACCCTGGTAGACCTGGATCCAGCATAGTTGACTTTTTATTGGTTTGGACTGTCAGAAAGAGAATTAGTCACTATTTCAAAAACCTCTGAAGTCCTTGCTAACTGGAGCTGTTTTCCTGACTGTGGGCGGTGCACACTGCAGTGTGATGGAGTTAGAGATACAGAAAAAAAAAACAGCAAAAAACAACTTCAAAACACCAAGTGTTTTATGTCCTGCTTTAAAACAACTTTACAATGTATCATAAATATTCTTCTGCGTCAGGAAATGTATTTAACATTTTGTATTTTGTGCTATATATTATTACATTATAAGAATGTAGCAGTTACTCAGTAGTCACTAATCCGTAGTCAACCAGTCAGTCAGATAGGAAAGCTGTCTCTGGTTTTGTTGATTCAGATTGTTTGCAATCGACGAGGCTTTTAGCATGTTTCAAAGGTAACACCTTCGTGTAGCATGTTCAGATAACCTTGTTTTTACTAAACTAATAGCTGATTCAGATCCACATGGATACAGGAAGTCGGTGTTATTTGTAAGCCTCATTTGTATTCCCCCTTAATCAAGAACTACAGTACACCAGTCTCAGGGAAGAAAGTGTGTTTAAGCAAGCTTTCCTGGCACTGTTGGCAGCATGCCCCACACTCACCTCTCACACCCACCGCTCCCACACCGACAATGCCCCTGAGTGTGGACTAGGAGTGCAGACTCTGCAGACTGTGGCTTAAGCAGTTCTTCTGGTACAGATGTGCCATGTGGTGCCTCATGAGACTTCAACAGTTTCTTCCAATGTTACCTTTAAACAGTATTTTCAAGGAGATAAAGGAAATTTCTGACCTTCTCATCTCTCTGCCTTCTCTCTTACCAGTGTCCCCTTTATGACACCTGTCTCCTACCCAGTGTCGGCACTATTTTGGAGGCTCTGTTCCTGCTGACATTGATTCTGAATTACATAGAAGAAAGGTGGCGGCCTTTTTTCTCCCTTTCCCTCTCTCTCTCTCCCTCTCCCTCTCCCTTCCCCTCCTCTTTCTCTTTCCCTCCACCCTCTTCGTGTGTATGTGTGTGGAGGCTAGGCGTTCATGCTGAGAGCCTTCTGTAATCGATCTCCACCATAGTTTGTGTGTGTATGTTGTGTTTTATTTTGTCTGAGACAGGGTCTCACACTGTAGCCTTGGCTAGCCTAGGCCTTACTATGTAGACCACCGGATTGGCCTTAAACTCACAGAGATCTGCCTACCTCTCCTTCCCTAGTGCTGGGATTCCATCTTAGTTTTTGAAACATAGTATCTCGCTGAACCTGGAGCTAACTGATTCCATCGTGCTGGCTAGCCAAGAGCTCCAGAGAGGCACTCATCTCAGCCCGCAGCACCGGGGTTATAGATGGATGCTACAGTATCCATTGCTTAGCGGGTGCTGAGGGTCCAAACTTAGATCCACATGCTCACACAGCAGGCACTACGCCATCTGAGCCCTCTCAGCCCTGTTTGTCATTTGAGTTAAAGATGTGGGGGCTGGAATTTCTACATGTGACTCTGGTAATAAGTAGAATTTGGAGTTTTGCTGGGAGTCACAGAATAGACTAGAATCTGAAATGGCTTCTGTGTGAAATTACGGTCTCATACTTTTGCAGTGTAGTTAGGTTACTGTTTTTCTTAGTTGTTCTTGTCATCACATCCGTATCTGGGTGAGGTGCTTGGTGAAGAGCAGGAGACGGAGATCAAGAGAAGAAGCCAGTGTTCTTCCCTGACCGGCGCTACACAGTTTTTCATACTGAAGTAATACTTGGCAGCTTAACTGATGCTTCTTATCAGGCCCCAGACTTTATCCATGTCCTTTTGGGTTCTCTGTATAACCAGTCCCACTGTTTTAAATAATTGCAGTTCTTCCTTCTTGGTCTCTTATTTCTCCTTACTGAACACCCGGACAGGGATGGTAATACAGCAGTTTTAAGCATGGCTAGCACAGGTTGTCTACTGATGATGAAGGAGGGTTGCTGACATTACAGCCTCGAGTTCAGTACCCTCAAGTGTGGTGCCCTCCAGTGTGGTGTTTTGTTAAGGTTAAGGATAGATGTCTTGGGGGCTGGAGAAATGGCTAAGAGAACCTGAGATCAGTTCTCAGCACCCTTTTTTGGTAAGGCGTGACCATCTGTAACCCTAGCTCCAGAGGAATCTGTGTTTCTAACCTTTGCCTTTGAGGGCAGCTGCATTCATGTACACACAGCCTCGCACAGACAAAACACACATACACATATTTTAAAAATAAAGGCTGAACATCACCGTGTTCAGACCTTGTAAATGGCTCACACCTTTTAATCCCAGCACTCGGAAGGCAGAAGAGAAAGAGATCTCCTGAAAGTTGGAAACTAGCCTGGTCTACATAGCAAGTTTCAGACTGTGAAACCCTGTCTTCCAATAAATAAATTAAAAATATATAAGTATACATATTATATATATATATATATATATATATATATATAATTACCCTTTGATTGTACTTTATTCAGATTTTCAGATTTTATGTTTTCAAAAATCTCTAAGAGCTAAAATTATTTTTGAATGTTTTTTTTAGCATCTGTTGATTTATCACAAGGTTTTTCATTTTTGATCTGATAAGAGGATAGTTATTATCAATTCTCTAAAGTTAAACAGTTGTTTGTGTATGATTCGGGATAAAGTCCTTGCTGAATATGTGTGAGGCCCAGAGTTCTGCCCAGCACGGTAAGGAACAGTTGTGTTACTGGGGCTGGAGAGACGCTCAGTAGAACACTTTCAAGTGTGAGACCCTAAACTGAATCCTCAGAATGTTTAAACCCAGGCATGGATGGTAGCACCCATCCAGATCACAATGCTTGACCAGGAAATGGGACTTGGAGACTAAATCTTCAGAAAGTCACCTGGTGTACGTGGCGTAGCAGGGAACAACATAGAGACCCTATCTCCAACAACGTAGAAGATAAGGACCCACAATAAAGTAAATTGAGTTATTGTTACAACCCAAATTACTCATGATATATTTTATGCGTGGTTGGAGTGGGTTGAGCAGATTTTATGTAGGTATTTTACGTTTGTAAAACTTAAAGAGGTTGTGTTACTGTTGGTTTGTTTCTGTTTTTCCTTTAGAAAAACAAAATGGTTTCTGATTTTTGTTCTGCCCTCTAAACCTACCTGACCCTGGTGGTTTTGGTGGAAATCAATCGATTTTTAGATCAATGGTGTATCAATGTCTTTAACAGTTGCCGTCACTGCTTGGGGTTACTTCAGTAATAGCTGACTTTGTCTATGAAGTTCTTCACGGCATGCAGTGTTCGTGGTTACTCCTGTTGCCCACCTCCGCTGAGTCTGTGCTGTCGGTCCTATTCCTATGGGTGCCACCTCTGCTGAGTCTGTACTGTCTGTCCTATTCCTATGGGCGCCATCTCCGCTGAGTCTGTACTGTCGGTCCTATTCCTATGGGCGCCACCTCTGCTGAGTCAGTACTGTCTGTCCTGTTCCTATGGGCGCCACCTCCGCTGAGTCTGTACTGTCTGTCCTGTTCCTATGGGCGCCATCTCCGCTGAGTCTGTGCTGTCTGTCCTATGCCTATGGGCGCCACCTCCGCTGAGTCTGTACTGTCGGTCCTGTTCCTATGGGCGCCAGTTTTGTGGCTTTCCTGGTGCATTTCGGTAACTTATATTTTGTTAATTTTCTCAAGTAGATTTTTTTGTTGATTTTCTCTAGTGTGTCTTTGTTTCTGAATTTATTGATTTTTTTTGTCCTTTTCTGCTTTCTGCTTTCAATGTCTTTACTCTTATTTTCTTCCAAGTGCCACTTTAGAGGACTCTACCATAGTTTAACGTGGAGTACTTTCCATCGGAGTTCTGCAAAGTTCAAAACCATTTCATAACTCTTGCTTCCTTGGTTCATGAGCTATTATCAGTGTCGTTTTTAAATCTCCAAATCAGTGACAGTTTCTAGTAGTCATTTTGCTAAAAGTCTCTAACTAGAAAATAAAATGTTTATAAGATTTCCACAAGATGTATTCTGTAGTAAAGCTGAGAGAATGATTTGTAAATAAAGCACATTAAATTAAACCTAATACATGCTAATCTTTTTTATCCTTATTAATCTGTCAGTCTCTACAGGAGTTGTTGTTAAATCCCTTGCAGTATTCTCATTTTGCCTGTGTATTTCTCATGATTGGCTTTCCATGTGGGTATACTAGTTGCCTGTTTCTCTCAGAACTTGGATTTATTTGGCTTCTAAGCAACCAGGAATACAGTTTCTCAAAAGTCTTGGTCTCAGAGCATTTTTTTTTCATATTACATAGTTATCTTCAACACCAAGGACTATTTTAGAAAAGGAAAACCGTATCCTAAAATCGTAGTGCTTAAACTTGAAGGAATCTTCAAGATCATTTAGTCCAGCCAGTACTGACCCATCCGACCCTCCATCCATCCATCACAACCTCATCAGAACGACTTACTGTCTAAGTATTCTCTACCATGTTGGGACATTCTCATCAGAAATGAATCCCAGTTCTGAGCCAGGCCTGGTAGTGCAGTCCTGTAATCCTCACTGCTGGGGTGGCCAGTGCAGAAAGATCACAAGTTCAGTGCCTTCCGAGACGACAGAGTTCGAGGCCTAGACAACTTAGATCCTGTCTTAAATTTTAAAACAAGAAAAGGGGCTAATGAAACAGCGATAGGCTAAGTAGTGTGGTGAGCATGTATGAGGTCCTGGGCCAGTCCTTCGCTCTGACTGAGGAATATTCCTCCGTACCATACCCCGTCCTGTTTGGTGGCTTGCTTAAAGGCGGCTTCAAGTGTCTCTTCTAAGTGAAACACATTTCAACTTTTCTGGTAAACTTTACTACCGTAGTCTCCACTCCCTTCAACACAATCACTCTTTTGAGAAAAAGTTCTAGATTCTGTATAGTCAAGGCTTGTGAGACTACTAAATTATTCATGCATCACATTTATATAGAGGCACGAGTGTGTATCTATGTATATAGTATACTTAAATATGTTTATTGGATCCATTATTAAAACGGGCTCTCAACCAATTGCATTGTAGGACTTAGGGGGTCACTTTGACTTGGGGTGGACCAGTGAGAGTAGAGGCTGGGGTTCTTGCCTGTTGGTCTTCAGCACGAACACTAAGGTCCATGGGATCCAAGCTGAAGACAAGCAGGATCCTGCTCAAGGGGGGAATCCACACGGCAAGCAAGGTTCCTGTTTTAAATTACAACCAAGCCACATTTAGAAGTCATGCTGGCTGGCTTTCTGTGTTTCACACAGAGAACATGGAGAGGATACTGGCCTTCATTTGCCAACGTGAGGTAAGCAGTCGTACAATTTATACTGAGGGAAAGTTTGGGAGGCCAGATCTGAGTGGACCGGCATACCCTGCTGTGCTTAAATGGTCTGTGAGCCAAGGGCCACACTACCTCGCCCTTATGATCCTCTCCCACTGCCAAGAAAGCAAACCCAGATTGGAGTCTGGAGCCCTTGCGTGAAGAGTCTCCACTTCCACCAGCAGCAAGTACAGTGTCTTCATACAGCTCAGCAGTGTGTATGGGGAGGGGGAGAAGGGCACCGTCACCCCTCGGACAGGTCAGTCTCTTGATGCCTAAAATTGCATTATCATTGTAGGTTAGAGACTCTGAGTTCAAACTTGCTGAGAATGGCATGCAGCTTCTAGCTTGGCAGGGCTCGGTTTGTCCTTCCTGTTATCCTCACTAGCTCAGTGGAGCTACAGGTGGACCCAGGATTGACCAGCACAGCCTGTCTTCGACAAGTGTGGCTAGTGTGTTTGGAAACTTCACCCAGCTTGTTCATCTCAGAAGCTCCCACTTTCTCAGTGCTCTGGAACCCCACCTTAAGTGAAGCTGGGGTACTAACTGCCACATTAAAGCACACTGTTAGTGACTGCCTCACAGTTGACTCAAACTGAAACTACTTTCAGCTGATGCCCCCAAAGTCTTTCTCACAGCTGCTGCCTAAACCACGTGTCCTGTGCTTGGGAACTTCTTGTTCAAGCCTTCATGTTTTCCCGTGTAGCATCTCACTTGTGACCCCTCACTCCAGCCCATCCAGGTATTTCCATGTCTTAAATGTTGTCACTTACGGCATTTCCCACCTCTCCAAAATTCATCTAAATGCTTTCCCCAAGCTGGATATCTGTGTCTTCAACTAAGAGGTTGACAAGGTTGTCAAAAGACTGAGTGCCCCATTTTGTGCCCAGAATGCCACTGGGTAGGTGTGGGTCTCCTTCACCGTTTGTCAGACTTACCCTCGCTTCTTCCCTCACCCAGACCATATCAAGTGTGTTGTGAGAGGCCGTACCTGATGCTAGAGTCATGAGGATCTGCACTTACGAGCCCTGTCGAGACAAACTGGGACAGGATGCCCTGCTGAGGGACCAGGCCCAGACCTGAGACACTGAAGCAGAATTTCTCACCCGCTACTTTACCTTGAGACTTTTCGTAAGGCTTTTTTTTTTTCTCTTTAAAAAAGAAAAATCAATTATTACTAAAATTTGGAGTACAGAAATAGGACTGACGTTCACATAGAAGTGTTTTTACACAGTTCCTGAGTTTCCCTTGCAGGTGATAAATTCTCAAATATTAACATGTGTCAACTAGACTTAGAAAGCCACTGAGTCCTCCCATTCATGCCCCCCGCCCCCAGCAGCTGGCAGCCAGGCTCTCTTTTCCGTTCTGCTCTGACCCTCTCTTCCGAAGTCAAGTCTGACTTGAGCTGCTGAAACTCTTCCTAGTCATGCCGCTGTTCCAGAAGCTCTTCAAGCTGACACATCCTGCAGGGGGCTGCCAGAGTTCAAAATCCAGTTCCTTCCTTTGGCTTTTGCTGGTTCTCATCTATTCAGAGCAGCAATGGCCTTGTTCTTCAAACTCTATGTCACCTCGTGGACTCCTCCCTGTCCCCCAAGTCTGCACCGGTGACCAGGACTGTCCCTACCTACTTGTAAGAAGTCTTATTCTAAAGCAATGACCCAAGGGCTCCTCCTCAATGCAGCCTTGCCTCACATCTCTGCACTGGGAGACATTTCTTCCTTCATTAAACTCCTCACACGACTGCCAAAGGACTGTGTTTTATGTATAGTCATTTGTATGCTTCTTTTCTCAAAAGCAGCTTTGGGGCAGGATGACTATGTATTCATCTTCTTGGCTCACCAGTAGTAGACAGGCTGTATTGGATGCATACATGACGAGACAGTTAAGAGGGTGGTTATGGAAAGGTGGGTGGGGAGACAGGATTGACCCGTGACAGGGTAAATAACGCAACATCACAAATTTTCACTGACCAAATTAGTAATAAAATTTGTTACTCAAAGATTTGACTAACAATACTCCCAAGTCTCTGCCACGCTTTTGCTTTGGTATTTTTAGAAGTCTCTTTGTTGTTGTTCACATCATAACTTTCAGTCCTTAGTTTTGCATGCTTGTGAACATACATCTGAGAAGAAGGCACTGTGGACTTTCCTAATAAATTAGTCAGAATTCAGAAATAATTTGAAAGCTGTCTTTGTCATTTCTTAAAGAATGGACCACATAACTTAAAGTATCTGTTAAGATGTTGGAAACACTTTTCAACAGCAAAAATCAGGATTCTCTTTAAAGAGTGTTTCACGCTAGTTATACCACGTCCTCATATTGATTGTTGTTTGACGGTTGTTATTTTAGATTGATAGGACCCAGAAATGTGAGGTTTAAAGTGGAGATTAATCCCTAGGAGGAAACACCCTACCTGTGAGAGAGCTTGCCTCTGGGATTCTCAGGCTACTGAATGATTCACCCTGGAGTACATTTGCCTCATTTAAATCTGAAAGGGAGCCACATCCTTCCTGTTGCTACACAAAGATGCTGAGAAAATCCACTGAGATGTATTAGAATGCCTTAAAGTTTCCAGACATCCTGTGCCCCGCCCCCTCGCTGCCTAGAGAGTGGAACAGGGAGGAGTGAGGTAGAACATGGAAATGTAAAGGACGGTGCTATAGGAAAGCCGACAGCACTGTTCCTCATAAGCTCGCTCTGTCGTCAAATGTGGTTCCCTGGATAATAGCAGCTGGAAAGGAACGTAAGACCAATTTATCCATTTCCAAATAAAACTGATCGTGTACAACTGATCGACCGAGACTCGACCAAAGTCACAAGACGTCAGCCAGGTGTCTGTCACCCATGGTCCTAGTAAGTGAAGGTGGTGGTTTATATTGTTTAAACCGTTATCACTTTCTGAAATAAGTTTCCTAGAAGTTAAAGAATGGGTAAAAGCATGTGCTGTTTGTTTCAGCAATTGAGTCAAAATTGCCGACTTGACCTCAAAGTTAATAATGGCATTAATTGACATGATACACACGCGGACCACAGGAAAAGGAAAGACCCCAGGGGAGAGAGCAGAGCACCCCTCATTCTTTCTCTCCCGACAGCTGTGACTGTGTCATCTCCAGTGCAGGCAAAGCTGAGCAGGATCCAGTGTGCTGCTCCAGCTCCAGGAAGCCTTAGGAAGAAAGAACACAGAACCAAGTACAGAAAGGCAGAGGCATCTTCCCTGGGACATGGGGACTAGCACCAGAGCACACTTCCGCCTGGTTAGAAGCTAAAGGTGTCAGATGCAAGATACGCAGGAAGGTTCTACAAACATGGAGATAGAAATTAGCAGATTCCACCCCACCCCCACCCACCCTGCTCGCCTCCGGCTGGTGCTTGGAATTTGTAGAGATCTTCATGATAGGCGGACATCTTCTGTCATGGAGTTTCTGTACCACTTGCTGTCTCAGGGACAGGATACAAACTAAAGCACTGGTAGACGCATGGTTTCTTACTGCTGTGATAAATACCTAACAAAGCAGCGTACAAAAGGAAGGTTTCTCTTGGCTCACAGTTTGATGGGACACAGTCTTTGGGGGTAGGGGTAGGGTGACATCACATGATGGCCAGAGCGTGAAGCAGCTACTTAGATTATTTTTACAGTGAGGAAGCAGAGAGCAGTGAGTGCTCATACCCAGCCTGCTTTCTCCTCCTCTTAAGGACTCGGCCCATGGGAAGGATGCCACCCAGCCACCCACATTCAGGAAGTCTCTTCCTGCTTTATTTAAGCCCTTTGGGAAAGGCTTTCCTTGGACACCAAAAGGTGTGTTTTCAAGGTGATTTTAAATACAGTCAAATTGACCATGAAGATTAACCTTTGTAACAAGCAAGGGGGATCGGTTTAAGTTTCCTAGTAGCTACATTGGAAAAGCAAAAAGAAACAAGACAACAGTAATGTTAGTACAAGTTTTACTTAAGTCTGCACTTTTAAAGCATCGTTTTTATAAATAATCTCATTTTAAGTTTTATCGAGGTATTTTCGTATGCCTTTTCATGGTAAGTCTTCATGGTCCACTTTTGTGCTTCACAGTTACATTCAAGTTGTACCAGCCATGTGTCATTAATGCTCATTTTCTGTATTAGACAGCTCAGCTCTGTACAGCTGAACAAGCCCAAGCTATATACCCAAACACAGGCCCTTATGCTTTGAAACACAAATGTCTCTCAATACCAGCTCATGCTTCTTTGAATTCTTATTCTCAGTGTGCCACAGTTGTCTCCTGAAAGCCAAATGTGACTGATACAACATGAGAGCAGCTCGAGGAAACCCAGTCCTGTTCCTACTCAGATGGGTTAATATCTGATATGAGTCCATGAAATAACCCATGAAATTCTGTGTTTCCGTAGTGTCACACGTTCCCTTAGCAGCCGCAGCTGCTTCCTGTGAAGTGTTCAAATGGCTTTCATTTATGAGATGCCTTGCACTAAGACAGCTATCAGAGTGATTATACATTCCAGAGCCTGCCTCCTGTCAGTCTAATTAGCAATCTCCTTAGAAATAATTGTTCAGCTGTAACTGTAGCTCTCAACAGTGGCATCTCTCACTTTGACCTAATTACCAAATGCAATGTTACAATGTATAAGGAGAGAGATCAAAGAGGGAGGCCGCTGTCTGTGCTCTGTTTGCTCAGGCGAGGTCTTTGCATCTCCCAGCCTCTTCCTTGCTGGCACTGTGGAAAGGCAGTGTGGAGAATACTAATGAAAACGGACACCCAGGCTGTTTATTCTGCTCATCTTTGAAACTGGGATTGTAATAGTGCACCTTCAGAGACCTGAGGATGAAACTTTTAGAAGCACAGTATCAGGCCCTTAATTGATGCTCAACAAATATTAAGTTGTTTAGAACACTAGAGAGCTAACAGTGCATCTAGTCTCAGAAGTGGAAAGGACACCTCAGGCTTTCGTATAGGACGTTATCCACATGGTTCTCAGAATCAAGTTGGGCCCAGCTCAGTGCTCTGTGGCGTGTCTTCAGCACGAGAGTGTGAAACACTGTCATTCCCCAAGAGTGATGGGCGTGCTGAAGTTAACAGGACTGCTCAGTTTACAGCACAAGCAGTGGGCAGTCTGAGAAGGAAGAGCCAGCCAGTCCAAGCAAGGCACTCCAGATCATCAGAGCACCAGTATCTAGCGCTTGTGTAAAATTCTGGCAGCAGGCAGTGAGCTGCTGGGCGTCCGTGCAAATGTTTTAAACAGAGTAAAGAAAATATCTTTAGATTAATTAAGACTTTGAGCATCAGCTGCCCAGTCTCTGACTGCTGTCCTGTGAGCACTGTATAGCTGGAGCTCATGGGCGTTCTTAAGGCTTCTGTGTGTTACCTCTGGGTTGAACATAATGACGTCATCAAGTGCTTACTGACGTGAGTGTAGTGGTTCTATAAAGGAAAGCTACAAACCCTTTAGTGCCTTTTAATCATCTCCTTTCTCGGCTGGACAGTTCTTAGTCTACATCCCATGGCATCGCTTAGATAAGGGAGAGCCATAGTAGGAAGTGCATCTCAAACCTGCAGAAGCCTCTCTGCAGGAATAGTTCTAAATTTCTAGTTTATGCGTATGAGCATCCTGCCTGCAGTGTGTCTGTGCACCATGTTCATGCTTGGTGCCTGCGGAGGGCAGCAGACAGTATGAGATGCCCTGAAACTAGAATTAAAGATGGTTGTAATCCACCATGTGGTGCTGGGAACCAACCCTGGCTATTCCGAAAGCGCAACAAGTACTCAGTCACAAGCCATCTTCCCAGACTCACATTTTAAATTCATTACACAAGTATTTTCGTTAACTAAGTGATTCCTGTGACCCCCAAGTACACAAGTAAGTTGGCATCTTTCTTTTAAGGCCCATTTTCCATCTGTTTCTATGACGCAGACTTAGAGCGCTGAGACAGGGGAGCTGCCTCTCATGCTTGCCCTGATTTACTGAAGTTTACATGGCCTTTAGAGGATTCTGAGGGTGCCAGGTAACGTGGAGAACAGTCGTGGTTTTGTTGGAACTCACACATACCGTGTCTTTTCTGTTTGCTTTGCTGAGTTAGTAATTACATGACTGAGAGTGATTTGGTGGGGCCGGGGGTGGGGGGAGAAAACCTGTCAAATAATAGTAGACTGTTCTACAAGCATCAAGTTGCTGACATGAATAAATCAATGGAAATTACCACAGTACTCAGGAATAATAAACTATCTCAGGAATGTGCTGACTAAAGTAAACAAACGCAAAGACCGCATACCATGTGGTCATATGTATATAAAAATTTGGACCAGAGAAAAATTAATCTATGGTGGAATTGCAGCCTTGGGCTGGGCTGGGCTGGGCTGGGCTGGGCTGGGCTGGGCTGGGCTGGGCTGGGCTGGGCTGGGCTGGGCTGAGCTGGGAATGGCTGCAAAGGAGACAACTGAACTATAAACTGCATATTGCACTGTATCTAAATTATGCCTGAACTCGGAAGAGGAGGCAAGAGAGAAAAGGAGGAGGAAGAAAAGCTGGAGTGGAGGAGGAAGAGGAGGAGGAAGAAGAGGAGGAGGAAGAGGAGGAGGAAGAAGAGGAGGAGGAAGAGGAGGAGGAGGAGGAGGAGGAGGTGGTGGTGGTGGTGGTGTTGGTGGTGGTGGTGGTGGTGTTGGTGGTGGTGGTGGTGGTGATGGTGGTATATAGACAGCAGGGCCAGGGGTGGCGAACAAATGAAAAGAATTCAAAAGATCCACAGATCCACAGGCCTCATTCAGCCTCACCAGATTAGTGGAAAGTCTCTTCATTTACTTCAGGACAGCCACAGGTCACTCATATGTGAGAAACAGTGTTTCCTGTTCACAGGAGACTTTCTGAGAGCTGTGTGAGAGATCAATGTCTCATGAGTAACATGAGGGAAACAGAAACCTCTGAACTCTGCTAGGGGACAGTGCATATTCACACACACACACACACACACACACACACACACACACACACACACACCAGCAGTTTATTTATGTTTTAAAGTCTCTGTGTGTGTGCATGTGGGCTTACATGCAGCAATGCCATGTGGGAGTGTGGCTCCCTTCAGGCTTCCTCCAATGTGTTCCCTCCAACACGTGTGTCCCAGGGATGGAACTGAGGTGACCACACTTGGCAGCGGGTGACTTAAACTTGGGAATTGTGTTAATTTGGAGTATGGAAGAGAACGCTCTTAAACCAGGACTTTTCATGAAGTATTGAGAAATACTGTTGTTTTTATGTTGTTTAAATCTTTCTGTTCCTTGCTGTCTCATCAGACTTAACATGCCTGCAATTTTAATCTTGCTAAAATATAAATCCACTGTGTACCTGCTGCTTAGACTCCACCATGCCTGCTTCTTCTTTCACATTGGGCCCTGCTCTTTGCCAAATAACTGTTCCCTGGAACAGGCCTGATTGGTCCCTTGTGGCTGCCATTTCTCAGCCCAGGAAGGACCTCCTCATTCCCATCCTTCACCAGTTCCCATCTGGGCACTGCCCGGATGCTGTATTAATCTGCTTTATGTCATCCTAACAAAATACCCGAGGAGGCCACTTAAGCAATAAGGTGGTTTATTTAGTTCACAGTTTCAGGCAGAGCATAGACTTGGTGAGTGCCAGCCCCTGACTGAGAGGACAACAAGAGGGAGGGGGGGGGGGGGGGGGGGGGGGGGGGGGGGCTAGCAACGTCGGCTTTTATAGTAACTCGCTGGAGAAAGTCTCACACAGAGGCACACACACACACACACACACACACACACACACACACACACACACACAAGTCCTACTAGACTATCTCCAAAGGGCATATCTTTAATAAGATAGGATCTCCCACTAAGACCAAATCCCAGAGACTTTACCACCTCCCAGGACCACCAAGCTATGGACCAAACTTCCAATCACAGTGGGCACTCAGTTACATTCAAACTCTAGAGCCTGAGCCCGCTCCCCAGACGAGGATTAGCAGCATGCCTAAGCTCCCTGAACACCACTGTCTAGTTAGATGAGCTGAAACATTCCTGTCTGAGTGTTCACTGCCTCTTGCACTAATGCTCTTCAACGGTGGGCCCGGGGTTTACATCTTTATATCCTGTGCACTGTGTCGATGTGCATGCCTCTCACAAGCTGACTCTAGGATTCGTTTATGGGATGCTGGCCCTGCTCTCCTTGCTTTATTTTCTAAACAGGACACCTGATGGTACCCTGTGCTTCCTCCCTCGCCCTCTCTGCACGAGGAAATCCCTACCCAGTTCTAAGAAGAAAACAAGAGCGTACACTAGCAGTGTAAATGGGGCTAGGGGAACCATAATCCAACCGTGGCTGGTGAGAAGTTAGCTTCCTGCGTTTTCAGACAGCTTTCTCATATGCCAGCCTGTGTCATCTAGCCCATGAGAATGAGAAAACTGTGGAGAGATAAAAGCCGGATGATCTTCCGGCTCCCGCATCAGGTTAGCCATAACACTGAGGCCGTGCCAGGAGCCCGTGTGTTCCCACCAGCCTGGGAAAGGGTGAGTTCCCAGGAAAGATCAAATAGTTGCTGTAAAAGCACTTCCGAACTCCAAGGAAAGCAGATCTTTCCAGCCGAGCGCCCTCCCTAAGGCCTAAAGAGTATCACTGCCAAGTAGCTATTCTTTTATCTTCTGCATAAACCACCCCAGGCTGAGGGTCCTGAAGTCTGTGAGAAGCAGAGTGCTGATCCACTTCAGAAACGTATTTGAACTTCTGGGATAAGTAACCGTCTATTTTACACCATGCTTAGACAATGTCTTCTCATAAACTCCCTCGGGAACACAGGTGTGGGCACTAATGCAGAGAGAGAGCTTTGTCCCCAAACTCAAGTCTGGTAGAATGAGACAACTATTTCTGCTAGATCAGTGTAAAATGTAAAAGCAACAATTAACAGCCAGGTGCCCAGCTGCCCAAGCTGTGTTTGCAGCTGTGGCAGCACCATGCCTCTGGGGATGACAGGTCGGCTCTTCTCCAGCACCTCAGGAAGAGCAGGGAGAGGAGCAGGGGGCATGCTCCTGCCTCATGCTTCAGTCCAGCCTGGGGTCCACATTGGATGGCTGGTGCAAAACTGACTGAAGGCGTGGGTTCAATTCTCACTTTCCACGATACATAAAGCAACACACACGCTCCTGAAAGTGAGAACAGTTAGGGTCTAGACTTTGCCTACCACCTGGACTCGCTGTGCTAAGGAGACGACAGGCAGGCAAAGCTTCAGTCATATTTACAGTTGTGAGTCTGCAAACTAACCATTGGTGTCTACTTGTCATAGATTTAGGGAACCCATGTCAGGGGTTCTTTTCATTTTTCTACTCTCTGTGCCCTGCTCCTTCTTGCTGTTTGCCTTCCTTTAAGGTCTCCTCTGCTGTCTTTCTGGACAAACTGCCAGTTAGAAAACGTACTTCCTGGAGAGGAGACACAAAGGCCCTTAGCAGAGGACACAGGAAACTGATCACATGAGCTGTGAGCTATCTCATCTGAAGGCCTGGTTCCTCTGATGGTATAGCCATAATTACTCAAAGTATCGAGGAACTCAGAGCTTCAACCTGTTCATGCATCAGACATCTAGAGTGACACGTGTGGCGAAAAGTCACCAAGGGAAGAAGGAAGTCCGGGAGACTGGTACAGAAACCACATTGTTATCCTCAAATAACCCACTAATACTAAACCTTAGTCTCAATTTGGAATTGAGTCAAAAGTCTTTGTCCCCAAACTTGAGGCTGACAAAACAAACGATGAACAGTAGGGTGGCCAGCTGTGACAGCACCATGCCTCTGTGGAGGACAAGTCACAGGAAGAATGGTAAGGAATGTCAACATGTCTCTTTGTGATCTCAGGACTTTGTCAAACATGGGCTCAAATCTGACCCGTAACAGTGTAGGGCAAATTGTAACACGTTGATTATGTGAGTGTTTGTAGGTATGGGGACTTAGCCACCTAGACTTCTTGTCTCCTTCATTTCGTTAGTGAGTGGAAGAGAAGCAATAACTAGTTGCTAGTTTAGTTTTGCCTAAGACAGAAAATGATACATTCTGTGTGTGTGTGTGTGTGTGTGTGTGTGTGTGTGTGTGTGTTCATATGCATGTGTGTGTTCACATACCGATGTGTGTGTTTACATGCATGTGTGTGCATGTGTGTCCATGCAAGAGTTCATGCTTGTGTGCACAAGTGTATGTGTTCATATGTATATTGTAGCCAGAGGTTGAGAGACTCAGAGACTGTACATAGCCATGTATGGCTTTTCTGCAGGTACACAGAGATAGAGAGACTTAGAGACCGTACATAGCCGTGTGTGGCTTTTCTGAGGGTACAGAGATCGGAGCACGGGTTCTCAGTGCAGTAGGCACCAACTGAGCCATCTTCCCAGCCCTCCATTCTCACCTCTGTGCTTGGCTTTAGCCTTTCAGTTCAAGCTTTCTCCGAGAGTGTGGGTAGTTATGTTCTGTGACAGAGCCCCATTAGAGTCTCACGCTATGGGTTATGTGTGAAGACTTTCTGTGCCACAGGCAGAGATCCATGGTAAAGTCTGCCTCCCGCCACTATGCCTCACAGACAGCTTGCTCCTGAGTACCGGCTCAGATCGTCTTCATGCTGCCACGCAAGCGACCGGGGAATTCTTTGTTATTCCTCCTGTGTTGCCCCAGCACACCACACTCTTCCCATGCAGTCTTCCCTCCCTCTGCCCCTCCAGCAGCTGAGCTTACAGGCGTGTGCAGCACACCCAGCTTACGACATCATACTAGAATTCCTTGGGAATGCTTGTTCCTACATTGGGGGCATTGATTCAAGACTCCCAATGCCTCTAGTGACAGATGTCCGTGTAAAAGTTGGAGAATAAACAGTGACTTCAGGGTTCTGCCGCTCTGACTCTAAGTATAGACTGTTCTGTTGTGTTGTTCTGTAGTAGAAAGGACTAAAAGGCACATGAGATGTGGATTACTCAAACACACTGTAATAATATAGGCCTCCCTGTTTCCCTTCTTTCCTTCAGTAGAACCTCTGGGAGAGGGCAGAACAAAGTTTCCTGTGAGTTCTTTGGCTTGAGCTGCTGTTTAAATCAGCGTCCTCTGTACAGTAAGAGTCAGAAGTGCTGAGGAAGCCTTGAGGGGCAGTGTGGCTCAGTCCAGTGGGCTCAAAGTGTAGCCTCAGCCAGTAGCAACTACACCACCCAGTGCCTTGTCAGAATGTAGCTTGCAGCCGGGCGGTAGTGGTGCACGCCTTTAATCCCAGCACTTGAGAGGCAGAGGCAGGCAGATTTCTGAGTTTGAGGACAGCATGGTCTACAGAGTGAGTTCCAGGACAGCCAGGGCTACACAGAGAAACCCTGTCTCGAAAAACCAAAAAAAAGAAAGAAAGAAAAAAGAATGTAGCTTGCAGGCCCCTCCTCATACCAACTACTGAATCAGAAGTTTGAGCAGGGCCCACCTAGCGTACTTTCACAAGCCATCCAGGTGACTGTCAAGAGCGTGAAGTTTGAGAACCTTTAGTGTTCAGAAAATCCCACTGGACAAATTCATGTTCAGCTATAGAAGCCGACAGAGACAGACAGACAGACAGACAGACAGACAGACAGACAGACACACACACACACACACACACACACACACACACACACACACACAGACACTGAGCCTCATCCCCCCTCTCCTCTGAAAGAGGGGGGGACATGAAATCAAAAGGCTTGTATGACCTTCTCTCTTTATGATGTCTTAAGCCAGCTGTGACAGCATTTTCTTAGCATGAGTACACTCTAAAAACTAAATGAGGGAAAACCTTATTTGTGTTGCCTCAAGAGAAAGCATTAATGGGAACTGGAGGAACGGCTCAGTGGTTTAGAGAGCTGCTGCCCTGGCAGAGGGCCCACGATGAGTTCCCAGCACCTACGCCAGGCAGCTCATAACTACCCTCCACTCCAGGGGATCTGATGCCCTCTCCTGGCCTCTGAGGACATCTGAACACACACAGCAGACACAGACATACACACATGCATATAAATAAAAATAAATCCTTCAAGTATTACTGTTATGGGAATGAATATATAAGGGAAAAGAAGAAACAGAAATTCAGAATTTCAGTATATTAAATACTGTGTTCTTCCTGCACTTTTACCCCTCCCTTTATGTATACTCACCCCTCTCTCTCTCTCCCTCTCTCCCCCTCCTTCCCTCCCTCCCTCCCTCTTTCTCCTTCCGTCTCCCCTTCCCTCCCTCCCTCCCTCCCTCCTTCCCTCCTTCCCTCCCTCTTTCTCCTTCCCTCTCTCCCTCCCTTCCCCCCCACCCCCGTGTGTGTGTGTGTGTGTGTGTGTGTGTGTGTGTGTGTGTGTGTGTAACTGGAAATTGAACCTGGGGCCTCACACTAGGCCAGTGTTCTAGCACTGAGCTGTGTTTCCGATCCTCTGATAGAGTTAGTTTGGCCGCCAGGGAGCCCCGCTTCCCTGGGATTACAGGCATGTTTGTTTCTATGAAGGTGTATCCACTGATTAATCTACATACGTATAATGTCTAATGAGATTACAGCATCTACCCACTGAGTGCTTCATGTGGAAATAGTTCAGGGTGCTGAGGGCACACAGGCAGGCAGAGCTTGCACTGGCATGGACTGAGTCAGGGAATGTGCATTCAAAGAACAGCAAGGCACAGAGTGTGGCTGGAGAGGATGTACAGAGGAGAGAGGATGGGTAGGAGAGGATTGTGGGAGCCAGGGCAGAATTGATAAAATACTTATAATGTATTCCCAATACAGCAGGGCTGCCTCCCCCCGCGGTTACACAGGTACAGGCTGGGTTAGAGAGCTGGAGTACCACTGTCGTAATCCCCCTGGTACTTGTAACTTGTGTATTTCCCTTAATGTGGCATGGGCACCCCACCAGTCTGCCGCACTGTCATTGTCATCGCTGCATAGGAGTCTGTTTGATA
The DNA here is from genome assembly GCA_030674055.1 of Rhabdomys pumilio. Taxonomy (NCBI): domain Eukaryota; kingdom Metazoa; phylum Chordata; class Mammalia; order Rodentia; family Muridae; genus Rhabdomys; species Rhabdomys pumilio. The sequence goes on along the minus strand of JANHMN010000019.1, from coordinate 15,882,153 downwards.
TGTTTTCTTAAGTCCCTGCGGGTGAGTGCCTAGGTTATTTCCAGTTTTTCATTATCGTGGATTGCACTGAACGAAGTGTTGCCCAGTCTTTATATACATTTGTGTTCTTAGGATAATGTCTAACAGGGCAAGTCCTTGGCCAGGAATAGCATGCATTTGGAGATTTTTCCTGACTCTGTTACTTCATTTCATCTGTAATTGTTTTACTGGCCATTTTCCAATCACTTAACACCTTCAGCAGATGAATTTTCCCATGATGAGCCCAGAGCAAGCCAAATCAGGCTGGCTCTGGAGACCCAGGAAAGTCATTGTTGTTTCTGGGTCTGAGTCTTCCGCTGTCTGTTTTGTTTGTCCTATTCCTAGTTCCAGCACCATGGTTGTTAGTTATGTATGGTGGTTGTACCCTCCCATCACCATCTTCATTCTCAAGCAAGTTCTGACAGACGCACGACCAGCGGGTCCTGGGTACATGTTTGCCTCCAGCAGGCTGTTGTCTTGCATGTCCTTCTCTTCCCTGGCCTCACCATGGTTGTGTCATGTGGGTCCCTTGATGGAGCTCACTTGTTCTGAGTGGTTATCTGTGTGGTTCCTCCGAACACTACAACTTGACTGTGTCACTCGCCTAATCCCTTAGCTCCAGTGTTGGGAGCCGACTTTTAGCAGAAAGCGGCTAGAAAGCAGCTATCATCTTTGCAGCCATCCCGAGCCATATACCCTGACATGAGACTTGTTTTCAACAGCTGAAGCACACTCTGATAAATATCTTGTTTATCCCACATAGCTTGTTTTGCTGTTTAGTGCCCCCAGCTGCAAGGAGCATGTGGTATCCACACCTACAAAGCATGTGGTGCACGTGTTATCCATGTGCTGTCCACGCCATACATGCCTGTGAGGCGCACATGCTATCCACGCCTGTAAGGCTTACGTCATATCCATACCTGCAAGGCACGTGGTATTCATGCACCTACAAGGCACGTGGCAAAAGCCTATAAATACCCAGGATTTCCTTGGTGTGTGTGTGTGTGTGTGTGTGTGTGTATGTGTGTGTGTGTGTGGTATAGTAGTAGGTGTAGTGGTGTGTGTATGGTGGAGACAGTAAAGAAGACTTTACTACAGATCCTCTGGCTTGTCTCTGTTCTTCACGTCTCTTCCCCTTCTTCCCCCCACTCTCTCTCTTGCTAGACCCTGACCAGCAGAACAGAGTGGTCCCTTACACTCCAGCAGTAACCAACACTCACCCCCCGACCCCCATTCTACACAGATCCTTTAATTCACAGAAAAACTTGAGGACTGAAAGTTATATATAGTTGGAGCTTTTTCATTTAACAAGCAAGAGAAAGTAGCCAGACTCAAAAAGAGAAAAATCTCTTCAAGTGCTCAAATAGGTTTTCAGTTCTCTATTTTGATTTCCTTCTGTCTGGTTCTTGGCTTCTACCCAGAAGTCAGCTGTCTTTCAGACATTCTTCAGTACCTAACTGAAGGGAAAAAACGGAGCTATGTCTTAGGAGCCGTTGCTGCAACCTCTCAGCCACAGAGCTTGTAACCATTGAGACAAGCTCACCTTGACTACGTAGCCCACCAGCTTCTGCTTCGTGGTAGACACTGCTCTGTGCAGCCTGTCACCTTGGGTCAGCTCCACAGGTTCCCACTGACTTGTAGATGAACTGGTGTTTCCTCTGTCCCTTCCTGCTTCCCACCAGTACAGCATAGGTAAGGAAGGCCAAGCTGGCCTTGTTCAGATGGCTGAGACGGTGGCTTGTCCACAGCATCTAGGGACTGGTTGGCTTCAGCAGCACAACTGCTCTGTCTGAGCCCCTTTTTTCAAAAGGTAGAGAAGTCATGTTGGTCAGACAACCCTAGTATGCCAGGAACACCCTTGGGGGAGAGGAGAGGCTGAGGGCCCTTCAAAGACTCACAGAATTCAAAGATGACTGCTGTAAACACATGTTCCTGATTACTCTTGAGTTCCCGGGCTGCAAAGGATTCTGCCTAACATGCCAGGGTTCTCAGAATTCTGCCTGTGGCTTTAACAAGTCGTGGAGATGGGTGTAACCCCTCTCTCCTTAGATCTGCTTGTTCTTCTCTGCCGTCAGTCACTAGAGAGACGCTTCAGGAAAGGCTGTATTTAAACATTGATATTTAGGTAAAATAGGTATTTAGTGCAGTAATACCATTCACCCTAGTGCCTATATTTGGTGAATCTTAAATTAGCCCTTTGATGATATGATGAAAACTGAGATTTTTTCAACACAAGAGTTACAATAAAATATAAGCAATCTTCTACCACCACCTCCCAAATAATAGATCAGAAATGTATTAGCCTGGCTCAATGGTGCACACCTGTAATCCCAGGGGAGGCAGAGGCAAGAAAATTGCAAGTTCAAGGCTACCAAGGGCTACACAGGGAGACCCTGTCTCAGAAAAAGAGTAGAGTACATACATCTTAGCAAGATGTGGTAAGTCACCTATGATGTCAAAACTCAGAAGGCAGAGACAAAATTTCCATGGTTCCAGGCCATCCTGGCCTACACATGGAGATGCTGTCTTAAAGGGGAGGTATCCTTGTAGGGCCACAATAGTAATTCCTTTTATAAAAGAGTAGAGTCTTTGCTGAATTCAGATCAGATGTGTTAGGCAGACATACAGTATTCCCTCCTTAATTTCTTCTTTCTTTTTTAGTTTTTTTTTTTTTAATCATAATAACTTGTGTTGTTGTCAACTCATTTCATGCAATCTCTGTTTAGGAGGGTTTGATGCCTGCAGTAGATGCCTACCTATCTCCAGGTGGTCAGGAAGTCTCTGAGTTCATTGGTACCCAGGACAGGCAGGTTAGCTCTGCCAGCAAGAGAACACTTCAGCCCAAGCATGAATCTGTCCTCACATACAAATATCTGTTGGTACCTACTAAGCAACTACTGTCTGTGTGACTAGGTACTGACTGTGTGCTCTCTATGTCTGTCTATCTGAATCATGTAAAGTTGCCCCTGAGGACTGAGGAACCCAGGGTTCACCACATGTTAGGCACAAGCCTCCGCCAGTGAGCTGTCTTCAGCCCTTTTCTTTTGGGTTTTATTGCTGTTGTTTTGAAACATGCTCTCACCAAGTTGTCCAGCTGGATTTAAATTCACTGTCTGTAGCTCAGGCAGGCCACACCCTTGTGGTCCTTCTGCCTCAGCCTCCCGAGAAGCTAGGATTATAGGCCTGCCCATGCCACGTGGCCTAGCTGTTCTTTTCCTCGGACATCAGAGTGCTGCTGTACCAGTCGCCTCTCAGCAGCATTGATTGCAAAGACACGTAACAGTGAAGAAGCCACCTACCTGAACTAGGAACCTCCCTCTCAATCAGGCCTGTTTGCCTGGAGGATGACAAGGTGTAGAGGTGCTGAGGACTGTGATGGAAGCTTCACTGCCAACGCTCCCCTCCCTACAGCCTCAGAGAAGTACTGGAACCAGGCTGGGCAGTCAGCATCCCCACCCTGGGAGGACAGTGCTCCAGGTAGTGGGACTGGGACTGAGTGTATGGAATTGCATTGTGTGTCCTCCCTAAAACCATCCCAGATGCCATTTGCATTTCCATCACCTCAGCACCAGTTTCCTCAGCATCTCCCCCAAGTAGGCATCTTGCCAAAGGCCTACTCTTAGTTAACAGTTCAGACTGTCTCCACCCTCTGCATGTCACTGGTGCTGAGTGACCGGGTGGGTATCAGGTGCCCAGTGGATCTTGCACAGCTTTTCACACCTGGAAGACATTTTTAAACCTAAAAGAACGGTAGCTCTTTGCACTGAGGATATGTCACTTCCTAAATAGAACCCTTGGAATGGACATAATGAGACAGCTGTCTGGCCAACCCATGGGCTTCCCCATTCATTCTCTTAGAGATGTAGAGGTTTAGAGATGGAGGATGTCCCCAGCAGGAAAAATGAATGGCCGTGAGGTGATAAAGGAGCCACTGTCACATAGTTAACCTGAACCAGGAACAAAGCAGTGGAGGCAGGAAGTTACCCTTGCTTTGACATGTTGCCATAATACACTTGATCTGGACACTGGGACATTATCATTGCTTTGACATGCTGCCATACTGTCATTTGATCTGGACACTGGGAAGTGTTTGCTGAAGGGTACCCAGCCTGTGCGAATACTTCAGGGCTGTTTGAGAATATGCCTAACACTCCAACCTCCTCCTGCACTGAGATGGGGAGTGAATAGAGGAACACCAGGCTAAGCCACCCCAACAGCCAGGCACTGAGAAGGAAAAGCAGCATGTGGCCTGGATTCACAGCCTGCAGGGATGTGCTGTCCAGCTCTAACTCTTGTGGTGGCTTTGTGGGGGCTGTGGCTGTGGGCTGTGGGAGGAGACAGCTCCTCACAGCCCTAAGCCTCAGCCTAGGCAGTGCACAGCCCCCAGCCGCATCGGCCACATTTCTTTCAGCTTCTTGTCTAGGAACAGCCTGGCCACAGGGAAGGCCAACATCGTCTTCAGTAGGTGTCAAGCTGCTTCTCTAGAGGTTCGGTAGTCTCCACGCGCCAGAGCTGCCCGTGAATTCTCTTATTCCTCATGCTCACCTGCACTTCTGCTGACAGGCTGAAAACTGTGCCAACGGAGACCTCCTTGTGTTGGGATTACAGCACTGAATGCAAGATTTCTGTGGCCTGTCCTGTGTTTTGCTTAGGTTGAAAGTCAAGTGAGATGCTTGCTTTAGGTTCAACAACAAGTGAGATGTTTGTTTGTTTGTTTGTTTGTTTGTTTTCTATAATGAAGCTTTAAGTCACAATGAAAGAAAAGCTTATCCTTGCTCTGACACCTGACTTCGACTCCCAAAGACTCTGGTACCACAAAAGAAAGATAAAATTGTATGTATTCATTTTGTTCAGGAAAAAAAAAAACGGTCAAAACAAAGGAGGCATTTGAGGCTAGTGTTGTAACCTGAAGAGTCAAATGTGTGAAGCACAAAAGCAATAGCAGTGACCAGGAGGGAGGTCAACAAGTGTGCCACAGAAACGTTACAACATCCTGACAAAGGAACAAGCCTTCAGGACGAGGGGTTGGTGTGCTCTGTCTGTCCCAAGAGGATCCACTGTTTTTAGTAACATTGTTGCTTTAGGGTAGGACCTGTGGAGAAAGCGCAGGTCCTGAGAGAAGGAGTGGCTGGGAATGGAGGAATCTAGAGGTGCGTGCATCTGAGGACAAGGCTGAGGGGTGAGGGGTAGGACACACTGAGAACTAGGTTGTTGTATGTGGGACCGTATCCTGCCCCCCTGGTCCGATAGTCAGTCTGCAATCAGCCTTTGTCAGAAGTGTGACAGAACTGCTACCTGACTTATTCCATTGCTGTTTGCTGAGTCAGTCTGGGAGGTATGGAGCCAGAACTGGAGCAGAACATGAAGCCACACTCCGGTCACCATCACCTAGAGTTTTACAAGGCTTATTTCCCAAAACATGCCAGTCTGCTTTATGCAAGGACATACATAGCATTGCTTCCCAGAGCTACCATGTGTTGAGCTGCCGGTTGGGTGAGCAAGTCTCCCCACTCGGACCACACTGACCCGGTGTGTGCAAGCACAGCTGCCTGTTGTAGCTGAAAACCAAACTGTGTATTTCATGTACAACTGAGAAGTCACTGCCTCTTGTGTGCTGTGATAAAGATGTTCCCGTTTGGCCTGACAGAGCAGACTCTGCAGACAGAGAAGCATGTCAGACCCTTAGACTTCTAACCCCAGATATCAGTCTGTTGTTGAACACCAGTCGGTGCATGTGTCTGTGGTGGGCAGTGGAATTGCTTTCTGGTGTCCCGCATTGCAGATGTCTGTGCAATCTGCCCTCACCATACTTAAGTTACCACCTACACAGCTGCACAGTAAGCTTCCATGCCCCACTCCTCGAAACCCCCAAAGATCACCAGGCTCTTTCAGTGCAGGGATCTCCAGTAATGGAACTTACATAAGCCCATGGCAAGTCACCTCCGTAGGCATCCATGGTTCAGATCTTCATTCTCAGATTCAACAGACGCTACCCCTCTGCTGACACTGGATGATTTATGAGGTATGAATTATGCATAAATGGGTAGCCAGAATGGATAGAGTGGTTTGTCCAGCTTACAAAGTCGCATCTCACTTGGCTAAGTCTGTCAGCCACCTACACATTCCTCCCACTCTTGGCCTCTTGGCTGGCCCCACTGTGCTCCTCTCTCCCCAGTTTCAGTGTGTCTGATCATAATGTACTTTACCTCCCACAGAGTCCTGGACAACCACCCGCAGGGTAATGTAAAAATGCTCTGGCTTATCAGCCCATGGCTAAGAGTGCTGGTCTTAGATTCAGCCACGCCTTGGCTAAAATCCAGTTCAGACTAGCTGTGAAGCCTGACACAGGTAACTTGACCTCCTTCCACTGACTTCCCCATCTGTAAAATAGTGCCGTTGGTGTATAATAGTGACGCTAATAATATTCAGCTTATGAGGCTATTGTAGATCAAAGGAGGTAATGTATATGTTGCAGAGTAAAGTATAGATACTCCGTAGAATTAACATGTACGATCTGGCTTCTGCCTGCTTCTCCACTTTCTCACCTACATACTTCAGTTCCACTTGACTGTGAGCAGATACCCAGTGAGCCTGGCCTGGCACATGTCTGAGTGCTCTATAAATATGAATCAGCCACAGGGCCACTTACAGTTCCTTGAGGGCATCATGCTGTTAGTGTGATCCAGTGTGCTGGAGGTGCTTTTCTCTCCAGCATGCTGTTCCTCTCTTCTGGCGGCGTCCCTTTTCTCTCTGAGCTAGTAGCCAATCACCTTTTAAATCACAGAGGCCCTTAACTCACTTCCTCACTTGAGGCCGTCCATGTGTCTGTCTGTCTCCCTCTTCAGTTATCAGTAAGCTCTTTAAGGGCAGAAACTGCTCCCCTTGTACAGTGTCTGTCACAGAAAAGGGATCAAAATGTGCTCGCTGAGTAAAGGCTAGAAACCGCGATGAATATAGACACAAGGATATGGGCAGAAGGACAAAATCACAAGGGAAATGAAGCCGTTGAGAACTGGTGGTTTGTTACTATGGTGATTTCTGGGTATCTTTTGTTTGAAGGATGGGATGGAGGAAGTTGCTTCATTCTTGTTATTGTTTTCTTTCTTCCTCATCTGAGCTCAGAAGAACATCTGTACCTAGCAACCTCTTGGGTAGAAACAGACAGGGAGAGTGAAGCCTCCCTAGGATGAGGGAGGAGGTGGGGACAGAAGCCACAGAGCCAGACCGTAGTTATCCTTCATACTAGCCACAAGGGCACATGGACAGCTTCTGAAAACTGCAGTTAGAAAGGACACCTGAAGCCTAGCGTAAGGGCTAAGGTAAAAACAGCAGGAGCCCATAGGCACTTACAGCCAAATGTAACCCTTTGCCCGGGTTACTGCATAAGTACTCTGGTCCAAAGATTTAGCTAAGGGGCATGGGGACTATACTGGTCTGTGGGCTCCATGGTTCTAACTAAGATGTCATAGTCACATCTGAGGCAACCTACCTGTCCCTTGGAGACGTCTACATGCAGAGTGTCCCACATGGTGTAGTGTATAGAAGATAGGAATGCAGTAACCTGGACTCAGATCTGAGTCTTACAGACTACATAATCCAGGCAGGGCCTTTGGTTCTGTTAGCCCAGTGGGTGTTCCTTACCTAAAACATGGGCGTGGTCACTCTGAGGACTTAAAGAGACCGCATTACAGTGCTGAAAAGGCTTGTTCTCTCCTTGAGGTGTTAGTGGTTTTCTTGCTCACAGGAGCGTGGTGGCCAGTGGTAGAGGGACAGGGGCATGTGCCCCACAGATCCAGCCTTGGTGTTACATTCACTTCCCCCTTGCTCCTTTAAATCCAGGTATAGGCTGTCATAACAGAACAACCATGCCCCTTACTCTCCTTCTTCAGTACAGGGGCTCACACATGACAGTACCTCTTGCCTGGCAGCTAAAGCTGGTGAATTAGGGTGAATGATGCCTTCCAAGGCTCTCGCTGTCCTGATGCCACTCCATTCCTTAACTGGTTCGTCTCCTCTCTGTTGAAGCTGTTTCCCGGAAGCACATACTTCTTCCATGCCACAGGAAGTAAGAAGGAAGGGGGACAAATGTCACCTAAAAGATAAAGAACCTGGGGTTTGCACAGCCATTTGCAATCAGCCCTCAGGTGAAATGACATGGAAACAGCTGGGTAGAAGAAAATCTGAAGGTGCGGTTCTGTACAGCCGTAGGCCCACTGGAAGCCGCCACTGTGGCTGTCTAGTGGGATGAGGGACAGTCTGCCACACCCTTCCTCCCGGCCTCTTCCGTGACTTGATTATTATCAGAGATAGATTTGGACCTCAGAGTTGTCCAAACTATTTTGGGGGAGAGTTTTTAAATTTTTGCTTTTTTGTTTTTTTAAGACAGGCTTTCTCTATTATGTAGCCTTGACTCTCCGGGAACTTGCAGTGTAGACGAGACCGGCCTCAGGATTCACAGAGGTCTACTGCCTCTGCCTCTGCTTCTCTGCCTTTCTACCTCTCTGCCTCTCTCTGCCTCTGCCTTTCTCCCTCTGCCCCTCTGCCCCTCTGCCTCTGCCCCTCTGCCTCTGCCCCTCTGCCTCTCTCTCTGCCTCTCCTCTGCCTCTGCCTTTCTCCCTCTGCCTCTGCCCCTCTGCCTCTGCCCCTCTGCCTCTCTCTCTGCCTCTCCTCTGCCTCTGCCTTTCTCCCTCTGCCTCTCTGCCCCTCTGCCTCTCTGCCCCTCTGCCCCTCTGCCTCTCCTCTGCCTCTGCCTCTCTCTGCCCCTCTGCCTCTGCCTCTCTCTCTGCCTCTCTCTCTGCCTCTCCTCTGCCTCTCCTCTGCCTCTCTGCCTCTGCCTTTCTGCCTCTGCCCCTCTGCCGAGTGCTGGGATCAAAGATATGTACCACCATGCTCAGCCCAAAACTGTATTCTTTCAGGCCTACGGATAGCAGAATTTTCCAGGCTACTAATTCTCTGAGACAACAATAATAGTGTTAATGATAAAGCTGTTAATAATAGTAATGTGCATGTCAAGTAAACATCACTGTTAGATTGCCTTAGCATGCATTTGTAGTCAGTTGACACACATACATACATACGTACATACATACATACACACATATATACACACATACATACATACATACATACACACACACACACACACATACATACATACATACATCATACATACACACATACATACATACATACATACATACACACATATATACACACACACATACATACATACATACATACATACACATACATACATACATACATCATACATACACACATACATACATACATACATACATACATACATACATAGAGGGGGGGTACGGTGGCTCTCAAAACATTTGGGCCTTCTTTTTTTATTGGTTTAGTTTTTTTGAACTGACAGGGTTTCTGTCGGGCTTCAATCATGTCATCAGGTGGAGGAGCAGCAGAGGCGCCAGCAGCAATAGTTCCTTCCTCAGAGTTTGCCACCTCAGACACTGTTCTCTGAGGGCTGCTGGGAACCAGCGCTGGCTGCCTGCAGGTGGCTCTGTGTCCTTATCTCCCTCCTTTCATTTCCTCCCAATCCTAAAGGCAGACCCTCTTACCAAAGACCAAAAGACTGCATAGCCAGGCTCTGCAGCAGGGAGGAAACTCAAGGAAGCAGAGAGACAGAGAGACACCCCCCCCCCCACCTTCTTTCCTCGCAGACTCTGGACCCTGAAGAGGTGGGAGGAGGCTGGCTGGAGTCTGCCCTTCTGCCTCCTTTGTCACTGCTCTTTGCTGTTAGAAGCCCCAGAATTCAAGCTGAGTATGTTTTCCAACTGCCTGGTTTATCAGCATTCACACCAAAGCTGCTACTGCAAAGCTTTGAAATTGTAAATCACTGCCCGGTGCAGAGGCTGTTGCTGCTGTGCTCCCGCTTCCTTGTAGCTTGGAGGACGTGCTAACACGCAGTCCCAGTGGCTGTGAGACACAGGGCTCCCTGCCTGTCCTTCTTCAAAGGAGACGCCTGTCTCACTTCCAGACTTACAGTGCAGATGGTGTCTGTCCTCACACCAGTGTCAGTCCATTCTACCAGGGCTGTTTCCACAACCATGCTTCCGAGCAAAGGGGCGGGAGATGCAGAAACCACGCCCACTGTCCCATAAACTTGCTCTGTCAGCATCTTTTCGTGTTTTTTATTACACTTTATTTGTGTGTGCGCCCGGGCAAAGCTTCCATGCCAGCCGTGGCATGAGCGTGGAGGTTGGACAGCTTGGGGGAGCGGTCAGTTCTCCCCTCCAGCAGGAATCAAACCTAGATCTGTGGGCTTTGCAGCAGTCATCCTTACTCACTGAGCCATCCCACCCACTCACCATCTGCTTCTTTAAGAGCTGGATCTTCTAGGCTGGAGCTACTGAATCAAAGAGAAGAAAAGAATCCACTGTTTTCTGAAAGGCCAAGGCTCACGCAGAATCATCTGGCCAGGTCCCTCCCGGTAACTAGGAAGGTCTATAGAGCGAGTTTTCATTCTGCCTGAGAAGGAACCTCCTGGACTCTCATCCTCCTCCTTCCTGTGGAAGGGACCTTGGTGATGCCTGTTCAGACAGCCACTTTGTGCTAACGTGTTTGCTTGTGTCTATGCCAGGTGACACTGTGATCCCTGGCCCTTGGCCAGTCCCACTACAACTGTTGTGAAACAGAGGAGGCCAGAGAGCCAGGCATTGCCACTGAGTCCCAGATGTGACACTGGCCTTCCTGTTTCTCTGTGCTGGTTTGCGAATAGAAGCCCATGGTTTTGTTTTTGTTTTCCTGTGGTTGTTTCCACAGAGCATGGGCAGAGTGGTGGTTACTTGCTTGACTGTATATTGGCAGTGAGAAGTATATACAGTGAGAAGTCTCCAGCAGACCTTAGTGTTTCAGAACAGTGTTAAGCTGCATAAGGCAGGGATGTTCCCTCCTCTGCTCACCAGGATTCAAGAAACCTAGCTCAAAAGTAAAAACTGTGCCAGCGGGAGAGGGTGAAAGCAACAAGCATTAGGACAAATCCCCCTGCCTCCACCACCAGCAGCATCCAGAGAACAAGTGCTGGTTAGTCCTCCCCTCCCTAGGGCTGACCAGGGCACGGCTCAGCCCAGTCCAAGGCCTCACTTCCAGGAAGACCCTGCTTAATTAGGGACTGTCATTCCTCCTTGGGTGGGTTCTCCAAGCACATAGGCCTTAGAGCCAAAGCATTTTCAGAGCCCCCACCTTGTCCACCCAAGTCTGACTTGGTTACCCATTGCGTCCTCAGGTTTGGCTTCACGTGGCTCTGTTCACCTGCCACAGTAAGGTTTCTGCAGTTGTGTGTGTGTTCTCGCCACCTGCTTGCTGCCCGGCCCCTCACCACCCACCAAGGAGTAGAAAGCACACTGACTGTTCCTGACTGGTTAGTTATTGTACCTTCCAGAAGCTGCCTCTTAATGTGCTCGGAATTAGCTGCTCCCCTCCTCTCTCCAGTTTGACACTTCACTAATATATGATTGTTTCAACTTCCGTACTAAGTCAGTGGGGAACTGAAACAAGGGATATTTCCTACCAAAGAATAAAGGCGACTTAATCTCATTATCAAAATGGTGCATTCTCACAGTCAGTCTCTGTGCAGTCTGAGCAGTGACATCAGAAACTTAGAAAGCAGCCTGCCACGGCACTGTCCCCCCACCTCGTGGTGATCTCAGCCTGTCCCCCTGGAGCACAGTGCAGGCATCCATGTCATAGCTGGAATGGCCCAGCGCCTCTTAGACACAGCACACTGCTTCAGAGTACGCATGTCTGTTTCCTCCTCTGCTTACCATTCTGTCGCCGACATACCTTGTATAGTCACCACCTCTGCATGCTTTCTAACAAGCTCACAGGCCAAAAGACAAGCCTGTCTTAAGGCTCCTTGTTGATATTGCCAGTCTGGTTTACCCAAAGTCTCTGTGTTCACAGTCTCCACAGCAGTGCAGGAGCATGCACATTTCAAGGGACCCTCTGTCACAGAGGGTAGAGTCTGTGGAGTTAGTTACTAATTAAATCACTAAACTGTTTCTCTGATTACTGTGGAAAGTGGCACTTTCCCTTTAGTTTCAGGAGGGAGCAGGGGTGCTACCAAAGGTATCTCCTCATTTCCTTCCTAGTTGGTTTGTCTTATCTATATAAATCCATTTTTAAAATGTATATCTACAAAATAAACTTGTACATAAATGTTAATAACAGAAGTATTCAAAAGAGGAGGTAGCCAGGGTGCCCATAATTTCTAAATGGACAAGCACCTTATGACATAGTCATACAATGGCAGATATTTAGTGATTAATGGAATGATACTGTAATACATTGTTACATTACTGCATTATGAATGAATCTTAAATGCATTACGCCTTAATGAAAAATAGAAAGAAACCAAGGTTGTGTAGCATATGATTAAATCCATACCAAATATCTGGAATAGGCAAATCCAGAGGGACCTAAGGTAGATTAGATACGTGTCAGGGACAACAGGGATTAGCAAGTGGCACGGGCTTTCTTTGAGGATGAAGAATGTCTTCTGGAGCTCAGGAATTGAATGACAGTAATGGCTCCTTTATAAAAACCCTTAAAAACGGAGTGGGCCACACTGGTCGTGGTCTGGAAGAGTTGGGGAAGGTGGGGGACCGTCTACTAAACCCCTTCATACACAGAGCGTTAATCATTCTTATTTGTATCAGCAAGTTCTCTTGTTTCTTCTGTCAACTCAGAGATTCAAAGTAAAGTGGGTGCGAGAAGTATCTCTGCCCTCTCCCTGGAGCCCTCCCATGATTCCCTGTTAAAACTTCATTTGCCGTTTAGGTTTGGGAGCCCATCCAGTGCCTGGCTGGCTGACAGCAGTGTTACTGTTCACCCTCAGGGGCTCGCACTTCTGTCTCCTTCCATTATGTGCCTTCAGAGCTCCAGGCACAGTAAGTGGGAGGGTGGACGGGAGGAAAAGACACTGCAGTTTCTCAGCCTGGGGGTTATCTGCACAAGTAATACCAGGACTGATTCCAGGTGCCAGGAATGTGCCTCTTTCATAATGCGCCATGGTGGTTTGTGAATAATTAGTTTCATCCCATTGCTGTGCAGGGTGGGACAAGATCTGTCCTCATCCCCTTGAAGCCTCTGCAGTAACCACACATGGGTGATCCAACAGCCAGACATTTACTGTTTTCTGACGTGAAGCTTTTATTTGATGCATAGCAGGTCCGGTCTTCTGGCCACTGCATGCGGTCAGTGTCTGCATTGCACACACACACACACACACACACACACACACACACACACACACACACCCCATCGCATGCTCTTCTCACCTGAGAGACTGCAGGATGTTAGAAGGTGTGTTTGCTGGGAGCTTTCCTTCACAGCATGCTACCACGAGTGTGTATGTCTTTTGTGTTTGGTTAGGAGTGGGGCAGAGTCTATGAACATTTCACTTTATGAGGTAATTTGCCTGTAAAGTGAATCATGTCTTAAATGCAATAAGTGGAGTCATTTTTATACCAAGGAAACCGATGCAATAAGGAGAGCTCATTTTTATACCAAGGAAACCGATGCCACCTCCCTTGTGGTGTGTATAAATACCCTTGCCACAACTAGGAAAGATGGGGAAATTGAGGGCTGCTGTAGATGTGTCGGCTCAAACAGTCATTAAGATGCCAACCCTTACCAAGGAAGAGGTGAGTCACTGTACACTGTGGTTCCAGCATCTCCATAAAATCCACTCGTCAGTGTGGGACATAGATGGGAGGCAGAGGCAACAAGGCTGACAGAGGGGCTGTGCTGTCTGCCCTGGAGGTGGTGCCAGTACAGGCCCTTCCCTGTCTCAAGGTACATCTCTGGACTTGCCAGGGCTCCATGGTACAGAAAGGAGCTTTGTTACAGAGGTCCTGTGTGCTAAACATGGACTCTACTTACCTGTTGTCACCTCTCGTCCCCACCCTGAGCTCAGCTGTGGACACATTCCCCAACCTCCCTACTCCCCCCTTATGAAATGCAGAAACGTGACAGTGCCCACATGTGAGGACTTAGAGTTTGTGGGATTGCATTTTCCATTGCAGTGCAGTGCGGTTCCTGGCATACGTGAACACTTCTGATGCTTGCCGTGATTGCCAGGATGTAGAGCCACCATCTCTACAGTGCCCATCCCATAACTAGGCATTCGTCTTCTACGGCTTCGGACAGCATCGTGTATTAGCTTACCATTCTGTGGGTAAGCCGGCACATAGTGTGACTGGAGTCTCTGTTCAACAAGGCTGTGCTCAGGGTGTCAGCTGAGCTGTCATTGAGACCTTGCTAGGGAGGAATCAGTTTCCTGACTCACGCGGGGCTCTTCATCAGTCTCAGTTGCTTTGGTTTGCTGTGGTTCTGGAACTGACCAGCTCCCCGCTCTCAGCCATCTGTGCGCACTCCTCAGCAGTGGAGATCCCAAAGCTGGCCACGGGTTAAGAACTGCAATAGAGAGGATTCTAGCTTTGGACGCTTCTCATACTTCAGCTCTGCATGTCCAGGAAGTGCCATCACCTCCAGGGCTTACTTGATGAGGTCAGCTCTTTCTTAAGGTTGGCTCCACCAGGTCACACCACCTAACACAGGAGTGGCTCATTACTGCAGAGACTATACAGGGAGCTGGAAGGTAGCTTACAATTCTGTCCACCACAGCATAGCCTCCGCAGGGCAAGGGACATCTCATTTCTTCCTGCCAGCTGGCAGCAAGTAGATTTTTCCAAGTAGGCAGAGCGCTGTGCTGTGCTGACACTGGGTGGACCAGCACCGAGGCTGTCTGCGGCTCAGCCCCCAAGGCCTTGCACAATGCAAACCCAGCTGGATCTCCTCTTTGCCTCAGGACCGCCACGAGTGCTTATGTATTACGTAACCAAGAAGCACCAAGGCGCCCTGCTTTTTCTCCATCCTCCTGATTCCTAGGACCTCTCAGACTGTACCCAAAAGGCAGATAAAGACCTGTAAACTGCCAAGGTCATTTGGCCCTGTGTTCTAGGAAGGAGGAACGCCCCCACTGCACAGGATTGAAAAGTGCCGGTGAATCGGGAGACTTGGATGGCAGGTTCTGTGACCCAGCCACCTCTGCTCAGCGCCTGGTGCTCAGCTGTCTAAGTGAGGCCCAGCAGACGTAGGGGAAACTCATAGTCAGCTGCCCTGACTCCTCAAGGGATTCGCCGTCTCTACTGAGAATCTAAAGTTCATTAAGTCAATCCTGTGGGTGTTTTTGATTTTACCAGCATCAAAAGCCATGTGCTAGGAACGTCTCCTAGGGTCACCTCACTTTGACTGTGCTCCGCCTCCTCCTGCCCTTTCTCTTCCCATTGCTGTTCATTCAGGAAGCTGTGAGCTTTCGCCTTTGCCTCTGGCACAGCGCGAGAAGCTGCAGGTGACTACGACTCTGCTCTGAATTCCCCATTGTTTGTATGTAGTTGGTCTGGTTCTGTCCTTTTCTAATCTTCCATTGTCAGATTTGCCCAGGTAAGGGCGATGCCAGAGTAGAAGGGACAGGGAAAGCGAAGCAAGTCACATCAGAGTTCTGGCTGGCCAGGCCTCACCTGTCCTTTCCCAGGCCTGCACTGCCCTCTAGGCTCCCAGGGTGGGTAGGGATGGGGTGCTAAGTCTAAGTCTGTCACTTCCCCATTCTCTCTTAAGTTGGCTCCAGGGTAACAGCCTACTCGGCTGAGATGACAGCTACTCATTGGCTTTCTTCCCTCGTATGCCACAGGGAAAGGCGCTTGCCAGCATGGCCAGTGTGCTCATCCAGGCTCTGCTACCCAGCAGCTGTAGAACCTGATCATAGGCATTGCTCTTGAGTTGGCAGCTGAGGACATAGACGCTTTCTCGTTGTTTATGTGCCCACAGACCCAGCCTCAGAAGTTGAGACTGTATACTCACCCAGGCCCACCTCGGATCAGAACATACCTCACCTATGGTAGCTGGGACCCCCAGTACTGCAGGGCACCCTCTGTCACAGAATGGTGTGGAGGATTTGAGGCCACTCCATGACAGCAGTATAAAGCGATCATATCTGCTGTGCTTGTGGGAGGAGGGTGTGGCTGGGCCTCACTGTGTTTGGCGGCTGCTCCCCAGTTGGGTAATATTGCTGGCACACTCGAGAGATCTGCAGGACTGCAACGTCTAAGGAACCTGGGTCTTTCTCATAGAAACGGCCTCTCAGCTTTCAAAGGGATTGAGAAATAGGGGCTGTACTCTGGGATATCCAGACTGTTCACACAGGGTCAGGTTAGTCAGACGCTTCTCTGTCAGCTCTTCTAGACATGGATGCATGGACCCCAGTGTCTTCAGAGTGGCACTGACAGTGCTTTGCAGTGACCCACAAATGAAAAGCAAGTGGAATAGTTAGTACACTCCGTGTTGGTGGACACAGAAACCACCACACAAAACTGAATAATAGAGATAGTCGTATCTCAGTCCAAATGTCCAGAGGTTTCCCTCACGGCAGTGACACTTGAGTGCAGTCCATATAGTGTCTCCAGACTATTTATGTAGGAATGGTTGCACTGCCCGAGCCACATGGGAGGGAGAAAACCACAAGTTCTCACAGAGACGATCGTGATTAACTCTTAGTGTCGGCATTGTTTCTGTTTTGTCTTGCTCCCAGTTCTGTCATGACTCCCGATTCCTCGTACAAGTCGGTGGGAGAACAGAGGGAGCAAGATGTGTGCAGAAGCGTAGTTCACTCAATGTGTCAAGTATATAATACACATGCAGTGTATTCCCTCCACAAAGATCATCTTCTCCAAGACAACCTTTCATCATTGTCTTGGTTTATTCACCTGACATCTGGAGAATGCTTACCTCTGTTCCAGGCTCGTAAGACACACACAGCTGTGAGGCAGAGGGCCAGCAGCCAATCCCTGACTTCCAGGGATTATGCCTTTCCTCAAAACTACCTGCGCTGTGAATCACTTGTTCCACTGTGGACGTCTTTACAGGACGTTAGAATGTTGCCTTGAAGTGAGATTCGATGTCCTGTTTTCTGCAGGAGTTCTAATAGGGGTGGCTTTGTTGCATTAAAAAGATGGTTTGGACTGAAAGTTCTCATTGGTCGTAGGTTTCTCCAGGGTAACACCAGTGACACTGGAGCGGAGGGAATTGCTTGTTGCAAGAGGCTATTCTGTGTGTTGTAGGATGCTTGACAGAACCCTGTTCTAACCCCACTAGATGTACAAGTATTCCTTTCCCTGAGTTTTGGCAACTGAAAACATTCCCAGACATTGCCAGTCATGTCTCCTGGTGGACAGGGATGGCAGATATGAACATGACCCTGTGATTCTAGGCTCATCCTCTGCTTAAACAAATCAATGAAATCCCTAAGGAAAAAAAAGCACTTGGAGCAAGTATGTTCTGTCTGGCCCTTGCCCAGACTCAAAGCAATGTTGGCCCAAGGAAGACTTGAGATAAAGTGAGCGAGATGCATACTTGCAACAGCAGCAGTGGTGAAATACCTCAGTAGATCATGCCTTGGAGATGGTTTCCTGTTGGAAACTTGTTAACATCATTCACTGACCGTAAGTGAGCGAACCTCTTGGACACAGTACGTTGTAAATTAATCTCGAGTGATTTATGAGGAAATGGGTTCCAGATTTGGTGATCTCAGCTCAAGTAGTAGGCGGCTGCCTGATAAACATTCCTCTTCTCAAGAAGTTGAGGTCAGCTCACTTCAGCTTCACTTTGCTGGAGTGTAGGTGGTGAGAGCTCTGAGTGTCAAATGCACTTCCGTGCCCTGGTCTGGACGAGCCCAGTGTTTTGGAACTGTCACCAGGCATCTCCTCACCCCCGTGGCAGCTCCTGCATGGATGTGAGTTACCCTTTATGGTCTTGAATCTCTTCCTGACCTGTGCCAGCCCTGCCTTCCCCAGAGAGTATATGTTATTGTACATGATGTCACATGTTTCTTATTTGATGCTTTGGTCCCAAAGCTCCTTTTCAGAGTCTTGGCAGGGACACTTCCTGCAGATTCTGTCCGTCCCTCTGCACTTACAGTGCCGACATTTATTACCTTCCCTGTATGTCTGAGTTCTCCTCACTTCTCACCTACAGACCAGTAACACTAGAAAATGCAGGACAGGGGCTGGCTGTGGTGGCACATGCCTTCCAGACCAGCCTGGTCTACATGGTGAATTCCAGGACAGCCAGAGCTATATAGTGATACCCTGTCTCAATAAAAGGGAGGTGGGGTCGGGGGAAGCAGGACTTACTACTGATGAAAGTCACTGGGAGAAAGATTGGGTTTGGTACAGAGAGAAAGAAAAAGAAAGAAATACAACACAGTACAGACTTTTTACTCAATTGTTACTTATTCAGCAATTACTGTGTGCTCGGTGTTGGTAGGATATCTGAAGAAATGGATCATGGGGGCAGTAGGACAGTAGACAGGCCATCGTTTACTGTGGTACAGCGGGTCCCAAGCTGAG
The DNA here is from genome assembly GCA_030674055.1 of Rhabdomys pumilio. Taxonomy (NCBI): domain Eukaryota; kingdom Metazoa; phylum Chordata; class Mammalia; order Rodentia; family Muridae; genus Rhabdomys; species Rhabdomys pumilio. The sequence goes on along the minus strand of JANHMN010000019.1, from coordinate 15,863,701 downwards.
GGAAAGCATAGAAGTCAGTGGGCACTTAAGAAAGGTACTACCTCATCTTACGGGAAGAGGGTCTGAGAAGGCCTCACAAAAGAAGTGGTATCTTAACTGGGACATGGTGGATTCCTTGCTTGTCCAGAAGAAAGAGTGGGTGTGGTCAAGGCCTCCTCCCCAGGCGGGAAGGTAACAGCTGAAGCAGGAAAAGTGAAGTAAACTCAGCAGCCCTGAGCGTGCCCCTCAGGATTCCCATAGGAGCGCTGGATCCTTAGGAACTTACCAGATGAGGAGCCCTGGGAGGGCAGGTGAGAGGGGGGCAGGTGAGAAGAGGGTGGGGTAACATGGCTCAGCCTTTCCATTCACCACCACCTCTAGACCATAGCAATGCTCTTTCTAAACGAGCATTTAAGAATGTCTAACTCTAATAGAAAATTGAAATGCTAATTAGCCACTGTAAGTGCCTCTGCTTCTGGAGGCCTCATGACCGCTGCTGGTGCCGCCCAGTTGTTCTTGCCACACGCTCACTACCTCTTAGTTTTAATACTGATCATCCTCTCGTGATAAGTGCACACAGTAGGAGTGTCTGGTGAATACTCCTGGGGCTGCGTCCTGGCCTCTCCAGCTCACCCAGTGTCCTCCTTAGAGGGCGCTGTATTGGAAAGTTTTGCTCTAGTATTAAACAACTCACTTTATTGCTCAGATCAGTTTTTGAGGTGACTAGAGAAAAACATAAGAAACTGGTGGGCCATCTTTGGGCAGATGCGTGGTAGTGTGGAATTTTTAGGGGGCACAGGCCTCACTGAGGGAAACTGTACCTGTTTCTCTTCGTTCGTCCGGAGCACATGAGGAACACTGGGTCGGTCGGCAGAGAACCGAGATCCCTCCTGATTGGATCTCCCGTCTTTCCTGTTAGAGCAGCCGGGAAGCATGCATGTTCAAGAGTCTCCTTTCTCTCCCGTCAGGAACTTGGATAATGGGCTGTGTGCAATGCAAGGATAAAGAAGCCGCAAAACTGACGGAGGAGCGGGACGGCAGCCTGAACCAGAGCTCTGGGTACCGCTATGGCACAGACCCCACCCCTCAGCACTACCCCAGCTTCGGCGTGACCTCCATCCCGAACTACAACAACTTCCACGCAGCCGGGGGCCAGGGACTCACCGTCTTTGGGGGTGTGAACTCGTCCTCTCACACTGGGACCCTACGCACGAGAGGAGGGACAGGTAAGCCACTGTCGGTCAGCGTGGCTGAGGGAGGGCACAGCTGTGCTCCTCATAGTCATAGCTGTGTGTACATGGGGTAGGTGCAAGCATGCTACAACTGTGTGACAGCCGGAGGACAAGTGGCTTCCTCCGCTCACGTGATTCCAGGGATCCAACTCAGATCATCAAGGCTGGGCATCAGATACCATTACCTGGTCAGCCATCTGACCAGCCCTTTTTCTTTGCTCCTAATTATTTTGGCAAGCATACGTGTATGCTTCCGTTGACTCACTTTAACTAAGGTATTAACAGAGACGTTTTGGTCAGCTGCATCTATCTTCTGCCATTCCAACCAAAAGGCCCAAGTTACAAATACCTAAGATCCAAATGCCTGGCTTTTCCAGAGTAGAAGGTCTCTTGTTGCTGCTCTGAGAATCCTGAACCAGTTAGCACTGCACTATCCACCGTGGCCTGTCAGCCAAGGGCTCCCAGCCCTGTCTGTCCTGAATAGGGCCGGCTCTGGGGTGTACCCGAGCTCTCCAATGTGATGCACCCCTCCCTCACTTCTGAGGTAGTTTCCGTCCCTCCTCCTCCCACACAGCCTGCCGGCCACTTCCTGCTGCTGTGGTTATTTGGCCTGTTCCTCATTTCCCTCCGCTTGTCAGTATTCCAGTCCGGTCAGCGTCAGGTTCTCATTCATCTCTATATTTCGTTGTTACATTCTGTGTGCTTGTTGTTTTGCTTTGTGTGTGACTTTTTGTAGCCCAGGCTGTCCTCAGACTATCAAAATCCCCCTGCCTTAGTGAGTGTTGGGAGTCCGGCTATGAAATATCACACCGGCTGTGTGTGTTTCAAGCTCAGCTCTGTGTGTCAAGACCATTTCACATTCTCTGTCTTCCTGCCCCAAGGCTCCTTGTCTTTGACGCCACAGGGCTGGGTTTCGCTGCACATCCATTTGCTGACTTAGCTAATGCTCTGTAAACATGTCTGGCATGCGTCCTCACACACGTGTTTCCTACAGTTCTTGTGTCTCGTGTATTTGTAGTCTTCCAAATACTCTCCCAGTGTGCAAACCATGGTAACCAGATATTTGGCATTATTTGTTCCAAAATTGTTTATTACAAAAGTTTAAAAGAATGTAGCGTCTCTTGGCTCATCCGGGGACAGATGCCTCGTGTCTGCTCTGACAACTTATCATGTCTTTTTTCCCCCGGAGAGCTGACGCTGTTGAGGCTGGGACTCTTCCACTGTGGACAGCTTATGCAGTGGAGTTGGGAGAGGGTCCTGACCTGTGGCCTTTGGATGCTGTCTCTTTCTGCACTGCACTGTCAGTGTCTACCCTGTGCTACAAGGACACTAGGCTACCCTCAAACCCAGCCTTATATGAGACCCTCACCAAACCTCCGTGGCCTGCAACCCACCCACCCCCACCTCAGGTGCCTGTAAAGGAAGCAAACAGTCTAGGCCCTCTGTCCTTAGAAGATACAGAAGAAAAAAGAAAGTATCCTACACACACACACACACACACACACACACACACCTCCACTGTGAGAGCTGTTTGTTGAGATTTCCATGTTTGCTGACTGTTAATTCAGCAAACATAAGCATCAACCCTGTTCATTCATTCATGAAGGCTAGATATGAATCCTGAGTGAACATTCATCAAGGTGACCAGCACAGGCTCTTTGGATAGTCTTAATGGAAGAGGCCATCTGACTCCTTATATTGTTTGAAGTTTAAAACGCAGTGCCCTGGCTTAGGGGTTAAGAACTCTTGCTGCCCTGACAGATAATCCAGGTTCTGTTCCCAGCACCTCCATCAATGGCTCTCAATCACTTGTAACTCCAGTTCAGAGGGATCCAGAGTCCTCTCCTGGTCCCCGCAGGCTCTGACACACACATGGTGCACATAGGCAAAAGTGCATGTGTATAAAGATACATTTTCAAGAGGCGGAGCCTGGGATATTAGCCGATGTTCCATCCTCAGGGCGGTGTGGGGGGGTTGCATTGTATGTCCTGATCTTTCAGGAAGCCTTGCCGTCAGGCCCCTAAGGTCGAGAGCAGTCTATTTTCTCCTGCCTGCTTTGCTTTCTCCTCCATCCCCATTGCATAAAACCCCTCAGTGATGGAGCAAGAGGGCAAGAAGGGCCGTTCCACAAGTAAAGATGGCTTGGTTCTGCTATAATATTATAAAAGAAGAGACATCAGTTAATGAAATGTGAAATCTGAGTAGGTATGACTGTTGAGGCCCCCACATTTTGTTTTAAGCCAGACTCCTCTACTCTCAGAGAAACCTTAGGAAAGGAAGACAGTACTGAAGGAACCCTGCTCTATGGTCAGGACATCTACCTGAGACAGCTGAAAGACAAGTTCTTCTCCATCTTATGCTTGCCATTCTCCCTGGAAACAACTTGAGAAGAGAGGAAGCCAGTGTTGATAAGCCATCATGGCAGGTGCTTTGAAATGTGTGGAAATCAAAACGAGAAGCCAGATTACAGAGAAATTAAAAGCTCCCTTTAGTTATCACATCCTGTGTAGCAATCACAAAATCTAGCAGCTTAAACAATGCATACATTTATGGTCTATCTGTTGACTGTGTTTCTGTGGGTCTGAATCTGGGAGGGATAGCCTGGTTAGAGGCTGTGGGCAGGGTGTGCTTCCTGCTGCCTCGCTCACATGGTGTGGCAGGATCAAGTCCCTGGCCAGGGTGTAGCCAGTTTGTTGTTATGCTGGCATAGCACCCTCCTTAAGGTAGTGTGGCAGCAGAGTAATCACTGTCTTCTGAACAGATGTATCACACTGGGGACATCTGTCCCCTTTGTATACTGTGTTAAGTGAATCAAGTCATTATGTTCCTAAGGAAGGGAGGGCTGCACAAGAGAATAAACCCAGGCGAGAGTCACTGTTCCCTGCCTAATGTATTGATGCTGGGTAGATTTTTGCTATTGATAGGAAACTTCTGGGATGTGGTACAGTCCCTGAGAGTTGGCAGGTGAGAGGACGTAAGATGGATATGTGGAAGAGGGAGTAGACCATGTGAGGAGAGGTAAATGCAAAGCAGAAAAAGAACCAAGGTGGCAGGAAGTATCAGCAGCAAGACCCAGGAGCTGCCAACCATGACCAAGCTGCGAGTGGGTGCAGTGCATCTCCCACCTGGGTGAGCACTGCAGAGACGTCCCAACATTCCCAGGCCACAGAACAAGTCTGTTCCATTCACTGATACCTTGTGCTAGGGTTGAAAGAGTGATCCATTTACCTAGGCCTTAGCACAAACCTTCAGGGAAATGGGTAGCGGATAAAGTAGGCCAGTCCTTGCCTCAGATCCATGTCAGTCAGAGCCCTGTCTCCTCCCCAGACCTCACAGAGCTGCATGGCAAGACGGCCCTCAGTTCTAAGGTTTTGTCACAAAGCCCTCTCTACACACATTATAAAGCTGCCATGGTGACACCATATTTATTACAATGCTTCAGTATGTCTATTAATGCTGAGTAAGCATAGATATTTAAGGAGAGCATAGCAAAAATTTCTTAGTATTAATTTCCTGTGTGATGACCTCCGCCCTTCTTTTGACAGGAGTGACACTGTTTGTGGCACTTTATGACTATGAAGCACGGACAGAAGATGACCTGAGTTTTCACAAAGGAGAAAAGTTTCAAATATTGAACAGCTCGTAAGTTCGGGATGGGGCAGGTGAAGCTCACATGCCATTCGGTTTGGGGGAAAGGTGTGACAAATGTATCGGCACCTGGGATGGGGGTGGGGCGCTGCTCTTGCTGGGAAGTCTGGTTGTGATGTCTCTGGCTGAATTTCAAAGCAGTTGAATGACTTGAAGCTTGGTCCTTCAGCTCCCTGTAAAAAAGAGGAACCTAGGGGCTGAGGTAAGAAGGCAACACATACCGGGAAAGAAGAGGGGTGTGGCAGTGGGGAACTCCCAGTAACCTCAAGAGTATCCCTATGGGAAGCCTGCCCTTTCCCAGGGTGCCCCTGGCTCTCAGCACTGCACTGAGAACACACCAGCTTTCAACAGCAAAACCCCATACCTGCAGACACACTAGTAACGCTTCTAAAATGTCAGCAAACACTGTCTCCATAAAGCAAGAGACTTTTAAAATTAGGAGCAATTGTCATCACAAAAGAGGGATGAGTGTGGTTTTTTTTTTTTTAATTTATTGAAATACATGGCAAAAGTGCATGCCCGGTGCTGGTTGTACAACAGTGTATATACTGACTTGCAACTTCACGCTTAAAAATGTAAAAATCGATACATTTATGTTACACGTATTTTACTACAGTTTTCAAAAACAAAATTCAGTGTATTCTCACAAACTAAGCATGTGTGTGCAACCAGCATTACCTCCCCTCCCCCACTGGAGATCTCCTGCAGGCACAGGAATTTTAAAATAGCAAGCAGCTGCCGTTTATTGAGAGTGCCTTATGCACTGACCGTGTGCTAAGTTAGGATTGCTGTCGCTTATTCTTCTCAACAACTGTCTGAAGTATGTTCCGTGACATCCGAGAGCACAGGCTAGGGAGCTGCCCAAGTGCACAGTCCTGGCAGGTGGCAAAGCCCAGAGTGAGATGTAGGGTTGAGAATTCTGAGTATGGTGTCAGGTGTGACCTTGGAAAAGCCCAGATGCTGCCATCAAAGGCAGCTGGAGTGTCTGGGTGACCGTGGAGATGGGGGGAGGTGGCTGCAGAGTTGGAGAGGGGGAGTTTGCCTTTGATCTCCTCCCACTTAGGATTGCTCATTGTTAGTTTGAGTCTCAGATGAGTGCTGCTTGTCAGAGTCTATTGACTGGGTTTTGTGTAAAGCTCCCCAGTTTGTACAATATCCCTTAGCTGGCAAGGTTGACTGGAAGTCTGAAACTATAGGCCCTAGGAAGTAAGAAGTAGAAGGGATAGAAAAAGGCACATACAGTTCTGGGCACCTGTGCACACTCCTAATGTTGTAGGCCTATGTTCTGAAGTTGCAGCCGTGGCTGAGTCAGTCACTGGCAAAGTCAAGGCCCTGTCATTGTCCTTTGTTATGGAAAGAGTCTATACTATCAACAAAGGGAATTTTAGAGGCATGTTCAAGGGAGGATGCATCTCTCTGCATCTGTCTCACTGCATTTTATTTGACTGCATAGCATTTAATGGTTCTAGAGTCTGTGGTCTTCTGACCCTGCTCTCCTAGAATAGAACATTGCTACGGGGCTTTTCCTTTCAGAGTGGAATTCTGTGTCTTACATGGCATTTAAGTGCCCCTTTTCAGGGTTATGGAAAAGAAAAGTAAGGTTTGTACAGCAAAACTGAGATCCTGGAGTCAAGAGTAATAACAGGGAAGGGAATACAAAGCAGAGCACAGAACAGATGGTGCGAAGGTCTCCCTCCCCCTCTTCCCTCCCTCCCCAGCCCTCCCTTCCCAGCCTTCCCTCCCCCTCTTCTCCCTCCCTCCCCCTCTTCCCTCCCTCTTCCTTCCCTCCCTCCCCAACCCTCCCTTCCCAGCCCTCCCTCCTCTCCCTCCCTCCTCCTTCCCCTCTTCTCCCTCCCTCCCCCTTCCCTTCTTCCCCCAGCCCTGGCTCTGGCACTGAGAGGAATGGGGCTCTGTGCTCCCTAGGACAGCTGCCACTCCTCCTCCTGTATGTGCTCCTTCTGACTACCCCTCCATCAGGACATGCTCAGGAGGGTTCCTCGCAGTGCACACAGGGTTTGGGGGGTCCTCACTGACCTGTTGGTAATTCCCAGTATTAAAAGGCTTGAGCTCACTCTGCACTGTAATTAAGCTCACCTATTCTGTCCCTCCCTTTTCACACTTTGTAACTGGTGATTTACCCACTTTGAAACAGCATGTCCTTAAAATGTAATCAGTATTTTACATAGATGGAATCATGGTCATGACCCAGGACCTACTGAAAGTTCTTTTCTGTCATAATCAGGAAAAAAACGGTGGTTTGGTTTGGTGTTTTGTTTTGTTTTTGTTTTGTTTTGTTTTGTTTTGTTTTTCAAGACAGGATTTCTCTGTGTAGCACTAGCTGTCCTGGAACTCACTCTGTAGACCAGAGTGGCCTCAAACTCAGAAATCCACCTGCCTCTGCCTTTCAAGTGCTGGCATTAAAGGCGTGCACCAACACCCATCTGGGGAAAAAAAAATTGGACTACCCAGACCTGTGATAAAAGTTGTTACAAGAGTCTGTCTTTGAGTAAGAAGTCCAGCTGTTGGAACACAAGAGGAATTCAGCACTCCCTGGCTGGCTGGACAGGTCAAGGCTGGGTGCTCTTGACAAAGCCACTTCCTGCCTCCATCTGATCTTCTAAGTATCTGACCTCCCGGCTCCTGGAGCCACAGCCCAGTGAGGGACTTTAGGAGTAAAGACAGGAATGGAGGAACAGGGTCTGTTACAGAAACTTAGAAGCCATTCTCAACCAGGTTCAGAACAGTATGACAGTATCTCACCAGGGGTGAGTTAATAAAAAAGCTGAATTATAAGAACAGTTCAGAGAACTGCAGCTTTATAGACTGGAGCGACAGCTTAGCAGGTCGGGCCTGGAAACCTGCTCCAGTCCCCAGCAGGTCTGGCCTGGGAACCTAGTCCAGTGCCCAGCAGGTCTGGCCTGGGAACCTGCTCCAGTCCCCACTCCATGCAGAAGACTGAATGTGGCAGACAGCACTACTCATAACCCATTCCTGGGGCAGCAGAGGCAGACAGGAAGAGTCACTGCTCACACAGTCTTGCTAAATCAGCTTCAGGCTCAGTGAGAGAGGCCCTTTCTCAGAAATAAAGAAGAGAACAACTGAGGAAGATGCCCATATCGTGGTCTGGCCTCTGTAGACATGCAAACACACTGACAATACCTGAACAGCATGCATCTCACACACGCGCATGCATGTACACACACACACAGACACATGTGCGTGCGCACACACGGACACACATGATTTACAAAGACTGAATAACTACAGTAGCTCAAGTCAGGAATAAGGGTTCTGGTAGAGGCCCTGCTCCAAACCAACACCGCGTGCAGAAGGCCTGTGTTGGTGAAGTAAACAGTTTTTGCTTGTTTATTTGTCTAACAACTTGTAGTAGATGTTTTGAGTCTTACCTCTCTGCTCCTCAAGGACCAGTGAGAATAGAGTGTGAGGAAATAAAAAACCACAAGATGTGACATTTGCCTCACAATGTGTGAGTCTTTGTCATTTGTGTGTCACCCCTGTGAAGGGAAAAAAAAATGGCCCTGCCTGGCCCAGAAATGGAAGTCCAGAGACTCGGTGCTATCTTTCTTCTGAATACTGTTAAATTCTAATGTGCGTAAACCATTTAGATACCTACACCAAAACAAGACAGCTGATACTAACTTAAATTGGAAATTGCTTCATTAATGCCGAGTTGCCTGAATAAAACCGGGCTTGTCCCAGTTTGCAGCAAGATGTATTGGCTTCCTTCCTCCAACATTCTGACATCACCTGAGATTGATGCTAGCTTTCCTTTAATTGAATTCAATTAGAACTAACGTGATGAAGGTTAGCACGCATAAGGACATAACCCTGTGCTACCAGCACTTAATTGTTCTTCAGTTCTGTAGTGTTTCCCAGGTTGCAGTGAAGAGCCAATGGGTGGGTTTTATTTTTTTTAATGATGAAATGTCTCCATCTAGTGGAATTTCAGAGCAGTAAACATTGTCACTATTAAAATGAAGGTAGTGTTTCCAAAGCCTTTTTCTTTAGCACACATTGTGGTTAGTATAACTTCTACACGTGCATTTAGATGCTAGACTTGCAACCACATATATTTCCGTGGGGCTTGAAATGGGGACAGCGCTGACTTAAAATGCTGACTTTTTGTTTTCTCCGTGGGAATGGGGATGGGACCCTTGCCATGTGTGCACTAGGCAAGCACCCCGCCACACAGCACTCACGCCATGAGTTGTGTGTATAACAAGGCAGAGGCACATATGCACAGATGGTATCTTGGAGAGATGTCCACCTGGCAAAGGACATGTCTCTCCCTGGGGACTTTGTCTATGTAAATTCTTTCATAAGTATAAATATTTCAAATAAGAATGTGGCCGCATTGTGATTATAATTGAACGGTTTTCTGGGTAAGAGAACTACGGTATCACTCTCATGGTTGATCTGTTCCTTTAATAAGGTTAAAAAGGAAAGATGCTAGGAATATGCTTGTTTGTTTGTTATCTCACTATGTAGCTCTGACTGGCCTGGAACCCACTATGTAGACCAGGCTGGCTTTGAACTCAAAGAGATTCACCTGGCTCTGTCTCCAAGTGCTGGGACTAAATGTGTGCTCCACCACACCTAACCAAGGAGTAAGTTTTACAATCCCTTAGAACTAGAGAGACGGCTCAGGAGTTAGGAGAAAGTGCCACACTTCCAGGAGACCCAAGTTTGGTTGCCAGCACCCACATCAATAAACTCATAACCATCCATAGCTCCAGCAGGTCAGAGGTCTCTGGTAGCCAAGGGCACCTCCACTCATGTGCAGGTAACTACATAGAGAGACACATGTCTACACATAAATTTTTAAATCTAATTCAAAAGGTTTAATAGCACTTTGACTTTGTATGTATACCTGTGTGTGTGTTTGTGTGTGTTATGTGTGTGTGTGTACTCTTCTGTTATTTATCTTATAGCCACACCCACTTGGATGAGTCCCCATTTTATTCTTTTATTCTGTGGCTTTCTAAAACCCCACCAGACATCACTGGTCCTTGGTACCCATGCTCAGAAGTTTCATCTGTGGGGAATCTGAAGGAAGACTCTGGCTTAACAGGAGGCTAGGGTGTTTACCCTAATATAGTCGGTCTGGGGAGGATCTTCCCCAGCCCAAAGCCAGTATGTTTTCTTCCCTGACTGAGAATCAACAGAGCCCAGCCAAAAGATGATTTTAAAAAATTAAAGGCTTGAGGTTTCTCTTGTTACCTCCACGGACTGAAAAGAGAAGAAAAGGAGGGTGATGTCTCTGTAATGGTCAGAGGCTGAGGAGCCTAATATGTTGACAGGCAGGCCTGTTTCCCCAACCCTCACGTTTCTGACTTCACTGGTGGGGAGACACTCATTCAGCGCAAGTCACAGCTGAACTCCACAGACATGACCTTTGGCCCACCCACTGTTAATTCGAGGAGGCTCACAGGCCATCAACCTCATGAATCCAAGCATATGGATAATATCCACGTACAGTGACTTTAAACTGAGTGTTGGAAGTGCCCTTCCTGGTTCACAGTCTTGAGAATTTCCTGCAGTAACTCGGAGTTCACGCCTCTGAGTCCTCCTGCCCTCTGGCTACACACCCACCCTGCCTCCAGCAGATTCAGACAGCTAAAGCTATGAATGTTTAATAGAATAACATCCTGTTGAAAATGTCTGAGGAAAGCCTGCTATATGGTATCCTTCTATCAGTCTACCCGCAGAAGGTCATGTCTTCTTCCCACTTCGTTAAGAGCAAGCTTGATAGGTACACTAAGCATGCATCCATCCCTCCCTAGGCCTCCTAACCTGCTTCCTTCCCCCCAATCTTGAGGTTTTCCAAAGTAAACTGAGGCTGGTATGTGTACTACACACACACACACACACACACACACACACACACACACACACCCCTACCTACCTCATTCAAGGTTACCTCCTACTCAGAAAGATGCTCCTCCTGCAAGCTCACCCTCCCTGAGCCCTGTGTGGGAAAGTTTGCATGTTTTAGGATCTCCTGATGGTAACCTTGAACTCAACCTCCTCCTGGCTTTCCAACCTTTGCTTGTGTAGTGCTGGGCATTGAACCCAGAGCCTCATGCATGTCACGGAAAGCACGCTGGCTTCGACTCCTCGTGGTACTCGTCGTGGTTCCGGTTGTAAAGCGTTTGGCCTTGCTAGGGCCTGCGATGAAAGTTTGCATAGAATCTGACTGCAGAATGCCGGATTGGATGATGCATTCATGTCTTTTCTCTTCCTTTGCAGGGAAGGAGACTGGTGGGAAGCCCGCTCTTTGACAACTGGGGAAACTGGTTACATTCCTAGCAATTACGTGGCTCCAGTCGACTCCATCCAGGCAGAAGAGTATGTCGTTGTTGTTGTTGTTGTCGATGTTTTTCTAAATGTCTGCTTTTAATTATCACATAAAATGCCAGTGACACAGCACAGGAGGGAGGAGAACTTTCCCGGTGGTTAACGGTTGGGAGAATACAGTGCTGCCGGTGCTGTCAGGTCTGTGGAGTACACCGTTATTAACGTCATGGTTTCCGTTGAGCCTGTCCGCTTTCTTATTTAGAAGCTTTATGTGAGAACCCTAGGTGAAAACCCAATGACTTGCTCCAGATTAAAAACTAATGTGGGAGACCACAGCCACAGCACGTGTGACTGAGAGCGCCGGGCGCCGGCAGTCTGCTCCCTGAGCACTGGAGAGGCAGAGAATTATGAAAGATTAAAGCCAGGAGTCCTCTGCTTGATAATCAGAAATACTGAGCGTTCTGAAAAGACATACCCTTTGGCCCCAGGGTAAAAATATTTCACATAGAGCAACGTGGAAAGTACTGCAGCTGTGGGCTTCAAGTGATGTGTTCTTCGACTGAGGTCACGGTTGTTTTTGTGGCTGGTAGCCATTGACCAGCAGTTGTTTGTCCCCACTCTCCCACTGGAGGCACTTGAGGAGGATGGCAGGAGAGTCCAGGACTCTCAAAGAATAACTGACTAGACATTGCTCATTCTCCTGCCAGAGAAACTTGTAGGAACTCTTAGAAAACGGGGAGGGAGGTTGAGGTCCCAAACTCAGGAGCATGGCCTCCACCCCAGCCCCCGGCCAGGCCTCACCAGAAGGGAAAGGAACAAGTCAGTTCTCACAGCCCGCAGCTGTAATCCCCCTGTGGATTTGTGGGGGTACAGCAAGGAGGACTAAAGCTTCGCCCTAGCCAAACCCCAATCCCATCAGCCGCTCCTCTTTGAGTCTTTTGTGTTTCCTACACTAAGATCTGGCTCTGCTTCTCCAGCACTGTGGTTTTGAGCTGTCTCCCCCGCCACTCCCATTGTTAATGTGTTTCAGTATCAGGAAATTTTGCAGTGAATTTTTAGGACAGATTTGTAAATATATCCTGTGTCTTTTTGGAATTTAAAACTTACTACAAAGTAACATTCCTTTAATTTAACTGAGAACCCATTGGGGCCGCATATTTAAGTCATGTTTATAATGATAAAGCTTTTTTAAAAAAAAAAAATATTTGGGCTTTTTAGAATGTAAGGTCTCTTTTTAAAACAAAGCCTATGGTTTTTACACATGCAGTTAATGGGCATTATGTGCTTAGGTGTATGATGTATAAACCCTCTTACCAGTTTCACACAGCATCTTAGTTGAGTTATTGATACAAACCAAGAAAGACGTTTCTCACATAGTTGGTGTTGTAGCGTCTACGCTCACTATTGCTCCACTGGGATTCTGAGAATTTTGATGCTTCTCAAGTCACTGAAGAGCTAAGGTGGTGGGACTTTTCTTCAGTGAAATTCTTTGACTCACAGGAGGATCTGACAATGAACTTACTAGCTGCATTCAGGAGTGGCGAATTGAAGCTTCATTTTTAAAAACCATTTGCTTTCGTAGTTAAATATCCTAAAAGCTGCTCCTATGCACAGATTCTGGCGGAATACTCCAGAACTCTCCCGTGGGCTCTTGACACACTTAACCTCTCATACACAACCCGGTGCTGAAATGTGAACAGATCACTGGGATTGGTTAGGGCTCAGCAGGACAAGTGGGGAGACAGAAGACACTACGGATCCTGAGGTGGCCTGTGGGGCTTCCTGCCACTGCACAAATGTGCTGTTGAAAGGGGTTGGGTAAGATGTCTCCACCACTGACTCATTTTTGTGGACATGCTCATTAACCATGCACAGATCTCAGATGTGCAGTAAGCAGTCCCTACAGCTGTGTCAGAGAGAAGCCCAGCTGCAGAGCACAGCCTAGGTAAAAGCTTGGTAATGCTTTTGAGTCCTCACGCCTACTGGACTGGGAGAGAAAAATCAAACCAGGCTTCCAAGGACAGCAGCCATCTCAGATCAGGGGTAGAGCTGACTTCCTGTCTTCAGAATTCCTGTAGGTAGAGACTGAGTAAAAATGTTATTTGTCTTCCTTCTTTATCCGTCCTGAGTGGGTTCCTTTAAAAAAAAAAATGCTTGATTGATGATCTTTATAGTAGGGCTGAGTCTTGGTATTTCCCAGGAGTTGTAATTATGCTCAGAAATCAAGGGTCGTGCAGCTGAGCTGTGGAATCGTCTCCTGCAGTTGGCATTTCAAACAAGGTGGTGGATTTCTCTCTGTGTGCATGCAGGAGGCATTTTCACACACAAGTTCCTGCCATCCTGGAGAGGAGGAAAACAACCCATGATTCAAGGATGGTTTTGTTTTAAGAATGGAAGAGATGTAGAGAGGATAGAATCAGGAAAGACTGAAAAGGGACTGGATGAAGCTGGAAAAACAGTTTAGGGCAGTGGGGATAACATTAGGGGCCAAGGAATTTGTGGAGGAAAAGCTACATTGCTCAGTCACAAGTGCCTTTATTTTCTTGCCCGCATCTCCCTTGAAGGTGGTACTTTGGAAAACTTGGCCGCAAAGATGCTGAGAGACAGCTCCTGTCCTTTGGAAACCCAAGAGGTACCTTTCTTATCCGCGAGAGTGAAACCACCAAAGGTAAGCTAAGGAGAGAACAAACCTGATGTGCCGTTCAAATCTGAGGACTGGTCTTTGGGATGGGAAGGCTTGGTCGTAATGCGCAAGGGTCTTGCCTGGCCTGGCCCTCTCTGGCATGAAGGACTTCTGCTCTCCGGCTCCCCTGAAGACGCTGGAACTGCAGCTCCAAGAGACGACCAGGCTCAGGGAGGCTCCTCCATAAGCAGAGGCCGGATGGCTTCCTGCCTCAGACTGGGGCCCTGTTATGAGCATAGTGACTCTAAAGGGCGGGAGCTTTGCTTTTCTTACCTTCTTGGTTTGTTTTTTTTGTTTTGGGGGGTTTTGTTTGTTTATTTGTTTGTTTGTGTTTTTTTTTTTCTGTAAGACATTGTTTATCTGTGTGGCCCTAGCTGTCTTAGAACTCGCTCTGTAGACCAGGCTTGGCCTCGAACCCACAGAGATCCAATCACCCCTGCCTCTCAGCTAGTTCATGAGCAATGAAATCAGGAGGCAGGCTCACCTGGAGTCCGATCTTCATCTTTCCCAATGGGATTTGGTCTGTGCGGTGTTAGACAATACAAGAAACTGAAAGGAAACTTTTAGAAAAACCAGGAAGCTTTTAGTTCCAAGAGCAAAGTCACTGTATTGCTAACATCTTCAAATACTGGCAAGGCAACAAAAGTTGACTTTGTCCCATTATTGAGTGGAGATGTGTGTCTGTGTGTCTCTTTCTCTAGTGTGTAAGTGTGCATGCATGTGGGTTTTAATAATTATTAGTCAAACAAATGAGGCCTACAGAACAGACTGGTGCTTGGCTGGCACGGCTAATGCTTTGCGCCTTTGCCAGGTGCCTACTCACTTTCCATCCGTGATTGGGATGATATGAAAGGAGACCATGTTAAACATTATAAAATCCGCAAGCTGGACAATGGTGGCTACTACATCACCACGCGGGCCCAGTTCGAGACTCTGCAGCAGCTTGTTCAACATTACTCAGGTAAGCTCAGTCCTAACCACCGCCACCACCATCTGGAAACTGAGGGGTGGGTGGACCGAGAGCTGGGATGGGAAGAGGAGGGGGGATGGCACTAGGTGAGACTCCTGTGCCCACCCTGACAGTCAGTGGCTCTGTTGCTCCTCTGCTACAGATACGATTTTCCCCATGTGTTTTCCAGAACCCCCCCCCCCCAAGTAGAAGGCAGTAGTTTAAATCTTGAAGTTGTATTTGTGTTTTTATTTTCATAATAAAAGTCCTTGCACTTTCTTTACCTATTGCCTCCATCACATAATGCAGGACAATGAAAGGAAGGAGGAAAGTTTTGTCCCTGGGCAGGCTCAGTTGGGACCCCGTAGGGAGCCTCACTTGACACATCACCACAGCGGGGCTGCACACACATTTCTGCAAGTCACCGTCATCTCTGTAGAAATAAATGCATTGCAGTTCCCGGCAGCTGCTTCCTACCCAGGCTTGCCTGTGCCCTGCCGCAGCTGTTACCACTATCTTGTGGACTTTCTGGGTTTTTTTTCCTTTTTTGAGACAGGATCTCACTATATAGGCCTACTGGCCTCAAACTCAGAAATCCAGCCGTCTCTGCCTCCTACTGCTGAGATTGACCGTGTACGCCACCATACTCAGCTGTTGTGATGACTTTAAACAAAGATTAGACACTGTCTTCACATGTGATCCCATTCTTGTTGTCCTTGGCCATTCAATTACTGAGCATGTGTGCATTCATGTGCATTTTATTTAAATATGTAACTCTGTGCGCAATTGCCTAGTTTGTGATGCTTGCTTTCCTTGGTTAACAAGTGTGTCCTGCTATACAGTGCATGTCGTGTACGTGGCCCCTTCTTTTTTCTCAGTTAAGGTCTCACTTGCAGGACTAGGTAGCCTAGTGTTCACTCTGTAGCCCAAGGTAACCTTTCAGAGTTACAGCAGTCTTCCTGTGTCAGCCTCCCGAATGCTGGGATTACAGGCAGGAGCTACCACCCCCAGCTTTTTACCCACCATTGAAAAAACCTTGTGCTGTCTTTAGCACACCAAAAAAAAAAAAAAAAAAAAATGTGTAGTCTTTTAAAAATAACAACAAAAAATGCCTATGTATTGATTCTGGCCAATTGAAAAAATTAACAATGGCTGAGCCAGTGATTTGGGCATTAGCTCTCTCGTTCTATGTGGGTTCTAATGGAATACTGAGAGAAATGGAGCAGAAAATCTTTCTGAGCTTCAGTGATATACACAAAACGCCTGTATGTTATAAGGATTTTTTTCAGATGCTGAGATATATTTCATTACAGGCAAGCATCAGCGGGGTCCCCGGGGTTTGGATCATTTCAGAATAGTGTGCTGGAAAGGGCACCTTAATAACATCATAAAGCCGAAGGAGGGGGCGGGTAGGAACCACACTAGACCGTTTTTAATCTCAGGGAAAAAAATCCATCTTGAGTTAGATTTGTTTTTATATTGGCTTTTCCTCTTCCCTCTTCTCTCTGGCACATATAATGCCTTTGAAATACTGACACATAAATAATCTCCTGACTAAACATCTCAAAATCAGATACCGAAAAAAAAAATGTAAAGTAAGTTAAGAATTCCCAGAAAAGAGGCAGCCACAGTTTGTGCTGAGAATCCAGGGGCTTCCAGGGACATGGCGGGCTTTGCCCACCTCGATGTGGGGTCTGTGTGGCTTCCGTCTTTCCCTGTGTGCTTACTCTCTGTTGGCGTTTAGTCAGTCTCCCCGTACCTCTGCTAGATTCTCAAAGGTATATTCTTTTCAAAATGGAAAGGGGGGTGGGGGAAAACAACTTCCCAGTAACCTGAACAGTAGCTACTGTTTCCCTGGCTTTTCATGTCACTCGGTTTCTGTGAATGTTGTTAACTTCCATTATTTCTTTAAATCCAGACTCCTAAATTATACATAGGAAGCTTTAAAAGGTCGTGTTTTTTGTTTTGTTTGCTTTTAGTGGAAAGTTGCAAAGAATCAGTGCCAGCACACAGGAGCGGTGGAGTCAAGACAGAGCAGTCACTAAAGAGAATGTGACGGGCCACTGCCAGGTGTACTCCTGAGACACACCAGTTCTAACAGACCAGAGTGCTGTGGGAGGCTCCTCTGCTAAAGTCATATTTTAAACATGTTCGTACCAGGGAGACTCCCTCAGTCCCTAGATACCAGAAGGGACAGGGACAGTCAGTTTTTATTTTTATATGTACTTTTTGAAATTAGCAAGGGCATTTTGAATTCAAGGTAATGAATGTGAGTTCATCAGACTTAAGTACACAGAAGTCCAAGCAGGCTGTGCCTGTGGACAGTGAGCATGCCCGATGGCACAGCGGGGTCCATATCTGACGCATCCTCATCTACCTCCAGCGAATGTGTTTGCTCATGTGCGTCGAATCTTCTGTGGCCTGTGTGTGTTGTCGTTACATATTCTGCTCTTCTCTCCCTCTCCGCTGCCCTGCTCCTCCAGAGAGAGCCGCAGGTCTCTGCTGCCGCCTAGTAGTTCCCTGTCACAAAGGGATGCCAAGGCTTACCGATCTGTCTGTCAAAACCAAAGATGTCTGGGAAATCCCTCGAGAATCCCTGCAGTTGATCAAGAGACTGGGAAATGGGCAGTTTGGGGAAGTATGGATGGGTATGCTGAGATTCAATTACTCTTTTATTAGCTTCTCCGTTTGGGGAATCCCAAACATCCAAGATGGAAGGTGGAAATAATGATATTTTTATGATCAGGACAAACAGTTTGAATTATTTAATTTTATTTGGAAGAATTTGAAATTTTTCAAAAAGAGATAGAAACGGGCAAGAACAGAAACAGACAAGAACTAGAGGTGTCTCGGGTTATGTTACGGCCGGTGGAAGCAATGTTCCAACCTGCTGAGGCCTCACCCTGCTGTGGCAGCTGCAGACTGGCTCAGTGTTGCCCTCAGGGAAGTCACCTTCCATCTTTCATAGTGCATGCATGATTATGGATTATAAGGACTGTTTTCTTTATTAATTCCCTTTCCTGTAGAGAAAGCTGATGGTTTGTGTTTTAACTTAACTGTGGTTTCATCAAGTTGTATCCCACAAACTTCTGGATTGGCTAAAGATGCTTGGGAAATTGAACGTGACTCGTTGTCTCTGGAGAAGAAGCTGGGGCAGGGGTGTTTCGCTGAAGTGTGGCTTGGTAAGGCAGAGGGCACATTCTGTTTCGGCTCCATCTCAGAGCCAGTGAAAAGGACAGTTTTGAACAGAAATGCGCGTGTGGCCATTGGGACAAAGACCCTTAACCTTTGTAACTAAATGGGCTCAAGCCCTCAGGTTTGCAGAATTCAGTGGCACCTTGCTGTGTTCATCTGTCCTATTTCATGGCTCATTAAACACAGAACAGGAAGCCAGCGATGGTGCCTCTTTCTCTTCCTGTGAAATGGGATGGTAAGATGCCATGTGAGAGCTGCTTCAGAGTAAGGTCATGGGCTTTGAGCGTGCCGAGCCTGGGTCTCAACCCTTGCTGGATGATTAAGGGCTCCTCTGGACTCCAGTCCTCATCTGTAAAGCTGAAGTAATGCCTGCTTCACTGGATTATTTGGGGATTATAGCAGACATATTTAAAATTTCCTGTAGATCTTAGATCTGTACACACGTCTTCATTGTGTATACATTCTTCAGTAGTGCCAACTGCACTGGGCCCTTGAGATGGCTTTCATAACCGTCTGGGTCGGTTGCAACTTTACTTACAGACAGACTATAAACTTAGACCCCTCCCCCAAAATGTCTGTCCATAAAATGATAACGAAGTGTATTCGGGTCTCCCTTCCTTAGAGTCTAAATGGATGAAAACAGGTACATATGGTCTTCAGTATCAATTTCAAGTCATTACACAGCACCAGGGCAATTCCCATGCAACATAAGAGTTGGGATAGATGCCTAGGCAGTTACCCAAGCAGTAAGAGAGCGATCTCACTGTGCTCAAATTAGAAAATGTTACCAGTCAGATCCTGGAGGTCACTGAAAACTTGTCAGAGCTACTGTTTATACTGAGAGAGAGGCAGGTACTCTCTGAGATGAAAGAACTTTAAACCACTGGTACTTTTCCATATGTTTTCCCCTGTAGGATGCGTGTTGTAATTTTATGTCTTAACAGAATAATAAGAAATGCTTCAAGATACAGATCCCTTAGAGTTGAAAGTCATACATGACACCTAGGTAAATCATAGTGTGAACCTGGATTCTCTTTCAAATTGTAAGCAATATAATTTCAATTAGCAGATTTTTATTTCCCTTTTATAAAATCATCCTTCAAAGCCATTGGTTAGAAATAGAACAAGCCAGAATTCTGTCTTTTAATTTGAGAACCAAAAGACAAGCTAGTTCATTCCTCTGTTTTACAGATGGACTGACAGCAGCCACGAGCCAGACTGGCCTTTGGGTCAGCTAGATTTTTAAAGTATTTAAACATGGCACATTTAAGTTCTCTTCTTTCGTGGCTGCTCTTTGATCTCCCAGCCCACCTGATAGAAGCCATTGTTCTGTGGCTGACTCACAGGAAGCTGGAGGGATTTACCTTACCTGGGGAAGTGTGGGCAAGGAGATAGTGCTCCTGACCTGTGCTTATGGACACACTTAGCTTGTCTTCTGAAGGACTCAGTCAAGTGTCTCATCCAGTACTGACAGTTGAAAGTCTATTCCAAGCATCCTTGGTGTGTGGCTGTATTTTTATAGGAGCACACCCTCTAAGATGGAATTTAATCTCATTTCTTCCAGGCCCTTCCTTCATTTAAGGGACAGCTATTGGATGCCCAGGCCAATTCTAAATCCTAGACTTGCATCCCTTAAATAAGAGCCCAGAGCTCTCTGGTGTAAATTCACAATTATATACATAAGCCATAAAAAGAGTGACACATATCAAACGGAAAAAGCTGGTGAATTATTAAACAGCTATAAGTAAACTTGTTTTTCCTTCAAAATACTTGACAGAGTCCTTGCCGTTGTCTTTGCTCATAAGAACTATTTTAAGGTTTTAAAACTTAAAGTCTGATTTTATGCACAAAGTTGCTGGTAAAAATTATTTTTCCCATGCAAAGAGTACCTTTGGATTGACTTGATATTGTCGGGTATCTGTAGGTACCTGGAATGGAAATACAAAAGTAGCCATAAAGACTCTTAAGCCAGGCACAATGTCTCCGGAGTCCTTCCTGGAGGAAGCGCAGATCATGAAGAAGCTGAAACACGACAAGCTGGTGCAGCTCTATGCCGTCGTGTCCGAGGAGCCCATTTACATCGTCACGGAGTACATGAACAAAGGTCAGGCCTCTCCCTCCTCCTCCTTCTCCTCTTCCTCCTCCTCTTCCTCCCCCTCCTCCCCCTCCTCCTCTTCCTCCTATTCCTCTTCTTCCTCCTCCTTCTCCTCTTCTTCCTCCTCTTCCTCCCCCTCCTCCCCTTCCCCTCCTCTTCCCCCTCCTCCTCCTCCTCCTCCTCTTCCTTCTCCTCTTCCTCCCCTCCTCCCCCCCTCTTCCTCCTCCTCTCTCTCCTCTCCCTCCTCCACCACCACCTCCTCCTCTTCCTCCTCCTCCTTCTCCTCCTCTTCACAGGGGCTTGCCTGCTGCCTAACCCCCAGGAATTCCCTTCAGGAAATATCCACTCTGCTCACCCAAGATAACACTTAGAAAAGGGGGAACATTGAGTTCACCTCCTTATTCTTGAGAAGTGCAGTGCCTTTTGCACGTTACACATCTGGAGTGTTCCTCTGCATAATTAAAACATCCATCTCCTATCTGAGCTAATGCAGAGGACTGTGAGGCCCGCTGCCATTTTTGAATCGGTGGCTTCTGCTCAAGTTCCCTTTTTAGCGCTAAGTAATCAATAGCAGATGGTTGCTGGGTTAAGTTCAGTCCCCATCTCAGCATCATCCCCCCCAGCTTTCTCCTTAAACGTCAGGTGAAGTAATGACATGCGGCCATTCCCTCCCCCCTCTCTGTGTGCATGCATGTGTTGGCGCACACGTGAGCATGTGTACATCATTATAATCAAACCAGCATTGTTGGGGATGAAGCCAGAGATCATTTTGTTTTGGAGAAATAAATGAGCCAAACAAGAAACAGCCTTAAAAGGCTGTGCATTGTACATCAGAAGACACCAGTGTAATTTTCCTTCTCTGTGTACTTTCTTTTAAAATATAATTGGAATTTTTTTCCTGGCAGATTGTATGCCCTTTGGATCTGGGGTTATTTTGTAAATATCTTTGTGATTAAAGCATTAAAAAAGAAAGGAAAAAAAAACCCACTGACGGCCATCAGTGGCCCCCAGTTCCTGCAAGTGATTTTCTCTGCCTTGGTGTCAGAGCCGTGCCTCCTCACTCAGCCTTACAAGCTTGGCTCTGAAGCTCTGGCTAAGGCAGAGGCGTGTCTGTCTGTGGTCTAATTAGAAAACTCCTGCCCCACCCATATTCCTCAGATGCTTAAAATCTGAAAATCAGTCAACAATTCTGAAACTCCTTTGTACCTGAATCATTTAGAGATCTTCTGAAAACACAGGCGTCTGTGTGACTCTGGAATTTCTGATGTAGCGGATAGAGCCCGAGGATATGCATGTCCGCAAACACTGTCACTGCTATTGCTACTGGCCGGAGCGGTACTGAGCCTCCGGTATGGAGCCTCAGACTGCTCACCTGAACTGATGCTCTCCACATCAGTCCCCTGTACACGGCGACTGGGACGTGGAGGATGGTTTGATTCCTTCTTGTGACAGAAAAGGAGATGACATTCATTTCTTCTAGTTTTACTAAATCCTTTATCTTCAGAAACAGAAACACTGTTTATTTTCAGAAGCCACAACTTGCTTCTTAAAACATGGAGTTGGTTTCTGTTTTTTACTCAGAGCTTTCTTTTTCCATTGATGCGATTGTCCCCTTCATCTACCTTTTACTTCCAATAAGGGAATCAGGAACAGCCACTATTGTGAATCTTTGCCTTTCTGAGTAAACTGAAATTGTTTTATTTCATTCATAGGAAGTTTGCTTGACTTCTTAAAAGATGGTGAAGGACGAGCCCTGAAGTTGCCGAACCTTGTGGACATGGCAGCACAGGTGGGCCCGCCGGGGTCTGGGTTCGGGTTGTGGCTGTATGCACGGACAGTCGAGGGCGTGTGGTGTAACAGCTGGCTCCTTCCCTGGCTCTCCACAGGTTGCTGCAGGAATGGCTTACATCGAGCGCATGAATTATATCCACAGAGACCTGCGATCAGCAAACATTCTAGTGGGGAATGGACTGATTTGCAAGATTGCTGACTTTGGATTGGCTCGGTTGATTGAAGACAATGAATACACAGCAAGACAAGGTGAGCACTTCCAGGACAATGGCTCCTGATCAAGTCTTTGCCTGCACGGCCTTCCTCCTTTCCTTGATTTCTCCAGCTTCCCTTTGTTTTCTCTGATGTGGCGAGAGTTTGACAGTTCTCAGGTGGGGACTAGTGGATCTCGTAGGCTTGTGCAGCACTGATCTAGTAAGTGGGTGTCTGTTCCCATAGCCCCGGGCTTTTGGGAAGCATCTAGGCCCATGGTGTTCCACTTTTGGAGAGAGAAGGCTGTGGGAAACCGAGTTTCCCACAGAAGTCAAGGTGACACTCCAAGTCTTTTACAAAGGAACAAGTGTGGTGTTGAAAACCGAGAGCATAATATCAGGGGAGCCAAGGCTCAGCATGCAAAAGGAGTGGGTAGTGCCAGAGCAAAGGCACCTCCTGGTAGAGACCTGCACATAGAGGCTAATCCTGACCTCACTGAGCAGCTGCCTTCCAGGCCTAGCCAGGCCCAGCCAGGCCCAGCCTGGGACTGAGCTCAGCAAAGCACTGAGGAGAAAAGAAATGGTCTGGAGGGCCTGGAGGATGCAGTGCCTGAGAGGCCCTCCATCCTTCTCTTCTTCCTCCACCCACCCCCTGCAAAGTCACAGGCATTAGTTTTATGTAAAACACATACCAAACCAGAAGCCAACCCACTGGGGGGAGTTTGTTGGTTAGTCAAGCACCAGATGCCAGGAAGGAATTCCCAAGGTGTTGTCTGCCTTCCTGGCTGGCTGCATGCATGACCGTGTCCAGGCATAGCACTGAGGAGCTAGCAACTTCGGAGGCCTCTGTGTGGGTTTTAAAGCTGGGACTCAGGCAGTGAGTAGGTTTCATTGGTGAAACTAACCAAAGCCTGGCCACCCCACCCAGGCTGAGCAGTAACTGGGATGTATTATAGGATGGTGTGTTCTACAGTTTTTTGTTAATAGTAGTTTGACTCATTTTTAGAATCTTTTTTTCCTCACTCTTTGACTGTTTTTTTTAGTTCATAGCAATTCCTTCCACCTTTCATTTGACTCAACATGGAAGTGCAATGGATGATGGGAGAAAATGTTAAACTGGGGCCCTGCCTAGGTACTGATACTGTCCAAATGCTCCATTGAGTGTCAGACAGACAGCTTGGGTATTTGAATTTCTCCAACACACACCATTTCTTGTCCTGGAGCCTCCTTGTGGGATCATGTGAGGGCCATGGACACGGACACATACCCAACAGGGGGCACAAAAGTCGGCTGTATCTTTCAGCAGAGAGGAACGCAGAGGTTATTTGCTGACATGGCATGCCAAGAGGGTCTGAGTGACTGTGATCAGAGGCCTGGCCCTGAGGGAGAACATGTAAAGGTTGATAGCCAGAATATTTGATTTAGGGAACGGCTTCAATGAACCTCGAGAGCTTCCTCCTATATGTAGGGAAGTCTCCATGGCCGAGGGGGCAATGCAAGACTGTTCACTTTAAAGACTTTGAACTCTGCAGAGTCTGTGGTTAACCCCCTAGACCCATCTATGAATGAGAGGTGGCGAACTAGGAGCCGGCAGATGCTAACAGAGGTACCATTGGAATGGACTGGGTATATATGTCACACCTCATTCATTAGGGTGCTGAAGACTGTGGGCTTAGGCAGCTGGCACCTCTCGTGCCAGTTTCTGCACTGGAACCCGTCTAGGACCCTTTCAGCCTGGCCATGCAGCCTTCCTTCCCGCATTCCGTCATGACTGCCTTTCTGCCTTGCCTCCTCCCGTGACATTCAGACCACAGTCTGAACCCCTTCCCAAGGACAAGCCTTAGTCCTTTGTTCTGCATTCCCTTGATTCCACTCTTCCCTCTTAGAATATTATTTCTTCTTTCTACCTTTGCCAACTGTCTTCAGATGCATACGAGACACTGGAAAGGGGTAAGCACCCAGGGGCTACAGTGTGATAGGAGAGACAGGCAGCCTGTGCTGTCCTAAAGCTGACAACCAGAAAGGGCCAAGCAAGGCCTGCCAGGACCTGGAGCTGCCTGACCTGCAGGGGGCAGGAAATAGGCCCAGAGTTAGCAGATTCATTCACACAAATCACGAAGCTTGCAAGTTGAAGATCAGGATTTGAAAACAGTACAGCCCACCTGGTCATGTGTGTTCTCAAACCGTGCCCACTGTCTCCCCACAAGACAGTGAATCAGAGAACAGAATGTAAAACCAGAGAGAATTGGTCATAAGTCCCATTTCCCCTTTATTTTATGGAAAAAGCCTCATGGACAACCTCTCAAACTCACATGTGTCAGGGGGCCCAGAGAGACTTTCATTTTCAGCCTTGGCTAGCCCAGCTCCTCGTACAGTTCCTCTGCTGGGTCTGCCCTGCCCTGGCCTTTCCACTAGATGGAAAGGTCCGTCATGTATTTGCTAGTGTATTCTGCAGATGGCATGCGTGCTGCATGCCAACGGTCCTGCCGAGGATTAATAAGCTCCTCTAGACAGCTGGTCCATGTGCCTAATAATATTTGCAAGTCGGGTTTTATGTCACCCACAGGCCACAGCCGTGCCGCGTGTTGATTATGGGAGTGCAGGCAGTGTTCTGAAACACGTGCCAAATGTAGCTATTTTAGGACCATGAATGACAATTGTTTGCAAAACAGTTGTGAGTTTCCCATCTCAGGGTGTGCTCTGAAATGTCTGTCACACACACACACACACACACACACACACACACACACACACACACGGTAAGGTCTGAAGCACAGGACACAAGAACACTGCAGTGTGGAGCTCTGTCACAGGTCTTTCATGTGTCTTTGTCTTGTACACACCTCACACTCACCCTACCCTGTGAGCAGAAGCGCAGCGTCAAAGAGGAATTCAAGACCAGGCCCAGTGCCTATGAAGGTACCCTTCCACTTGATAGCATTCTAGAAGCAACTAGAATCATTTGGGGTTCCTCATAATTACCTGGACATCTCAAAATAGGAACGAGTTCTTGTTTCGTCATAAGCTCTGCACTAAATTCTGTCATCTAAAGACACTTTAAATAATCCATAGCAGGTATTTGAATACCTTATTTGTCAAAGGAACTTGGCTAAAAGTTGTTATGATGACACCCAGGCCAAAGCCAAGGCTACACTGGAGGCTGAGGAGGGAAGGCCTCATCGGCCCAGGAGTTTGAGATCGGCATGCACAAACCTGTAAGCCTCCACGCCAAAGGAAGAGAGGAGGGAGAGGAGAGACAGAGGAAGCCTAAGGGCTCAGAAGGACAGTTGGATAGCATGACAAGGAACACAGGAGCATGGAAGTCAGGCAACAAAGCCTGACGATACCCACTGACCTGGGCCCTGGGCAAGCTGGCTGATTGTCTGTAGGCAGCTTACTTAGTTTTAAATGCAGATGCATCTTAGCTGTTTTGTGCATTTTTGCAGCTATTGAAAAGCACTTGAATGTCTAACACAGCCCCAGCTAATAGCAGCTGGACAGTGTCACGTGCGGCTGTTCTTGTTCTACCTTACAGAGGACCAGGCTTCTGGGGAATAAACAAATGGGTGGGTTGCAGTTGTACTGGAAAGAGCCAGTTACCTTGCAGGGAAAGAGAGGCTAAAGGCCCTTTCTTCCCAGGAGGCAGTTGTGGGTTATGGTTAGGGTGGCCCTGGCGGCATCAACTAAGGGAGAACGTCAGGGACTTCTTAACCTCAGAGAGAGAGAATGAGTGTGCGTTGGGATTTGTTGTATTTGAGTTGTCCATCCTGCTGTGTCTAACCCAAAGAAGCTGCTGGGGTATCTCAGCTGATCCACTGCCACAGCAAGGTCCTCTGACCCTCATCCTTCTCCTCTGTGTCACCTACCCCTTCCCTGGAGCTCTCCTGACAGCCACCTCCCTAGCCCCAGTCCCACGATCCTTCCAGAAGTTACCATAGCCCCCCACCTGGGCCGAGGGTATTGAGGTGAGACTGTGCTCCTACACCAAACCTCTCTCCTCAGCAGCAGTTCATCGATGCCCTGTCACAGCCCCTGGACCATCTGTTCTCCTCACAGAAAATGCAATCGGTGAGAGAACTCTCAACAGACTTAGTGGAGCTGCCTAGTGCTGGCTTGAACCTGGCTGCTCAGATAGGCCTGGCCGTGTTTAGCAATCACTTGATCTCGTGGACACTTGATTTCTTTTCCTTTTTTCTGTTTTCTTTTTTTAATTTACGTTCATCCAGTAAAATAGACAAATCTGGTATGTAACTGGGTATG